>LR990487.1:6601943-7268534 GCA_905147785.2 Thyatira batis
AACAATATGTCCTTAAAAGGCTTTCTGCAGCTCCTTCCATTGTACCATAATTCAGGCCATTCCTCTCCAGTTGGGCCTAGCAATGAGTTTAATTACATAGGCCCTTCTGGTGTGTTGATAGCATGTTATAGCTTTGATACCTACTACAATGTGAAAGAGTTTACACACAATTCTCTCAACATAAATAATGACAATAAACAATATACCTACTTTAAAAATATGTTTTGAACTGCAATAAGGGTATATGAGATAAATAAAATTATGTGCAATCTTATGTATACATGCTGCTATGTTATTGAACACTTATTGTGCCTCAAGGGATGTTTAGCCCTTTGATGTGCATGGCAGCTTGCAAAGTGGTAGAAGATAGTTTTGGAAGTTATGTCTAGGTACTTATTTGTAGTACCTACCTAACAATATGACTAGACTATTACTGAGACTTCAGGTACTGTGGTGCTGGCAGTAAGAATAAATTGACATTAATTTCCCTCTGTCGCTGAACCAAAACGCGTATGGCACGAATAAAAGAGCAAAATAAAATGAAGCAATATAATTACATACCTGCGGTGAAAGCACGCAGTCAAAATGCGGCAATCAATTAATCGCGGTATTACATGTCAACTGACTGCTTTAAAATAGTTAATTTACTTCAAACTGAAAGCAGTCCTGAAATGTTTCCCCTCAAACAATTCGTGACGTGTAAGCAAGAGAAATCCTGCAGAGAAATAGTTTCTTTTTCATTAATTGTCCAAACGTCACTTTCACTAGACATCAAATTCAATAATAAATAAATTTTATTTAATGAAAACTAGGTCAGTTAAAGTTAAACAGTCATACCTATATAGATAAACTTCGCAACTTAATTTTTTTATTTGAAGTCGGAGACTGACGGTAAAACGAACCGAACTTACAGTACAGACAGATAAACGTATGTAAAAATAAAAAAAAAAAACCTTTTGACTATTATTTTAGTGGCGGAAAATGTAATTAAGAAGAAAATGTATTAAATTTACGGTAGAAAAAAAACAGTAATAAAACCTTTTTACCACTGATAACACCAAAACAAAATAGGACCACGTAGTAACTTGTACTGGCCACATACGCCTTTGAAGTTTGAATTCTTACTTTTTAAGTACATTTATTTATTCACTAGTGGCTCCCGCGGTTTCACCCGCTTACCCGGGAGATCTTTCATTTTCCCGGGAATTAAAGTCTATATCCTTTCTCAAGCTCTAGACTATCTGTGTACCAAATGTCATTTAAATCGGTTCAGAGTTTTAGCGTGAAAGCAAGACCGAGTTACTTTCGCATTTATAATATTAGATTTCATTCATACATATAATTCATTTATTTTAATTAATAATTAAACATAATAATATAAAAAATGTAACGTACTTTTAAATACATACAAGCCCTCATTCGCACGAGAGTTTTTTTAAGGTAAGGTAAAAAAAGCGTTCATACCCAAAAAATGCATTTCCAAGTACAAAATATGAACGTTAGAAATACTAACGCCCAAAGTTGAAAATGCAACACCGCTCGATAAAAAAGCGTCGCGTTTAAAAAACACTGTCGTGTGAACATATGCATGGGAATGCATTTGTTGTATTTCAACGTTTTTTTAGCGTCCGGTAAATAAACACTCGTATGAATAAGGGGGATAAAAGTAATAGAAAATATGTACATCACTATCCTACGGAAGCTTGCCAAGAATGCTGGCAGCATTACCAAAATTGCTATTCTTTAGCCCTCATTCGCACGAGAGTTAAAAAAGCGTTGCGTTAAAACCCAACGTTGGCGCTTATTTTACGTTCATAATTTGATCATTCGTACGAACGTTTTTTAATCACTATTGTCTCGTCACGCGCTTAGTGAAACGTGAGAATGGTTAGCGCTTAATTGCTAGCGATAGCGGCTTGTGTCGCTAGAAGACGAAAAAGGAAACAGAAGGAATTCTGAGTAAATCCTCTGAATGAGCCGAGATACATAAAAGGGCAGTTTGTGATACTGTACGAAGATTTGAGGCAATACCCTGCAATTTTTTTTATTATTTTCGAATGTCAATAGCAACATTTAACACTTCATGATACCAACATGCGTTTTTATTCGAGTATTCTTGAAATGTTTTTGCATAAAGAAGTGGGCGAGATTCCACTTCAATTTGACAGCCCGGTTGGCTTTGTGGTTAGTGGCCCTGACTCTAACCACAAAGCCAACCCTCAAGCCGCGGATCGTGGGTTCGAATCCCACCCAGGACAAACATTTGTATGCATGAATATGTCTGTTTGTTCTGTGTCTGGATGTAAATATCTATATAAGTATGTATTTAAAAGTAGTATATGTAGTATATGGTTACCATATCACAAGCACTGCTTAGTTTGGTTGGAATCAGATTGGCCGTGTGTGAAAAATGTCCCAGGATATATTAATAATGAGCACTTCGGAATCTATATGACAAGGCATCGTTGACAAACGCAGGTAGGTAAACAAGATACATCCACTCACAAACGCAGCGCGATGCGTACTGAGTACTGACTGCAGCGCCGGCGCATTTTAGCGCTAGTGTGAATGATAGTATGAAGTTGCATATGCTCTATTTACAACGCCCAAACTTGAAAATGCAACACTGCTCGATAAAAAAAGCTTCGCGTTTAAAAAACGCTGTCGTGTGAACATATACTCGGGAATGCATTTGTTGTATTTGAACGTTTTTTTCCCGCCGGGAAAAAAACTCATGCGAATGAGGGCCTACGCATATTGTATACCAGCCTTGTAACGGGTTACTACGAGACGTTGTGAGATTTCACATTAAACAATGTTTACTTTTCCAATACCATTTTGTGTTCTATATATCCGAAAATAACAAAGAAAATTAATAACGGCTATACACGATGCAATTTCATATTCAACCTGTGAAGTCAATTTAACTACTGACAAATAGGGCTGCCATCACCTAAATTGCCGACACGACACCGGATAAGCATAAAGGCCAAAATGCTGGAAGGCGACGAATGCGACGAAGTTCTTCCCTGGATGCCTATGAAAAAATATTTTTTGCAACAAAAAATTAATTTCAGAGGTCTGTTTTAAATTAATTATCTAACTATTATTTCATTTTATCACATATCTTTAAAAAATTGGGTTTTCACTGACAAGAAAAGTGTCGCCTTTGGTTATCAGTGAACACAAATATTTTGTTGTCAATCTCCATTCCAAGAAATTGTGTACCGACCGATTGCTTCGTGAATACAGCTTTTAGTTTCCTTTCGTTGGATTCACAATTTAAATACACTACTATTTTCAGATGTTTTTACTTGAAAAACTAAGAAAAACAAGATGGCAACCCTCACTACTAGCAGCCCGAAGCATCTCTAGTCGGAGCCTGTCGTGTGGCTGGGCGCCATTTTATATTTTTCCCAACGTCACATCCAGTATGACCACTCTTAGTAGAATTCTGCGGTTTTGGCGGAATTGTTTAGATTCAATTTGAAGTTGACCCACATTTAATTTTATACTATTTTTCATTTTGAAAGTAAAACAAACAAAAAATGCTACAAATATTTGAATATATAATTTAAATATATTGTTGTGATTAAAGAAGGATAAGAAAATAATATGGAAAGGTCGTACGTGAATAAGTAGGTATTTTTTACGTAACTCTCGGTGCGTAGTTAGACTCGCACTTGTCCGCTTTAGAATAACTAAACGTTCAGATTTATTATTTTTATTTCTACTTAGTTACTTAGCTGGTTAGTGACTGAATTTCAAGCCGCTGATCGTGGGTTCGATTTGCATTCAAACAATAATTGTGTGCATATGCTGAGTGTATGTGTTCAAAATAATACAGTATTTCAGTTATCATGTTACCATACTACAGTATAAACTCAGTTTGACCTAAGATGGGCCTTATGATTGTCCCAGGATATTTATTGTATTGCACGGGTTTTTGGCATGTTTACTCATCTCAAACGTACACTGGTAAATGAGTACATTTGACCTACTATATTCGTAAAAATGTGTTTTATTAAAATCATGTATTTGAATTTGGCATGAATTATGGTTGAACCGTCGTGTATCTCGTTCTTTTTCTATTTCTTACTTTTAGTTTTTCGTGAATTAACTTTATTTTATTTCTTCATTGACTGTATGATTATTTATCATTTATATACAAAACATTTTGAAACAGATTTAACCAGTTTTTACCCAAGCTACAAGCAGAATCATCAATTTAAATCTGGTCACACTGATCAGACCACATTTTCCTTTGGTGAGCAAGGTGTGTTCACGTGAGGTTGTGTGTTCCCTCGAAAATAGGTCACACAATCCTCAGAATTCCGTGAAATATTCTTGTAAAATAAAAAAAAAAAACATAAAAATAATAAAAATCCAAAAAAATTGTAAAATTATAAAATATTAACGGGAATCACTTGATTTTAAGTTTAGTGTACGTAAGCGTGCAACGTGGTCTGAGGAATGCGATAGTGTAGTAGTCATTATAAAGAGAAAGTGAAGTTAGTCTTTGCCTACCTACGTTAATGTCTACGTAAAAACTGCAACAGTGTAATAAATTATCAAAATGAATCCTGGTCCACCTAATTACCCTATGGCATCTCTCTATGTCGGAGATTTGCACTCCGATATAACTGAGGCCATGTTGTTTGAAAAATTTTCAACTGCTGGTCCGGTTCTCTCAATACGCGTTTGCCGTGATATGATTACTCGTAGATCCCTGGGCTACGCTTATGTAAATTTTCAGCAACCCGCTGATGGTAAGTAATATTTTATTTTGTTTTGTAAATTTTATGAGCAAGGTTAGCTTTCAAAATTACTGCTACATCTACGAAATAATTTTTTAGATATCACCATATGGATGACAAATGCACGATGATTGTTGGTTACAATATTATGTCTGAAGACCAATTTTCGTGTGTACCATTGCTGAGCATACTGCTAAAGCAAATTAGACTCAATATTTATCGAGTCATTAGTTATGTAGTCTTTGCAAACCGCAATGTGACATCACAAGTTTCTACTTTCGACACGAGTGATCTTGTAGTTGGTATTAAACATCTGAGATTTAATAATTATACTAGAATGTAATGGGTCAGTAGAATAATTTAAAAAATGTTGTCTGTATGATTTCCTTACTTCGTTGTTACACGTTTATTTTGCATTTTAACACTGATAACAATTTTGAAATGGTCCTGGCCTAAATTTAAATCAAATATCTCATTACCCAACATTTATTGTTCACACTGGTCAGATTTTTTAGATAGAACTGAACCTATCTCAGATGGCATTTAATATATAATAGATATCCTGTATTCACTAGCACTAAAGTAGGGTCAGACAAACCTTGTAGTAGTAGCATAACTGTGGTAACATGACCATGTGAAGTTACTTTTTGAGCTAGGCTTATCTGGGTATCTATCATGCTGGCATATTGATACCAATATATATGAGATGTGATTTATATATTCATCAGGGTAATATTCACAGACATGACGCATTTCATACAAGTTTTTCTTCACACATAGCAAACTAGATGTTCTGAATTCAATTAAATATCTGGGTTTAGAATTTTAAAATCAACAAGCTAATACAGAAACAATTGCACATGTATGTATCTAAACTAACCTGGCTAATTATTGTCAACATCATGGCTATTTAACATAATAAAAAAGATGATGGATTATATAGTACTTACACAACATAATTGATAGTTCTGAATAAATCTGGGTGATTGAACTTTAATGCTTGAGCAGAAAGATTGTCTCATTACATTTGTTTTAACTTTAACATGTAAAATCACATCCCTAGAATGATACCTGCCAAGAAAGCAGTGTGCCTGAATTGGCTTATTTACATTACTTTATCAGTAGCATTTTCTGTTTTAGGGTATAATCCATTTATATTATAATATTTCATGAATATATTCAGACCCATATATTAATAATATACTATTAGTTGTAGATCTGTCAGATTGTATGAAAAAATCCAGGCTTTATCACTACAAAATAATTGTTTAAAGAAATTAAAAAATCAGGAATTGCTATTATATTATTGAATAGTTATTTGTAGCAACACCCCCACATGCCTATTAGGTGAATACTTAAAATTCCTTTGGTGAGACTGGTGTCTGTATGTCACTGGTTTGTTATTAAGTGGTTATTAGCTACAAACATAGCCAATAAATGAGGTTTAAGGCATTAAAAAAATTCTATTCTTTGTACATAGTTGAATATAAATATATAAAATTTTGTCTGTCATCTGTAACTTAGTAGTGGGGTCTGATTCCCACATCAGACATTAGATAAAAAATAATAATGAATGTTATTTTGTTATAGCTGAAAGAGCGCTGGACACTATGAATTTTGATATGATCAAAGGAAGACCTATTAGAATCATGTGGTCCCAACGAGATCCATCTCTGCGCAAGTCTGGCGTGGGAAATGTTTTCATTAAGAACCTTGATAAAACTATTGACAACAAGGCTATGTATGATACTTTTACAGCATTTGGTAATATTTTGAGCTGTAAGGTAGCTCAAGATGAAACTGGAGCTTCCAAAGGATATGGATTTGTTCACTTTGAAACTGAAGAAGCTGCTAATAAGTCAATTGAAAAGGTTAATGGTATGCTTTTGAATGGAAAAAAAGTTTATGTGGGCCGCTTTATTCCTCGTAAGGAACGAGAAAAGGAACTTGGCGAGAAAGCCAAACTTTTCACCAATGTCTATGTGAAAAACTTTGGGGATGAATTCTTGGATGAGATGTTGAGAGATATGTTTGAAAAGTATGGTCGCATTACAAGTCACAAAGTAATGTATAAAGAGGATGGCAGTTCTAGAGGTTTTGGGTTCGTTGCTTTTGAAGATCCAGATAATGCTGAAAGAGCCTGCATGGAGCTTAATGGAAAAGAACTTGTTGAAGGAAAACCTTTGTATGTTGGCCGGGCTCAGAAAAAAGCTGAACGGCAGAAAGAACTAAAGCGTAAATTCGAACAATTGAAGTCTGAACGGTTGACCCGCTATCAAGGCGTCAATTTGTATGTGAAAAACTTAGATGACACTATTGACGATGAACGCCTTCGTAAGGAGTTTGCTCCATTTGGTACCATTACTTCAGCTAAGGTTAGTATTTAATTTTATTTATTTCTGTTCACATTTAGCCAAATCCCGTATGCATACATATGCACATACATATTAGTAGGTGACGTGTTGAACACGATTCATGAAAATAGGCAATACAGTAATCCCCCAGTATAGCACGGTAGATTGGTTCTGCGTTATACGAAGACGCGTTGTAAGAGTATACCCGTATAACGCATTACGTTTAAATTATTTCCATTGAACTTATCTTGCTAAACGGCGTAATTAATAAAAAGCATATTATAAATTTGTGAACTGTACAAATCATTATAAGTTTCATAGTTCAGAAAAATAATGATGGAAATCCCCGCGTTATATGAGGGAATGCTCCTGTTATACGGGGGATTGAAATCGTGTAACATGAATATGCATTATAAGAGAGCTGTGTTATAGGGGGGATTACTGAATCAAATTACAATCTAATCTTATTCCATATTTAATATATAGACTTAAAACGAGCAACCCCAAAATAACAGTGAATTTAAAAGGTTTGTCTACTCTACTTCTCGATTCTCGCGCTCGCCTGTTCGACAATCAGTGGCGCTATTTTGATCCGCTTCAAAGGATTTCTCGGGCGAGAATAGAGGACACTATCACATTCTTGTTCGGTTTAGCACGAACTTTTAAAAAATATACGTATTTTTAAGAACTATAGTAATAGTCAAACATTGGTGCACTTTTTTTTGTGATTTGACACTAGCTGAAAACACAATTAAGATTAACATATTTGAATACTGCTCCAAAGTAAAAAGCTCCAGTGACCGTCTGATTCAGACTGTTTACTGTAATTTCTTATTTGGTTTACTCCGTATAACTTATAGTAAAGTGTGTAAATGCATAATAATTTAAATTCATTGTACCATATAGTTACAACAAACCTTAAACTTAACTTTCTTAAGCCTGTAGTTAGACGCACGGGATCCACCCCGGCTTACGCAACCTCTCAACCCATTAAGTGATACTAGAAACAAATTTTTTACTTTTTGTTGTTTTGGCTTTTCTCAGCAAAGCCAGTATCCTACACCGATCCCGGGTATTTATTTAGAAGTAATAAATTAATTAATATCCTGGGACATTTTTCACACGCGGCCAATCTTCCAAACTAAGCAGAGCTTGTAGATATGGTAACCAGACAGCTGATATATTACATATACTACTTTTAAATACATACTTATATAGATATTTACATCCAGACACAGGACAAACAGACATATTCATGCATACAAATGTTAGTTCTGGGTGGAATTCGAACCCACGACCCGCGGCTTGAGAGCCAGGGTCATTAACCACAAAGCCAACCGGGCTGTCGAATGAAGTGTTATTTAAAACATTTTTCATATCATTTGTCTGTCACAAGACATTCCAATATGATCACATTTATTTGTCCACAGGTTATGTTAGAAGATGGACGGAGCAAAGGCTTTGGTTTCGTGTGCTTCTCATCCCCTGAAGAAGCAACTAAAGCAGTAACTGAAATGAATGGTCGTATAGTTGGCACGAAACCGCTCTATGTAGCCTTAGCTCAGCGCAAAGAAGATCGCAAAGCTCATTTGACGTCACAATACATGCAACGTATGGCTAGTATGCGTATGCAGCAAATGGGCCAGATATTCCAGCCAGGTGGTGCAGGAGGCTATTTCGTGCCAACAATCCCTCCGGCACAGCGTTTCTATGGCCCAGCACAAATGACACAAATAAGGCCATCACCTCGCTGGACTGCACAGCCCCCAGTCAGACCTAATACCCAATCAGCAGCTTCTGGCTATCCGAACATGCAGGCGCCTTTCCGCCCCGCACCAAGAGGTCCTACTCAGGCAACACTTCGTACTTCCCTCGGGGCTAGACCTATTACCGGTCAACAAGGTGTAGCTTCTGCTGCATCCATCCGTGCTCCGTTAGTATCTCAAGGTGGACGCCCAGCTGGTTACAAATATACAGCGAACATGCGGAATCCTCCAGCTCCACAGCCAGCAGTTCATATTCAAGGTCAAGAGCCTCTGACTGCAACTATGCTAGCAGCAGCACCTCTTCAAGAACAAAAACAGATGCTTGGGGAACGTCTTTTCCCACTCATTCAAAGAATGCATCCTGATCTGGCTGGAAAAATAACAGGCATGCTTTTGGAAATTGACAACTCGGAACTGCTTCACATGTTGGAGCATGGAGAGTCTCTTAAAGCTAAAGTAGATGAAGCTGTTGCTGTTTTACAAGCTCATCAAGCTAAGCAGCAAGCTACTAAGAAAGAGTAGTTTTTCTGCTGTTAATGGGAAACTATCTAACCAGCTTATAACCATATTACGAGAACCCTTCAAAGTTCTTGGTCTTTTTAACGCTTTGAACACCATATTTTTAGAATCCCGCAAATAAAATACATAAAATAAAAATTGAAAAAATATAAAAGTGGATTGCACTCAGCCAAAAATATACCTACTTAACTTTTAAAATGTACCTACCTACGATTTTGGGAGTGAATCTGCAAACAAAAATAAAGCAACTGTCAACGTTTCTACATTTAAAAGAGTTAAACTACTTGTAACTTTTTAGAAGTTTGATTTAAGTTATATTACTAAAAATATTATTTTCCTTGTATTTTATGAAATGGAGTTGGCTTTTGTTCTTACTTTTACTTACTTTTCTTTTCTTTTAATCAGTACATTAGATATTATATACCTTGGATTGTAAACTTGGTCTCCTAATGTAACTGATTCAATATCCTTCTATGATTTGTTACATTATATTCTTTGGAATATTCACAATAATTGATGTGTTATTATTTAATATTCCTTGATCTTTCTAGAAGGCCTACTATCATAAGTCTTGCGGTTGCAGACTGCACTGTGTGGTACAAGTTTAAGAGAGGGCGTGCGTTAGGACCTAGTTTCTAGATTTATGTTAATTAGAAACCTGCCCCATCTTCGCTCTGATAAAATTGTAATAATAATATCCTGGGACATTTTTCACACACCGCCAATCTGATTCCAAACTAAGCAGAGCTTGTGATATGGTGACCATATAACTGATATACTACATATACCTACTACTTTTAAATACATTGGTACTTATATAGATAATTACATCCAGACACAGATCAAACAGACATATTCATGCATACAAATGCTTGTCCTGGGTGTCGAACCCACCACCGGCGGCGGCATGAAAGTCAGGGTCACCTCACTAGCCGGTTGGGTTTGTCCAACCTTGTTACTTAGTAAATAAGTAGTCCTTATTTAAGGAAGTCAATTTTATTGTTAAGGAGTTGTCCATGCGCTTTGAGAAACCTCGGGTGGCCAAAGGACAATGACCATATATAATGAGCAGCCGAAACAAATAAGATATATATATTTATGTAAAAATAAAAAAAAATTGCAGACGTAGGTATATGTCTATAATCAACATGCCGAATGTCAGCCATTTTGTTTATTGTAATTCTACCAGATATTTCCACTCTCACAATAAAGCCAAATCTAACGAGCATGCTAAAATGCATATAATTATCCTTTCAGTTAGGCTATAGAAGGGGCCAAAGATATACACATAATCTGGAACAACATGACCCTTTTTCTGTTCTGCCGGATAAAAATACAAATAGTTGATCCCAATTTTTGGGAATATCGACCAGGCTAGACTGGGCAACACTGATTGTATAAATATTATAATAGATTCTTGTAGTCTGTGTGGTCCTAAAAAAATATTCATCATTTATCTATGTTTCCTTCCCTCCCTCCCTTCCCTTGTCTTGTCGAATTTTGTGCTGGCGGCCGACTACTAAATTTTATTCGTAAAAAAAATGGAAGATTCTAAGGATGTTAAATCCACAAATTTTCTAAAAGAAGAAGAAAAGCAACTAAAGAAAAAAAATAAAAATAAGAATAAGAGGAGTGGTGGAGATGGGGATCACGGCGTACCAACTTTATGTGACAGTATAGTATCGGTACCAAATTCAAGTGATGCACATCAAAATATATCTCTGAAGGATTTGAAAATGGCGATGGAAGTTCTAAATTTACAACAGAAACCAGCAAAAACTACAGAGGAGGCTTTGCATAAATCTTACCAGTTTTGGTCTACACAACCTGTACCTAAAATGGATGAGAAAATTGTTGCAAATGAACCTATAGAACCCCCCAAGACACCTGAGGAAATAAGATCAGAACCCTATACATTGCCAGATGGTTTCCAATGGGATACCTTAAATTTAAATGAGCCTTTGGTATTGAAAGAACTATACACTTTGCTCAATGAGAATTATGTTGAAGATGATGACTGCATGTTTCGCTTTGATTATCAAACTGACTTTTTGAAGTGGGCCCTTCAGCCTCCTGGATGGAAAATGGAATGGCATTGTGGGGTGAGAGTAGTAAAATCTGGGAGATTAGTTGGATTTATATCTGCCATCCCTGCTCAGTTGAGAATATATAACCACCTGCAAACAGTTGTTGAGATAAATTTTTTATGTGTTCATAAAAAGCTACGTGCTAAACGTGTTGCTCCTGTTTTGATCAGAGAAATAACAAGAAGAGTTAACCTAACTGGAATTTTTCAAGGCGTTTACACTGCTGGTATTGTGTTGCCAAAACCTATTGCTACATGTAGATACTGGCATAGATCTCTCAATCCAAAAAAACTAATTGATATCAAGTTTAGCCATTTGTCAAGGAATATGACAATGCAAAGAACTCTCAAATTGTTCAAGCTCCCTGATGTCCCAAAGACTCCCGGGTTCCGTAAAATGGAAACTCAAGATAGTGAAAAAATTGTTAAGTTGTTGAATGATTACCTATCTAAATTTGATTTGGCTCCTGTTTTCTCTGAAGAAGATTTTAAGCATTGGTTTACTCCACAATCTGGAATAATAGATGGTTTTGTTGTTGAGTCTCCTGATGGTTCTATAACAGATTTTGTTAGTTATTATACTTTGCCTTCAACAGTTGTTTACCATCCTGTACACAAGACACTTAAGGCTGCATATTCATTTTATAATGTTTCTACTAAAACTCAGTGGACAGACCTAATGTTGGATGCATTAATTACAGCAAGAAACTCCGGGTTTGACGTCTTTAATGCTTTGGATTTGATGGAAAATAAAGAATTCCTAGAGCCACTTAAATTTGGAATTGGCGATGGAAATTTACAGTACTATTTGTACAATTGGAGATGTCCAAGTATGGCACCAAATAAGATTGGCTTAGTGCTACAATAACAATATTTAAAATGTGCTTTGGCAAATAAAAGCTTGTGGTTTCTTTTGGTTTATGTCACTTTGTGTGAAGTGTTTTTATTGTATGATTATATAATATATATAACTTTAGTCCATAAAAAATATAACTATCATCAGTTTTTATTTGCCACCTTAAATTACTCCCATTAATTAATTATTGTAGTATTAACTTAAGTTAGTAGAAAAGCCAATATAAATTTAGGAATCTTTAATTTTTTTAACAACTTAACATCACACAAAGAAGGGGCCTACAAAATGTTGGATCATTAACTCAAACGATTATTAGTTCATTTTTATAATATGTATGTATGTATTTAAAAGTATTATGTGTAGTATATCAGCTATCTGGTTACCATAACACAAGCTTACTTTGGAATCAGATTGGCCGTGTGTAAAAGATGTGATAATAAATAAATAGGATATTTAGTAAAGGGTATAAAAATAATAAACATATCCTACGTCTGGGTACATCATTAATCAGAGGAATTCTTGACTGATTCAGCTTTTTTGTTATTTTTAGAAAAGCAGCCGAAAAGTTAGGTACATGGTATATTATTAATATTATATGAGAATCTTAATAAAGAAGATGTATCAAATACTCGGGAGACTATGCAAGAACAGCTAGAGTATTATTGGATGGATATTTGGTGCATTGTATTTAATAGCTTCCTTAGCTACCAGACTAATAAATTAGTATTTCATTATTAGATACCTACTACATTATCCATGATGAATAAAGGTTATATTTCATGGGAGCCACGCGGGTAAATAAGCTTTTTTATTTATCTATACTAATATTATAAAGAGGAAAGATTTGTTTGTTTGTAATGAATAGGCTCCGAAACTACTGGAGCGATTTCAAAAATTCTTTCACCTTTGGAAAGCTACATTATCCCCGAGTAACATAGGCTATATTTTATCCCTGTATTCCCACGGGAACGAGAACTCCGCGGGTAAAACCGCGGGGAGGCAGCTAGTATAATATAAGCACAAACATATTAAAAATTCTGCCCAACTACGTAACACTTTGTCGGCAGTCGGCGTGGTATTATAAACTGAGTTATCATGTAATACTTCAAATTGCAGTTCTAGAGACAGGTGTAAAAGTCTCATCATAGGTTGGGGATGGGGTAAAGTAACTAGATACTAAAACGTCATCGATATTGGTTCAAACAATAAAAATATTTTAATCCATAATGCGAAAGTATTTAAATAATATAATGACAGGCCGGTTGGTTCCGTAGTATGTGAACCTGACTCAAGCCGCGGGTCGTGGGTTCGAATCGAATACCAACCAGGACAAACATTTGTATCTAGCTGTGTCTGGATGTAAATAATAATTATGTATCTAAAAGTATGTAGTATATCGGCCTGATTATCATATCACAAGCTCCGTTCAGTTTGGAATTAGATTGGCCGTGTGTGAAAAATTACCCTATGAGGATATTTATTATTATTAACCTATCTATCTAGAAGTTATGACTTTGTTTCTAATTTATTTTGTAAGACAATGATTTACGATAAGATTGAAACAATTCTCGAAAATCAAAAATAACGAAAAAACGCTATTTATTATAGTTACCTAACCTACATAGGTGGGTAGGCAGGCTACATATTACCTATACCTACACTAGATTGCGCCTTGTTGTTTTACTCGAGTATTTCTCGGTCCCGCAGTACAGTTATAAAAATATGATTATTTGATGAACTAATTATTTAGAAACAAAACTTCATAACACTGCACTCACTTATCATCATTCTTCGAGCCTCGGCTTAGCTTCTGAGTTCCTAATATGAGCGCATTCAAACAAACTCTTCAGCTTTGTTATTGATATTTTTGTGATATACATCACGCTAGTCAGTGCCGGATTAATATTTTTTAGGTGGGTAGGCCACTTTATTTCCGCCGCCCATGTAGTTACCTTTCTAAAATAATAATTTTCTATTTTTAGTAAATAAGGCCTTTAGGTCAAATAAAATTAGAATAAGCCCTCTGAAATTGCCGCCCCTAGGACGCTGCCGCCCCTAGGCCGCGACGCGGCCTATTTGCCTAGACATAAATCCAGGACTGACGCTAATAATGTAATAGTCATCAATGGGTACACTTTAACATCAATATGCAGTCATTAAATAACACACAAAATATACTTGAGCACGAATTTATGACAGCCCGGTTGGCTTTGTGATTAGTGACCCTGACTCTCAAGCCGCGGGTCGTGGGTTCGAATCCCACCCAGGACAAACATTTGTATGCATGAATATGTCTGTTTGTCCTGTGTCTGGATGTAAATGTCTATAATATGTATGTATTTAAAAGTATTATATGTAGTACTAGCTGCCTCCGCGCGGTTTTACCCGCGTAGTTCCCGTGGGAATACAGGGATAAAATATAGCCTATGTTACTCGGGGATAATGTAGCTTTCCAAAGGTGAAAGAATTTTTGAAATCGGTCCAGTAGTTTCGGAGCCTATTCATTACAAACAAACAAACAAATCTTTCCTCTTTATAATATTAGTATAAACTAGCTGCCTCCCCGCGGTTTTACCCGCGTAGTTCCCGTTCGCGTGGGAATACAGGGATAAAATATAGCCTATGTTACTCGGGGATAATGTAGCTTTCCAAAGGTGAAAGAATTTTTGAAATCGGTCCAGTAGTTTCGGAGCCTATTCATTACAAACAAACAAATTTTTCCTCTTTATAATATTAGTATAGATATCAGCTATCTGGTTACCATAACACAAGCTCACTTTGAAGCTTACTTTGGAATCAGATTTGTGAAATGTGTGAAAAATGTCCCAGGATATTTATTTATTAATACAAAAATAACATTACAAACCAAACCTATACCTAATAAGACAAAAAACTATATGTTTATTATCATGTTTTGCAATATATGTGTATAATGTTGTTATAATGTCCTTCTATAAATATTTTAAGTATGTTGGTCCAACTTGTACCTTACAATAAATGTAGGTAAAATGCACCCTTATTTTTTAAGGCTACTA
This sequence comes from Thyatira batis, assembly GCA_905147785.2. NCBI lineage: Eukaryota > Metazoa > Arthropoda > Insecta > Lepidoptera > Drepanidae > Thyatira > Thyatira batis. The sequence goes on from LR990487.1 coordinate 6,617,317, forward strand.
TCGGTGGCTTCATCCATATTCGTAACTGCAAGTTCGTAACCAGTTACAAGAGAAGAATGTTTTTTCGCTGTTTCGTAACTAGTTGTGAGAGAAGAATTATTATTCCATTTTGGTAACTCATGTTTCGTAACCAGTTACAAAAGAAGATTTTTTTTCTCTTTTTGGTAACTAGTTGCGAGAGAAGAATTATTATTCCACTTTTGTAGATCAAATTATTTCCATTTTTGTAACCATATATTTTCCATTTCCATTAGTACATATAAAAAGAAAATCACATCGAAACAATCAATAGTGTTGGAAAAGCCCACGGTGATGAGTGACTTTATCCTCTTTATTTTGTAACAGGTACGTTTAGTTATTAACGTGGACGACGGCTGGGGTTTTTAAGAATCTATTCCCACAGCTTTATTGAAAACATTTCAAATTTCAACAATTATTTGATACTAGTGGCTCCCCGCGGTTTCACCCGCGTTCGCGAGGGATCTTAATTTTCCCGGGATAAAAAGTCCGTCTCCTGGTTCAAAACTATTTCCCCACCAATAAGAGTAAGCCGGTTTGCAACTCGTTCCAGTTTCGTAACTACCAAAAAGTTACAAAAGTGGAATAATAATTCTTCTCCCGCAACTAGTTACCAAAAAGAGAAAATAAATTCTTCTTTTGTAACTGGTTACGAAACATTAGTTATAAAAATGGAATACTAATTCTTCTCTCACAACTAATAGTTACGAAACAGCGAAAAAAAAATTCTTCTCTTTTAACTGGTTACGAAGTTGCAGTAACGAATATGGATGAAGCCCTATCGGTCGGTAGAGAGTAGAGTTTTTTCATATCAGCTATTATTTTTTAAAAGATATATTTTTGGTTTAGCAAAATAGATTAATTTTAAATGTTTTAGTATCTAGTTGCATAAAAATAACAAGGTACGCATAAAATTTGTAACGCGCTACTGCGATAGAAAGATAAGTTCCTAGTATATTATTATACTCTTTGAAGATAAGGCTCCAGAGACTATTGCACATGCGCTGACCTAAAATTTTATCGGCGGGGTTAAATTATTATCAATTTAATAAATATCCTAGAACATTTTTCAGTCATGGTTTTCTTTCTTAGTAGTAGAGGAATTCGTTTGGCAAATTTAAATGGATGCCTAAACCATTTTTGTTTTTGAAAACATTAAACTTTTGTTTATTATTTAATTAATTATATGAGTAATTATGTTGAATTAAGTAAATTTTTGTTCCAATGAGTGAAAGTTAAAGAATTCATTAAATATTAATTGTCTGGGAAAAAAACCTTTATAATTATGAGACATTTTACAGAATTCATCTACATTTAGCAGTATCATAAATTTGAAACTGGTCACACACTCAGTTTTTTCTTTCTTTTTTAGTTATCCCACTTGACGGTCAGTTAGTATTGTTGTATTTCTATCTCTATTTATTAAAGTAATCATCGAGGATATGAATAGTTTTCTTTTACTTAATAACCGTGTTGTTAATTTCTAGAATAATCAATAATTTATTTCTTGTAGGTATAGTTGCGATTATACAAAAATGGGGAAAGGAAATAACATGATTCCAAATGGCCATTTCCATAAGGATTGGCAAAGATTTGTTAAAACTTGGTTCAATCAACCTGCTAGAAGGCATCGCCGAAAGCAAAACAGGATCAAGAAAGCCAAAGCTATCGCTCCTCGTCCAGCGGCTGGACCATTGAGACCGGTAGTGCGATGCCCCACTGTCAGATACCATACGAAAGTTCGTGCTGGCCGAGGATTTACTCTGCGTGAAGTTAGGGTAATGTAGCTTTAACCTCAAAATGAATTTAATAGTCTTTTTTAGTGTGATGTGAGATGAAGTTCCTAATCATCTTGTGTTATTCTTTGCCGGATCTTGCGTTAGGTTAGGTTCATTTAAAGTGTAGCCATCATCACCCTCCTGTGATGTTAGCAATATGCCATCCTCTGTGATGATCTGAATTCAATTACATAGAAGTCATATTAGTTAACTCTGAAATTCATTCATGAATGTTTTAACAAGCTTACAATTGTCAAATTCTAGTATTTAAGAAAAAATATTGGTACATTCAAAGTGTAAGTCATGATTTGTGTAGCTGCTTGAGCCATTTGTTTGCCATTATTTAAATAGGAAGAAATGATTTCTACATTAGTGGATGCACACCAAAATTTTTGTTTGTAATATCTGTGCTGAAATTTATTTAGACAAACTCAATAAAGCAAAACAATTTTCATTTAATCTCATTGAGCCATTTCTGAGATACCTACTTATGAAATATATTTAATTGTTCTGAACATAATATTATGGATAAAGCTGTAGTTTTGTTTTGGCAGTGAGATGTTCTAATCATACTATAAATATCCATTATAGCCTAGCCCTAGCGTTCCTGTAATGACGGTTTTGTGAGTGTATGCTAATGTTTACTTTACTTGCCTCAAGTATAATCTGAGCAACCTATTTTAGTGTGATTACTATGATTTGGAATATTTTTATAGGTCAATCTGAACTGAACTTAACTTGGAATATTTATTTGTTTTATTAATTTATCTGTGTACTGTTCTAGGCTGCTGGATTAAACCCTGCATTTGCCAGAACTGTGGGTATTGCTGTGGATCCACGCAGGCGCAACAAGTCTGTTGAATCTCTTCAGATCAATGTTCAGCGACTGAAGGAGTATCAAGCTCGCCTCATTCTGTTCCCCAAGGGCAAGAAGGTAAACAATTATGTATATTAATATTTTATCAAACTTTACTTTTATTGGTTTCTTGAAATAAAGACTGAAAAAGAATGCAAGGTAGTACAAGGAATAAGTTTATACACTTGCTTCTGCTCTCGGTCAGTTGACCTGCATTCCAAGGTGTACTCTATATCCATACCAAATTACATTTCTCTTTGCACTTAACACTCTCCTGGACACCAAACCAGAATGTGATTTGTTGTGAATGTATGAGTGTTCTTAGTGTTAATATTTTATTATGTAATTACATATATTGGTTAATTCTATTAGAGTTAACTTAATAAGAAGCTTAATAATTTTTTATTGTTTTCATAATATTGTTATTGGTGTTCTACCATAATATTTGAAGTAAATAAATGAATAAATATTGGCTCAGTGGCTTAGACTGAAAGTGTATAAAGTTACTTTCGCATTTATAATTGTTGTAGGGAAAACTTAGAAATTACCTTCTACTTATTTGGGAGTCTGATAAATATTATCTATGTTTTTAAGAATGATGAGTAATCATGCAAATAAATGTGTTTTAAAAATGATTTACAAAAGTCAATTCCATGGGGGTATAATAATCTTGACATTTTATATTTGTTTTAGGTACTGAAGGGTGAAGCAAATGAAGAGGAGCGCAAACTCGCTACCCAACTTCGTGGACCTCTAATGCCGGTGCAACAACCCGCACCCAAGTCTATTGCACGCGCTATTACTGATGAGGAAAAGGACTTCAAAGTCTACCAATACCTTAGAGGGGTAAGTACTTCATGAATATTATTTGTGATTTGCGTTAAACTATAACCTTTTCATTTCAACGGAATGTTGAAGATAGATTTAGTTTAGTACAAAGTAAAATTAGTTTCTAACCTCTATATATAATATTTTTTAATACCTATTGTGAATGTAACAAGAACAGCAATAAAGGTTTATTATTACCTTTTCATCTGATCTCAATACTTTCCAATATGAATGCCCTCTTATTTTTAAGTGCCCTCTTATTTTCAATATTATTCAGAGTTGTTGCAACTCCTTATTCTGAATTTAGGTTTCTTTTTACTATGAGTTACTGTAACTAATCAATTTTGCTTGTAATATGTAAATCTTGAAATGAATGGTACAACTGAAAAATAAAATTAACCAATTTATAGGGATTTAAATTGTGTAAGAAATTGCAAATAAATGCCCCGGATATTGTGGTTAATAGAGAGTTTATCCATCTAATACAGTTGTCTTCTAAATAGTTTGTGAAGACTGTATTACAAAAAAATTAAGTAAAAACAATTTTAATTATTGTAATTTTTTTTCAGGCACGTTCCATTGCCAAGCTTGTTGGTATTCGGGCTAAGAGGCTGAAGGATGCTGCAGAGAACCCCGATGATGTCACTAAGGCCCCAACAGTTGTTAAAGAAACAAAGAGCAAAAAGTGAATAAAAAATAAACCATATAAATAAAATCCATGAATTTTATTTTATTTAAATAATTTTTCTTATTCTTTATTTACACATATTCCACAATATTAACTAAGTAAAATAATAATAAATATTAATTAGATATATTATTTACTCAAAGATTTAGTGTCCGTTTCAACCTTGCCAATATTAGAAAACTAAATATATATTAATCGTGAACTAAAAAAAAAACCTAAACTGTTACACATTTTCCTAAGCTCAATTTATAAATAAAATATGGAGCTAAGGTCGCTGCCTGTGGGTAAGGTGCCCAGAAGGCTTGTTGCATTACCTCTTTGAATAGCAAAGCTTATTCGTTGTTGCGTTGTTGTTCGAACCAGCCCTCTGGTCACCGACAGCTTATAGATCTTATCGACAAATCACAATGAAGTCTCTTCGCCTCGGGCCCCTATGGTCCTACCTAACTAACGTCTCAACTCCAAAAGGCACAAATATACAATTGTCACCAATTGCAGCATACTTGCGCCTTTTGGAGTCCTCTGCAGTTGATGCCGCCGCGACCACTGAGTGCTCTGGCGGTGGACCGAAGGTGCGACGGGGCCAAAGTGTCCACACAAGTTGCGTCCCAGATCAGAGGTCGTCTGCGACACCACGGTAATTCCGTCGGGCCTTTTACCATCTTCACATGCCGCCTTCGGCTCAAGTATGGCCGGCACGTTGACAGTGGCAAAAGCCCTTCGGATGAGATCATTAATAGCGGCGTGCCGGGGAAGACGACTGCGAGCTGCGGCGGCAAGAAAGACCATGGTGGCCCAAATTGTCAACGCTCTCTCCACACACGCAGCGATGGGGTTCATTCGTGAATGAAACCCAGGCAGACCTATTGCTAGAGAAAAGGTTGAGTTAGTCAGCAATGTACCGACATTAGTTGATGGTAATGCCTGGAGCCAGTAACTCGACTCTCTCTCAGAGACTGCAAAGAGACGAGCACGCTCAGCAAGGTTCCAGCAAGGTTACAGGAATTAATAAGTTGTGAATGAACCTGCGTGCAGAGCGGCTCGTCCCAGGTCTCTGAACTTTAGAATTTTCCGGAATGCATGTATTCGGACAGGCCGTAGTCCAGGTTGATTCAGCTTCACTATACAATGAAATTTCAGTGTTGGATCCTAATGAGTTTGTTGAAAATATGTAAAGTACTATGACAGGGTGATAAAAGTGCTGGAAGAGAAACACTGGGAATTTTTCTGATGCCATGGCCTCCAAATCTGATGGGAAGTGATGCCTGGCACCAAGCTTTATCATTAAGAGAACAATTTGAAATTTTAACAAGAATTTCTCGAATAGAGTCATCCAAAATTGATAAATACTTTGAAATTTCCGAAAAGGACAGCATCTAAGAAAATACATAAATTTTGGCACGAAAAGACAGTACCGAACGAATAATATAGTATGCCGTATGAGCGTTTATTTTAAGAAGGCGTTCAGACGCGTCATTAAATTTGGAATTTTGATCGTCTCAAAAAGGTTAAATAGAATCATTTAGAACTGGTGCTCTTACGCCCGATGTTAATAATCTATCTCCTATCCGAGAGTAAAACCAACGAGTTGTCAAAATGGACGGATAGCTTATTGGCAAGCAAAAACTATCATTTTCGAACAGATTCGATCGATCGTAGATAGATTGATTTTAAAGCTTCACCTAGAAAATGGATTGATATATCAATCTTAGATAGCAAAAAATGGATCAGGATTGATTATTGACATCGGGCGTTAGTAAACGAAGTGGTTAAGGTACTGCCTAGAATTTTCATATTAGGCGCCAAACGGTTGAATTTGTCTATAACTAGATCTATATTCAGTGCCGGTTTAGCACTATCAGCGCTCCCTAACCGCAATTCAATTTCGTTCTGACACTTCATTCTATTCTGGTTTTAACACGAGTCGGAAATGACAATTCACACTTGAAGAAATTTTATCAAGTCATTTAGGTCCGAGAGAACTATTTATTTATGTCAGCGTCACCTGCTAAAAGTGCCATCATCTAAATACCACATACTTAATTAAGAACAAATTAAAAAAATTAGATATTACAGTGAATTATAACATTACTAGTGGCTCCCCGCGGTTTCACCCGCGTTCCCGGGATAAAAAGTAGCCTGTGTTAATCCAAGTTAAAAACTATGTGTTTCAAATTTCATCCAAATCAGTTCAGAAGTTCATATTTATTTTGTTCAAAATATGGCGCTAGGTTTTCGCTAGTTTTATTTGTTAGTGGGTCCGTATTTAAAATAATTGAAAAACACTGATCTACAGGATCAAAGAGATAAAACATTTTTATTTCATATTTCTATTTAAAATAAAGTAAACATTTAGTATCTACACGACAATGGTCAAAATACTACGAATACAAAATAAGCATTTCGATTAAACAAAATAGCTCCTAATTTTAGGAACAGAAACCAAATATGTCCGGAGTAGCAGAAAATATAATACAGTATTTATGTCAGCTAGTCTTGTCATTCGGTTATCTAAAGAAATGATATTAAGATAGAAGATAATGATTCTTAATCATTTCCATTCGGCGCGCGAGGAAACTAACAAAAAATCAAGCTGTTGTATTTATTTCGGTGATAGTTTTATCAGTAGCAGTGTCAACGACATTACCGTCGATTTCTACGCTGTCGCCATTCTTGGATGTCTTGTCACTCTTCCGAAATTTATCATATCTGTTAACAAAGAGACACATGACTAGAATTATTTATACTTTACTTATTAAGTAGATGATATTGTTCCGCAACGATTACGCACACACATTTGTGAACGAAATATATAACATTACAAACCTGCCCAGGTCTTCGTCATCATCACTGCCTTCATTGCCCTGGGGATCTACCTCTCGCAGTAACTCTCCTATGTCTTTGTCAACATCAGCCCACAACTTATCTTCACTTCCTAAAATGATAAAGAGTATTAAGTCTTTTAATGTAAATTCATGTATATAAAAGATGTAATTAAACATTGCTCCAATGAGTTGATATAGGGACAACATATATTTACTACAACTTCTTGAAGCGACCCAGATATTCGCCTGGCCTAGTATTAATAATTTGGATATGGGGCCTAGCCGCGAAATATTGTTAGTTCTCAGAATTTGAAGATTATTTGTCAAAAGGTTTACTTGTAATATGTAAAATTATCTTAGGATTGATGATAACCCTAAAGTGATATGAGAGCTAGAGAATATTGATAGATAATTACCAGACACATTAGAAACATCAGCACCATTTTCAAGTTTCTTCTTACTTTCTTCAGTGGTTTCAGGCTTTTCTACTTTGATTTTGTCACTGATATCATTTTGATTGTCTTTTTCATCTTCTGGAAATGTATTATTGAAACATTTAGGTAAGTACGTAAAAAAAGGCACTTTTTACACGACAAGTTTGGACAATAGGAAGGTAACAACCATATCAATGTAGGAAGTTATATTTACGACATATATGCTACGACACAACATGGTACCCAATTTAACAAAACCGCTAGAAAATGCATTGATTGCCGCGGCTTTGTTCATTGTATCTGTTTTATTACAATAGAAAAATAGAGGAGCAGAAAACGCGGTGACAAACAATACTTGAAGTTTTAAGCCAGCACTCAGGAATTCATAAATTTTTGAATTCCGCTGGTGATTTCATAGGAATTTGAATATATATTAACTTGCAGCCGAGTAACGACTGGTGTTATTAGGTACACTTCAAAATTATGAAAGACTAGACAGACCGTTGGCCTTAATTAGGAATATATCTTCTTTTAAAATCGTGTCGTGTAAATAAGTCGACAGGAATATAAAAATAAGCAGTTTGCAGTTAATTTTGCTGTGTTGATAGTTTCCTTCTTTTTTTTTTTCAATAACTTCCTACTTTAATTATAAGATACGTCTGTATGTGATTCGTTTTGGCTGTAAGCTGTAAATCTAGTAAATTAAATAAATAAATAGCTAATGCGTTTTTACTGGTACAGGTACATAATACCCGATTCATATAGCTGCACGATAGAGCCAAAATAATATAAATAATCGGCGAGTGACCTTTCTGCTGGTGCAGTTGTCGATGTATCCGCTCGGCGTGTTTGCGCAGCGTGCGCGTGTCGCGGTGCTGCACGTAGCGGCCGAGGTGGATGCGCAGGCGGCAGTGGCGCCGCAGCGCGTCCGCCTCCGCCTCCGCGCCGCCCGCCGCCCCAGCCGCCGCTCCGCCCGCGCCGGCGCCGCCTCCGCCTCCGCGAGGCAGGTACACGCGGCACAGTTCACACCACCAAACCTAGCGATTGACAACACTTTAGTCATCTGACGTGATCATGAATATATACCTACATAAAAATATGTCAAGATAGAAAATAGATACAATGAATGAATTAATAAAGCTTTATCATTTATTGTTATCTCACCTCCATTTTCTTAATATGCTCACTGCCAATATTTATTTCAACTTTAGGCTTCTTTGCGGATGACTCCTCTTTTTTTTCAGTGCCAGAGTCTTCATCTTCAACTTCTAGAATACATACAATTCAGTTGAACTCGGGAAAACAATAAGGTAAGTCATCGCACCACTCTCCGACTCTCACACATTAACTCATCAATAAATCAGTTTCATAAATAAAAAAGTTTCTGTCAACAGTCAACCGCTCATATTAAATGCTAGTTACTACTATTTATTTATCCAGAGTACATATTCATAAAATTGACCAAATTGAAAGCAAAATTATGTAGTGAGAGGGGCATTCCATCGAAAACAGGAAAACTACATAAATTTTAAAATTCAATTAATTATACTTATTTCATTAATATCCTATATCCTAATAACTATATTTCATGAACCTGTACAGAAATTTAGAAAAAAAAAGAAAATAATGTCACTTTTGTTTATGGTAACTTTCACTTCCCTCCATAATTGCTTTGGGGTCAAATTTTTATTAGGTTGGCGAAACTGTTTTCGGCTATTGTGGCGGTTATAAGAACTCGACGCTTGTAATTTAGTGAAAACATAGGATAAACTCAATTGCTACATCAAAATAATGTGTAAAGGTATGTTACTTTTTGTGTATTCTTCCTTTGAACAAAATCATTTCGCCTGTCCCACCAGTCACGCAAAAAAAGATAAAAGTTGTTTTCCTAACCTCAAATATGACTTTCCATGTTCCGTTTTTTCCAGAAGTAACAATAAAGACGTGGTGTACTATTAAAGCATATTTTAATGGTTAAAAAGTAAATTGTATGGTTTCCTTACAGTTTTAAAGTAAGTCCCACCAGTCACTGTGACTGGTGGGACTTACTTTAACCTGGCTAACAATTGATATGTAACGAAAGTTAGCATGCAGATTTCTTATTGGACTTGTGTTTTTTTCTGCAGACCTAAAACGGAATGGTTTTGTGCTTCTCCTTAATTAAAATTAATATTAACTAGGTGATTTTTTGCTTATCTTCTCTATGAGCTTTACATGAATGCATGCCTTTGCGGTGATGTGAACTGGGTGTTTGTTTGCTTGCTTTAGATGAATGCCGCAGAGAGAAAGAAGAAATCACGAGAGATAATGAAGAAGGACCCTGATAAATGGAAGATAGCACAAGAAAAAGAAAAAGAATGGGACAGAAAACCAAATAGCGGAAATCCTACCTGATCCTGAAATAAGGCTGATGGGTGACAGAATATTTTACGAATTTAAAAATATCATTAACATTTTTTAAGTTATTTTTCTTTTTTCCTTGTTTTAGACTACTGTCTTGTAATGCTGATGACTGAATTTATAAATGAAAACATTGTTAACGTTCAGAATAATAATAAAACTGAATTTATACAACGACTATTTTCCACATAATTTTGACTTGTCCAACCAGTCACAAAGAGCTGTCCCACCAGTCACAAATCTGAACACATATATTTTCATTCCAGTAAAGGTCATCAGTCTACTTATTCATAAGCACGATAGTGTATTTAATATATTTTATTCCACAGAGAAAGCTAACTTGAAAATTAAGTAGTTGGGCTGAAATTCATTCCTAAGTGCATAGAGACAGCAGAGAAGGATTTTTCAGTGTCCCACCAGTCACATGCATTCAAATGATAATTACAAAGAAGTTTCAAATTATTTGGGTTTTATTTTTATGGGAACATGATCATTAACTATCTATCTACGTCATAAAATAAATTATACCATCGTCTCACTTCTGAGTACATAATTATCATTCACAGTTAGTCAAATTCTGGAGACAAATGTCCCACCAGTCACAATGGAATGCCCCGAGAGTGAAAAACTTACCATCAACATCACCAACAGAATCCAGGGTCATGAAGTTGTCCAAATCGACATCCATGCCCTCATCCCCGCTACCCTCCGCCTTGGGACTCACACGTCTAGCCGCCTGGCTCGCCTTTCTCTGGGAAGGTACAGACAGACATGTCAATCATCGTTCAATCGGTGGGGGAAGGGAAAGAATAATCGGAACAGCGCAAGGTACCTTCAGATGGTCGAGCGAGCAAATGTGGTGCTCGTAGATCATGGGGGAGCGGAAGGTGAGGCGACAGATGCGGCAGAAGGGCATCAGGAAGCGCTTCATGGCGCGATGCGTGTCGGTGAGGTTGTGCGCGTGGCGCGTGGTGCGGTGGTTGAGGCGGCACACGAGGCAGAAGGTGGTGCGCTGCGCCAGGTCCGCGCCGGCCGACGCCTCCAGGTCCCGCTGCGCCCCGCGCTGCGCCGCGCGCATGCGCAGCAGCTGCGCCTTGTGCCGCCGCGCCACTGCGCCCATCGCCGCGCGGTGCGCCCCGGACACCAGGTGCTTTGCGTACCCCTGGACACGACACAGACACTACATCACATCTCCACGTTTTACATGCAGATTTCTCACCCTGACTATCATGCCACTGGTCGTTAAACCCTACATGAACAGTCATGAGTCTCTTTTTTTCTATGAAAGGGTTATTTTTTTTTTGTTTATCGGATTTTTCCTAATTTATGTTTTCTGGGTGTCATTATATTTAAGTGGTGTCAGAGTTGTTTTTCAACCCTGCGATTTGATACAGGGTTTGTTTGGTGATGGGTCCTTGTTTTCGTTTGTTTATTCCTTAGGTGCCATTAATTTGTTTCAGGTTATTGACTATGTTGGTGATGAATGTCTGGTAGGAGTTGAGGGTGCTTTCCTATGAAAGGGTTACTTGTATGTAGTTTATCAGTTATCTGCTAAATGTAGTATTATTATTAAATACCTTAATATGTATTTATTATTTATCATAGTGAATCAGTTGTATACAATTTAGTGTCACTCTTGCAAAAACTGAATGTCAATCATACAACTTCTTAAGACTATAATTATAAATTTGATTTTCAAATAGACTTACACCGAAAGTGTTACATTTCTCTTTGCAATGCACGCAAGCTAGGTGCACATATGGTCGTGCGCGGGGCGGGGGCGCGTCAGATGCCGCATCTGGTTCCTTGTCCGTATCTTCGCCACCCTCACCTTGCTCTGGCTCCGACGCTTCAGTCTCCGGCTACAAAATCGATTAAATATAATCATCTGATGGTCTGTATTTAATAACTAACGTCTGCTCCGCGGTTTCACACGTGACCGCAAGTGACCTAAAATTTTCCCCGGGAGAAAACATAGCCATTTCCTTTCTTAAGCTCTATCTCTACCAAATTTCAAACCGTAACTGACAGTCGGACAATCAGAGTTACTTTTGTATTTATTATATTGATTCCCTCTTTTCCTACTATTAAGTTATTTATATTTTATTATAAATGCGAAAGTAGAACGCTTGTCTGTCGGTTACGCTTTCACGCCTATTGGACCGATTTTGGTGCTTGGTACAGTTATAGATAAATAAATAAAATAATAAAAGTTATATGTGGGTATAATTACCGGTTGTCATTAATTATATTTATATATGTCACCGGAAAATTGTAGATATCGTTTTATCATAACGTAACGATTCTTTTCTCGCGAAATTGTAATGTATGAATATATTTTATGATACGTTATTTTAGAAAAGGTCAGTTATTCATCTTCCAATAGATAGTAGTTTAGGTCAGGATATTTTCGTCTATAGATTGTAATCTATGGCATGGTTCTTAATCTTTAGACGTTTATAATTGCGCGAGATTGGTTATGCAACGGTTCTTACAATTTTTCTGGTGACATAAAATAAAAACACTATTAGCTATCGCCTAGTATTATTATTTATTATAAATGTAGACGAAAGCAATTTGATTGTAATAACTGACTGACCTTAGGAGATTTACTTTTGGACTCCTTGTTGTCTTCAGTGATTTCTTCTTTCTCATCGGCATCCCAATCTTCTTCAGTTGACGATGCATCTTCTTTAGATTTGATCGAACTGTTTTTTACAAATATATAACAAAAATGTTAAAAAAGAGCTAATAAGTACAATAAAATATTCTTAATACATAATCTTTTTTTAAGTATTTTCATAATCGTAAGATATGCTTTAATCAGATTTCTTCAGTCTCACATTTACCTATTTGTTAGGTGTATTTATTACAGCTTGTTTTGAATAAATGGTCACTCAAGTTCAAACCACATATTGCCGTATTTCTGTCAACATGTCATTATTTTTCCCATTCCACTCCCCATTATATACTTTGTAGAAATCTGTGATTTATGATCAAGCCATCGTGTGTATTAATAAAGGTGTATTGACAAACGTATTAGATGATCTTTTCTCTCCATCCCTGCCTGTTTATATCATTTAGTCATCATATAAATAAAAAATTAAGTTATTTCTCATTTACCTTCGCCCCTTGATTGTTCTGAACGCGCGGGTGTAACCGAGCGTTCTTTCCGCAAATCGCCTAGGGGCAAATGTACCGCGCGAACGCGGGGCACCACGGTACGAGGCGCGGGTGCGTAACGAGCGGCCTCGGAACGAGCGGCGGGGCGCTCGCGGGCGCACCGTGGCGCGGGCGGGTTCGCGGGGCGGGCCCATGCCGCCCACCTTGCGGTAGCTCTCTCGAGTCGGCGAGCGTCGTCTCTCTTCGCCGCCGAAAGACCTCCTGTCGCTGATGTAACTCTCTTGTCTACCGCCGTACGAACCGCCGTAATGCCCACCACCATCGTGGCTACGTCTATCGCTCGAGGATCCCTGTACACAACTCTCTTTTGTTCTCTCGTCATGATTTACAAATCAAATCGCAATAAATATCTACACTAATATATATGTTGCTTTCTCCTTTTGATCTCTCGAAACTTTTAAGGTCTTTCCACTATATTATGAATTTCAATGGTTATTATGTCTAAATCATAACAGAAGACATCTTCTATTGATTAATATTCGATGGTCCTGATCAGACATACATATATTTTGATATAGGACAGAACATTAAAACTCAATCAACAATACTGTGTAAATCAACTCATCATAAATAAAAATAATTATGTCTTAATAGGACACTATAAATCAGTGTGATGTCTACATCATACTAAATGAGAAGACCACATGCCAATACCCAACTATTTATCCATATAGCTGACTGTAAAATTTAAAGTGTCTCTAAAATAACAGTATTGCATAATAAACTTCCTCTCTGCTCTGTTAGTATAAGGGGCTTTATTCCATTTATGTTTTACCAGAAGTCTCATAATGATCAACAATATCCAATATTCTTTATACATTAAAGAAAATTTTATATCATCTTTTCTTCAATTTCAAAGATTACATACAATAACCTTACATAATTCCTTGACTATATTTGATTATCAGGAACATGTCTATACCCATTTTTAGTTTGTAGTCCTTAAATCATTTTCTTGTTCAAATCTTTTGAATGCATGGTTCTTTAAGGTACTACTGTGAAACATTTTATTCAACCTTTTCCTTATGTATTTCAGAAGTAATTTGCATGTTATTGTTGTAAAATTCATAAGGCAAAGTGGTAACATGCCACGGTCATATAAGTCTTTGCAAATAACATGTTTGATGTTGTTTATGACAATAATATTGTTTTAATAATATTAAATGGGTATTACAAAGACATATCTGTACAGATGACTTATATCCTCATCCTTTTCGAAAGTGGTAGGGTGTTAGTTGTCTTTGCAAATTACATATTTAGTATTTATGTAAATTTTGTTCAAATTAACTTATTTGAGATTTTCATCCTATACACATACTAACCTCCATCCTCATCCTTTTTCGGTCAGGGGAGCCCGAGCGACCATAATCGCGATTTGAGTAGCTTGCTGAACTTTCCTAGAATTCAAAGACGTCATTAAAGGTTTTTGTGATGCAACTTCACCCATTAACTCTGATTAATTTATCCTGGGATATGGGGTAATGTCTATATCCCAGGATAAATTAACTTACTGTGGGAATAGATTTTTATCAGTAATTTATTTTTCATCTGAGGAATAGTGTACAACACTACTTAACTGTTTACCTAAACTTATATTTATAAATGCGAAAGTAACTTGCAGTACCTTTTAATGCATTAATGATTGAATGATTGACTCAGATTGAATGGCTTCGTTATAACAACAGTGTACCCACATATTGTAGTAGCCACATGCAGGTTACTATTTTAGTGAGAGATTTTGTAGTAGTTTTAATGTAAATAGAAGTAAAAATTACGACAACTTACTGATCTGTAAGGTTTCTTGTATGAGTCCTCAATTCTATCACGACTGCTATTATATCTGTTTCCACTGCTATTGTTATAGCGTGAATCATTATTATAAGAATTATAGCCACCTCCGCGACCACCACGACCCTCATAGGAGCCCCTATTATTGCTTCCACGGTAAGAACCTCTGTATGTGCTCCCTCTACCAGAATAGTTGCCTCTTCCACCATAACCGCCATAGCCTCTTCCCCGAGACGACATCTTAACACAATAATTAAATCAATTAGTTATTTGACCTGTCGGTTTTGTGTGCATGAACATGACTGTTTGTTCTGTGTCTGTAAATATCTATATAATATTGTATATCAAAAGTAGTACATGAATAGAATGAGATTGACCATCAAGCAGTTTCAAAATGTGGTCTCAACTGCAAAAGACCACTACCATATTTCTTTAAAACTACCACTATAACTAACGTGACCATACATCCTGCTTTGGGCGGGACAGTCCCGCTTTCAGGCAGACTGTCCCGCTGTCCCCAGCAAGGCCGACTTTGTCCCGCTTTGGGAAACAGACCAAACAATAATTTAAAATGTACTTTTCCCGTTCAAATTGGTACCTACGTACGGCGCATCTCACAGGAAGGCAGATTACGAGTGATAAATCAATCATGTACTGAATTCCACACTTACCTATCTATCTAAAAACAATACCCGATATTTTAAAACAGATTTGTTCATGAAGATTTGTAGCTATCTTCTATCTGTCCATACTAATATTAAATGCGAAAGTAACTTTGCCTGTCTCGCTTTAACGCTGAAACTACTGAACCGATTTAAATGAAATTTGGTACACAGATAGTCTAGCTAGAGCCTGATAAAGGACATAGTCTACTTTTTATCCCGGGAAAATGGAATATCTCCCGGGTACGCGAATGAAACCGCGGGGAGCCACTAGTAATAAAATGAATGTAAAACAAAAAAAAATCCAAAGATGTCCCGCTCTAGCAAAAAAAAATTATGGTCACGTTAACTATAACACATTACACAATAATTAGTTAAATAAAAAAATATTGGGAATCGTCTTCGAAACTGTGAAAAACAAGCTTTCGGTGCTCAGCTTAAAAAACTAGCTGCGCATAGTGTGCCCTGCACTTTATTACGCAATTTTTCTGTATTTCCAGCAGAGAGGGCTGGAAACGAATAAACTATTTTATTTAATAAAATAGCTCGATATTTGAGTTCTGTTCATATTATATGTTTTACTTACCCTAATCGTAAATAAATAAGTTTTAAGTACCGGGGAATAGTCCTTGTCTATTCCCTTACCTCTTCGCCTCAAAAACCCATTAAAAATTCTAGCAGTCGGTTCCTAACACATAAAACCTTATACCTACTTACTATGTAACTATTGTTAGTATTACTACTCGACAGAATCGATTTGAGAAAAGTATTGTATTTGGGAGAGTCAATTAAGTATCTTCCATATTATATTTCTGGGGTGATGGCCGGCAAATGGCGGACGTATACAACTAGCAAGCAAGTCAGTTAAATGGCGCGTCACGCATTTTTCCTAAAATGGAACAAACTTCTATTATTAAAATTTATACCTACATTGCAAAACACGAAAAAAAATGCGTTATTTTTTGGAGTTTTGTGCGTTCCTTTGCACTATACGCATTCCACGCTTAATTCTGATTTCTTCCACACCACACCGCACCACGCACGCACCGCTCGATGACGACACGACACGCAGTGTTGCTAACCAAAGCAGTGTTGCCAGCGAGGTATTTCAAAAGTGACCTGAACTGTCCAAAAAAGAAACCTTTAGTAACCTTTTGTATAGGAAAAATATTGACGTCGTTTTTTTTTTTTTTTTTAGGCGCGTCTCTCAATTTGGTCTCTTCTTGTACACGTCTCCAAAGTATTGGCGTCGTCGTTTTTTTTTTTTTTTTCAGGCGCGTCTCTCAATTTGGTCTCTTCTTGTACACGTCTCCAAAATATTGGCGTCGTCGTTTTTTTTTTTTTAGGCGCGTCTCTCAATTTGGTCTCTTCTTGTACACGTCTCCAAAATATTGGCGTCGTTTTTTTTTTTTTTTTTAGGCGCGTCTCTCAATTTGGTCTCTTCTTGTACACGTCTCCAAGATATTGGCGTCGTTTTTTTTTTTTTTTAGGCTCGTCTCTCAATTTGGTCTCTTGTAAACGTCTCTAAATTATTGGGTGCCATTGTTGACGTTACACAAATATTGACGTCAAACATTGAATCACCTAAAAGTAACCTTTTGTAACCTTTTCTGTGGTGTTACCTCCAAGTAACCTAACGAAGTCAAAAATCACCTGTGAGGTTACTAAAGCAACCTTCTGGCAACGCTGTCAAAATAACACGGAAAACAGTGTTGCCAGCGAGGTATTTCAAAAGTGACCTGAACTGTCTAAAAAAGAAACCTTTAGTAACCTTTTGTATAGGAAAAATATTGGACGTCGTTTTTTTTTTTTTTTAAGGCGCGTCTTCTCAATTTGGTCTCTTGTCCACGTCTCCAAAATATTGATGTCGTTTTTTTTTTTTAGGCGTGTCTCTCATTTTGGTGCCATTGTAGACGTCAAAAATTGAATCACCTAAAAGTAACCTTTTGTAACCTTTTCTGTGGTGTAACCTCCAAGTAACCTAACGAAGTCAAAAATCACCTGTGAGGTTACTAAAGTAACCTTCTGGCAACGCTGATAGTAACTATCCATAAAGGAATGTTGCTAACTGCTACCAAAGACTTATAGCTAGGAATTTAACAGAAAGTTGCCAGATTGAGTATTTGTGTCTACATAAAAAGTAGCTAGAAGTAGCTAACCTTCTGCCCGATTATTCATTGCATTTAAAATGTGGTATTAAGAAATAAAACCCATGTATTTAATCTAAATAACGAAATGAGGGAGAGAAAACAATATTTCGTATCGTAGTTTCAAAGGGAATCCCCACAGGCCAATAATCAGACAATCGAGGGAATCCCCAAAGTGATTTCGCGCGGATTTCATACGAGTAAGCGAGTCGTATGAAATGTTATCTCACTCACTCTTGTAGGTGTACATTGCTACTAACATTTAAAAAAAACATCTCAAAATACCAAAAGTTGCTATAAAAAGTAGCTAAAAAGATTAGCTACAAGTTAAAAAAAATTGTATTGCTGCCCGACATCGGAATATTGCTAAATCTAGCTATAAAGTAGCTAAGTTGGCAACACTGACTGACGACACGACACGCTCGGCACACGGCAAGCAAATACGGTAATCAGTGTTGCCAACTCTTTATAAAGTCAAGCAAAAAGTATAAAAAATATATAGGGTAAAGAGCCTTCTCTGATAATTTTCGAGCTTACTGTTTGATATCCTAGCGCCGTCTGGAATTTGGCCCCAGAACTAATCATCATTAATCATGACTACATACCTATAGCTCTATATAGTACCACTATTCATAACTAAAAAAAATGTGTTATTTCCATGTTGTGGCAAAATTAAATAACTAACTCTACACTACACATTTTCTACTACAAATCCGTTCTGCCGTTTCGAAATGAACTGTAGAGTTAGTTATTTAATTTTGCCACAGCATAGACATATTACGAATAATGATTTAGTATTGATTATTGTGGTAATTTGGGTAAAATGGAAATACAACATGCACACCTTGCGCATATGCCAGAAGGAGCCGCCATGTTGTGACAAATTTTTTTTGTTGAATGAACTACAATTTTTTTTTGTTTGTAGTTCATTCAACTTCATTCTTGTCAAACTGACGCTTAAGAGATTAAAAGATAAAAGATAATTTTTTTGCCAAAAATAATTAATCAAAGTAAAAAAAAAAACATATTTTAACCATAAAGAGAACTTCCGTTTTCCCGGGATATAAAGTGGCCTATGTCCTTTCTCAAGCTTTAGACTATCTGTGTACCAAATTTCATTAAAATCAGTTCAGTAATTTGTTCCGTAAAAACGAGACAGACAGACAGAGTTACTTTCACATTTATATAGAATAATTACGCATTATTTCACTTACGGCAGGCAAGGCAAGCCAACGTACAAACCAAAGAATAATAATAAATTAATAGGCATGCCCACAGACCACGTATAGATACTACGCGACTTCGCCTGTTCGCCAACATAAAGCAATATTAGCCCTCATTCGCACGGAGGTTTTTTTTCCGGACGTTAAGCCCCCATTCACACGAGAATTTCTTTAACGTACGATAAAAAAGCGTTCAAATACAACAAATGCATTCCCATCCCACGTACCTATATGTTCACACGACAGCATTTTTAAAACGCGACGCTTTTTTATCGAGCGGTGTTGCATTTTCAACTTTGGGTGTTGGACATAGAGCATATTATGGTACTTGGAAATGCATTTGTTGTGTTTGAACGCTTTCTTTCCGTCCGTTAAAAAAGCTGTCGTGCGAATGAGGGCTTAAGATTAAAGTTTAAATGCCTGTTAAGCCAGCAATGGAATACTCGCAGCCTTAGTACCTATTGCTATATTCAGTAAAGACCGTACACAACATTTATATATTTTAAAGGACAGCCATTCAGGTAACGTGTGTTTTGAAGATTTTTTTATATCATCTGACAATTAATTTTAATGTTCAATTGTTGGTGACATTGAGTCACTATTAGAATTACAATTTGAGATTATTGATTCCCATCGAGACCGTTAATTCGAAGCCATTTATTATATTATGTATATTGATCCATTCATTATGTTCAGCTTTTTTAATACTGACAAAAAAAATTATACGTTCTATCGTGTCAGTTTGTTCTGTCTGTCAACAAACTGACACCTGTCACAATTTGTTTATTGTTTTTGTATTCTTTTCGGCCAATTTAATTTAATTTAATATAGAGTATTATTATTTGTTGTATTCCTATCGAAGAAGAGGAATTTATTAGAGTATTATACTGTTTTGTGAATTAAATAATGTGTATATTGAGTCTAAGTGTAAAGAAGAAAATATCTAAGTATTATATTAGTCACATCACAGTACTTATAATTTCTCTAACCGTGTGTGATCTCTGCAAGTCTGTTTGTCTATATGGAAGCTGGGCCAGCTCGCTATACTAAAGCAAATTATAAGAATAATACATATATTATTTCCTTGTGGTGTTTAGTGTAAGTAAGGGCTTGTGTTAGTATGCAGGCTAAGAAGCGTTACGTCCTTCTTATTATATCCTGCGCTTTTCTTATATACTGTTATTTCGGCAGTTACTCTCGAAAGTCTAAATTAGTTCCTAGTAGTCGCCGTGACCTGTTACCCAGTTATGCTACGTTGGATGAACTCTCGGAACTACCATCATCTCATCATCAGAGACAGCATTCTTTGATTTCTATACCTTGTAGAATGGAAACTTGTTTTGACTTTTCGAAATGTGGACTTGATCCAAAAATTTATGTCTATCCCAGTGATGGACCAGTAAGTGCATCATACCGGAAAGTATTGTCTGTTATCAGGGAATCACGCTATATAACAAGAGACCCAAATGAAGCTTGTCTATTTGTACCTGCAATTGATACTTTAGATGCAGATCCTTTATCACCGGAGCATGTTGCTGATGTAGCATCACGCTTGTCTCATTTGGCTCATTGGAAGAATGGTCGCAACCATTTGATATTCAATTTGTATGCTGGTACATGGCCTGATTATGCCGAAGGTGCTCTTGGGTTTGATCCAGGTGATGCTATTCTTGCTAGAGCAAGTGCCTCAGAAACAATTTTTCGTGATGGATTTGATATATCTTTACCATTATTCCACAAGGAACATCCAGAACATGGAGGTGTTCCTCCTGCGGCTACTGGGAACTTTTTTCCTGCACCCCGTAAACATTTATTAGCATTTAAAGGGAAGAGATATGTGCATGGAATTGGAAGTGAAACAAGAAACACTTTATGGCATTTACATGATGGTAATAATCTCATCTTAGTAACAACATGTCGACATGGAAAGTCCTGGAAAGATTTAAGGGATGATAGATGTGATGAAGACAATCAAGAGTATGATAAGTAAGATTGGTTCATGTTTTTATACCCCATATTTATGATCACTCATACATCCACAGGCACTGCTTTCAAGATTGTTATGTTCTGCTTCACACATCTGCTTAATGAAAAGTATTTTATACCTATATCATTTATAATGAAGGAAAAAACGAGCCCTTATAGGATTTCTTTGGTGATAGTGTTATTTATAATCATAGGGTTGATGAAATAAATTGGCATATTGTATTAACAACACACTAGCTCATAAAGTAACCTCTTGTAACATAGTTTTATGCCCATAAACCAAGCTATAACACACGCGCGGTAATATTAGTTCACACTTAAGCACTTAAGCATATTAGAATTATTCCTACAAAATTATGTACCTACAAGTTATATTTGCGTTCCAACTAAACTGGTACGTTAACACAGCATTGTGAATACAGTTTTTTTAGGTACCACAAAAGAGATTTTTTGCCACTGAAAAACCATTGGTACACAATTCAGGAATAAATAAATGTAAAGTTTAACAAATATTCATTACACACAAACAATTATTCATTCAAATTATTCTTTATTCTCAATGCTTTGTTATAAAATATTTGTCTGTTATCACTTAAAACTATAATTTTAACATACAGCCTGTTTGTTTATAACATTCGCATTACATTTGTCGAGTGGAAATAAAAATACTTGCTTATGCCACGTATTATCTATTCTATTTCATATGTTATGTTTATGTTTTTATCGTAATTCTCGCTTTAAGTTAAATTATTTTGATTATTCCTCGCAAGTGTGTTGAGAAACGTCGTATCGTCGCAACTTACCTCACTTGTATCATGCCTATTTCTTTTAAGTTGGCCCCAAAGTACTTAGTATAGTAACAATGTAACATAAGTGCGTTTTATTTTTCAGATTTGATTATGAGCAATTGTTGTCAAATTCAACATTTTGTCTTGTGGCACGAGGTCGACGTCTCGGGTCATATCGTTTTCTTGAAGCGTTAGCCGCTGGTTGCATACCTGTCCTATTGAGCAACAGTTGGCGATTGCCATTTGACGAACATATTGATTGGCGTCGTGCAGTCATCTGGGCTGATGAGCGTCTCTTATTGCAGGTATTATATATTCATTATCAGCACATATACGTCATCACCAAGGAGCACGACTCTAACAACGAGGGGGCTTTAGGGCATAGCCCACCACGTGGGCATGGTGCGGGTTGGCGGACTTCACATGCTTTTAATTGTGATATGTCGGGCATGCAGGTTTTTTCACGATGATTTCCTTCACCGAAAGCCAGTGGTGTGAATCCGTACGTAAGCTTTTATGAAACTCATAGGTAAGGGGGAGGGCTTTGAACCTACACTCCCCTGATCATGACACCGTAGTGCATAAACTGATTTCACTTTCCGGCACAAATATATATGTATTTCTAAATTGCAGGTCTCTGAGCTTGTACGCTCAGTACCACCTGAAAGAATTTTGGCTTTACGCCAACAAACACAGTTGCTGTGGGAGCAGTACTTTTCTTCTATTGAAAAGATCGTTTTTACTACAATTGAGGTATAATAATCACATATTTTTTTGTGTCTATACAATATAATAATGTAAACGGATTCTGCTCGATGCGTTCATGGGGCTGGATATAAATAGATAAAAAATAAAAGTACCTACATACTTATTTTTGCATCATTATTTTTATTATAAATATCTATATAAGTATGTATTTAAAAGTAGTATATGTAGTATATCAGCTATCTGGTTACTATATCACAAGCTCACTTTGATGCTTAATTTGGAATCAGCTTGGCCGTGTGTGAAAAATGTCCCAGGATATTTATTTATTTATTATTATATTAGTAGAATACCATCCGAGAAATAGCAACACTCATGGGAGATAAGGTTCAAGGCCACAAATGTTTTAAAATAAAAAGTAATAGATTTATTTGAAAAACCTTCACCCTATTTAAAAGGTTCCTAAATTGAAATCAATATATC
This sequence comes from Thyatira batis, assembly GCA_905147785.2. Classification (NCBI taxonomy): domain Eukaryota; kingdom Metazoa; phylum Arthropoda; class Insecta; order Lepidoptera; family Drepanidae; genus Thyatira; species Thyatira batis. The sequence goes on from LR990487.1 coordinate 6,640,109, forward strand.
AGTGCCACATAGCTTTTTGTGAAAGCATCTCGGATCCAACGGCCGAGCTGAATGGTAATGGCGATTCATTGTACAATGCAATACGTAACCCGCGTTTCAATCCTCAACGGTAGGTAGGTACATACCTACATAAAATAAAATGTCGATTACAGATATTACTGGAACGAGTATCGGCTCACAGATCATCGAGGCAACGCGAAGCTTTGATATGGAATACGTCCCCGGGTGCCCTGGGCACGCTGGGCTCGTACGGGGACTCGCGCGTGCACCTGCCGGCCGCGGTGCCGGCGGCCGCGCTGGCGCCGCCCGCCGCGCCGCGCGCCCCGCCCGCGCCGCTGCCCGCGCCGCCGCCGCCGCCCGAGCCCCTCGTGCCCCTCGTGCCGCCGCCGCCCACCCCGGGCGACACCTTCACCGCCCTGCTCTATGTCCAGGCGACCTCCCCGCCGTTGCACAAACTACTCGCTAATATTGCCACCACTCGCTTTTGTGAGAAGGTAATAAAAAAAGGTGCCGTCACGGGACGCCTGGCAGATGTGAAACATCGAAATTGTTTGTACACACTACTACGTATGATCCATACCATCATATAGCGTGCCGATGCGTTGCCGCGGCCTGTTTTGCCACAATCAGGTTTACCCTCGCCTACAGATGTTTCACATCAAATGATGACATGATTAAAATGCGACACTCGGTGTTGATTTTTACAAGGGACGCCTTTCAGGTAGTGATGGTGTGGGACAGCGAACACGCCGCTCCATCGTTGAAGTCTTTGGCCCGAGTAGCCGGAGATACGCGAGATCCTCTACCGGTGCTCGTCGTGGATGCGACCACTCATTACCCTGGGTAGGAATATAAGCCGTCCAAAAACACAGTCATACAATCCTTTACTCGAAGCCATTTTGGTTTAGGCCTAAAAACGTAACAGACAGACAGAGTTCTTTTCGCATTAAAAGTAGGGATTAGCTATTAAACAAAGTTCTTTTTAGGGAAGGCGTATCTGCACGATGGCAGCCATTATGGGCGGTTCCGACAGCAGCCGTGTTCTCTTTGGACGGGGACGCGCCACTATTAGCTGAAGAACTTGACTTCGCTTTCCACGTGTGGCAAAATTTTCCAGAACGTATTGTGGGCTATCCGGCACGAACGCACTTCTGGGATGAAGCCAAGGTAGGTGGAGTTTTCTTAAATAAACGCCTTTTTCTCGCCGCCGATAGCAATGTCCAAATAAATAAAATACAGTCACTTACTACCATATTCACGTAACTTTAACCCTTACATTTCTACCTGTCTCCACGGTCGGGCAACGTTACTGATAACAATAACATTTGTTTACAGTTTAGGTATCTATGTGGATAGATGATCCTGTTTAAGTAATACGCGTGGTTAATACGAGTGACTGAGGAGGGCGAGTGACTGAAAGGGGCACCTAGGCTAGGTACCTACAACCGGCTGACACATTTAAATAAAAAAATCCTTTTCAGAAAAGGCTTAATACAATATTGTATTATAATAGGTAAATATTTAATCTTTATGTTGTATCTACCGCGCTGTCCGGTATTCAGATGTAAGAAATAAAAAGTTATAACTTTATAAGTAGGTGTAGGTAGGTAATATCACGGCAGTCATAACGATATTTCGGTTTGTACATTATTCTGCGGTGGACCCCGTTCCGATTCGGATCGATCATGATAATCAATCTCGTATTAGAATTATATAATATATAGTGGGTGGATGTCAGGGCTCGTGGGGGTACAGCAGCAAGTGGAGCAGCGCGTACTCGATGGTGCTGCCGGGCGCGGCGCTGGTGCACCGCGCGGCGCTGGCGCAGTACGCGGCCGCGGCGCCGGCGCTGCGGGCCGCCGTGCGCCGCGCCGCCAACTGCGAGGACATCCTGCTCAACTGCCTCGTGGCGCACCTCACGCGCCGCCCGCCCCTCAAGCTCGCCCTCCGCCGCCGGTACAAGTCCGCGGACAACCATCCACGCTACAGGTTTACATTTTTTTTTTTTTTTAATGGACTAGAAGGTTAGCCTCAGATGACTTTTACACCCTTACGCGGACTGTGATCAGGTAAACATGTTTAGCGGCTTAGCGCAGAGGGCTCGCGACCGTAAGTAGTTAAGCGACAGCGCTAAGGGTGAGGGACTATAGTTTGATTATTTAGAGATATTTATTGAACATTTCTTATAGTAGGACTATGAATGATAAGGGTGAGGGACTATGGTTTGATTATTTAGAGATGTTTATTGAACATTTTTGAGAGTGGGTACCTATGTATGAAATTCTTTAAGTTCTTTAGTTTGTGATTTTATTTTGCAGGTCGCCTTGGAGTGATCCCGAACATTTCGTGCAACGACAGTCGTGCCTGAACACGTTTGCCACGGCCTGGGGCTACATGCCTCTAATGCGCTCTGTGCTTAGACTCGATCCTATTCTATTCAAGGATCCAGTTTCAACGCTTAGAAAAAAATATAGAAAAATGGAACTTGTAACTTCGTAGGATGTTATTGAAATTAATAAAGATTAGATTCAAATTATCATTAATCTTAGGTCTATAAATACCTTAGCTTCTAATGTTTAACCGAAGAAAATATTCATCAACTCTTGATTATCTTCACATTAGAACGTAAATCACTTTGTTCTTGTGTTAAATAATATTAGGACTTGTTTTAAGTTTCACAATTTAAAATCTATTATATGTGGTCATAATTTGTTAATTAAGATGTCTTTTGGTTTATCTTTACCCAAAATACCCTGCATAGGCCAAATTTAAGATCAATTTAATGATAATTTTATGAATGAATTTTTCTTACGAAATAGTCACGGTACCTACCTACCTACGTAAAAAATCTTAAGTTAACCCTGCACATCTTCATAACGCCATTCCAGATTAATTGTCCTGAATGTCACGCCATGAATTAATGAGGAGTTTTAACATATAGATAATTAAGATGCCATAAATTGAGATTATTATTATAATACACTAGTTGACCCGACAGACGTCATCCTGTCTTAACTAAGAATCTTGTTGAATTAAAGCGACCAGCGCGTGCAGCGTGGCCAAGTTAGTCACTCTTAATGCTATATATTAATTAACAAACCATAGTAACGAACGTCCTACTTCCTACTATTTACTTAATATTATAAACGCGAAAATTAATATCATTAAAAATATGATTGCTCTGTATATTAAAATGATAGTTTATATCCTGGATTAACATACTTTTCAACCCGGAAAAAATTAAGATCTCGGGAAGGCAGGTTAATCCGCTGGGAGGTACTATTGAATCTATACTTTCAGCCTTTGTCTTTAGAAAATAAATGTATTAAGTAAATGGTATTGTCAATTCCTAAACATAATAATATGGCTAGATAATACCTATTACTATGAGGGATAGAAAATGCCACTTTTCTTGAACGAGAAAAGTGTAGCCAAATCCCGCAAATAGCGATCTAATAGCGCTAAATAGCGCTGGTAGGTGTGGCCTTAAATTTTACATGGATAAAAAATAAAAATGTAGCCCATATGTGGGTATTGCAGAACATGTTCTAACTCTGTGCCAAAGTTCACCGCGATCCCTACAGCTTTTTTTTTTTAGCGTGATAAAGTAATAAACATACATCCATACTCACAAACTTTCGCATTTATAATGTATTAGGTATTCCTAGTAGGTACTTGGATAATACACCAGTAAAACGTCAATAAATAGGTAACTACCCGAAACGCAAATTTTTTTGACGTGACTAATTTAAGATAATCAATAATACCTACTTACTAGTTTTCAAAAATAACGTCCCATAGTTTAAATAATAAATACCTACCTAGTACTTATAAGCGGTGGGACTAGGCCCAGTGGGGACCAATTCCACTTTTCTATAGGTACAGTGTTATTTTAATATAACCTTAGGTTCCTTCTACAAATTTTGGATGGCAAGACGATAGAAAGATATAGATTATATCGTTGTAAGAAATCATACTAGGCATTACCCTCAGCGACGGATTAACCCTTAAACAAATTAAGCAATTGCCTAGGGCGTCACGTCTGGGGAGGCACAAGAAGAAGCTCAAAAAACGCCATGCTTAGGGCATCACGTCTCACTCTCACTCACGTCACCAAAAATGGTTTAAAGGCCGATTCTAGTTGACATAAGGATAGGGGGCCCCATGGGCGGGCGTGGATTGCTTAGGGCATCAAGAAGTCTTAATCCGTCACTGATTACCCTATTAATATTATGACACACTAAATACCGGGCTAAATGCCTAACAATAATCAGGTTTGCTATTTGACTGGGACATCGAACTGCATTGGTAATGTTTCATTGCATAAGAACGAGGCAAGCTGACATAACGAATACCTACTTCGTAACCAACAACAACTCCAGCGTCGCGGGGACCTTGGCCCCGATAGTTGCTGCGAGTTGCGTTCGCGGGTCGCGGGTAAACACAGTGCTTCACTCACTCACGTCATTGTACTACTGGCTTCCTTGCGCGTGGACCTGTGCGTCTTTCGTCTAGTGTCCCTTCAATTTGTGCACATTTTTAGGTAAGTAAACGTCTATTTTTAAATTCCATTCACAAATGCTTAATGAATTCCTATGTAAATTAATATCATTATTAAAATTTTTGGCAATAGCTTAAGTAGCTACCTATAGAAACCAGTTACATTACATCAGTTATACCTATTAATTTAATTACTGAGAATGTATTGCAGTATACAAAGTGAGTAGGTTTATACTTCTATTATATTACTAGCCCCTGCCTCACGGGACCTTCCCAGGATAAAAAGGTGGGTAGCCTATATAGTGGGCTGCTTCCAAGGTCTAGACTATCTCTGTACCAAATGTCGTCAAAATCGTTAAAAAAGTTGTAAAAAAAAGTTATAATGTTTAAGTAGACAGACAGACTGAGACTTTCGCATAATAATATTAGTAGATATGTAGGGAACGTATAGGAGTTTCAAACTTTGTTCTTGAGTAGATACAAAAACCTAAAGGCATATATGTACCTATTTGTGGAGGTAGGTACTCCGCCTCCTATATAAGTAGATATATAACAATAACTAACTTAAGCGCATATCTATCAATGATTGTTATGATTAAATGAAAATGAAAAAATATTTATAACTGGAAAATACCTACGAGTAGGTATAAGTATAAGTACACAGTTATAATATTTAACAAAGTTTTATCCTAATTTGTATTAGGTAGCTATCTATAGGATTCCATCCTAGGCAAGCCTATAATAGTTATTTGTTATACAAGAGTGCAAAGTTGCTTTTTAACCGCGTGTTCAATTTTGATGACCGAGCAAGCGAAGGATTCTAAAATTGAATCACGAGCGCAGCGAGTGATTCCAAATTAGAATCCTGAGCGTTAGCGAGGGAATCAAAAGAGCACGAGGTGAAAAATCTTTGCACTCGAGTGCAACACGTAACTTTTCATTCCACCTCAGCGAGGAAATGACTAAATGCAAAAAAAAAAACGTTTACAATCACAAGATAGGTACACTTTTATTTCAGTTTAGGTATTAATTACTACATTATGACAGGTAAGTATTACAGAATAATCTTTAAATTATAACAAAATAATACTAAGGTATAATTAAGAAAATTTTAAAGTAACGTTGCTACAGTTATTTAAATTGAGTGTAATATTTTTTTTTAATTTACAAACTTAGTGCACACGATGTTCCAAATTCAATTTACTTTATCCTCTAGAGAATAAAAACGGCTTTTCCACTCAGATATTGAAGATTAAAAATACTCTTTTCATCCCACCATCTCGGAAAGAGTATTTTTAATCTTCAATATCTGAGTGGAAAAGCCGTTTTTATTCTCTAGAGGATAAAGTAAATTGAATTTGGAACATCGTGTGCACTAAGTTTGTGAATAAAAAAAAAACATTAAACCTATTTACTGCTACCTCTATGGTGCCGAATATATCATACAACTTTTTTTTTATTTGTTAAAAACTCAGACTCGGCACCTTCTTGGTGTTCTTTTTTCAATTTACTTTTTTTTGCATTTAGTCATTTCCTCGCTGAGGTGGAATGAAAAGTTACGTGTTGCACTCGAGTGCAAAGATTTTTCACCTCGTGCTCTTTTGATTCCCTCGCTAACGCTCAGGATTCTAATTTTGAATCACTCGCTGCGCTCGTGATTCAATTTTAGAATCCTTCGCTTGCTCGGTCATCAAAATTGAACACGCGGTTAAAAAGCAACTTTGCACTCTTGTATAACAAATAACTATTCCGAGATGGTGGGATGAAAAATAATGTATAAAATCATATATTTCATGTTAGGTACAATTAATTAATTAATGATTATAATAATGTTTAAATAATTACTATAATTTATTTTTAATTTATAAAGCAATTACTTAGTAAATTTATACGTAAAATTAAGTAAAAAAATTTATACTTACCTTGCATTTTTGCAAGATACATTTAGATAGATTTTAAAGAGCTTTGGTTTCCAGATTAGGTAAACATATGTCGGTAGGTACCTACCTACTTGTCTTTTCTATTCTAGGTGACACTTGGTCCAACTCTCATGTACCTATATATTAATGACCATTAAGTCAAGCACCCACACTAAGGGTCATTAAGTCAGAAACGGAGAGTTTCTGAGAGTTTTTGGGAAGTACCTACTTAGGACTCACTTAGAAATGGAAATAAATCGACTCATCACATTCAAAACACGTGCGCTTCGCTTAAATGAGGTTTAAAGTCTAATCTATCATCATGAAGTACACCCAGGCATTATCAATAGATACCTACTAATATATGCAATACAATACTTCTCTTCTACTTAGATTATAGGTTCACCAAATAATCTGACAAGCATAAAGCCAATAGAGCACCTTCCAGTGGCTATGTAAATTCCTCCTTACTAATCCTACAATATCTAGAACCGGCTAATTATTTTTAAGGTTTCAAACCTGTGCCATTCCTCACACTATTCGTCCTTACCAACTGCATGACGTTCATGATTATGATTCTTCATGTGCGAAACCTGCGTCAAAAATATCGACTAAAGATTAATCTTTGTTACTCGACTGTCTTTCAATGTGAACTTAAAAATCTAACATAGGTACCTAATGTAGGTATTTCAACGTAATAATACCTACTTACCTAAGGTATTTTAATGTGTTGATATTTTAAAGTGAGTGCTTCTATATAACCCAAGCATAAAACATATTTTTTCCAGATAAATTGGAGAATAGAGACGAGGAAGCTACTGATAATGGGGTATACAGAGCGAAGACTTCCGTTGGTAGCACTCGTAATTATTGGTTTTCTAGTACCATGTATTACTACACAACCGGTAAGTAGGCACCGATGAGTTGAGATGTATCAAATTAAAAACTAACACAAAATTCAGTCAGTACTGTACATTGAAATTAATGACTTCGTCCAATAAGTTCATGATCAAAGAGTTTAATATTTATGACCAGCTTCTGCCCCCATGGAATGGTTTTTTTAACTAACGCTAACTTTTACCCGCGACTTCGTTTACGTAAGCTCTCAAAAGGAGAAATAACCCCGATTCTGAAACATTATTTATCGGTTCTCCGCTCCGCTGGTCGTATATGATATTATAGCCTATAGCCTTGCTCGATAAATAGGCTATCCATCTAACACTGAAATAATGTTTCAATCTACATATCTACATAGTTACATATCTACTTATTATAATTGATTTTAGATTTGTTAAATTGATACTTTTACTAATTAGATTGATAGTTGATGATTCAACTGCATAAAATTGTTTTAATTTTTTCCCAATATTTGTGCGATTGTGTAGGAATCGTGGCAACGTACTAAGAGGTAGAAGACTGGGCACTCCCTAGAATTGATGGTGGCCCATATCCGAAACAGATCATAATTGTTATCAATATTGTGGCACATATTTCACACGTGTGCAATCTGAATTCAATTAAAATTTTCATGCCCGAAGGTGCAATCATTTGTACCCATGTTCGTATTAAAATTGATTGACGACTTAAGTTAGGTATCTACTTATAACTGATTTTCTTTCAGCCCTTGGCAGATGAGGCGATACAAAAAGATCAATCTTTTCGACAAATTGCAATCAAATCGGGATTGAATGTTGCTACGAAACCCAAATGGGGCTTTTTTGGAACAATATTTAATGTTATTCTGGAGGTACGTAACCTAGGTATATGCAAAGTGGAAAGATAGTAAGATACAAATAGCCCCTTTATAATAAACTAGTAGCTCCCCGCGGTTTCGCCCGCGTTCCCGGGGATCTTCAATTTTCCCGGGATAAAAAGTAGCCTATGTCTTTTCTCGGGCTCTGAATTATCTGTGTACCAAAATCCGTATGTAAATCGGTTCAGTAGTTTTAGCGTGAAAGCTGCCTCCGCGCGGTTTTACCCGCGTAGTTCCCGTTCCCGTGGGAATATAGGGATAAAATATAGCCTATGTTACTCGGGGATAATGTAGCTTTCCAAAAGTGAAAGAATTTTTGAAATCGGTCCAGTAGTTTCGGAGCCTATTCATTACAAACAAACAAACAAACAAACAAATCTTTCCTCTTTATAATATTAGTATAGATTAGATACCTGATTTACTAAAAGACGAAACCGATAGAATATTTTTTAACAAATTTAAACGAATACTAGTAGATAAAGCATATTATACAGTTGATGATTATATGAATGATAGAAACCTTGTATAAATAGTAATAAACTTAATATACATATATAATAAATAAAAATAGTCAATATAGATTAATTAAATTGTGATATACATGATCCTCCTCTCTCCTATTTGTTACTCTTGTAAATTTTGCTGTGCCCGACAGGGTCCACAATGTAAATTAAGCTAATCCTAGTTTTAATATTAATATTGTGGAACGCAAATAAATAATATGAATATGAATAAGAAAAACATTTATTGACCCACATAAAAGTAGGAAGGAACCACACTACGACATTCGGTCTTGTAATTTGATTTGAAATGCGAAATACCTCGAATGCAGGGGCGTAAATATCTAAAAGTTCCTATGGGTATAGCGCTCGTTCTATCAGGACTAATATTAAGTATTATTGTTAAAACTTGTTTTGATTGTTCATTTCAATATATGCCTCGTTTCAGCAAATCAACGACACAAAAAGTGCATACAATCAAATATCCGAATTGGTAAACAACCAATTCTCTGATAACGTAAGTAAATGATTTATTATTTACCTTGAGCCCTTTTAACAAATTAAATCTATTTATTTACGAGCATCCACCGCGCGGACTACCACTGACATTATATCTCCTTTTCCTCTGGGAGAGGGCCACACCTGAAAAAGTTACAAGTCACAACACGATGCGAGATAAAGACTGAGTTAGTGACTCGTATACTTAGCAAAAATAACCATTATTTTACTAATCTAATCAAAACAACGTAAAATATGAAAAATATTTACACAAGACAAGGCATATGACATGGAGTTTACCTACTTTACATATCATATAATGTAGGTAACGTATCAATTTATGGAACACGGTATATATATTATTATTTATTTATGTAATTTATTGTACTTACCTAAATATATTTTTGTTGTTTTTAGGCTAACATACTTTGAAGATAACTTGGGAGGAAGAGACTCGGTTTCCACAGTTATTTCGGTTTCATCATCAGTTAGATGATGACAGATTGTTTATAATCAGAGTACTGTTTTGAAATTAGCAGGTTTTTGTTAGATTTGCAGATGCAAAGTTCCTAAGATTTAAGTGGAATCTTTACCAACGTTTAAATTACCTAAATGTGCCCTAATATGGCCTATAAAAACCAAAACCTTCTTACACTTTGGTATTTTAACTGATTTTCTTGTACAGGATGTGTCGACGCCATCGGATTCTTCAAATAATGCAACTACAGAGACACCCAAAATTTCCAGAGCAGAATTTCTTAATATTCTTGACCGTAATCTTAAAGGTTTGTCTCGTCTCCGTAATCTGGAGTGGCGAGAAGCAACTAAGGTAACAATATTTGGATAAACTAATCAACAGCTCCCTAGCTATCGCTATACGGAACTACCTTACTTATTCATATACCTAACGGTCCTGTCATTTGGGCGACACAAAATGTACCTACCTATGCTTGGTCCTTGTCCTCAAGGAACCCTCTGGCTTTGACTATGATGCACGCCATGTTACTTTTAGTTATCTGCACATTTTGCACTAAATACCTACCTACAACATAAAATAACGAATGTGATTTAAACAATTGCTTAAAGTAACAATAGGTACCTACTACTTTGAATGATTTTCATGATTTATATATATCTACCTAACGGGACGATTCGCGCGTGGGCTATTATGAAAATATAAATTATTATGACGTCTTTTCGTGGCCACGATCAATGCAACATTATCGAAACGTCGAGGTTGTTCGCGAAAGTTTAAAAAAACACAATTGAATTATTTTGACCAGGAATTTTGAATTTTGTGTCTTGTAAATTGGAAAAATTACAAATTATCGGCGACTCATTTAGCGAAAACCGCTTAATACAGGATTTTGATCGCGAAATTACTAAACTAGATACTAGATTCAGATAATAAGTTCTGTTGAAGGTTAATATAAAAGGCAAAAGCATCTATTTTCTTTACTACGTTAGATAAAGAAGAACACAGTTGTAACATTTTCAATAGTTTATTATTTACCTGGTAGGTTAGGTTTTTTTTTCAATATTTGAATCTTACCTATATATAAGTAGATACCTACCTACATATTGCATAACAAATATTCAAATCAACTTGTATTTCCAATTCATCTCGGTATGGTGGTAATCCAATACCTCGGAAACGGTTCTAACGATTTGGAACACATTTGTATTTAAATGATGCCTTATGGCTTTTGAATTTTTTTTGCATAATCTGTTTTACACTAAAGCCTAGCCATTTTATAACGCCTTTTCGTAAATATTGCTGTGCTGTCAAAATATGCCAATTAGATTATGTGTAAAGACTACAGTGTTTGAAGATGGATTAATATTTGACTGTGAGGAAAGTGTGCATATTTATATTGTTTTCAGGATTCCTTTGCGAATTTACGCGAATACAAAGACGAAATATTTCGAGGTAAAACACCGAGAAGATAGTTAAAGTATCGGTATTGACATAAGGACCTACATTTAAGGTATATATAATTATTTAAACGTATATAATTTGAATAGAAGATAATAGGTATTTAGTAGCGATGTGCCGAGTACGGTTTGACTCGATTCCTGCTCGAGTCCAGCCGGACTCAAGTCAGTATTCGAATACCAAACATAGAAATCGAGTAGAGGGAATACCGTATAAACTGACTCGAGTCGACTCGATCCACCAAAACAGCGACTCGGCACATCACTAGTATTTAGTCAGATAGTTATTTATCTAAACCTACTCCAATGCATTTTCAATTTGTTTTCCATAATTATAATAGTAAATTATATTTAATTGATTTTACTAATTTCTACAGTTCGTAAAAAAAATTTTACATAAAAAGAAAATATGATTAGCGAGACGTAAATATATTTGTGCTTTGGCTAGAGCTGGGGTACTTACTGATAAAGGGAATGGGTTGCCATTATAATAAAATATATTAAGCTTGATAATCCTGGCAAATAGTTATTCATTACTTCAACTACACATAAAGCCATCTCATATTCCAAATAATATAGAAGATCAGACACTTTGTTTTACCATTTCAACTTTCTTAATTTTCCTATTAGTAAATATATGTAATATTGCACGACACTCTGGATATAACTCAAACTTTGTTTTAGATATTCCAGTTTGCATCCATTTATTAACTGACTCTTCATTAAGCATCATCTGTAATGCCTTTTCTTGAGTTAAATTTACAATATCTTTTGCTTGTATTTTCAGATCGCATCTATCTGCTCCATCGACCTGTAAATAAACTCCATAAAGTAATAATATGATAAAACCTATAAAAAATAAGTCAATATTTTAATATTGGCCAGGTCTAGATACAAATGTGAATGCATAGATGAAGCCAACAGGATATTAACTCACTTTGCATAAAAATGATAATTCAAAATGATCATCAACTTTTGGCCAATTCTGGTGAAGCACACTGCTTTGCCAGTTTATAATATGGGAAGTGTTTAAATCATTTGCTCTGTGCGGTGCTGACAGGAACCCAGCCCACAATTCGGAGCAGAAATGCGGAGTCACTGGCGATAACATTATAATTAAGGCCGCTAGTGCCAATTCAAACTCTTTACTTTTTGCAATGATTTCGGGTGGAACATTATTCTGAAATTATAATAAATTATTCGTAATCTAATTTCACTGGCATAGTTATATATTATAAATTTTAGTAAAATAGTATTATGTACATATTAGTTATGATTTTGTAATTTATTTTTGGTAACGAAATTGAAAAAATCAAGACATATAGGTTGACTAACAGGTAAATGGCTAACCGATAAAGATAAAGCTGCAAACAAATTGCCAATGTCCTTGCGATACTGTTAAGTCATGGTTAGATAGAAATATACAAAATTTTGTTGATGTAAAACACTAATTCTTTCCTTTAACATACCCTTAAAGTACTGGTTAAACTCTGAAGTCTCGAGATGCCCACACTAAGTTTTTGTGTATGTTTGAAATGGTAAGTTGTTGCTGCAGTTAAATAGTTTCTAGATTCCCATATTTTCTTCTCAAATACACTAAATTCTTCACCAGACAACTTGGTTGTCATATCACTATCATTTCTGTATTTCAAAAACTCCCTCATTGTGATCCAGAGTCGATGCTGCCAATTTAATACTCCAGGCAAAGCTATGAAACAAAATCAAAAATTTCAATCAAATTTTTTTAAGATGAATAATATTGCCAGTGTTTGACTACACTCTTAGTAAATAAATAATAATGAGATGGGCAAAGGTGATAACCTCACAAATAAATCTAGTTTATAGATACATACAATTTAACTACTGATTCTCAAATTGATTAATCTATACTAATATTATAAAGAGGAAAGATTTGTTTTTTTGTTTGTTTGTAACGAATAGGCTCCGAAACTACTGGACCGATTTCAAAAATTCTTTCACCTTTGGAAAGCTACATTATCCCCGAGTAACATAGGCTATATTTTATCCCTGTATTCCCACGGGAACGGGAACTACGCGGGTAAAACCGCGCGGAGGCAGCTAGTACTCAATATAAACGATGTTTGATCATTATATGTAATTAAATTACTACTCACTTGCATCAGACCACCGCCTGTTGGTAGCAGGAGGAACATCAGCAAGAATGAGCAGCCGTGTTGTATCACATCCATATGTTGATAACAACCTCTCTGGATTTTCTCCGTTATATTTTGATTTACTCATCTTTTCCCACTGTACAATTACAGGTTCATTAGTATTTTTTTCTTTATAAGCATTTCCAACCTTTTCTACATTTGCTGCAGGTAAATATTTACCTGTAGATTTCAGTTTATATGATTGACCCATCACCATTCCCTGAACAAGCAGTTTTTTAAATGGTTCTTCAGTGGTAGTCCATCCAAGACTATGCAAAAAATAACTCATAAACCGAGCATAATATAAATGCAGTACAGCATGTTCTTTGCCTCCAATATAAATGTCTACAGGTATATTATTGCTCAACTGTTCTTTATTAAATGGCATTTTATCATTTTGTGGATCTAAAAATCGATAAAAGTACCAGGAGGAGTCAACAAAGGTATCCATAGTATCAGTCTCCCTCCGAGCATCTGAGTTGCAATTTGGGCATTTACAATTAATCCAGTTATGTTGTTCACCTAAAGTCTGAATACCAGATTGAGTAACACTAGATTCAGGTAACAGGACTGGCAGTTGTTCAAATGGTACCGGAACAGTACCACATTGACTACAATGAATTATTGGTATAGGTGTTCCCCAGTATCTTTGTCTTGAAATAAGCCAATCCTTAAGCTTAGAACTTACAAAATGCCCTCCTACCTTTTTACTGATCGCATTTTCAATTACTTTTTTATTGTCATTTTCAATATTTATATTGTTAGTTCTTTCAGGTATTGCAATATTTAACAACTTTGCTAGTTTTTTATCCTCTTCATTTGTAGTTACACAAGCTATCAATACCTCCCTACCAGTAGGATAATTTGCATTATCAGTCACATAAACTGGCATTTCTAATTCAGTGATTGGATTGTAACATTGTAAAACTTGGTCTTTATTTTTCAAATCTTGTAGCAAGACATGACTTGAACTTATGGTTAAAAAATTACCATGGATAAACTTATATGGTTCTGAAGTCCACACATTAAATGTCTTAACATTATCATGAACTTTCATTTGAAATGTTACTTCAATTCCGTTACACTCGCCAATCCAATGTTTTTGTAAATTGATAATGTCCTTCCAATTTTCCAGATTTTCACTACTAAGTCCATCATATAATTTTTTCGCAAATTTCGTAGTTTTAATAAACCACTGAGTAAGATATTTTGTTTCAACTTTGGCACCTGACCGCCACGAGCAACCAAGATCATCTACTTGTTCATCAGCTAATACTGTTTTATCTACTGGATCCCAATTAACCTTTGCCTGTAATGTCAAAAATATAAAAGGATATTATTAATAGAATAAATTACTAATCTGTGAATAAGTAAACATGGGAAAGTACAAATAATACACAGTAGCTGCACAATTAGACAAACTGCATGCCACTGTAACACACAGAGGAATTTTTAGATTGGCCTGTCGGGTCAGCTAGTTACCCCTCTAATTTATTTTGGATGAAATTATTGTGTCTCCAACACATATCAAAAAGTTCTATGGGCTGTTATATTTAGCTCATATCTGTTAGCTATTAAAAAAAAATAAACAAGGTATCAATACATCCTAACTAATATTTTAAATGCAAATGTAACTGTCTGTCTGCCCGTCTCGCTTTCACACTAAAACAACTGAACTGATTTAAATTAAATTTGGTACATGGATAGTTTAGAGCCTGAGAAAGGACATAGGCTACTTTTTATCCCAGGAATATGGAAGATCTCCCAGGTATGTGGGTGAAACTGCAGGGAGATACTAGTATTATATAATTATGTAAGTAAAAATGTATTTATTATTTGTATGTTTAATAATGAGAACATCACCATCATCCAAAAACAAAATTATATGAAAATGAAATGAAATGATTTTTATTCTTTATATTATTACATTTCAAGGAATTGGTCACACTGACAATATTAGCGTGTTAGGGAATGATAAAAAAAAATTTAAATTGAATGTTTACAAAAATAATAATGACAAACTTAAGCAGACCAGCCCCCACAAGCAGCACCTGTTCACAAGCATGACACATGTGGCAGCCAATAAATAGAATGACCAGGTATATCACCAAAGCTTTGTTGACTTTCAGAGTTAAGTTTTTAGTCTGTTGTACCATAATTTGAACTAAGTACAGTAATCTACTATTTTAGAGTAGAAATAGGTATAGTACCGGTACTTAATTTTTATTCATGAACCCAACACTAAGTTATTTTGAGATGTTCAATTACATACCTTACTTTGATATGCCATTCCTTTTTCATATAATTTCAAGAATATGTACTGTGTCCATTTATAATAATCAGGATTACATGTAGATACTTCACGTTGCCAATCAAATTTGAAACCTAATTGTAAAAGTTGGCTTTTCATGGAATTTATATTTGATTTGGTCCATTGGTGAGGTGGAATATTACGGTCTATAGCAGCATTTTCAGCAGGCAAACCAAATGCATCCCATCCAATAGGATGAATAGTGTCCATTCCACTAAGTGTTTGAACTCTTGCCAAAGTATCTGATATTGTGTACACTCTCACATGACCTATATGCAAGTTTCCTGAAGGATATGGAAACATTGGCAAAACGTAACATATTCTGTTGTTTTTTTTTAAGATTTTTTTTTCTTCAATAACCTTATCTGACCAATTCTTCTCAATTTTTAACTTAATTGATGTATTTAAATCATCTTGCTGAAAACCAATTAGATAAATGTTACAAATACTATAGTAATTGATTTATTTGCTTTTAAAAGCCATCCGAAACTTACCCATAATCCTAGGGTGCCTTTATTTCTGCATTTAGTATGTAAGACATTTCTAAATTGGTTTTTATGGAAACGGACGCTATGAGATAAAGCAATAAACACCGCCATCATATTAATAATATCAGGCACACTGTAGGCACTCTCATCTGAATCCGACACCTACAATATTTATCACATAGTTAAAATTATTTAACCTCGCCGCGGTTCGCTTCGCTCGCATCGCACGCAAAATAAATAAATAAATACCCAATACCCAACCACAGCAGTGCTGCCAACTCTTTTAAAGTTAAGTCGCTGACCTCAATATCAAAAGTCACCGTAAAAGTCGCTAAAACCGTCGACGTCAAAACTCTGGCTAAAAAAAGGGTCAGGGAAGTGACCTTTTTTTTTAGCTCTCAACCATGAGGACAGGACCCAGAATTTTGTTCTACGAGATGCATAAGAGGCTAGAGACGGTAATTTTTTAATATAATATTCTACTTTTCTTATTTATATAAAGCGCGCAATAGCACAGCGAGAGAGCTGGGGGAAGCTGTCAATCGCTTCCCCCGAGACGGGCTATTAGCGTCGCACATGGAGGGGTATCCACGGTATGTGTTCCGTACGGAGAACCCTGACCCCTCTACAGAGCTGAGTCCGGCATAACCCGCCCGCCCTCCCCCGAGGCCAGAGTATCCATCAGGATTTGGGTTTATTAATAGATACGACAAAAAAATTACAATGCAAATATTCGATGTGATGTATAATAAACTCCTCCGTTGCTGGCTGGCTGGCTGACTTTTATACTTATAATCCTATATATTATGTATGTCATCGTTATGTCATCGTTCAAGCTAATTAAAACCAAATATGAAATTGGTTTGCTTTTTATTAATACATCAATTTAATTAGCTTGCGTTATGCCCGACACGAAAACGAAACTCGCGCCAAATGTGTCGAAGTATCTCCGACCCGAAAAGTTTGACGTGGAGCCCGCCGCAACAGAAGCGGACCTAAAGTGGACCCATTGGAAATATACTTTCAATAATTTCATACTCGAGGAGATTCCTAACGGTACCGATGTTTTAAAACTTAAACTTTTAATGAACCATTTGTCGGCTCAAATATTCCCACACGTACGTGATGCTACTAGTTATGACGAAGCCCTACAAGTGCTTGATAAAATATATCTTAAGCCAAAGAACATAATACTGGCCCGCCACTTACTAGCTACGCGAAAGCAAAAGCCTAATGAATCCATATCCGACTACGGGCAATCACTCAGACTCCTGGCTCGTGATTGTAGCTTCGAAGCCGTAACTTCTTAGGTGCATAAAGACGAAGCCATAAGAAGTGCTTTTGTTTCTGGGGTAATGTCAATGAAAATCCGTGAAAGGTTGCTTCAAGAACCGTCACTCACCTTAGATAAAGCTTTCAATCAAGCTCTATCTTTAGAGACTGCCGAAAAGGACTCCAGGGCAATGAGCGTCGAGGTAAGCGAAACAAACTTGAACGCTTTGCCAGCAACATCAACAAGATACGGAACTAAAAACCCGCTTACTTCACGAGCAACTTCAGAGGTGCCAAATAAATGGCGTTGTTTTTATTGCGGGGAAAATACCTCTCACCGAAGGCTTAAATGTCCGGCCTTCAATGCCCAGTGCCAGCTTTGCTCCAAAAAGGGTCACTTTGCAAAAGTATGCAGATCTAGCAATGCTACTAGTAACGCCGTTACCGCTGTGGACTCTGATGATTCTGAAGTAGCTGCTAATGCTGTCTCAGCTGCCTCTCCATCGAGCCTTACCAAAACCACTATCCCAGTAACCATCAACAATTATCACGCAGATGCTCTAATTGACACGGGAAGTTCAGTAAGCTTCATAGATGAGAAAATAGCACGACTAATGCAGTTAAAACAGAAGCCACACCAGCAAACTATCACGCTAGCCTCTCAAAATAATCTATCTTTTGTGAGAAGTGTTTGTTTTGCAACTGTTACCATGAACGATATCTCGCACAAACAACGACCATTTCTTGTCGTCAACAATCTTTGTGCCGATGTTATCATAGGTCATGATATACTAAAAGAATACTCCAGTCTCCAATTTAACTTTGGGGGATCTAAAGAACCCTTAGTCTGTAATGTTATGCAAGCATCAGTGCCTCCCGCCTCCATATTTACTAATCTGTCTCCGAACATTAAACCAATTGCCATTAAGTCCAGACATTATAAGGAGCAAGACGAAAAATTCATCTCTGAAGAAATCTTAAAACTAATAGAAGATGGAGTGATCGAACGTTGTTTTTAACGAGAACTGGTCCTGGTGATAGCCATGTGGGCATGGATTCTCCATTTGGTTCCTGAGAGCTAATGGGATTGCCTCTTCGCGAACTACTCCTTACAATCCACAAGGTAACGGCCAAGTTGAGCGTCTAAATGGCACACTGTGGCGAGCGGTACAACTAAGCTTACGTTCCAACAACATGGCGGTAGAATACTGGGAACGAGTCTTGAAGAACGCTCTTCACTCTATCCGTTCGCTTCTTTGTACGTCCATAAATGCGACTCCACATGAGAGACTATTTAATTACCCACGGAGGTCACCTAATGGAGAATCCATGCCCACATGGCTATCACCAGGACCAGTTCTCGTTAAAAACAACGTTCGATCAAAGAACGATCCCTTAGTAGAGGAAGCTGAACTCTTGGACTATAACCCACACTATTCAATCATTCGAAGGTCTAATGGTACGGAGAGCACAGTGTCCAATAGACAACTAGCTCCACTTCCGACCGATTCTTATTCGATTGACAGTAACGATGAATGGTCTGAAGATTCTTCCGACTCCGTGGTGAATCCGAACAGCCCATTCCAGATCACCCTCTACAGGTGGATATCCCAACGAACACTCAAGTAGTAAGAGGAGAAACGTCTGCCCTTGAAAGACCGAAGAGGAATCGCCGGCTACCTTCTCAGTTACGAGACTTTGTAGTCGGGGATCAAAATTTAGACGGGGAGAATGATGTATAATAAACTCCTCCGTTGCTGGCTGGCTGGCTGACTTTTATACTTATAATCCTATATATTATGTATGTCATCGTTATGTCATCGTTCAAGCTAATTAAAACCAAATATGAAATTGGTTTGCTTTTTATTAATACATCACGATGTTTCTACAAATAAATATATGGATAGTGTATCGCATACAAAAAATATTTGACAAAACATCGTATAATTTCGATATATCGTTGAAAAAATCTAATAAATTCGAAATATCGATGCTTAGTGAATATCCAATCCATCCCATCCCTAGTTTGTTTAGAGTAATAGAGTTAGTTGCTGAGTGAGTGTGCGTGTCGTGATAGGTTTATAATGAATTTTAAATTTTAATGCGTTGTAATGTCTTGTAAACGAAATATGGTATCTAAAATGAATTCTTCAAAAGTACCTGCGTCTGTTGCATCGTGGTATAAAAAACTATATTTGCAAAAAAAAGGATCTACGAAAAGTAAGGTAGGTTATCAAATTTGTAATTACCTACATATTATTTGTCAATATTACTTGCTTTAAATGCGAAAGTAACTCTGTCTATCTGTTACGCTTTCACACTAAAACTACTGAATCGATTTAAATGAAATTTGGTACACAGATAATCCAGAGCCTGAGAATTTGAGAAAGGACATAGGCTACTTTTGGGGAAAATTGAAGATCCCCCGGGTATGCGGGCGAAGCCGCGGGGAGCCACTAGTTGGCTTATAAAATGTGATTGATTTTGCTTTTTCCAAACTATTTTTTTTATTATAAATTGTGAAAAGCGTGCCCAGTCCAGTACTGCTTTCAGTACCATTCCAACATTTTAGAAATGTTTAGCAGTTTAATAACTAGGTTGAATTTTGTCTTAACATGGGGCTGAGTTCACCTTTCTACATTTAATCAATATGTTTTAATTGTAGATTTTGAATAAATGTCTTTCAAGCAGTCCGGATTTTTGTTAAGTAGGTATATAACGTCGGAAAGGGGCCCCTTAAACCTACACCCGTGTCACAAGTCTCGGGATCTGCTCGAAGTTTCTCTCTCTGTCACACGATGGACCCGGCACTCGCACGGTGAATCCATGGAATGCTAAGAAGTTCGTCTCTCTTCACTGATTTCAGTTTCCACATAAATCATTGGAAGCCACCAAGACCTGGAGCTCCCTAAATGAGTCAGAAAAGAAGTATTTTTACACCAAATACCAAGAGTGTATGCTTAAATACAATGAGAAATTTATTTCTTGTTTACAAAATGCAAAGCCATTTTTGAAGAAACAAACACGTCATAGGTTAGTAATTTATGCAGATTTCTGAGTTTCAAAGTTCAGTTGAACTTTTTTCTGAATTGGTATTGATAAGACATTGTAATGTTACTTATATGTACTATTATTTTACAATATTCCAGAAATAATAATGATCCCTCAGCATCAGTGGAAGAACAGCAACATTGTAATACTTCACAAGAAGATGCAAGTCTGTTATTGTCTGACCCAATGTCACCGAGCACCAAGTACATATCTTTTAACTTATCCTTAAATCTTATTACTTAGTACTTAGAATATATTGCTGTAATAACAAAAAATACTACTAACATCATAAACACGAAGGTTGGGAAGGTGTTTGTTACTTTTCATGGTGGAATGGCAAAAAGGATCTTGGATGAAATTTGGCACAGAGTTAGAGAATTATAATTTTTTTTGAGAAATTTAACTATTTGATACCATACAAATAAACTTTCGTCTTGTTGTCTTCGTTGTATAATAATTATTAAGTTGTCACACAACCAACACCCAGCATAAAAAATATACTTTAAGCATTTATAAAAGAAATGCAAATACATATGTAGTAATGAATTTTAATAACAATTTGCATTTACAAAACCCTTTCTACTGTTTTTGTCTATTAAAATATAATAACTACTGAGTAATTTAAATAGAATACTCCTGTGATAATTAACAACTTGAAGCTAATTTATCCACATAATTCCGGTTCTGGCAGGACTTGGGGGACAAAAGTAACAACACAGTATACTGACAGACACCTTATTTTGATACAAGTATGTATTACTAACATTGTTACTCCCTCTATTCAGATTGTATGAGTAGTAAAACCATTTTCTGAACTTCTCTTAGGTCTGGATATTTGAAAAGATGAATGTTTTCCAGGAATTATCACAACTTATCTGAGTCAGTGGAAGAACAAGAATATTGCTACAATTCACAAGAAGATGAGAATAATATGATGTTACCACAACCAACACCGCCAAGCTTAAAGTAAATATAAATATATATTTTTTATCTAGATAAGTACAATTGTATCATTGACGATTTGAAAATCATTAATAAGTTACTTGAGATATATTACCAGTTCTTGCAAAAACAACTTTAATAACAAAACACTGGTATTCAGCCACTAATCATAATTGCTTGCTTACCATTTGAAAAAAAAAAACATTTCAGAAATGACCACAATATATCTAAATCAATGGAACAACAGGGACTATGTTACAATTCACAAGAAGATACCAGACCATTATTATCAGAGCCAACGCCACCTTCATATATAATGTAAATACCTATCTTTTAACAATTATTTAAGAAATCTAGATAAATACTATGTTTTTTATTTATGATATAAATAGCTATTGTAACATAGTATGTTTTGATATGAGTATTGCTAATTACTGGCACTGTGCATACATAATTTTCTGAATTGTAATGCTAGTTTTCATAACTGCTTTTAAAGTTATTTATAAATGACAGCCCGGTTGGCTTTGTGACCCTGACTTTCAAGCCGCGGATCGTGGGTTCGAACCCCACCCAGGACAAACATTTGTATGCATGAATATGTCTGTTTGTCCTGTGTCTGGATGTAAATATCTATAATATGTACGTATTTAAAAGTACTGTATGTAGTATATCAGCTATCTGGTTACCATAACACAAGCTCACTTTGGAATCAGACTGGCCGTGTGTGAAAAATGTCCCAGGATATTTAAATTTAAAAAATAAATTATAATAAAAAAAATGCTTTCCAGAAATGATGACAATCTATCACAGTTAGTAGAAGAACCGGGAGATGGTGATAAGTCACGAGAACATGGAAGACTGATATTGTCGGAGCCTACGCCGCCAAGTATAAAGTAAATATTTATTAGCCTCAAATCTTGATAAACACTCAGTAGTCAGTACACTATACATATATTCAAACCACCTGATAAAAAAATAATTGTTTTTCTCTAAAGAGTTTTTATACGTCAATCGTCTATAATGTAATGTATTGCAATAAATAATGCGAACTAAGTGTTTAAATGTGGTGTCATGCTTGTAATGTATGCTTGTCATTCGCACGAGAGTATTTTTAACGGACGTAAAAAAAGCGTTCAAACACAACCATGCATTTCCAAGTACCTTCATATTATTATACTCTATTTACAACGCCCAAAGTTGAAAATGCAACATCGCTCGATAAAACAGCATCGCGTTTTAAAAACGTTGTCGTGTAACAATGAGAATGCATTTGAACGCTTTTTTAACATACGTTAAAAAAACTCGTGCGAATGAGGGCTAAGAAAAGTGATCTGACGGATCTGTCGACAATCTGTAATGTAGACCACCACCACCAATTTATGATTACCGTGGAAACCATAAGTCTATTACAAATTTGAACTGCTTTGAGAGTTGGCTCACAATTACCGTCGCTACATTGACCGTTTTAAAATTAATATCTTATCTTTCAGAACTGGGAAGGAAATGTTTGAAATGATACAACATATGGGAGAAAAAAGTGATTCAGCCTGGCTGTCTTTATCGCAAGTTGAAAGGAGAAGGTATAATGGAGCTGTTCTATCCATAAAAAAAGACTTTATCCAGAAATATGTTAATTATTTAGAGAATTTATCGCCAAGAGACTTGTTTGATTATTACAATAAAACAATTATTTAAGTAACGGTATATTTTTTACTAAAGAAAATAAAGTGAAATCCCACGGAGAGATGCAACAAATAAAAACTGCCTCTCGGTTATCGCAACTTATTAAAAAAATTGACGGTTTTAACATGTTTCGATATCGTGTTTACATTGAGCGTTACAAGTGCCAAGACAAAAATCCTCTGATAATAATGTGTCTTGAGATTTGTCAGACATAGGTAGCTGGTAGGATAAATAAATAACTCATGTTGGTGTAATAATAACTCAAGTGTCTAGTCGTCCGATTAGCGAACGAATAAAAATGACTAGTCGTCCGCTAAGAATACTTAGTGCATTTCGTGATTTGGCCGATTATTTCCTAATGTGCCCAGCGTTAAAATAAATATATTACGGCGATAATACACAAATATAGGTTAGGGCGCCCCCCCCCCCCCCCCCCCGAAAATATATTTAATTAAATGAAACAATTATAAGAACAAAAAGGAAATTTATTTTATTTTTCGAAACACGATTGCGGTACATTTAAATAAGTTATTCTACAATTAAATAGTAAGCTACCAAATGATGGTCAGGTTTTCTTCTTCCTCTCATGCTTTATTTCTCTAAGTAAGTATACTTTCCATTATCTTTTTACCCGATTGCGACAGAAGGAGGGTTATCGAATAACATGTACTTTCGCCATTGTTGCTTGTAATAACATCGCGAAAAATATGAAAAAGCGAACTATCTAGTCGAACTATCTATAAATTTACGAGATAGTATACAACCCTCGCTGTAGTCCAGCTCAGCACAATTGCCATTTGTTGTCCATGTTACGAGCAGGTGTTTCGAAATTCTGCCCGTAGCACACATGCTAGCATACATGGTAAAACTGCTAAGTTCATATGGTAGCTGGTTGTGGTACAACCAGTTGGAACATTTAAGTCGTATCTACTATAGGTAGGGTCAATCTTACCTTACCACGAAATCCCTTAGCTTTGCCTAAACACTATAGTATATGGTCATATTTATAATTTTTTTATAAATAGACCGATTTAATACGTCTCTTACAATATAAATAAGATAATTATTTAAGCTTTATTAGATTCATAGAATAGCACTGTTAATAATTATATGAAATCGAAGGTATGTTTATAACACTACACTAGTTTTAAAGATTCTTATGATTCTACTTTCCACATAGAAGTCCGACAGCCAGTCCAGCAACAAATGATGTCAAAAATATCTGTGATTCTGTTGTACGATAGTTGTTATCACCAGAGAAGTTGTTATACCAACGCTTCACTTTAGTTTCTTTTTTCTTCAGTAAATCTTCAGCTTTGTCTAATTTACGGTCTACAAATCGTTCTACCTGTAACGAAGAAATAGTTCTTTTGTTCAATAAAGCTAATGTAAACTACAGAAATTAAGACGTATAAAAAGTCAGTTGTGTCTACTAGCTCTCCGCACTGTCGCCCTCTAGTGTCTGTCACCAGTAGGCTTAACATGCGCAAGTCGACATATCTCATAGACGAGATGACAAATTTTGTCGATCTCGATTCGTTTGTCACTTTTCCTAACATGCGCACCGCGCTCGAGAAGATATCTCGTCGTGACTTCGCCTTGGCTGTATCTCAAGAACGGTGATAGCTCGACAGTTGAATTTTTCACAGATGATGTATTTCTATTGCCGCTAAAACAACAAATACTAAAAATAAAATAAATATTTAAGGGGGGCTCCCATACAACAAACTTGATTTTTTTACCGTTTCTTGCTCGATACTAGGTAATAACGGCGATAAATACTTGGTACGGAACCCTCCGTGCGCGAGTCCGACTTACACTTGGGCGGTTTTTTTAGATAGTCCTTGAAATCTATGCGTCGCTGCATCATCAGATAAAACGTAGACAGAAGAGAAACAGACCATATGTAACAAAGGAGGAAGTTGTATGTTCCCCTGTATATGTATTATATTCGTAATGTAGGTAGGTAGGAGTGTTTACCGATTTCTCCCCCACCTGTTTCTTTATACCTATCTTGTTTCTTACGAGGATTTTTTAATACGTTTTTGAGGACAAATTTTGTTTAACCTGTTTGTCGAAAGCAACCGCCATTAAAATCAGTTACATCTATACTAATATTATAAAGCGGAAGAGTTTGTTTGTAGCAAACAAACAAGTTTGCTTGAACGCGCTAATCTCAGGAACTGAACTAGTTAGTGGATTTATCGAGGAAGGCTATAGGCTATATATCATCGCGCTACGACCCATAGGAGCGGAACGCCAATGAAGAATGTTGCAAAATCGGGAGATTTGTTTTCCCTTTGAGAGGTTCCGCTGCGTACGCTGCGTAAACGGTTAGTTTCGATAAAATGATGTATTACAAAATTGTTCCCCTTCAAAAGTTCTAAAAAAAGTCCGCGATAGCATATGTCTATCTGTTAAGGTTAGCTAACTATAACAATTTTTATACTAAAATTTGTTCTAAAATAAAACATTATTTGTGAAGGTGTTTTTATAAAGACGATATTAATCCTTATCCAAATAAATACGTTATTCATCGCAAGTATTTAATTTAAAACAAAATTGCCATTTACATCATTCGATTTCAATGAATATCTTAGGAGATATCGCAAATTTAAAATTACATCGCACCAAAATAATTATCAAGTAATGCGCGCGGGCGAGGGCGCGAGGGCGGTGGCGCGAGTTAGCTCTGCGAGATACCAACCTTCCACGTTAAGAAGTCGCGGATTAAAGTAAGGCAGTCCAAAGCAACTATTCCACGCGGGCAGAAGCTAGTAATTATATAATTGATTTTACAAGTTAACTTATCCATTTGTGTAATATTCTCACTGTAGGTTCTGCCTGTCTGTTTGTTATGTGTCACACCGAAGCATTCCAACCATTCTATGAATCTGGTATAGGTAAACTGAACCTATATATAGGCTATATATTGTTCCTCCAACTTTTACCCTCCATTTAGACCACATATTGGCATTGGCACCACAGACTGGCAACTCTGGTGTCAACTTGTCAAGTCGTCAAATATTTCGTTGTCCTTAAAATAAATCCAAATATCATATTTTTGTTATTAAAATCACTGTTAAATTATATTAAATTGCAAATATATCCCTATATAACCTCCACCAGTGTTTGTGGATACTTCGGCACATTATATACGGCGTAAAATAAGGACAAAAGTGAACCTGTCATCCAACGGTGGATTTTTGAAACCGGACTTGAAATCTGGGGAGTATTTTAATAATTAAAGCCATTATTTAGTTAATAGTACAGTTATACTTATCTTATCATATCTGTCCCACTTAACTGAGTATTTTTTTTTCTTAATTTTGTATTATATCTACTTTTACCTATCCACCCATTAGTTCTTTACTGTCTTTTTTATTCCATACTGTTTTAAATTCTTAAATACATTTATTTTCCCTATTCTTTTTCCCTCAAGCTAAGAAATTAATAGTATTATATGTTCTATTACTAAATTTAATTATTTATGCAAGGGGTACACTTACACTCCACTCAGCTCAGTTTTCTTTGAGCAACATCCATTACTCACTTTGGCAACGTACAAAGTCTCCCTTTGCTTAACTATTTGTTGAAGCAAAGCCGATGACAATTTACACTTGTCCAGACACAACAATACTTGACACTGCACAGGTATTAAAACTCAAAAGAATATAATAATAACATATTGGTCACTAGTCTCTCTAACCCAACTAACTGGTCATATAATTACTTGTTTCTATTAAATTTAAGATTTTTATTTCCACAATAGACACTTGAAGTTCTATTTGAGTCAGTTTGTGTATTAAATAATCAATCTAACAAAATACATAAACAAATTGTGTTGGTTGGATCTGGAAAAAATATTTTCGAGTCACCTTCCATATTAATTATAAAAATTATAAACATTCCGCATATAAAGTAAAATTTCGTCATTCTTGTGTGCGATAGGCTGGCTTAGTTAGTAAGACCGCCCGTTAGCACTTACTCTAATAGTACAGGATACGTAGAAGATTGACCTTCACCGATCGAGTATCCGAATGAAATGGATTTTTTATGAAATAAAATATGTTGACAAAAGTAACGTTAATGAGTTGCCTAAAAAAATCTGTTCAAGGCTATGTTGAATTAACAATTGAATATTTTTTTTTTTTCGATATCTTCACCGATGTTGTATCCGAATGAATTTAACACTAATCGAAAGTATAAAGCCTTTAGAATATGCAAGCATACGGTTGCTTATGTTTTTTTGTTCAAGAGTTTACCGTTGCCAGGTTTAAATAGGTGTATCGGAAATGATATCTTCACCGATCGAGTATCCTATTCAATTATACATCAAAATAAAGCTTATACTTTTTGCGAAACGATGGTATACGGTTGCCTACGCAAATCCGTTCAAGAGTCATCGTTGCCAGGCTTTTAAATTTATAAATTAAGGACAGTCTATCCATTCAATTCAGTGCGATAGAAGGAGACGTAGCGCAGGAGTTGCTCCCTCTACGTCAATCGTTTAAAATTTGGCGAGAGAGAGTCTATGCGTAGGTACCTACTATCAAATGCGACAGAAATAGACGCAGCATAGCAACTAGGCCCACCTCTTGAGACTTATCGCAGAGACCGCGCCTGCGCTGTGCGGTAACGGTAAAATTTTAGTAAATACCTACCAACCGTTATTTTGAAGCAACTGACAATATACTCTAAATGTATTTCAAATGAAAATATGATTTAAATAAAAATATAATATAATTCAAATGTAGGTATTTAAAATAAAAATATATTTCGAACAAAAATAGTTCTGGGAGTTTCTCCTTTTTGGACTCAATCGACTTATCTCCCGAAGTAATTAACACGCCGTATATTTTTTTTTGCAAATGTCTCACATTTTTGTTTGAAAGAAAATAAATTTATTTCAAATAAAAAAAATTATGATGAAAGGAAAAATTTGGTAAATGAATTAATTTTTTTTGTAATTCATAGTATCTATGCAAATATTCTAATTTCATGTTTTTGTTTATTAAAATTTATATCTGTCTGAATCATTTTCAAAATATTTTCATTGATTATAATTTTTTTAATTCATTTACCAAATTTTTCTTTCCATTATAATTTTTTTCTTTGAAATAGATTTAATTTCTTTCAAAGTAAAAGTCAAAGATATTTATTGCATTACAGGTAGGTACATTAGATGTCATAACATAATTGAGGTCAGCTGTAATATGCCGAGTAGGCGTGCAAAATTTATTTAATTATATTATTATTTAACTAGATTGTTATGTCAAATTATTAATTAGATTTATTATATCAATATTGACAGCCCGGTTGGCTTTGTGGTTAGTGACCCTGACTTTCAAGCCGCGGGTCGTGGGTTCGAATCCCACCCAGGACAAACATTTGTATGCATGAATATGTCTGTTTGTCCTGTGTCTGGATGTAAATATCTATATAAGTATGTATTTAAAAGTATTATATGTAGTATATCAGCTATCTGGTTACCATAACACAAGCTCACTTTAATGCTTAATTTGGAATCAGATTGGCCGTGTGTGAAAAATGTCCCAGGATATTTATTATTTATTTATGTTGTACTATGTATTACTTTCCGTGAGGTACTCATTAATTGAATAATATGTCCTATCAATAAGGTACCTACTCGAAGAGTGACCTTTTAAATGAAACATAGTGACTATACTTTTTTTTTACAATAGCTTATTACATACTAGACCAACTTGTGCCTTCCAAGTCATATTATTATCAAACTGAACACCTAAAAATTTTTAAAAATCAAAATCTTTTTTATTCAAAGAGGCCTCAATAAAGCACTTATGAATAGTCACTATTAATGCTCGGTTCTGATAGTAGTTTTTACTGAGAAGAGCCGGCAATAAACTCAGTAATTACTCTTGTAATGTCGTCTTTGTACTATCTATATCTTTTAAACAAAAATGTGAGACATTTGCAAAAAAAAAATATACGGCATGTTAATTACTTCGGTAGATAAGTCGATTGAGTCCAAAAAGAAGAAACTCCCAGAACTATTTTTGTTCGAAATATATTTTTATTTTAAATACCTACATTTGAATTATATTATATTTTTATTTAAATCATATTTTCATTTGAAATACATTTAGAGTATATTGTCAGTTGCTTCAAAATAACGGTTGGTAGGTATTTACTAAAATTTTACCGTTACCGCACAGCGCAGGCGCGGTCTCTGCGATAAGTCTCAAGAGGTGGGCCTAGTTGCTATGCTGCGTCTATTTCTGTCGCATTTGATAGTAGGTACCTACGCATAGACTCTCTCTCGCCAAATTTTAAACGATTGACGTAGAGGGAGTAACTCCTGCGCTACGTCTCCTTCTATCGCACTGAATTGAATGGATAGACTGTCCTTAATTTATAAATTTAAAAGCCTGGCAACGATGACTCTTGAACGGATTTGCGTAGGCAACCGTATACCATCGTTTCGCAAAAAGTATAAGCTTTATTTTGATGTATAATTGAATAGGATACTCGATCGGTGAAGATATCATTTCCGATACACCTATTTAAACCTGGCAACGGTAAACTCTTGAACAAAAAAACATAAGCAACCGTATGCTTGCATATTCTAAAGGCTTTATACTTTCGATTAGTGTTAAATTCATTCGGATACAACATCGGTGAAGATATCGAAAAAAAAAAAATATTCAATTGTTAATTCAACATAGCCTTGAACAGATTTTTTTAGGCAACTCATTAACGTTACTTTTGTCAACATATTTTATTTCATAAAAAATCCATTTCATTCGGATACTCGATCGGTGAAGGTCAATCTTCTACGTATCTTAGACTATAAGTGCATCGGTTCGAAACCTCACAACTCAACTTCAATATTTTTATTTTTTTGTTGTTGTTTTCTTTTATTTTTTTTCTACTTTCAAATATAATACGTGCAATTAAGATATTTTTATTGACATCGTTTATTTATCCTTTTCACGCTCGTCACGCCCGTTTGATACCGAGTCAAAATGCTGACCCGCAAGGCAACATCCAAAGACTTGGAAAACAAGCTGCAGCTGGCCCTCAAGGAGCTGAAAAAGTCCCAGGAGCTCTGCGACCGCCTCGTTCGGGAACGGGATGATAGCGAGGAGGAAATTCGGGTCATTGTTAATAGGAATACCGAACTTAAAACGGACCTGGCTAAATTAAATAACCAATACACGGACGTCGTCAAAAGGTGTTATCAGCTCCAGGCCGAAGTGGACTCATTTACTGAATGTAGCGATACGTACGTGAAGGCCCTGACTCGCATCACTGAACTAGAGATCAGCCTAAATGAGGCACATAAGTCAATTATCCAGCATGAGACTGATAAAAAATCTCAAGATAGTGATGCTACTCGGAGCCTCTACGACGAATTGATGGTCTGTAACCCAGATAAATCTGACGAGCTTCTGAGTACCATTGACTTGACGTCAGACAATGAATGTAGCTTGTCCTCTAACATTCCAAATAGCCCTAATATTAAATTTAATAGCCGAAAAACTCTAAAAAAATACATTAAATTTAATAAAATAATTAAGAAAACACAAAAACTTTTGAAAAAATACAAAACAACACAAAATATTAATAAATTATTAAAAAAGGATAGATTTAATTTATTACAAAATATAGAAACGAGTAACATTAGGTTGCAACAAAGTAGCGATTTGTACGAAAAAGACACGCAACAACTTTTATCAGAAGTAAATAATTTAAAGCATTCCCTAGACGCCTTAAATAAAAAATACAGCAATGCTCAGTTACAAATTAATGAGCATATTGCAGCGGCAAATGAATTAATAAAATTAAGTTTATATAATAGTGAGCGCCTTGATTCCCTAGTCATTAATCGTTGCAGTTGCTCCAGCGAAATGCCCAGCCCTGTTGCACAAAAAGATTTAAATGTTAGTATAGGTCACGAAAAACACGACTCAGTCAAACAAACGATTGTCTTAAGTGACGAGATAGGAAAAGGTTTTGGCGCGATCATTAATAACGCGATAACAGAAAAAGTTATAAATAAATGTTTTCCCGGAGCTCCTTATGAGCAATTAATTAATAATATCAGTCCACGTGACCTAGATCATAAAACGACCGTCATTGTTCTTTGTGGAGATGGTCTGTCGGTACGAAAGAAAAAAATTATTACCAGTTTTGACAAGTTACTTGAGTTGCACAGTATATATAAATGTAAATTTGTTTTATGTGCTTTTCCGTACTCAAATTTGTTATCAAAGGAACACAATAGGCACATATTTGAAATGAACATGACACTTTACAATTTAAGCCATCGTCATAATGACGCTATGTTTTATTTTGATATAAATAATTTTATATTTAATTTTAAGCTGACTAAAGATACAATGTATTTGCCACTTAGTTCTAAGAAACAGATAGCTACGTTGTTAGCCGGCAATCCTTATATTTATGACCAAGCTACAAGTAGCTTAGTTGGGGACATTGATACTGGTGCTAATGTCAATAATATTGTTATTGACAGTGGCACCAGTGGTCAAGTATCTGGGGGGGATTTTACAATAGTATGACAACTGCTAAGCTCAGCCATTTAAACCTTGTTCATCAGAATATTCAGGGCTTAGCGGGCAAAGAATTAGAATTACAATTGTTCGTTGAAGGTTGTGATGTCCATATTTTATGTTTAACAGAACATTGGCTGAAAAATCATGAACTTTTATTCAATATACCTAAGTTGAAATTGTCAAGTGCGTTCGTAAGAAAATCAGCAATACATGGTGGTAGTTTAATTTTAGTTTCAGTTAATATTAAGTGTAAAGAACGCAAAGACATTGTAGATTTATCTATCGAGCGCACTGTTGAATTGTCCTGTGTAGAGCTCGAGCGCTATGTTATAATCTGCGTGTACCGTCCTCCGTTAGGTGATTATAGTGTATTTGAATTAGTTATAGAGGATGCTTTGAAGAAAGCTCAAACTTGTAATAAGGATCTAATAGTATGTGGCGATTTTAATGTTAACTTATTGATTGAGTCTCCCTCAACAACTAGGCTTATTAACTTATTCAAATCATTTAGTTTAAACAATTTATTTCTAGAGCCGACCAGAATTACTGCAACTTCTGCCACCTGTCTGGATAACGTGTTTTGTAACTGTGATGCACTTGAAAAATCCATAATAACTGATTTAACTTCAGATCATTGTGGTCAGAAAGTAGTGTTTTTAAATGAAACAGTAGATAAACCGCAAAAAGTTACATGTAGGCCTATAACTGTAAATCGTATGGCCAGATTCAAATATAATATTAGTAAAAATATTAATTTAATTAATATGACACAGGATGAACCAGATAGCCTATATAAAGAACTTTTTGATTTTATAAAATTTGAATTTGATAAAACGTTTAATCTTAAGTCCTTTAATAAAAGCAGTAAAGCCAAATTTAATGATTGGGCAACTGCCGGTATTTATAAAAGTAGAGCTAAGTTGTACGAGCTATACGGTATGAAAAAATTTAATAAAAATATCGATTTTCTAGAGTATGTGAAAAAATATTCAAAAGTTTTTAAAAAAACTTGTGCTTTAGCCAAGGCTATTCATCTTAGGAATAAAATTAGCAAATCGAGCAATAAAGTAAAAACTACTTGGAACATTATAAACGCAGAACGAGGTAATACTAAAACCACCAATAAAAGCATTGAACTTAATATTAACGGTAACAGTGTTAGCGATAATGATCAAATTGCTCATACTTTCAATAATTTTTTTACTGACATACCTGTCTCTACAACTAGCTCCTTAGATTCCTCACCTCGAAATGCTGAATTAATACTGCAAACCAATGTAACGAAATGTGTAGAAGTACTTAAGTTTAGGCACATTACACCTCTTGACATAATCAAAACTTTTAAATGCTTAAAAGTTAAACGTACTGGGGACTTATGGGATTTATCTGTAACTGTTTTACAAAATATCATTGTAGACATAGCTCCTCATCTAGCTTTAATTTTCAATAAATGCGTAGATTGCGGTAAATTTCCAGACTTGATGAAATATAGTAAAGTTATTCCTTTGTTTAAAGCCGGAGATCCTTCTGATCCAACTAATTATCGGCCGGTGTCTATCTTACCAGTTCTGAGTAAGATATTCGAAAAGATTATTTTAAAGCAGCTGCTTTCTCATTTTAATTTTAATAAACTTTTGCATGGTGAACAATACGGTTTCACAAAAGGTCGTTCTACCATTGATGCGGGTGTAGCACTTTTGAAAAATATTTTTAACTATTGGGAGGATTCACAGAACGTCATTGGGGTGTTTTGTGATTTATCTAAGGCTTTTGATTGTGTTGACCACCAAACACTTATACGTAAACTAGAGTATTATGGAGTTAGAGGTACAGCACTTGATTTGATGCGATCGTACCTTAGTGAGAGAACTCAAATTGTAGATGTCAACGGAGTTAAATCGTCTGGTTCTCCTGTGCATATGGGGGTGCCCCAGGGCTCAATTTTGGGACCTTTTCTATTTTTAATTTATATAAATGATCTTCCGTTCTATGTTAAGAATACCTGTGGAATTGTACTGTTTGCTGACGATACCTCACTGATTTTTGGTGTTGATAGACAGAAATTCAAATATGACGATGTAAACGGTGCATTATCTGAGGTATTAAATTGGTTTACTGTTAATAATCTAGTTTTAAATGCAAGAAAAACTAAATGTATAAAATTTGCATTACCCAATGTAAAAAAGATGGCCTCTAATTTAATGTTAAATAATGAAGCCCTCAGTCTTGTTGAGTCTACAGTGTTTTTGGGTATTACGTTAGATTCAAAACTTCAATGGGGCACCCAAATATCATGTCTTGCGGGGAAGCTCAGCTCAGCAGCTTACGCGGTTAGAAAAATCAGACTACTTACGGATGTAGAAACAGCTAGATTAGTCTATTTCAGTTATTTTCATAGTGTTATGTCCTATGGTATCTTGCTTTGGGGCAGAGCAGCTGATATAGATACAATTTTTATTTTGCAAAAAAGAGCAGTCCGTGCTATTTATAATTTAAGCTCGCGAGCTTCCCTCAGAGATAAATTTAAGGAAATTAACATTCTCACAGTTGCATCACAGTACATTTATGCAAACATAATATTCGTCCGTCAAAACATTAGTCTTTTCACGAAAAATTGTGATTTGCACTCCATTAATACTAGAAATAAGCATAAACTTGTAACATCTGCATATAGATTACAGAAAGTGCAAGGATCATTTTTAGGACTTGGTGCACGGTTTTATAACAAAATCCCCACAAATATTTTAGATTTGCCTATGAATAAATTTAAGGAACGAGTTAAGTCAGCTTTGGTACAGAAGGCTTATTATAGTATAAACGATTATATTAACGATGGCGAGGCATGGGTATAGCGCTCGTTCTATCAGGACTAATATTATTATTGTTAAAGAAATTGTTAAAACTTGTTTTGAAAAGAGTAATTGCTGAGTTTATTGCCGGCTCTTCTCAGCAAAAGCAACCTTCCGAACCGAGCATTAGAGTCGACGTTTCATAAGTGCCTGTGAAGGCCTATTTGAATGAATAAATTTATTTCATTTCATTTCATTTCATTTCATTTCATTTATTTCATTTCATTTCATTTCATTATTTAATAGAAAATAGAAATATATTTATTTATCATGAAATAAATCATTTACAATTCATTAAAATTTCATGTAAAGAGGTGAACTATTTTGGTACGGAACCTTAATGAAAAATATATCTTAAAACATACATATTGTAGTTTTATATTACTAATTTGCACTTGCGGAGTTAATTACGAAAGCCTTTGACTCACTCTTAAAACATTTTGTAACTCACGAAGATGCAATACCAAAAAAGAATCCTCCAGTGAATCCTGCTGAATAATAGGAATTATGTTTGACAAATAAAAATACCTGCAACAAAATAAATATAAGATTAAATGATACCTACATAAATACTGTTCATTATATTCTAGAATTTATAGCACTCCCCTCCTACGGCAGACTAGCATCACATATCAAAGCCGCTGCATAGACTTGAAGGACTATTTATTATGTCTCCAATTAGAAACAGAAAAATGTATGATTGCAAATTTTTGGTAAAGAATAATCGGGTGTTAAAAGATGGTCTGATCAGAAACGCTCCGTTGCTCCACCTAATTAGTTATTTTTTATGTAAATAGGTTGACACACAGACAGGCAGTAAACCTGATGGTAAGTGGTCACCGCCGCCTAAGGGAATTTGCATCACTAAAGGAATCGCCTGTGTTGCCGACCTAAACTGCCACTACAGCGCATAGAGCTCTGGCGACCTTACTCAGCGCAGAAATAGCATACTTTAAGATAGCGTTATTTAGCTGCGATCTTCTGTTATGCTACGGTCACACGCGCGCCGTGCAGCCCGGCGGGCTGCACGTCGGGCTGCACGGCATGCAGCCCGTCCCGGGCCGGCGGACATTCAAGCTGTTCACACGCACGCCGTCGTGTCAGTCAGTGCCAGAATGGCGAGCAGCGAGGATCTCGGTGTTGTTGCTGCCATATCCGTTGGCTTAAGTTATTTTTATTGGAAAAAGAAACAAAATTATGAACGACGGAGAAAAAGACTGCAAAGAAGGTGGTGGATGATAACAGTTCACTTGCGACTTTCTTAGCAACGTTGAATGAAGATCCACTCGTCGCGAAAGCGCGGGAGAGACTGACTGCCCGCGCGCGTGTAAACAGTCACCGGGCGCCCGCACATTCATCCTTTGAACTTTGCCAAAAAACCGACACTTGCCCGATTCGCGGCATTCACGTTCACAGGCGCGTTCACGGGCTCGGGCGTACCGTTTACACGCTCGTGAATGTAAATGTGCACGTTGAATGTAGAGTTGAACGCGCGCGTGTGAACCTACCATAAGGTGAACTCTACTCCAGTTTGACTTCAAATAAGGTTATGTAAAGGTAGAAACACACATACTCTGGAGGCGTGTCGGTCCCGGTATTGTTAGCGTTAGAAAAATGTTGCGAAAATTCGCAGGAAGCTATTATAAATTAAAATATTTTGTTATTGAGATTTCCAAAAAAAAAAATTACGATCCAATTCAACTCTTAGTTGATTACCCTAAAACAAAACTTTATTTCATACAAACCTTGACAAATATTTTATATTATTTTTAGTGATAATATTATCTTATAGCATGAAAATCTTATATACACTGACTCATTCTCTCACTCACTCTTCAAAATGTCGAAAAGAAAAGAAAAACATTCGATGATCTGTCACCATGCGAGAGCGCTTACGAGCAGTGACCCAAAACAGAGGCAATACGCGGTACTGAACTGTGACATGTATACGTTCAGACCCTTCAACAACTACAGATGGACACAAAGACAGACGGACAGACAAACATACACACCCACACACAGTCGAGATGTTTTTTTAAATAAAGCGATCTTTTTCATCAAAGCAATAAAGATTATGGAGAAAAAAATAATGTTTTCATCGAAAAAATTATTGAAATCGAAACATCGTTCATAATGGTGTTTTAAGCGAAAACAATAAATTTAAGGCCTCGGGGCACTAAGTAAGAAGCATTGCAGCGCTTTTAATTTTTCAGGGATTTTCCGGGACACTTTAAGGTTAAAAAATTACCGACGATATCCTTCATTCATTCATTTAATTTAATACCAAGTTATCTAAATATCCTTAATTATGTAAATTTTGGCCTTTTTTTCAGTCAAACTATTTTTTAATAAGATTTTATATAGCGACTATAGGAATGAAGAATAAAAATTCATATTTTTCTAGATTTTATGTTTCAACTCTGTCGGCGTTGTTAATATCTCCCACCATGGCAAATTATAGCTCTGTAGTATCAACCGTGTCTGAGCTTACCCGCGGACGGATGGACATGGCGAAACTATAAGGGTTCGTAATTTACTATGGAACCCTAAAAACGCTACTGTTAACAAGTCATTAAACCACGATATAGATTTTTCGTGTAACAGAATCTGATACACTTCTGCATATTATACATAAAACTATATTAACCTCATAATAGAAACTGAATAATGATATTATTATAATCATAAAAACATATTTTTTATCTCAGTGAGAATCAAATCCATGACACCTATCAATTAATAACCAATATCTTTTTTTGGGTATTGTAAATCGCTTATAAGATGATAATCCAAATCAGTAACTGATTTATTAGCTCTAGTACATAAACTCTAGACAAAACCAAACAAAATATCTTGGAACCTCTGGAACCAATTTTGATGAGCCTGGAATAAAGATCATTGCCAATAAATAGCTCTGTTGATTGCTATGCACTCGCTTTTCTTTGACCAACAATTGATAGAAGCAAAATATTACTTACTTTTTCAAACCAATCTGGTGACCGTCCAGTAGCCTCCTTTTCAATCTTATCAGTGAATTTGTCAACTTTTTTGTTGATTTTGTCCCAATTTATGTCAATGTAACCCTTTTGACTTGCAACATGTAATAATATTACACCTCCTCCTATACCAACTGCAGCAACT
This sequence comes from Thyatira batis, assembly GCA_905147785.2. Classification (NCBI taxonomy): domain Eukaryota; kingdom Metazoa; phylum Arthropoda; class Insecta; order Lepidoptera; family Drepanidae; genus Thyatira; species Thyatira batis. The sequence goes on from LR990487.1 coordinate 6,677,686, forward strand.
TTACCAATTTTCATCGATAAGAATCCAGTTATCCTGTAATTAAATATTTTGTTTGGCAGTAAACTCATGTATCTTAAATAAAAAATAGAGTCTCATTATGGGGTTGGGATGCTGTACTGTGTGACATGGCCGGTCATGTTTAGCTATGTGACACAATATATCTTGGGTTCAGTTTACTGTCTATTGCAGAATAAAATAAATAATAGCACAGCAAGAAGTAAATGTTATTAGGGGTTGTAAATACAAATTTGATGTAGTGACCCATCCTCATCAATAATGTGTTGAGAAAGAGATCAAAAATAATTGTTTTGATTACTCCTAATTTCCTTTATCTGAATAGGTAGGCTATCAAGGCCAAGGACAACACTAGAATTAGGTAGACTTGTGAATATTCTTCATAAGGAGATCGCTACTGTCTAGTCCTAAAAAATGTGGCGTAATTTTCCTTACCATCCAGACGCCGTTCCTAAAATAAGTTGCTTGGTCGCTGATGTTTTTCCAATGTCTGCAATTGCCTTTTCAATAAAATTCTTAGCCTCATCTACCACTTTTTTTGCTTCTTCGGATGCATCTTCTGTTTTGGGTTTAGCCATTATGAAAAATTTTAATCACACCAATTAATATTTATGTAGAATCTCTAGTGAGTACTAAGTAATGAATGACTAGAGTGAAGTCACTGTGACTTGTGACTATTTTTGGCAGTAAGTCTAGAATAGAATTAGAAAACTAAACAGAACAAAGACTAACACTATGTATTTTAGCAATGTTGCCAACTCTTTATAAAGTCATAGATATATAACATAAGTGGCTACAAATGATGAAATTTAATGGTCTTGTGTTCAAAGCTCATTATTTCCGACACGTTTTTTTAACCGGACAGTTCTTATCCGGCAGAGTCATGGTGATGATAATTTTACTTAACTAGCAATTTGTGTTTCATGACAATCATGACCATACGAGGAATTATATTGTAACGTTGATAATAATGACACTTCACAGATTCGTTTGCTTAAAAGGAATTTATTTTATAATAACCGTCTACGTGAAGGATAATGTATAATAGTATATTGTTGGCATTTTTGGTGACAAGTTTGGCAGAATTTTGGGCCAGTATGTGGCACAATCGTCATGTTTGAGTCGTTTACCCTGATTGGCAAAGGCAACCACCCATGGCAACCCACCAAACTAAATGTCATTTTACTCGCGTAACTAATGTTTTCTTACTCTTGTTTATGTCTATCCCTAATACTTAACTAGAAATAGAGTTTATTTTGATCCTTACTTGTAATTGTGTAATCACACATACAGAAATATTAATTACTAAGATCGTAGAGTATCCAATTGTTATGAACAGTTAATTGTTTTATGAAAGATACTCATTTATAACTGTACATTTTGTCACTAGCATAATGCCTAGCCAATACGAGGAAGAGCGTGTTTGGGAAGCTCCCAGTCATATGCAATATGAGGTATGCCTAGATGTTGTTTAATAGAAGTTTACAGATGACACCCAATTTAAAAGACCTGTCGAAATCGAGTCGAAATCAATCGATGTCCCGGATACTACTAGGCCGCTGAAGATAAGTAGTTATTGGGAAAAAAATATGCAGAAGTATAATATAAATAATATTATGTATAAGTATAAGTTATCTTGTTAACATAGCATAACTGCTTAAGTTGCTACTCCAGCTGACCCATTGTTTACCTTGCCTAAGTATTAAAGAGTCCTTATAAATAAATATTATCATAGGAAGAAGGTGGTGAAGATGTTATTGAAAATCCAGAAGAAGTTTTGCATGAGTGCTTGGAAAAATTTAAGACACCTGATTATATTATGGAGCCTGGCATATTTGGACAGCTCAAAAGATACTTCCAAGCTGGAGGTAATCCAGAACAAGTTATTGAGCAGCTTTCAATCAATTACAATGCAGTTGCACAAATGGCAAACCTTTTAGCTGAATGGCTTATACTTGGAGGTAAATCATTTATTAATTTGTGTTTGTACATATGTCAAGATACCAAATTAAGCTTGGTGCTACTTTTTGTAGGTGTGAAAGTAACTGAAGTGCAAGCAATGGTTGAAAATCATTTGAAAGATATGATTTTAAAAACCTTTGATCCAAAAAAAGCTGACACAATTTTTACAGAGGAAGGTGAAGTAAGTACTTAAAGCTATTGAATTAGTAAATCTTATATAAAGGCATTCAATCAATTTTTAAATTATGATTTACTAGTGGGTCCCTGTTGTTTCACCTATGAGCTAATCCAAATTATAACCTATCTGTGTTCCAAATTTTATCCAAATCTGAACAGATTGTAGCTTTTGTGTGAAATAATAACAAACATACATCCATACTCAGAAACTATTGCTTCTAAAATATGAGCAGGATTTGCTTTCCCTTTGTGGTAAAATTATACCATCATCCCTCTCCCTCTGTAATCTGCACTGTTAAATAAAGAAAATCATATAGAGCTTAGGAAAGTTAAATAGTCACATAAATAACAACATTATTTCCTTGCCACCATTTTTACTTAATAAACTTTTGTTGATATGGTTTTATAGCCATTGTCATCATCCAGCCTAAATACTGATTGTCTCTTTATATAATTACTTTCTAGACTCCAGCTTGGTTAACAGAGATGATTGAACACCCAACTTGGAGATCATTAATATACAGGCTAGCAGAAGAATACCCTGATTGTCTTATGCTTAACTTCACTATAAAGGTAATTATTATCTATACTATATCTGAAAATATATTAAAACTAATTGCTCAAATATGAATAGGCATCATTTATTAACATCAAGCATTTTTGTTTGTTTATTTTTATTGTGTTCATACTTTTCACTATAACATAAAATATGACATTTATTAGATTAGATTTTTCAAGCAACCTTTTGTACTAAGTTATTTCAATTTGTAAGTCTACCAAAAATTATGAAGTACGCTTGGTATTTTTGTACTTGATTTGATATGCACAAAAACTCAAAACACTACAGTACACAACTACAAGTCCGCAATTGTATTTATAGTCTAAGTCCAGAATCCATTGCCCCAGTAAACAAATGTCTGGATGGGTTTTAAGTGTTCCACAACACGTACCTACAGAGCTGTATTATTGAATGAGCTTATTGATATAGAATATAAAAATAATTAGACAATAGTGTATGTGACAAAAGCGAAATATGGAAGAAAATCTCTGTGAAATACATTGGCTGTAATTAAATTAATACTATTCAAACATAAATATTTCAGCTTATTTCAGATGCCGGCTTTCAAGGTGAAATCACAAGTATCTCTACAGCAGCCCAACAAATTGAAGTATTTTCGAGAGTGCTCAAATCAGCTATAGTTGGGTTTTTACAGAGTTCTGATGATTGGCAAAATAGTGTCAATGAATGTGCCGTAAGTAAGATTTTATCTCATGTACCTATTACATTGTAACAAATTCATGTTTGAATTATGTAAATCTTAACTTATTTGGTTTCATAAACTAGCAGTCCATGACCAGTAGTAGAAAAATACCATAATTTTGTAAATATCATTTTTTTTAAATTCAAATAAGCCTTTTACAAGCACTTATGAACAGTCATTCTTATCTCGGTTCTGAATGTTAGTTGTCACGCTGTCAGACACGCAAAAAGCGGATCCACTTACACATTGATTTATTGTTATTGCAGAAAATGGTTTGCCATGGCGCCCACACATATGTATATAGTCAAGTTATCGTACACATCTTATCTCAAGAGCCAAGGGGCGGCGCTATAATGAGACGACTTTGCCAAGAAATAACTCGCTGTGCTCAGCAAAGGTAACTGATAATATTTGCTAAGGGTGTTTGCTTATCTTTCCTGATCCCATCAAAACTATTATTTTCATAGTTCATTCAATAAATTTTAAAGCTAAACATTTTTAATGGTGAAGCATTAACTTTAAAGCGGTTTTATATAATTATTTGCCAAATAATAATTAATAACGTTGTTTAGGTACAACATATTTTCCCTAGTACAACGAACATATTATTTTTGATACATACAAATGTAAAAGTTTGCGAGTGCATTGTTTGCGACGTGCCGACAATCTTTCGGCGCTGCTGCGTTTTCGAATGGCCGATTCCTAAAGTAAAAGAAATGTTGAATTCCCTCAGTGGGCATGACGTGACGCCGATAACGCTGGCGCTGACGCCGGGCGAGTCGTGGCGGCACGCGCGCACGGCGCTGGCCGCCATGCTGTCGCGCGGCGCGCTCAACCCGGCCGACATCTCGGTGCTGTTCCGCGCCTACACGCAACCCGATCCTCCACCGGTACATTTATTACGAATTCCACAATTTTTGGGTATGTTATTGTAAATCTTTTTTTCCTCTACTACCTACTAACTATTGGACCGATCTGAATAATTCTTTCATCGATAGAAAGCTACGTTATTTGTGAGTGTCTCATAGGCGATATTTTATACCTGTATTCCTACGGGAACGGTAACTACGGGGAGGAAGCTAGTTACTTCTATGTTTAAGTCGCTTATCACAAAATTGTTAACAAAGAGTCATAACCGTAGCAGGCGAGTATGGTACGGTTTAGCCAAATTAAACATATGTATTTGTTTTCTCAATATGCTCTTCCAATTACTCTAAGCGCTCTAGCTCTAATTGATTTTCACGGTACGTAAGGGCAGGTGCCCTTATTGACTTATTTCAATATGCTTATTTTTCAGAGCTCCTTGTCGACTCTCTGTTTAAACTTGGTAGCAAATTAAACCCAGAACACAAATCGAAATATATGTATTTATTGGCTTATGCTGCTAGCGTATGTGACAGTCTTACCCCTGGCAGACCAGTCAAGGATGAACTAAAAGCGACTGTTCAAGCTATTGAGAAAGTTCACGCTGTTTGCAGTAGTTCTGCTAGTTCTAGTGAACTTATTGCAGAGTTACCTACATTATACCACTGTATTAGGTTAGTATTTCTTGATCATACATATGATGCAGACGTCTGTTTACGTTCCTTGAGAGCCTTGGCGGATCGTGTGTTTGTTTTTACTACAAGTTATTGATTAGATAGATACAAATCTATAGACACATTTTGTTTGTGAGTCGTAGGTACCATAGACGAAAATAAACTAAACTCTCTTTACGTGACCTATCCGGTCGTACCTATAAAATATTGTAACCAATCTACAGTTCAGTTTCCACAATACCTACCCACACATATTAAGCTTGAAACGTTTAGACACTGGAGACGGAGGCGTACCGGTCCCCGTTTTATTGTTTTGTTAGAAATAGACAATTCGTACCAGTAGATGTGCACCAGTGTCTATGTGTTTCAACTTTACTCCTACTCATATAAATTTCCGTGGTTTCAGATTTCCCGTTGTAGGCATGGGAGTACTCGTGTGGGTTGAATGTGTTGTAACTGAGCCATCATATTTTAAGCTTTGTACAGAGCACTGTCCTGTACATTTAGCATTACTAGATGAAGTTGCTTCATGTCATCAATTACTTCATCACCGACTTTTGAGGCTATTGGTCCAATTATTTGAATCACCACAAGATGAACTGGAAATTTTGGTGCAGGTATAACTACTTTTTTGCATTTTTTATCTACACCGTAGACATATAAAACATGGATTTATAGTGCCTACGAGGATCGAAGTAATTTTTATCGTGTGGGTACCAATATATTGTATAAAAAGGAATAAAATAGTTTAGTACTGCAGATTAAGTTATATTATAACTCATATTTCCGACTTAGAAGAATACAAAGTAATCGATCAATTTAACGTTTTACCAAAATATTTTTGACAATCTGTACCTTGACTATGTAAGTTATGTTTCTACATATTATGTGGTTTTTTATATACAAGATAAAAGTAGAAACGAAATTTGACGCGGTGTGAAAATTTATCCGTTTAATTTGCATAATACCTATATGTACATATTATCCGGCATAATGTTATTTTGATATTATACGTATATAGACAATTCATCATGTGCCGAACTCTTAGAATGGCACAAACCTTCGCCCTGTTTGTTTTGTAGGTATCTAGATGAAAAAAAGTTTATCAGCTAGGTATCTCGTTTCCATAGTGCAAGCTCTGCTTCGTTTGGATCTAGATTTGTGTAAAGATTAATCCATTACATTAAATTTGCAGTTGGAACTTAAAAAAATGCTTTTGGACCGCATGGTGAATCTATTGAGTCGTGGCTGTGTTGTACCTGTTCTGCGTTATATAAAACAATGTTGGCAGCGCGGAGACACGGACATTTCGTTGATTAGATATTTCATTACAGAGGTAAGAACAAACCAATTCACGAAACGAATAATCAATGTGATTTTATCTAAATCTTAGGGTATAATAAGAATATTATTTAAATATACTTATTATATTGATTTCGGCGTTAAAGTTTGAAAATCGACAATTCAATAAATTATAACTCTATCATATTCACATATTTATTAAATGATACATAATATCATTTATTTATTTTTAATCCGTTGATCCACTCGTTGGCAATAAAAACCTTGATAGTGTGGTGTCACTTTACTAGTGTTCAATAATAAATGTTTAGCCAATTCTACTTCATGATTTTTTCTTTTAGGTTTTAGATGCGATAGCTCCTCCATATACACCAGAGTTTGTACAACTTGTATTGCCCATGGTTGAAAATGAAGAAATTACAGGAACGATGAGAGCTGAAGGCGAAAATGATCCTGTTTCCGAATTTATCGGTAATATTTTGGTTCAATTAACATTTGAAAACAAAAAACGTACAACCATACATTATTTACCTAATTTAGTATTTATCTTTGTTTCAGTTCATTGTAAGGCGCATTATGTATAGGTGTAAAATCTAATGTTATTAATAACATTTACTTCCCAAATGTATCATTTATTTTAAACGACATATCTTTGATTTTAAGGCGAACAGAAGCTCCGTTTTGACTAACATTTTAAATAGAAACAACATAATGCGACAAGAAGAGACACCCTGTCAAAACGGGCTTCAAACACCGCCTATGGCCAAACTATCTGTTCGTATCATTAAATATTTGTCAATAAAAAATATGGCGTCACAATCAATACACGGTATGGACGACTGACTGTAGCGGCCCTGGTGGTGAGGAAAAAGGAGACCCACATGACGGTGGATGACACGTCATTTTTGAAATAGAACAATGTTTAGGCATTGCTGTTGTTATTGTTCATAAAAACACACAATATTGTTTAAAAAATTCGTAGTAAGTGTATTTCGTGTGTAACAGTACCTACAGTACCAAAATTAGTTGTCACAATTTTAGTTAGCTACGTAGTAGGTACAATGAAAATGTTTTATATATAAAATAAGACATTTTTAATATTCGACTGTGTTACGGTGTGTTCGGTTGACAAATTCCGTTCATATAAGAAGACTAGCTTATGCCCGCGACTTCGTCCACGTGGAATAGTTACTTTGGGCTAACGCTAACTTTCAACCCGCGACTTCGTTTACGTGAAAGGATAGTCTCGCAGAGCTAACTGATGACTGCACGCCGCGCCGGCCCAGCACGTAAAGGAGCATATTATTTTAAATTTGCGATATCTCCTAAGATATTCATTGAAATTAAATACTTGTGATGAATAACTTATTTTTTTGGATAAGGATTAATATCATCTTTATAAAAACACCTTGACAAATAATGCTTTATTTTGGAACAAATTTGGTAAGTATAAAAATAATAGTTAACACAGCGTACGCAGCGGAAGCTCTCAAAAGGAAAAAAATCTCCCGATTTTGAAACATTATTCATTAGTGCTCCGCTCCTATTGGTCGTTGCGTGATGATATTTAGCCTATAACCTTCCTCGATAAATGGACTATCTAATGCTAAAATAATTTTTCAAATTGGACCAGTAGTTCCTGAGCGCTTTCAACCAAACAAACAAACTCTTCCGCTTTATAATATTAGTATAGATTATAAAGCGGAAGCGTTTGTTTGGAGATTTCTTTTCCTGTTGAGAGCTTCCGCTGCGTACGCTGCGTAAACGGTAAAAGTTACGCTAAAATGATGTGTGACACAATTGTTCCCCTACAAAAGTTCTAAAAAAAAGTCCGCGATAGCATAATGTCTATCTGTTAGAGCGAGGCCCCATTGGTGCGGTGCGGTGCGTCGCGTCGTCGCAACGGAACAACGCATTGTATGCCACACCTGCGTTGCGTTGACGCTGCGGCAACGCAACGCAACTGCGGTACGCACGCCGTCGCAGCTGCGTCTCAGTCGACCCAGCAGAGGATCGCCCTCCCTCCCGCTTCGTCTCTTGTCCGTCGATCCGTTGAAACATCGCGCGCGTCGACGCAACGGTCTAATGGGGCATGTCATAAAAAATGTATGGAAAACGACGCAGCGTCGACGCATCCCGATGCAACGCACCGCACCGCACCAATGGGGCCTCGCTCTTAAGGTTGGTTCACTGCGACCATTTTTATACTAACCAAATTTGTTCGAAAATTGAGCATTATTTGTGAAGGTGTTTTTATAAAGATAATATTAATCCTTATCCAAATAAAAACGTTATTCACCACAAGTGTTTAAAACAAAATTGCCTTTCACATCATTCAATTTCAATGAATATCTTAGGAGATATCGCAATTTTAAAATAACATTGCAGCAAAATAATGATCAAGTCCTGTACTGCGCGCGCCTTAATATGCCTAATATAGCCATATAATAATAGGCCGGCGCGTGCAGTCAGTTAGCTCTGCGAGACCATCCTACGTAAACGAAGGGGATTGAAAGTTAGCCCAAAGTAACTATTCCACGCGGACGGAGTCGCGGGCAGAAGAAAGTATTAGTATAAATAACAATGTCTAGGTATAGTGAAATGGCCTTATTATCTATCTTACTATAACAATCTTTAAATTGAGTAAATCCAAAATATTATGATAGGTAGTAAATTAATTTAAATTAATTATTTAAGCCATTTTGTCGTTCAGGATTCTGTTTACTATTTCATATCAATTTCATTACTAACATCCTCTAGCAGCCTTTCTTTCATAATATCTTTTGAGAGCCCCTTCAAATACTTCGCCAATAGTTCGTTTTTTCCAAATATCTAATTTTAATTTAGGTTCCCCTTCATCAGCAACAGTTGTCTTTGTTTTTTCTAAACTTTCAGTATTAGGTATGAGTTCTTTGTCTACAGGAATAGGAGGCTTTTTAAATGAATCATCTTGGTTAGAATGATCTTTATCAATACTCCCCTTTTCCTTCGTATCCTCATCGCTAGATTCATCAATTGAGAAGTCCGAATCTGCGTCGATATTATCCTCCGTCTTTTTATTCTTTTTAGCCATTTTTATTTCATCAAGATTGACTCTGTTGATTTCTTCTTCGGAATCTTCCAATTCTCCTTCGGACAATTGATGTTTATTTTCTAAAGAATATTTTCTCTTTCTATAATTTCTCTTTTTTGTCGTGTCCTTCGTATCAATGGTTTTTAATCCCATTTCGGTATCTTTGCTACTAACCGATTCATTTTCTTTATACTGATTACTTGTATCTTTTCCCAATTTTTGTTCGTATATGTGACGGTAAAATCCCCCTAAAATATATAAAAAAGATTTTATTTTGAATTTGACTTCAGCATAATATTAAAATAGTGGGCAACAGAACCCAAAGGACAAAGAACCCTTGTAGGTAACAACATGGTGTTCTATACAAAATATATTTTTAAACACGCCCGATGTGATACCAAACTAAGTAGAGCTAGTACTATGGTAATCAGAGAGCTGATATATTTACATAAAGTAAAACTTTAAAATACATATTTATTTACATAGATACTAGCTTCCCCCCGGGGTCCTCGCGGTTTCACCCGCGTTCCCGGGCATCTGCAACTTTCCCAGGGTAAAGATAGCGTGGTCCTTATATCCTTTCCCAAGCTCTAGTCTATCTATGCACCAAATTTCATAAAAATCGGTTCAGTGGTTTAGGCGCGAAAGTGTAACAGACAGAGTTACTTTTGCATTTATAACATTAGTAAGGATTTACATCCAGACACTGAAAAAATAACAAAATATTCATGCATCATCACAAATGTTTCTCCTAATGGGATTCGAACCCAAGACCGGCTTGAAAGTTGGCTCACTAACCACAAAGCCGGCCGGTCAGCCATAAAATTACTTAGCCTTTTAAGTACTCTTAGGTTAACTTCAGCTCATACTCGTCTCCACAAATGTTGCACAATATTTCCTAACAATGAAGGCCATACTTAGGAACTGTTTGAAGACATAATAAAGTACCTAAATCGCTCTGTTTGGTGACATCACAAACATTTTCTAAATAGTCCTCATGTTTCTCTTTTTCCTCCTCTAATTTCATTTCCTCTAACTTTTTCTTATATGCTGAAGTAACAAAAACTTCTTTATCCTTAAATTCATCACCTTCCTTTTCTCTTTCTCTTTGTATCTGTAATAATGGAATAATGGTGTTAGTTATATAATGTATAAAGGATACCAATGCTAACACAACCAAATATTATTATTATACGCTGGAATCGCGTCACAGCGTAAATTTTACTTCGTTTGTGGTGCGGGTTCCGACTCAACATATCGAGACCTTCACGAAGGAGGACTTTTGGCCGAAGGGTGTCGTATTTCGGCGTTTTCGCGGAACAATACGAACCTCGCTGGCGAGCACGTCGCCGTCTCTACGTGCCTAATTAATTAGTTGTAATTTTAATATAATATGTATACTTAGATTTAAGGTATTTATAATATGGGCCTAGTTGCCTGAAATAAAGGATTATTATTATTATTTTAATAATGCTTCAGCATCTATCATGACATATGGATGCTTCAAAACACACTTAAACAGGTGACAATTTAAGGCAGAGGATACTTAGGTATATAAGCCCATCTATATGTGTACACTTCATCTATAAATAATTAAGAAACTGGCTTCATGTATTACACTAAGGTTTTCAATGTCATGACAAACAGACATTGTGATTTTATCTCTTTTGCAAAACTGATCTCATAGCCAACCTGTCTTTCAACACGGCGCTCATTTTCTATTTTCCTTTTATTTGCTGACTTCATTAAGTTTTCTATGTATCTTGGCTTTTTATCTTCTTTTATCTTATCTTTTGTCATAATTTTCTTTGTAGCCATATCTTCATATATTTCATCATATTGATATACTGTAGGGTCCTCCTTGACAGCATTTTCTTGAGTTATTTTAGCCTGAAATGAATAAGAATGATTGATTGAACTTTAGAAAACACCAACCATTATTGGCTTAAGATGTTCTTCTACATTATCAGTAGGTATTAATCAATAGACATTACTGAGATATGGGATAAATTGAACTGTCATAGCAATTCTAAAGAAGTTGTGTTTAACATAATGCAGGTCACATGCACTGTTGTTGCAATATTGGAGCAGACTATTTATTAATCTATTCAAAATTGTAATTACCTGTCTATTTGTAAGATCGCTAGGCCTCAATAAGACATGTTTCTTCTTAGATTCATCTTCTGAATCAGAATCATTTCCAAATACATTCCTTGTAGCTTTAAAAGTAAGTTGCGTTGACTTACTTTTATCTGGCAAAATGAGTCCATATCTGAAAATTATGAATGTTATGGTTTATGTGGTACAAGTATGAATGGTATATAAGCTTTATTATAAAGCTGAGAGATATTTATATGCTAATATGTGCATTTAAGGTTAGAGGTTGTGTAGGTCCCTTACCATTTTCGTCAAAACTACTGGGTCAATTTCATGACATTATTTTCCATTTAATGGTACTATTAGACACCAGTAAAAATGTCAATTTAATTTGTCTCTTGGTTCTGTGATTGTCAATAATTATAGTTTTATGAAATCTTGGACATAATGGTAAAAGTAATTGCAATAAATTAAACTCACGTTTTAAGTAATAATCATATTTATGTAGTTTTTTTTCAATGCTCCAACGCATGAAACAAATTGTTTTGGTCCAAATACATATTAATGTAGGTAAAATAACTTCAGTTAAAAGCATCGTCATCTATCTTCGAATAGTTAGATATCTCTACCTACATAAATATTTATATTATGTTATTTATTCACGAAGGTGAGCTGTCGTAAGTTAAACTGATCATAATAGTATCTTTCTTGCATTACAATTATTTTGTTTGGGCGTATTAGTACAATACAAACTAATTACTAAATATAAAATGATAAACTAGGTACTTACTTTTTGGAAGCCATCACAAGAAAGCCAAAGAAAGTACAATTAATCAATCAAATCACAGATCGATCACTATATACCAGAAACAAATGTAATAACTTAACATTAATAATATGATAATGTTTAAACTTGTATAAATTTCAGGTGGGCGTTCTAGTTAATGAACAAAGTTAACCGTAACATTTCATTTCATTTCCATGCAAAGCAAAGATGAGACCAGCCAAAGTAATAAGCAAAGAGTAATATATATATATTAGACCTATGGTAATAAGCAAAACAGAATGACTGACTGACTGAACTGATTGTTAAGAAAATAAATAAAAAAATAACAGTGTTGCAAGTGTAATATTTTAATTTCAACATTAGAATTCAAATCAACTATAGCTAGATTTATTTATTCCTGAGCAACTGGGTAGTTATGGGCACTGCGGCGTTGTTGGTAACGATGAAGCTGACTGAGCAAACTGTGCTTGGCTATTTGGAGACATTCATCCATTTAAAATAAATTAAAGGAAAACATCTATTTGCAATACAAACTGCCGTACCAAGTATACTATACACCAGACACAAAAAGTAAGGCATATTAATAAAATTTGAAAATTTTGGGCGATTTTCAACGAGCTGTAACTCCGAGGAAAATAATTGTACAGCAAAAAATAGAAAACCAAATTGTAGCTTCAAGTGTCTTGTTTTTGGATATATCATCGTTCATAATGGTGTTTTTAGGGAAAACAATTAATTTAAAGCCTCGGGACTACGGGCCTACTTAGTAGTAAGAAGCATCGCAGCGCTTTTAATTTTTCAGGGATTTTCCGGGACACTTTAAGATTAAAAAATTACCGACGATATCCTTCATTCATCCATTTAATGCAAAGTTATACCAAGTTATCTAAATATCCTATATTATGCAAATTTTGGCCTTTTTTTCAGTCAAAGTTTTCAATTCAATATGAATATATTCGACAAAAGCCGTTCACGTTTTCTTATAAAAAACATTGTGTACTTTTCAAAACCTATCTTCGATTTCCTATACGATAATTATTCTCAGAGTTATTGATTGTCAAAGTTAAAAAGTTCTTTTTTGGGTTGACTGGCAATAACTCCGTGGTAAATCATTGTACAGGCTTCTTACTTACAACAAATTAAAGGGCATTAAATATCCTAAAAGAGGATTTGACAAAAACAATAAAAAAATAAATTTTGAAGCCCATAGACTTTTTTTTAGATGACAAAAAAATTTAATTTTTTTTTCTTGGTAGTTTCCATAGAATTTCTCCAGATCCAAACATGATACAAAAAAATCCATATCAAAAAACATGACACTTGAAGCTACAATTTGGTTTTCTATTTTTGCTGTACAAATATTTTCCTTGGAGTTACAGCTCGTTGAAAATCGCCCAAAAATTTCGAATTTTATTTATATCGCTAACTTTTTGTGTCTAGTTTAGTAAAAACATTTTCGTACATACCTTACGATTCGTACACCTATAAAAAGGGCACCAGGCCCGGTATGCAATCTCTAGTGGCGACTAGGATATTAATTAGAAAACAGAGCAATCACAAGTAGACTACAAGAATCAGGTAGGTATTGTCAGAAGAGTATCTACATAATGAACAGTACCTAAATATTTTCTCTACATGGCGCATGAGACGGTAGCGAAACGGCCAACCTACATATTTGGGCTATGGTGTAAAGTTCGTGTAGTTAGAGCCTGCAGAGTAAGGGCTTTTACTTGGCTTCCATTATATGAGACCAATATTGTACTTCGAGAGTGTTTTTACCGGACGTTCAGAAAGCGTTCAAACACAAAAAATGCATTTCCAAGTACCATAATATGCTCTATTTCCAACTACCAAAGTTGAAAATGCAATACCGCTCGATAAAAAAGCGCCGCGTTTTAAAAACGCTGTCGTGTGAACATATACATACATGGGAATGCATTTGTTGTATTTGAACGTTTTTTTACCGGCCGGTAAAAAAACTCTCGTGCGAATGAGGGCTTAGTCTCTGAACATATTAAGGGTTCAACCCTTATAATTGCTGCCCTTTCTGACCAAAATTTCTAGATTTTGGTCCTAGCAATCAATTCGACAAAGAAAAATAAAACAAAATTTCATTCAGTGTTTATTAGGCGAATAATTTGTTAACCATACAGCAATACTGATAAATATTTAAGATTGCTAAACAATAAATCATTGCCAAATAGATAAATAAAGAGACAAATATTTGTTATAGCATTATACTAATAAATAGGTACCTATGTGGTATGTGAAGTCACTAGGGATGGTCAATATCTACACAGTAGATATTTTTGTTATTTGGTTGTAAGTAATATAATATTATTAATTTGACTTAGGTATTAAGGTAATTCATAAGCGTATCACAATAATAATGGTCTAACAGTTAGGCAACAGTAGGTCCCATGGTTCATAATTGTGTTCATTATTAACCGAACTCGAGGTACATTTACATTAAAACAGTATATTAGGTACTATTTAGGTATAATAAAAATAAGGTAGACGGCAGTCAAGGTGCGACGATAACAAACATAAGAACAATAGTCTGATTATTACAATATTAATATTTTATCTGATTTTCAGGCATTATTTACCCTGTTTTCATTAAGAAATGTGTCCAAAATTTCAAAATTGGTTCAAAGATTGGATTTAACTCCTAAAACTATGTTTAAGGTTCATGTTTTATTTCTACTGAATCGCAGTTAATAATCGTACTTCGAAAGGTAGGTACATACTTTATTTTATTAAATATAAGTAGCCTATATTATATTAGGCCAATTGTTTTTAGATAGGTCAAGACATTTGTGTTTGGTGTAAAGGTTGAAACAATATATCACAGTTCTCTTGCTGATTGATGAATTAAATATTTAAATGCCTAAGATAATACCTACTTCGGGTCACCTACAAAAATACGGATGCTGTAGGTATGTTACGTACCTACTTCGTTTGCATTTATAACGTATGCTTTCAAATGGATCGTGCGATATAATTTTGTGCGTTTTATATCATGGGAAGCTAATTCTTATTCTAATTCGTAATTCCATCGTTAGTCGGGATGATCTAAGCAGTGTTTGCATACATAATAAGTACCTTTATATACCTTTAGGAATATTTGGCGAAGGCGTGTGGGAAACCACTTAAGCTTAGTGCGAAATTGGAAGACATGATCATTCTAGTAGAAAATCAAATATGTACCTAGATAAATCAAAACATAAATTTAGATATTTTGAAGTCGCTCATCTTTATCGCAATCCACGTGGTCTAAATCAGGGACCACAAGAAGAATAAATGATAAAGAGCTGGATGTGGTGGAAATGTGGTTCCCTAAATACTGTATTACAGGGATCCTGGTCCTGGCCCGTGTGTATTTATTATTATTATTATTTTCATTTAGGTGACATTTTTACATACCTACACCTAGCCGTGGAAGATGTTTTATTCTAATCCTTTACTGTGCATCTTTGTCGTAGAGTTGGGTAACAATGAAATTTAAAATGTTAACTTGGTCGTCTACTGTCTAAAACTTTTAGACGATAAAATGTATGTACGCCATAATGATATTACAGTAACATGGGTGCTAGGGGGGTGGTACAAATTTACAAAGTGATGTGTCGCAGAAAAAATATCCTATGTGTAGGTATGTTACGTTAGTAGGTACCTAATAATTACGTAGGTACTTATTGTACGTAATTTTCTAAGGATAAAAGTTTAGGTTTCCTAAATTGGCTGTTATGAAGACTGAATATATCCGGTAACCATATATAAAAACATCTAAGACGTCATTTTGTATTAAGCCAAGCATGCCACAATGATAAGGAATGACTTTGCATTTATTAAACATCTCTAGTCTTATTGTCAAGTGCTTTAATTTTGGTGGGTATTATAATATGTTTCTGCAAAGACAGCAAAGATCGAATCATGCTTGTTGGAGTAAAACTCCAAAACTTTAAACTATAAAATGACATAGACTAGACCATGACCGTACTTACTTACCTACGCGTTTATCATATGGGTTTTTTCTAAGCTCATACCTACTAAATACATAAAATAAAGTATAATTAGAAATAGTATAGGTATAAAGGAATACCTCATTGTAATATTATCTTAGGCATTCACAAGTTTCATAATTTTTACAAGAATATTAAGTTTTAGTTCGATGCGAATGATTTTTCTAAAACTAGATAATAATAACGTATTCGACCTATTAAAACATTTACAACTTAACAATATCATCATAGTTGTTATTTTATAAATTATATGCTTTTAACCATAACTACTATTTCTTACAATTTGTTGTATAAGTAAAGCGATAGGAAATAAAACAATTAAGCGGAATAACTACCTTTAGGTACGTACCTACACGAGTTTCTTCTAGTCTTTGGTCTTTATAGATTTACACAATTGGGTTCATTACTCGTACAAATCACACAATACCTAACACGTCGCGTTGTACAGGTACAATTAATTGTCGGAGTAGTACGAGTACAGCACATTCACACTTAAAACCATAATAACTCAATCACTATTTAGACTATCATTGCTCATTCAGTTTATTAAAACCACCTATCTAAAATGAAATTATTGTGAATGGACAGCTTTTGTGTCATGTTTAATTTATACCTAATTATTGTGCGAGTAACGTAAAGCAAAAGGTCGTCCACGCGGATAAGTAGTGGAAAGCACTTTTGGCATCCGGCGACTTGCCGGGAACGAGGTCCGCGTTGGTTCAGACGTCGGGTCGCAGGTGTAGGTCAACATCAACATCTCTTCTTTGATTACGAACTAGACGAGGAGCGTGCGCAACTTCCCCGAGGAGCGCGGCGTCTTCAGCGAGCGAGTCGCCGGAACCATAGCCTCGCTCCTCGGTGGCGTCACCTTCGCACCAGGACGCGGAACCCGAGCTTCCGGATCGTGACCCTTCCACCTCGGCTTCAGTTTCCACTTCTACGGAACAGCTGGCACATACCTCTGAAAGATCGCTGTACATTAACAATTAGCTCGGACAATTCCGATGAAATATATATCATGAACGTATAAAGTATCGAATACCTAATACATACTTATAATAATGTACCTATAATCATACGGGGATTTATTTTTAGCACATTATTTTCATCTTGTTTTTTATATTTTCGAATTCGTTAGTCATATATAACGAAAGCAGCGAATGTACGGGAATATTTGTGGACCATTAGCCCAGCTATATCCAATACCTACTTACTATAGGAGAGTGAGAGTGATAACCAAGTATTAAGTAATAATTAAATATATGTAAGTATTTACGTATAATTAAATCATCATCAGCTCATATTAGTCTCCATTGTAGGAGCATGAGCCACCAGCTTAGCATAATCCGTTAAACAATTTCTAAATTTGTAAGTAATTTGGGGCCTCAGATATATGGTAAAGATCTACTTAAATATTAATTTCTACGCCACAAAACATGCTGAAACTGTTAAGTAGATGAAAAAAAAATATAGGATGTAATAGGTATAAAAGTGGTACCTAAGCAAGTATGTAAGTATGATACAGGATTGAAATCATTATTGCCTTGTAATGGATTTGCTTACGTTTACATATATAGTAAGTAGAGTAAAATTAGCTTTATGTGTTATTATTATCAAAAATCTTGTTAGGTAGTGATCTTAATATAGGTATGAGTAGTATAATGTTTATAAAGAGGTTAGTTTTATTAAATAATTTTATTTTTTATGCGGTTTCACAGGGGTTCCCGGAGTTTTTTTCAGTATCCCGGGATAGAAATATAGCCTATGGCACCCGGAATTGGCTTTCTATCCGTAAAATAATTTAAATGATCGATCTGGAAGTTTTGGAGTTTATTCTTTACAAACATAAATGTTTGTTTCTAAATATTTCGAATGTTGGTAATACTTGTGTTGATGTAGATATGTAGGTAACAATATCGTAACTTTATACAGGCAGCGGTATTTCTCATACGTCGATGTCTTCACGTGAAACACAGATTGTATGAAACTCGCAATCACACTGGAGAGTTTCTTTCGCACAAGGTAGAATAATGACCTGTATTACATGCGTGGGACGTCTCAGCCTCGCTGAACATCTTTTTTGCAATGGAGGCTCTTAACGCTATCATCTTGCATTTATCCAATGAGGTTGATTTTTTTATAAAATTAGACTATTGTTTTACCAGTGACTTGTTTGGTATGTAGGTATTATTATCATTATATTGATCTTACGCGAGCGGCCAAATCTCTACTATGTTCTACCTAAATTTTGAATATAAAACGACGAAAAGGTTGTTGACAAAGTAATAGACAATTTTAAAGTATAGGGTTTCGTAAAGGGAACAAACATTTACAATTTGAACGGATAATGAAAAATAATATACAAAATCAGAAAGGGGTCATATGGAGAACAGACAAACAGATGTAGATGAGTAACGTACTTAATAAGTAAGTATTATCTATTATAATAAAATACAACACCGTTCATTCATAAGGTAAGAGCGAGTAGTAGGCACGGCTATGGAGGATTAAAAGAAATAGCTATAATATACATTCCACACATCGATAGAGGAAGGGATTAGGACTCACGGAGCCTCCGGTGGCCGAATAGTATGGGGCTCTCCCAAGTTGTCGGTCAGAGAGAGGTCGACGATGAATAGTCTTCATAAGATGCTGCAATTTTGTAATATTCGCATATTTATACCTATGGCAATGACGTTTAATTGGTTAAATTTGTAATCCCCTTCAGTCAATATTTCTAATATAATGTTTTTTTTTACTGATATTTACCTGTGTGGAACCCTATGCTCCTGCTTCATCTGCTTGCTATTACATAGTTACATTAATGGTGAACACAGCAAATAAGTATAACAGACTACTGGCTCCCTGCGGTTTCACCCGCGTACCCGGGAGATCTTCCATTTTCTAAACGAAGAAGATTGTTTCAAGATGCCAACGCGAACTATAATATTATAAATACAAAAATGTGACGGATTGTTTGTAACGTTTTCACGCATACCTAAACCACATAACCGATTTGAATGAATTTTGGTATAGAAATATACCTATTGAACCATAGTAATAGACTCGGCTACTTAGGTGATGTCGCGAACACCAGTTACTTATCTACTTATATAGCGCATTTTGTCTTAGGTATTATCATTTATCTACCTACTCGTCAAAGCAGATGGAGCAAGAGCATTGGAATTGTAGAATGAAGTAGGTAAGTCCTTAAAGCAGAAGGATAAATAGTTGGATTAAATTATGAATTGCGATTTTGTTAACTAGGTATACTAACTCTAGTACAGTAAACGTAACTATTCCATATCATCCATTAGCAACACCACTAACTACCCCTTTTGTTTTTGTATTTAGTAGGTACCTACTTGAGTGGTTTTCACCGTGGGACTGAATAATATTTTTTATGAATATATCATATTAGTGGTTAAAGAGTCAAAGTGTAATCATCATCATTAAATTATGTACATACAATTAAAAGTATAATTTGATGCTAACCTGAACTATCTGTGACTAGACGAGGAGGCGTGTCTTCTCGGTCGGTGGGTACTACTATCACAACTTCGTCGTCTCTTGGGGAATCACCATTGCGACTTGACGATGTCCTGAAATTTTTTGCTCAATACTTAATGCATGGTTATGTACAACATTGCTGCCACTGATGGATGGGTAAAATAAATATGGAGTGTGCGTCGAACATCAGTCGACTGTGAGCGCACGACCAAGGATTTTGGTAGACTCAAGTATAATCAAAAGGTCTTTTTTACCTTATGGTATAGGAGGATATTTGATTTCCTTATTGTAGTAGATATAGATATATGTACTATAAATGTAAGAACCGTGTTCACATCTTGCAATTCTAAAGAGTGTTAATTTTAAACAAACGTTATGACCTCATTAATATTACTACTGACTTAGTTGTTTTGCAACATCTTTCATTACTGATCCGCTTCTATTGGTCGTAGCGTGGTGATATATAATCGATAGCCTTCCTCGATAAATGGGCTATCTAACACTGTAATATCTTTTCTAATCGAACCAGTAGTTCCTGAGATTAGCGCGTTCAAAAACAACTTTAGCTTTATAATATTAGTATAGATGTGAAAATTGGGCTAGCGTTCGCGGAGCTTATTTGAACTTCGGCGTTATCTTTATACCATACATTAAAAGTACCTACCTACTTAATAATATGATTCAGGGGGCACTTACTTAACAATAACTTTCTTTCGTATAAATCTGTTCCCGAGGTCAGAGTAACCTCTATGCATAGGATGCTTATGCTTTAAATTCGGCGCTGACGAAGGTGTTTGCTGCTCGAAGGTGCGGGACACAGGAGAGTTTGGTTCAGAGCACTGTTTATCTACCAGTGCGGGCCTGGTGCGCACTGCAAGTGTCCCTTCCCCTGAAGTCCCACTTTCACCAGGATTTATTGCATTCCCTAGTCTTCTTGCCCCTCGTCTATCCTCCTCATACATTTCTAATAAATGATCCAACTTATTCTCTATATCATCTACCTAAAATAAAGTAAGAATAAATCCGTAAGATTAGAGAATGCTGCGTTAATTCTATTGAATTAACAAATAAGAAAAAGCGATAAATAATGAAGTTATAAACTTACTTGTCTTTCAATTTTAACTACTCTGGAAGCTAGGCTGATTTTCGAGGCATAGACGTCTTTGGCTTTCGATCCTTGTTTACCAAGTATTTGATCTAACCTGTTGATATTTAAGATAATACAGACTATTAAGCACAACGTAAATTAGAAAAGAAGGCATAATAATATTTTTTCCCATAATTGACAGTTGGTAGGTATGTAATTATATAGAATCTATGTAGTAGAACAGTTAAGCAGAACGGTGAGCAGGGTACATACCTTCGGTATCTAGAAGCATTTGGGCTTGGATAAAAGGATGTCCCCAAAAAATCGTAACACGGTGGCAACCATTGCCAATAAGAAAGTGTATTCTAATCATATTTAAAAAAGTCCTTAACATGTGTATATTTGGTAGAAAAGGGCATGATCTAGAGGGCATATCTACTTATAAATAAACACAGTATCTAGTAATGCTTCAAATTCTTGTACATTATTTTACATGATTATTTTAGAAAAAAAATCTCTATAAAAAAAGACTTCACACAGTTAGGTACGAACATGAATAGAGGTAAGTTGGTACTATATCGACTCTGTCTACTGATTAGATTTAACTAATAACTTAATCAGGCCCATTCATTTAATTTTGGTGTAAGTAAACTTTGCTTTTAAGTAAGTTAAATTTGCCAATCGATGTGTCTATTAAAATTGGAACAGCAGTTCATGTAAAAACCAGAGTTATTTCATACCAAATTCGGAAATATGATCACGATAGTAACGTTGGATAACTAAAACATGTATTAAAGGCACTGTTAAAATAATTAGATTTCAGGGGACATTGGGATATCTATCTAAGTACAATCCAATAATTGTGATAAGTACAATCAAGCATGCACGTTTCCAAATCCTACAAATGATTATAAAAACGAAACAAGAACTAAGGATGTAACTAGATAAGCAGTGATATGGAAGGTTATGAAAACAAAGCAGTAGTAATAAATTTAGAGTCATATTGAACAAGATCTCATATAGATACATATCCTACTAATCCTACTAATATTATAAAGGCGAAAGTTTGTAAGTATGGATGTATGGATGTTTGTTACTCTTTCACGTAAAAACTACTGAATGGATTTGAATGAAATTTGGAATAAAGATAGCTTATAACCTGGATTAACATATAGGCTACTTTTTATCCCGGGAAAATGGAAGACCTCCCGGGTACGCGGGTGAAACCGCGGGGAGCCACTAGTATTATAAATGCGAAAGTTTGTATGGATGTTTGTTACTCTTTCACGCTCCAACGGCTGAAGGGATCTGCTTGAAATTTGGCACAGAGCTAGAATATGTTCTGGAATAACACATAGGCTACTTTTTATCCCGGGAACGCGGGTGAAACCGCGGGGAGCCACTAGTAGATACATATACCTACAATATCTACATATCTCATTACCAATGTGTAAAAATGATAAAATACCTTACTCAATTAAATAAAAATAAAATTCAAATAATAAATATTAACTTTCTAATTATATTCTTACTTTAAATAATGTTATTTTTTGTATATACCTGGTACCTATGCTACAGAATGATCTTTATAATATACTAATGTTATAAGAGATATGATAATGAATGAAAAACCGTCTTATAAAAAACTCACGGAAATCTTTTGGAAATATAGTTAGATATTATAAAAATCTACTGCATAAGTGACATAAGCTCTTCTATGTTCTAGCGGATATCCTCTCATTCACTACGCAATCAAACGAATAGTAAATTTATTAGACGCCGCGTTCTGCCTTGTGCTCACCAAAGTAGTTTGTTTTGTATAGTAACTAGCGACCCGCCCCAGCTTCGCACGGGTGCAATGCTTATACATATCACATTAGAAACCTCCAAAATTAACAGTGTTTCTCTAACATATTATGCACGTATTGTATATAAAAACCTTCCTCTTGAATCACTCTATCTATTAAAAAAAACCGCATCAAAATCCGTTGCGTAGTTTTAAAGATTTAAGAAGACATAGGGACAGACAGTGGAAAGCGACTTTGTTTTATAATATGTAGTGATATTGTTTTCAGAGAGATAGAGCAAGCGAACGCTTTAGAACCAGTTAACAAGTATGACAAGCCTCACTTCATTCCTATAGTCGTACTGAAGCAATACCTA
The DNA here is from genome assembly GCA_905147785.2 of Thyatira batis. NCBI lineage: Eukaryota > Metazoa > Arthropoda > Insecta > Lepidoptera > Drepanidae > Thyatira > Thyatira batis. Next base: position 6,700,681 of record LR990487.1, read on the forward strand.
TCTACGTATTACAGAGTTTTGGCTAGAATATGAATTTAGATTACACATGACAGGCAGAAATACGTCACGATGTCTTTGGTATTGACAATGGCAATGGCATAAATGGCTTACGAGAGTATTACAATTTAACTCCAGATGAGGCACACAATTTTGGACCACATAGACTAAGTTTAAATATTTTTATGAAAAAATTAAGACTACCTAAATACTTAGTCATAGTCTTAGCAGTAGGTGCATTTAAATGAAATAAATTTGTTGGCGCAGAAAAGGATCAAATTAATTTTTTAGATAATTAAACGATAACGAGAAGTTAACCATAGTATTAAATTTTCGTTTTGGGCTCCGGTTGGTGGTGAGCACACCAAGAACGCCGACCACAATTCTAATAGCTTGGGTTTGCTTCTTGCAATAAATTACAGAACAGGTGCTTTAATGTAGATCCACTACTAGATGTACCTATTATGAATGGACTAATAATAATGTAATTCCCTCTTCCAGTATTGGGTGCTCAATATTTTCACCACTTATCATGGTACGGTTTTAAGAGTTGAATAGAATGAAACGAATTGATAGGATAATACGGTTTATATTCCTTTGTACATGAATAAATCTGCTTCTACGATAAATTAATGGAAATGGTTCAATTACAGTGGCATAAAATAATTTTGAAATACCTATCCGAAAAAAAGCAAAGCACACATGAAAATATTAAGCCCAGTACCTATCTAATTGACAGTGAGACTAGATAAATATTATCGTTTTTCGATAAAGTCAATCGAATGTTGCGATTTTTTTTATAAAATGTATGGTTTTATTTATTCCTCTACACATACCATTGGTCAAATTCACTATTAGTTGTACACACTAGGAGTTCAGTTGATTTTGTTAGTAATAATGTTTAAACAGTAATTCTATATGAATCGTGTTCGTTTTACCTATTAGTCATTTTGTGTGATTTTAAATAGAAGGAATGAGCAGTGAGTGAAGCAGTTGACGGTGCGAGGGGCGTGGAGCGGTCGGGACCCTCATCTCACCTGTACTGCAGGTTCTTGGTTCGGTTTAGCAGGTCAGCGTGTCCCGAAGAGTATTGCTCTATCACATCTTTCACGTCGTATGGTTTCAAAGCTTCTCTAAATCTCTTGCGTGCGACAAAATACTTGAGCTATACAGAAATAAAAAAAAACCTGATGGCTGATGTTTATAGAAAGTATAATTTAACTAACCTCACATATCAAACAGTTATTTAGTCCATATAACTATTTATACTATTCATATAGTTCAGTAAATACTTTTGTCGTTCTACGTTTATCCAACAGTTGTCGTAGGAATAAAAATACATCACGTAGCTGTATTACCTACCTGAGGTATCTGGTGTTGTGTTGTGTGGAAATATTTTTAACTGGTTTAATATTTCGATGGAAAACAAGACATGTTAATTTACTCTTTTGTAAACTACAGGGTAAAAATGATACGTAGTGTATATAGGGCTTATTAAATTTACAACGATTAATAGATATATTATCTATTGAGTGCTCTGCTTTATGTAGGTAGGTAGGTATTGAATAAGTAGGTATATAGATTTTAATAACCAAATAGGCAGCCATGCAATTTCATGAACTTGACAGATAAAGGGCATAGATTTGATAAGTTATGTGCCAATTAGCACAATTTATCACCATCGTACGTATGTATTCGGTTTAGGATTGTTTCATAATTTCACTGAAAAATTCATTGAAATGTCGAGAAAATGAACGAATGTCGTTTTATGTAATCATGTAACTAAAATGATTAGGTTCTGATTTGTTTGCGTATTCTGTGAATAACATCTGAAGTTTTCAGTGTAACGGCCGCGTTGAAATCGCTAAACTGTTCGGCCGATAGAAGCTTGAAAGTAATAAATAAATGTTTATAAATAAAAAAAGTAAACAATGAACAGCTCAAGAATTATATCAAGAAGATTAATATTAAGCGATTCCGTGGCAGCCGTGTTATGTAGGTAGGTATTATGAAGTTATGCTAGGTTCATAGGTAGGTTATAGCATTGCACGCACACTCTAACTACTGATAATATAAGGTTTAAGGTTTGTTGCTAACTTTGACTACATATAACATACACATTAAGAAAATCCAGACGAAAACGTAAAGAACGCAGCTGCGTAGGAAGTAAATGGTAGTGCAAAGTGTACAGGAGTTCGCTGGCAGATAATGCAATACCTAGTCTGGACGTTTTTCACCCGGCCCAGCAAATCCACGTGGCCCGCAGAATACTGTTCAATAACGTCCTTGACGTCGTATGGCTTTAGGGCTTCTTTAAATTTACGGCGGGCCACAAAATACTTCATCTGTTAGAATTTTACAAGTTATAAACATCAAATATCGCTGTAGGTAGTGTAGGTAATTCATGATTATTCATGGAAAATCATGGCAGAAAACCAGCCCTGTCATTTTAAAATTACATTTACCTTAAAATTCATTGCTAAATGTGTTAAGTATGTAAAAATATTGGGTTATTTTGTACATCGCAAATCTGCACTCACAATATCTGATTAATTATTTTGCTTAGGTTTCTATTAATTTTTATATGATTTATCGCTGTATAGTATTATCAAAAAAAAAAAAATGTGCAAGACAAAGCTTGCCTGTTTGCAATCTTTGTCTCTAGTCAATTCCAGTCTTGTGTTATGAGTATTTACCTACCTGAGATAAACAATGCCGTTCTCGCTGCGGGTTATTTGAATGTAGACATTTATGCTGATTCTTTGTTAGTGGTAAGTAAATGCTATGATTGTATATTGAGAACAAGCAGAGTAGGTAGACACATAATATTATAGGCACCACTTGTATTCTTTAAAAATGACGTAAGTAGTTTTATATCGACTGGACAATAAATTACTTATTATCTTAATATTCACTCAGAAAATCAACAAAATTTTAGTGTAAATTGTTGGAAGAAGCCTAAAAATGTTATTTTTATTAATTGGATTTGAAATATATATTGTTAAGTATAAATTCGAATAGGTACAGTTGATAGCGGACCAGTCGTATCTTGTGTGCTTCTATCATCAATTTACACAAAAAACACATTGAAGTGAAACAAAAATATTTTATTAGAGTAAATATCGTAGCTAATTTTAAACACATAAATAAAATAGATATTTGTTTAAACGTACCTTTCTAATAAATCGAATGGCAGCTTTGTGCCTCGGAGTCAGCGTAACACAACGCGGCTCGTCGTCTTCATCTGCGCAAATCAATTAGGAGTCCTTTAAAACATTGCACTTCTATGAAAGTTCTGATAATACTTACCTACATTTAAGAGGAACATTTTGTACATTTTATACATTTTGACAACTCTGTTTAATGCAAGAAATCTAAAATGTATTTTTGTTAATTACTGCGTCAGGTATTTATTGAACCTGGATCGTCTCATTCTCAAAAATATCTAACAGTTCAGTTATCTAACCCTTTTGAGTTGAAAATTTATTTGGCAATAACAAAAACTACCTAACTAAGTGCCTACTACCGTGTTATTAAGCAATTGAATTTCCGAGCGAATTGCCTAAAAGGAATGGAAGAAGAGGGCGACGGTAATCATTACCGACAGAATCGCCTGCGTGTTAGTCAGCATTTCGCACGCAAGGTATACTTCTGTGGTTATTATATTTGGTTCTATTCGTCTGTCCATAGGTAAGTCACCGTAATTTGACCTCAAGACTACTACATGCCACTATAACAATGAGTATGGCAGGTGTAGATATTTGATGAAACTCTACACAAAGGCGCAGTGAAATTACATAAGTAAAAATATCACACAGGTACATGAAACAGGTACAAAAATCGGAGTTCTACGAGATGCGTTCATAATGTTCAATAGTCGCGGCTTATATTTTTGCATATTGTTATTATACATTTCAATTCCTCTGCTGGAGGATTTTAGTCCAGTTAACGCCACGTGATAATCTCGCGAATGAGAGACAAAAGCGTCGATGTCCTTTTTTTTCTCGTTGGCTTTATTTCATACGGTAATGGACATTACTAACTTTTTATTAACATTCTATTTCCAGAATAGGGTTTTATAATTTATATTTATATTTATAAATATCAATTTTATAATGATTAGATATCAATTATTTTTGCGGGAAAAATCTAAGATAATTTTCAAGTATTAAAGCAATGAGCAGAAGCAAACACAGCCTTATGGCTACTACTACTTATGTAGTACGATACACATATTTGACCCCGGATCGTCAAATTTTAATTGTATCACATTAACTACACATAATAAACAATTATTAAATCAAGTTTAGGTAATAGTATCAACTTAATATATAAATGATCATATAGATATCACAACACATAACATAGAAATCTAAAAGGGTCATCGACGTGTTGGATCTGTATCCCCACACACACCTTCCAAAACGACCTTGAGCCGTGCAGTCCAAGAGGAAATATACTATATTTGTAATAATTTATTGAAGTTGTTGAATAATTATGGATTAAAATCAAATGTCACAAGCGAACTCATTGTGTTGAGAAACTTGGCTAGGGGCTAATTTCACCACATAAAATTACCATTTCATTTCCATACTTGTACATATTAATAAATTTATTAAGTATAGAAGAAAAACTGATATAAGTAAAATAAATCCTAAAGTTAGGGTATATCTTGGTGCTATTGCAACAGTAAAAAAAACCGGCCAAGAGCGTGTTAGGACACGCGCTGTATAGGGTTCCGTAGCTAGATTGAGAAACAACATATACGATTTACTTAAACATATTTTTAATATTGAGGTGGCAGCGTAATGGTAAAAACTCGTAAGTATTCGGTTGATTTTAGGATCTTTTTTACTTGGGCGACTATAACTCGTTATCTGTAAAGCCAACTTAACCGTGATAGTTTTCCTTTAAAATTCATCGTATATACTACTAGCATGAATTTTATTACATATCTACAAACAATGGTTTAGTTTTTAGAGGGTTTCTATTTTTTAATAAGCTATTCAACGATATGCCACACTATAGGAATGGAGGAAAAAAAAAATTTGTTCCCGTTGTACGTTAGGAGGTACCCTAAAAAAATATTTTTCAAGATTTTATGTGTTTTTTTTTTGTCGACGCTGTTAATATCTACTACCATACTAAATTACAGCTCTGTAGTACCAACCGTCTCTGAGATTACCCGCGGACGGACGGACGGACGGATGGACATGGCGAAACTATAAGGGTTCGTAGTAGTGATGTGACTGATGTGATGACTCGAGTCAGTTTATACGGTATTCGAATCATGACTCGATTCCCTCTACTCGAATTCTATGTTTGGTATTCGAATACTGACTCGAGTCCGGCATTTGAATTCCGGCTAGACTCGAATCAACCCTCATTACCGATTCCTTTTTTCCTAAAGCCGGGTCCAGACGAGTGTAACGTGTAATGTAATCCACCGTGTAATGTAACACGAATTCTACGTGTGGACGGCACTACGAGCATTACCTGTAACGCTCGCGCGGCGCTCGGGGTTGATCCATCGGCTGTCGGTTTTTTGCGCGAACACAAAGACGCTCGCAGTTTTTGAAATATTTTCGCGTTCACAATTCGCTTTGAGTTCGTGTGCCGTCCACACTGTTGATGCTAAATTACACGTTACACTCGTCTGGACCCGGCTTAATGTTGCGGTTGGCATCGACCTCAAAAGAAATATTGCTCATATCCGATTATGAAGACGCTTCATGATTTTAAATATTTATGTATCTAAGTTATTATTTATCAGGTATCAAAGTTATTACTTTTCAGTTATTCGTTTTTTGTTTTAAAGTCCGGTAAATGTTGTTTAAATTACTTTTTAATGAAAGATAATTAAAAACAAAGAGCGTAACAAAACTCGTATTCTAGACTCGAGTCAATTGAACTCGCATAAATAGAATCGAGTTAGCAAGTACGAATCGATTCTTCCTGACTCGAGTACCGGAATCGAGTCTGGCGTAATCGAATCAAAATAAATTGGTATTCGAGTAGGCGAGTCCAAAGCAGGAATCGAGTCTAACTCGAGTCAAACCGTACTCGGCACATCGCTAGTTCGTAGTTGACTACGCAACCCTAAAAACACACACAAAATTTATTCAACGTAGTCGTTGAATAAGTGGCAGTTTCATCAGTATGTATTAAATGGTATCTATACTTGTGGTATGTAGTGACATTTGGTGTTTTTTAACCGACTTCCCAAAAAGAAGGAGGAGGTTCTCAATTCGGCCGGTATTTTTTTTTTTGTTTATGAAATTAAAATGGAAAGTGGTTTTTGATACCGTAATATTTAAAATTTAAATTAATATCTTAGACATAATTAGGCATATGTACCTATAAGTATACTATTTTATTTATTGATTTTATATCCACGCACACATATTATGTTAGAACTGTTTTATTTATAGGTTTATTGTTTGTATATTTTAATGTTTAATCACTTGTCGTAAATTTCTGTATAAAGAGGGGATATTTGCAACATCTGCATCTTAATAAAGTAAGACTCTTGGTGATGTCTTGGTGACCACCAAGAGCTGTCTTTTAAGTGTTAAATTTTAAGTGTTTAAAGGACTATTAGGAAAACTATTTCCGAGATAAACCTATTTATTGCTTTGTGAATCTAATATAGTAACGTAAAATAGAAGCTTACATCCACTAAATAACCTTTGAATTTATCAATATTGCTATAAGCAGGCATTTACACATAAGGACTGCAGCTTTTGTTGCAAGTTGGCCCAAGCCTAGCGATGTATCGTCATCTGATCAGCGACTCTTTAAAGTGTTCGCCGCATGTACAGTCGGGATAAGAAAGTCAACATTTGATTACTTGGTGTAATTTATTATAATTTTATATACAGTAGTCAGCTCAGTGCTTTAGTCTCCAAAAAATGTATGTTCTATGACTTGACATAGGAATAAATTTGAAAATTTTCTAAATTTGCGTACTCTGACCGCACCGTATAACCAAAGGACCGTAGGACTAAGTAGTACATTGCTACCACTTTTATGTTTCTCATGTTAAAAAATTGTGTTATTAAACGCTCCATACAGACCATTCAGAAAGCTACCAAAAAATTTCATGTTATTTGTGATAAATGATAATAAAGTTTTTTGAGAGGTACAAACGCCGCAGTACAATCGCTATCATTTAACATTAACATTCTGACAGTAATTATCTTTATTTTTTATTCGTTTATGTTATATTCGCAGTCCACACATTGCATTTCCATGATGAAGTCCGCATGCGGTATATTGTGACATGTCAACTATGTGACAGTTAAATTCGTTAACAGCCTTTGTCAGAGACAGGTTATATATTTATATAGCAGTAGCCGTAATAAATCTAAATAGCTAGAATAAACAATATTTTATACGTAGGAATATTTGTTACAAAAATGTAATATCGTACGTATATAAAATATAGATATTTCTAGTGAAATCTCAGAACATCAATGTATACCTACATGCTATACCTATACATCGGTGGTCAGTTTCTATGGTTTAATATATTTATATATAGACGTCTACATTTAACAGGTGCATCCATTCCAAACAATTCAGGTCCTACTTTCGCACAATCTACAATACATCTATTTAACATATATACATATATCAAGCACGTGTTTACATCTACGAAGTTAGTAGGTAGATATATATATATAAGGTACGAAGTATTATTATTTTACAAAGTAACTAACAGAATGATCTAAGTGTAGGATATACCTTAGTGTTACTTATTGATTACACAAGGTGATCAAAATAGTGCCAATATCACCAAACACTAAGTAGTTACGTTAACGCGTAATGTTAGAAATATAAGCGACAGTTAGAGCATAATAAATAGACGAACAGGTTTTGTCTAAGACGTAATGACTATTATTGATGCAAGTCGCCTCGAGGGGGCTTGCTGCATCTTACCGTCGGAGTTTTTCTTGGAGATCGCTGTTTCCGCCACTGAGTCCTCGCTGTGCGACGGGATGACGGGCCGTGCGCGCCCTGTGCGTCCATTCGTCGCGCCTGCCAAGCCACACACACGCTCACTTCAGCACTGTTTATCCATTTCTACAGACCTTGTCCCTCTCTTTGTACCCTCATTACTAAATCTATCTTCGAAGCGAACTTTTTAAAATATTTTATATAAGTGTTTTGAATCATTGATTTTTGGTATATGTATTTATTTCATAAATTATAATTAGGCTTTGTAAAATCCACGCAAAACAAAGTCGGGCTGGCAACCCTTCAATCAAAAACATGAACCACATGTCAACCTGTCAAGTCGGTGTTTTTGTGATGTTAATACTTGACGAGTGGAGCCTGTCGAGCCGAAAAGCCGACTGCCGTCGACGCTAGGTGCCTATGTACATAATATAAACACGGAATTAGTTTCTATGCAATTTATGAAGGAACTTGAATGTGTTCATGCATAAAATAATAGCAATAAGGTACTCGTTATCAATCATGTGATAAATCATCAGTAGAAAATTGGTTTATTTCTATTATTAGGTATTAGTTTAGTTTATGCAATCAAATTTCAGGGCATATTTCAATATTAGTTGTAATACTTACTTGGCTTTAAATTGATTTCTTGATTCATTGTTTTCTCTCTATAAACGCTATGGTAATGGCTTTTATTCCAACTAAGGCATGAAATAATGTCATGGCTTTTGTGTAATTAACTCTTTGAAATGTCATTCAAATTTGAAGTCGGTTAATGAAAAACGACTCTAAATAATGTCCTCCAAATGAAATTTTCCGCACCCTGCCTACAGCTTATCTTAAGTAGGATTGGACTTTCATCTGGTTTTATATTACAGGGTGGAGAAAATCTCTCAGCACTGGATGTTTTATTTGCTTTCATACCTAGTTATTACTATTATGGCTACTTGTAATATTGGAAACCTACGAATCGGGCAAAACGTTACACTTCTTTACTTTTCGTGCAATTACCACGCATGTCGGGTACAGCCACTAGGTATTTATAAAGTTATTATTATGAATGTCAAATCTTACGAGAGTTAATGTTGACTTTAGGTACCTACTTATATATTGCGTCGGGAATTATATTTAGGTTGATTAAGCTTGCTACAGTTTAAATACCAACAGCTACTTAGAATTGTTTTGCCAGTATAAATAATAGAAGAGTAGAATTATATATTGTTCTGTTAAGGCATTTTTGCTACACAGTAGGGAGAAACACGGGCCTAAATAATGAGGTCAATGCAGCGGTTGCCATTTTATTGTCTCAGGCTAACTATCGATCCGTTTGTTATCTCTTTCTTTCGTAGGTGCAATGCCATTATGAAAGAAGTCGGAAAACAATTACATTAAGAAAATAATCAAGAATATTAAATTTGGATAGTCTTCAAATAGGTAAGTATCGATTGTCTAAATTCATGCCAGATCTTGTACCTATTAAGCCCAGGCGTTAATTTGTGAAAGAAAAGTGGCCCAAATTTATTAGTTTAAAACTTGACGTTCTTTAATTAGCCGTGTCATAAAATAAGGTAACAAAGATTATTTTCTGCTGCAATTTTGTTCACAAAGGTAGTTAGTATAACTTATGTGTAAATGAATGTAAATTTCTGAAACTCAGTTAATAAATTGTATATAAGTAACTATACAGTTGTTTTTCTATAGATTCTAATATACTTAATTATGTGGCTTGACAAGTTAAAATAGCATATTACAATGCGAGTGTCAGTTTCTAAGTTGTTGAATGTATCTATCAATTAATTGAAATAAACCTCACTTGACTATTATGTATTTGAAACGTTAACTTCTTCATTATTCAATATATTACGGAGTTTAGGATTGTAACGGGTTAATTGAATTTAAATATTATGAAGTTGTTATTGTGTAGGCATATTTATACCGTTATAGTCTCCAACGTCTCGTTCCTAATTCGCAAGAGTGCCGCCAGTGTGATCCTAGCTAATAATATAAAAGCGAATGTGATTTTGTCTGTTGTTACGCTTTCAAGACAATTCAACAAAACCGATTCTGAAATTAATTTACCAATGGAGAGGTACATTATCAGGGAGTAGCATATGCTACATTTTATCCCCGAAAGCGAAACACGCGGGTTAGTAGCACAGCGGTAGGTACACTGGTGAAGTCGACATGTAGGTACATTGATATGATAGGTACTGGATAAATAGTGACACCACAACCAAAGGCGTGAACCACCTAACGAACCAATTATAAGCTATTTCCCACTACCTAAGTATGGCCCGCTAGCAGGATGATTTGAATTGAGTTTGAAGTAACTACTTATGTATTTTTTGTAAGTAGCTGTGGTCTCAAATCTATAACGTATTTAAAAATGTTTATCATGGTAGCGTAGCAGTTTGTAATTTTAATGAAGTTATACGAACTATCGTATAGTAACTAGGTACATAGGTATCAACAGGCAAATAACTCATGGTATAAAAATGTGATCTCTTACTAAGTATTCGGTAGAGCCACTGATTAGGTTTATAAACATTTATTTTACACTCGCTAACGACTGCGGTTTATATATTATATTACTCATAGTAGGTATTTACATTAATCAAATCTTATCCGCTAAGGCAATATGAACTTGTAAAAAGTAACATGAAAGATGGAAAATTGATACTTTTCTATATTACTTATATGTAATTGTTACACAAATTTTTTTAACAATATTTAACAGTTATTAATATGTTATACCTACTACTATTATCTACTAATGAAATTGTTACATCGGTGCTAAATTCTATAATTCTATAGAATAATATATTAAAAATAAATATCATCCTATCTTCTTATAATAAAACATACTAACAAAATAATTCAGAAGAGTTATGTCCAGTACATCCTAGCTCGGGAGTCAAATATGAAAAATCTTTGTCTAAGTAAATTATATACTAATAAAATATAACATGACCGGATACTTTTCTCGGAGTTAGGTATAACATGTTAAGGAAAATGTATGTAGGTAATGTTATTTACACTCACCTTTTGGTAAAGAAGATAAAATTATAGCACCAAAATTTACTGTAAGTAAGGTTTAACTTATTTTTATATTATACCTAGTACGCGTACGACTGCTGCCGTCATGTCATGAGCTACCGTGATGCCTACCAGCATGTATTTTATTAATAATACCTACCTAGATATTGTCTCCAAAGACAAGTTTTTCTTTCCACACATACATAAAAAATGACGTTATAAAATCCTATTTACTATCTGGCATGCATATATAATAAAAGAATGCAAAGCAGTGTAAAATTAGTTAATTATATTTAGATAAGTAGGTACGTAACCGAACTTAAAATCGAAGCTTTTAACAAAGCCATTCCAGTTACATGAGGAACTATAATACTTATATTATTTTATAATTTGGAAATTCATTGTGTGAACCACGTTCTATAAATGCTAAATAAACGCAAGTCTATGGCACTCTTTATAATCATAATAATTTTATCATCTTTCTAACTTAGCATTTACAATACCTACGCGAAAGCGATTATAATTTAGAAGCCACTTCGTCAAATGTAGGTACGTGAAGCTTCTCTTTGCATGTTATGTAACAGTTATTTTAAAGTATCTCGAAGCGATATTTCAATCTACGCGGGTGCATTTTTATTTAAAAAGTGAGAAAAAGAAAGAAGTAGGAGGTAAGTAGGATGTCAGCAATCGTGTCTGGAGCTAAGTGACGTAGCCATTATCGCCGGCAGTCGGATTTCTCCGGACTCAATGGTACGTCAAAATATTCGCTTTTCGTGTATTCACATTCTCTTCTGGAAAGTTTTACTAATAAGAGAATTATAAGAAACGCAGCAGAAGTCGACTGTAATATTTTCATGCCATAGTGCCGTCTAAAAGATGTAGAACAGAACCTTTAAAGCAGCTTTTCCAACAATGTAGTAGACAACACGCACGATCCCCTCCCGATGAACGATTATCTACGGAACAGGGCAATAAATGACATCACACTCCATTCTGTCAAACTGCTTTAGTAATTAAAAACGGCTTGTCACTTGTTATCAAATAAAGTGTAGATAATATCTGTTTTATTGTTTGTGTTAATTTTTTATGTGCATTGATATTTTTCTTGTGACGGTGACAAGTGGGTGAGTGACTGATGATTGGTGAAATAAATTATTATCTCTCTCTTCAATATAATAATTAAGTAATTAACAAAATATTACGATCTTGATCTTCTTCACATTGTCGTATTTTCTGATGGATTCTCATGTTTTGCCAATTCGAGTTGTGCCCCGTTAAGTTAGATCTTCTATTTGTCGAATTCCAGACTGCGTTTCAGTAAATAGCTTTTCCAAGATCGTTATTGTTAAAGAAAATTACTTACAAAGTAACTTGTAACAAAAAATATTGCAACTTAAGTAGTTCTGTAATAATATTATTATGTATTCTGACTGTAAATCTCACTATACAAATAAGGTAGGTATTTAAATTTCAAAAGACGGCAATTTTATGCGGTTGGTAAGTTAAGGCTGCCTCATAAATATTGTCCTTAACATTTTATATGGAAAAGCTGGAATTTTCTCTGAGAAAAGTACCTACCTCATTTCTACAGTCTAATTGGAGTGCGTACTTATTCGTTGAGTGCGTATGACATATTTAATCTAATTTGATTAACCGATGTTTTAGTACATCAAATATTACTTTACAATACCTTTAAATATTAACAAAGCTTGATATAATTCAAATAAACATAAAAAAGTCTATGTATAAAAAAGGATGGAGAAGGGGTAATACAATATTTATTTGGCGTAAGTAACCCACTTTGAAGTCTAAAAGTTGGTAGGTGTATGTAGGTGATTCAGGGCCTATTTCAATACCTATTTTATTGTCTAAAATACGAAAGCGTATAGTTGTTGCGACATATAGATAGACACCGAAATCACAACACAGTTTTTTTTCTTTTACTATTTTAGCACGTTTCGGAACGACTCAAATACTCCCGTTTCTCTTCTAAAACGATTCCAACTAGATACTTATTTATGTAACTTAATGAATATGTATGTTTCTTTGTTCATTTTCGGTATCGTGGAACATTCGTATGGATAGTTTTAATATAGTAGAGTAAACATTTAATGCAAGCCTGATGTATATACTGTTTCTTTTGTTAAGTGGCTTACCAAGATTTTCCGCACTGGCATTGACATCGTATCTGTGGGCTGGCTTAGAGTGCGGAGCGGGGGAATGCAGGGAGGTGCTCTTGTGGCGGCGTATAGTCGGCAACCGCGACACAAAGGATGCATTGTTCTTGAATGACGCACTCATCACTCGGCTGTCAAATATACACATAACCATCATGTCACCTGTTAATCGCAGATTTGAAACCTGTTGGCTCCCGCTCAACTCGTGAGAGCTTTAACTGCGACTAACTTCCGCTTTGCAGCTGCGGTTTCGATGTCTATTCAAGGATAAAGTAGCCCCTGTCCTCGTCCGTTTCGAGTTTTTTACGTTACCTTTTAATTATTTAATTTAACAAGGACAACCCTAAAGGTAAGGGAAAATTATAAGGTTGATTATTTGATTGAAAATGTTTTAGTCAACTTACAAATCAATTTTCATTTTATACTATATGTTTTTCAATCAATCAGGAATAGGTTTTAATCAGATTTTCTGTGCGATTAATCACCTGGTTTGCGGACTCGGCAAGGGAATTTGGTGTATCTTCCATGTAGCCACACTCATTGAGTGTTCATCTGCAGCATAACATCTCCATAAGGCCTGGATCAGTGTTGCAGCTGGTTGTCGTCTCCGAATCATGTGCTTTTGACGCTGCTGTTGCTGAACTTTCAAAGCAAAACCGGACCCAAGAATACCCTGTATAAATAAGTTAAATAAATTATTTAAGGGGTATTAAAATATTGTCAATTATTTATACGATTTTTATCTCTAAACTAAGTAGGAGACAGAAAATATTGCGCGTAAATTTTGGTCTTACATTCGAACCCATGAACTAAAAATAGATTGAAATTATTGTATAGGTAGATAATATATGGTTTGTCTTAGAATTGCATTAGTGCCTACACTTACAGCGGGTAGGGCGAAGAAGGAAATCCCCAGCAGCGCACAGAAGGAAGCGATGAACTTTCCCTGCCAGGTCTGCGGCACCATGTCGCCGTACCCCACTGTGCACAGCGTGATCTATGCCCAATGCCATTACATTAGAGTAGGTATTGCTTGTTCACTCAGTCTGGGATTGAAGAATAATATAAATATAAAAGTACTACATATAACAGAACTATGATGGACTACCCACATAGGTATAGTTTACACATTATGATATGCGTGTCGATGCGATGTCGTGTGCGCGGTGCGTGATAATATGTAAGTAGCTATGCTTCGGAATGTTGGCAAATAGACCGCAGGACAGTTCGTGGAGACAAATGATATATGATATATGAATTGAAATTTATCCACCTGGTTGTTAAATTGTTAAAAACAAATAAAAGTAATTTCTTTTTTCATTAGGGCCTGTTAAACATTTTATGGTTACCCCAGAAACATTTGGGAAAATTATTTTTCTTTCAATTTATTTAGTCAATTTATCCATTGTTAATGAAAACAAAAATCATAAAATTTGGTCCAGCCGTTCTTGAGTTATACGTAAATAAATAGTGTAACTAACACGATCTTGTTATATATATATATATATAGAAGAGGGAAGTCAGACAGGTAGGCGTCGATAGCGCATGCTTGATGTGAACGCAAAACATGAATAATACGTGGTTAATAACACCCAAAAATTATCCATGTGACAAATACTTTACTAGTGTATAGTATACATAATATATGTAATAGTCAAAGATCACATTTCAGGTAGCGTTTCCCTACAGTTACGTAGGTACAAAGTTGCTGAGTGCATTTGTTACAGAGCCGTAATACAACCTCGCTATATCTACGTAAAATTGCGCTTGAACAGCGTAGCATTTTGCTACAGCTACATAACGCTACAGCTACGTAGCACATTGCTACGAAAACATAGCTTATAGTGCAAGGCCTTTCCTGCTAACACGAGATTGTCTTGAGCTTGATAGACTAAAAGTTGACGATATCATATGATAGGCGTTACGGTAATATATTATCTACTATTGATTTTTTTAATTGAGTAGTAAGAGGTACAAGAACTCAAGTAAGATAATTTTCTCATGCTTAGGTTTGCTTATTTTATTACTGTATTCGATTTATCTTAGCAATAAAAGAAAGACAAATGAATCTTCTTGAGACTGATTGACTACAAAACGATTACGAATCGACTACATAGCTTCCAGATTTCTAAATTTCTATTTCAGATTTATAAAGAGTCAACATAGAAAAGAATATTTTATTCAACAATAGGTACTTACAACACCCCACCATAATGCTTCGGCAAAGTTTTTAAACTTGGTGTCAGCGACGTCCTTTTCCGCTAAATAGACCAAAAATGAAGCGAATATCAGGCCTAGAAATCCTATATACAATGTTGTTATTAATTCCTGAAAAGAAGCAAAACACATCAGATCAAGATTAACCCATCTAGGTACCAAAGTCTACCTACACACTATACACATAAATAATAGAGAGTTTTGATTTGTTGTTTTTAATAAATAGGCGTCGAAACTTACGAAAAATTCTTTCACCGACGGAAAGCTATATTACAGGGCGTGTCATATAGGTATCTTATCATCGGCGGAAGCTAGTTAATTAATAATAAGTACTAAAGAGTTAGTCTTTGGGTTTGGGGTCATTGGGTTATAAGAATTTCCAAAGATTATATGGTACGTTTATGCATTGTGTCCAACCAAAAGCATTTCATGTGATAATATTCACCAGCCTATAAATATCTTGTTATAATATAGGTAAGATTAGTAACTCAGCACGTTGCGTAAATTTGTCAGAACAATTAATGAAAATAAATAATACTTCTGAAATGATTTGTACATAGTTGATTTTGGTAGCAGCCAGTTGAACTAGCTCACGCAAGAAGGTTATTTTCTATATGCAAAATGCAAGATTTTATTCAATTCAAGGTATTGAAATTCTTTAATAATTTCAGATACAAACAAGACAAGCAATATTTAAAAAAACATGCTATCACGGCAACTAGATGTTTTTCGAAAAGATTAATGTTATCGTTTGATATTTGACGTTTTAATTAAATGCCTGGATTTAAAATATAAAAAGTATTACTTATTAAAATTTTCATATGTTAAATGACCAGCTCTACTGTTACTCATATTTCATTGTTAAGAAAATATTTAGACATAATAAAAACAGGCTTTGATTTATGAGTTGCGTCGCTTATTTTGTCGCCTCTGCGGAACGAAGGAACGAGGACAACAAACAATAGCCGAAATAATTGAGATGACAATGTTCTACGTGTCTCAGTGAATACTGGCTGTAAAGTGGTTTAGTCATAGACGTAAATACATTAAGGCATTATGTCTCTATGAAAACATATTTTTAACATATTAGCAGTAGAGAGAATCATCACAATATTACTAAAACTATCTAATGTCATTTTAATAGCCAGTTGTACTTGTAATTATTATTTCCATTAAAATGTTGCTGCTATAGTGATGTTTAGGTTTCTCATATCATTCATATACCGTTAATAAAGGGATTACTTAAAAAGGTGCACACATAGGGAATGTACTCATTGTTATATTTCAAACAGTACCTAGTCCTAGCCCGTGAAATATAGATCTCTCGTGGTCGAGGAAAATAATATGTCTCCGACGGTATCTAATATTTGGGCAACTTAGCAAGGCAAGTATCGACTCATTGCTTATATTCCAACAAAGCCAATATAGTGGAAGGAGCGAAATGCGGCAGTGGGCTTCGCTTTATTTGCTCTGCATTGTATTCATGCAACTTTAACCTGAACCGATTGTGAGTAGATATTGAGTCCCGCCTTGTGTTGTGTTTGTATACCTATGTACGTGGCCGGCATAGGAAATTGGACCAGACCCACTGTTGTGCTTACTCAGCATGGCTACGCAAACAGGCAACAGCACTAAACGAACCAAGGATGACGATAACATTATCAATCATTTTGTATTTTTTACGCTATATTTTTTTCAGGCGAAGGCTACCTACCTTGTAATAGTTTATATAGTACCTATCTAGTAATTTTAATAAAGTGTCTGTGTTGTATTGCACTTCATTTTGGTGGACGAATATTATTTTAACTAGGAAGTTCAAGTTCATGAATGAAACAGCCAACTGTCCAATAGTCTTTTTCGTATTAAAGGTACATTAATTCTCAATATTGATATCATCAACTGAAATTAGAAATGATTCAAGTAACATCAAACGATAACGCGACGGGGCGAGAAGATTTGTTCCGTATGCTGCCAATCTGTTTAGCCCGTCATCGTCATACGAGGTGGGCGGACGGAGCGGTGCGCGCGGCGTCGTCGCGTCGGTCGTGTCGCGTCTCGAGTGTGTGTGCATTGTAGGTATTGTACGTATACAAACAAACGATACGTGCTGGATCTGTAGCAAGTCCGCCTACTAAGTTTATTCCACGTCCAATTCCATCATTTGACGCAAGGTCTCCCGGGAAGATATGTATTGGCAGGTGAACGTGCTGCCAATATATTCATGTAGGTATATAACCAACTATTTATTTGAATGGAAGATCGCTTTTTATGTAGTAGAATAGGAGATTCGAGATAAATATTTATTTGATGAATCGTCGATTAAATTAGTAATAAATAGCACCCAAAATACTTATCTGGGCTCAACATGTTATACAGTATGTGGAATATACAGCTTAACATTATTTATAATGAGTTAATCATCGCGAGTAAAAGTAATTTGTTAGGGTACAGTGAATTTAATCATGTCTTATGATAAACCACTCAACAATGGCCATCTGTTTTAAGTTTATAGGTACATGAGGTGTTGCGCATAAGAAATGCAGTAAGAAAAAAGGTTATGAATAACCTATTAACATTATATGACGCACTAAAGATCTTAACGATATTGTTAATATAATTAATGTGAATAAGTATATTCATTTGTAACATCTTAAATATAAATTTAAATATAACTACATATTAGTTTATCAGTTATACATAGGTATATTACCACTAGTGGCTTTTCGCGGTTTCATCCGCGTTTCCGGGGGTTTTCAATTTTCCCGGGAAAAAAAGTAGCCTATATCCTTTTTCAGGCTCTTGACTATCTGTGTGCCAAATTTCATTTAAATCGGTTCAGTACTTTTAGGGTTAAAGGGAGACAGGCAGACAGAGTTAGTTTCGCATTTATAATATTAGTATAGTAAAGATAGTGTAAAGAAATGTCACAAGATTGACCCACCATGGATTTATATTAATGTCATGATTTGAGGATAGCATAAAACCGATTTAAAGGTATTTTAGGTAAAACTAACCTATGAACTTTAGAACGTCTAATTTTACACCGTTGAGGATTAAAACATGCTAATTTAGGCGTGCGTAAAGTAAAATTCATGATATATCTACCTGCTTGAAATTCAAAGTCGCGCCTAATTTGCTCAAGTAGGTACGTATAATTATAATCATCTCGATTTCAGCATGTGAAAAATCTTTGATAGGTAGATAGTATTCATATTATTAAAAACAAAGCTAATAGGCATCAGAAAAGTAGGTACCTATCTATATAAAATGCACAATAACAGATATAAAAACTAATTAAAATCTTTTATTACTTAGATGAAAGTGTTAGGTAGGTACTTTAATACGATTTATTTTTACCATTAAAGGGATTGATTCTCAATAACCTAATAATAATATTCTACATCATAAATTGGCCTGTTTTACTAAGCAAACGTTAATGGAGAGCACTTTGTTCTATTTTCGTATAAAATCTGGCGTAATAGGATCGGTATATTAAGAATATTGATGATTAGAAATTCGGCTTAAATACAATCTTACGTTTGTTTGTTTCCTTTGTCTCAGACGGTTTTAACTTGGATTTTTATATCGAAACTATTATTTTCATATTGTTACGTGTCTGTGTTTTCTCGCACTTAGCTCTGCATTATAATTATGATGTAGGTACACCTACGTAAGTTGATAATAAATAAATATAAATAAACGGTTCACGTATATGTAGTTATATGTAATTTGAAAAACCTTTAACGGAAATTTAATAAAAAAAATATTGTAATAGCATTAGGTATGTGTTTATAGATAAATAACTACTACCTATTAAAGACATACACTCAAACCTTTGGACCTAATTAGTCCAACTATGTCGTCCGTAATAATTAATACCTGAGTGAGTGGCCATATTTACACACCGCCAAATGATCCCTAACTAAGCAGAACCAGTAGTAACTTTGTAATATTATCGATATTGACGATTGTTTAGAATTAGACAGTTTTTTCTTGCATAAACGATTTCTAAATGTAGGACGACGTCAAAAGATATCAGAACAGAAACCGCCGAAAATAGCTTTTCGATGGTATTAATTGTAGTACCTAATACGGAGTTAAGTCTCAATTTTAAAATAGTTTTTATGACAATTACCTACTATTCATTGCGTTGTCCAACCGTGGAAGGTTTATTGGGAGCTAATGGAAACATGATTACCTGTCGATGTGCATATACTACAGAGCCGAGTAATTTCCAGGTGCCGCCGCGTCGATCCATGCGCACCATGCGCAAGATTTGAAAGAAACGCAGTCCGCGCAGCGCGGATGCCGCAAACACCTGTCCCGACGACCCCATGCCCAGCACCACCAATGATGCCAATATTGTCGTTACATCTAAATAAACAACAATTAATTAGTGAATATAGAATTTATCAGAGTTCAGTCTATCCGTAGGTACGCATTGTGCCTCCAAAATTGTAGATAAAAGTTGATATAGAATAGGTAGGTTATTTGTTTATTACCTGTATATATGTAGGTATATAATTGAACTCTCATATGTAACTGCTGGAACTGGACTAGGGGGTTAGAATGTTATAAAAGCTAGTTGTAGGCTGACGGAACTGAATCAGTAGTAGACTCATTAGTAGATTAGGTTTTCATAATTATCTTAAGAGGCTTAAACTTAATAAATAACTTAGAGTCCATGTCCCTTGTTGCTTTGATCAAAAGACACTTAACGACTCAAATTTGTTTTCATGGATATATTTAGCATTATTATTTGGTTTGGATATCGAACAAAAAATATACATCTCACATTATAAAATAAAAATCACAACTGGTGCTTCCACCTACTAGTGTTATAGCTATAAGACTGTAATCCTCTTAGCTTTTCTAAAAAGAGTTGCATGCAATTTCCGTCATCCATTTTTCTGGTTTTAAGCAGGGTTTTGTTTTCAGAGTAGGAATTTAGACACAGATTAGACGATGTTATTATTAAATGGTTGGATTTGAACAAAATTTTTTTTACTAATGATATCAAACGATTAACGAGTAAATTAATACAGAAAGAAAGCGTCGGCGTCGCTTACTGGTGAGATATGAGGTAAGAACGTATGGTAAATGACCCAATGGTGGCCAGTTTAAGAAAAAAAAAACAGGTTTTTGTGAAATTTTACCAAAATTGTCAAAGTTTCAGCACTGAATATAGTGAAACTGTAAAGTCCAGTCCTTATTTAATATTTGTAATGTGTTGCGCGTGAGATACGGCAAAGCTGGATTCAATTAATTTAACAAATAAAAGTTGTAGTTTTGTGACCCAGTCTTGGCCAGGGAAAATCCATTAATGGATACCCCAGTCTTAGTCTTAGTTTATCTTTATTTTATGGCTCACACATGAAACAACACTAATTTTGATTTTATTAAGCAATACTATTTTACAAGTAAAACTTTCTGCTCACCGCCTGAACGATTTCCATAAGAAAAGCCGTCGTTGTCAATTTCAAGTCACCTTACACTTTGTATTCGCGCATATTTGTACATGTAACTGACTGAATTCAATAAAACGTTAAACTTAGATAGTTCGATGTCTAAAGTCTATGTGACAGTGATCCCAATGTAAAAACATTCGCTCATGTCCGAATTCTAGATGTTTCTTTCAATTTTTGGCCATTACTGGTACCGTGGCCACGACTGGTACACTTACGATACGTTGATTCAAGTCAATATATAAAACGATAGATCATCTAAAACGTAATTTAGATGCAAAAGTAATATAGTTAGTATGTATTCACTCGGATGAAGATTTATCAATCTTTATGTTAGAAAAAAGATATGGTATCTGAGGAAATAATAAATACTTAAAAAATGTATATTATAGCTATTGAAATACCTACTCATTTGAAATAACTACTCAGTTGTACAGATTTTTGGGCTAAGTCCTATACGTGCTTACGGGCTTTGTTTCTCCTTGCTAGTGATGGAAGCAAATATATAAGCCTCAGTTATCGAAAAACTGCCACTAAAGTACTACTGTATTGTATATAGGATATTTTTATAGCGGTAGCGATTGCGACTTCGGTGTCATGCTTTTTTTTTTCGAAAATCTTCAACAATATATTTATTGTACAATACAAATATTTCAGCCAATTTATACAATTTTTTAATGTACCTTCCTACTGTAGGTATATTTAAATCACCCTTACGATTTCATGAATCACTTCGGCCATTAAGAAGCAAAACATTTTTGCGGCATGTGGTAAGAGGATTAAATTAAAAATCGTTAAATAGAAAAAATGCGTTGAAATCTTTTACTTTGCGCAACGTAGATTGATAAATTCTAACAATTATAAAATAAACAAAGTAATTATTGGCATATCGTTATAAAGTGGCTCACAGTTTGAAATATTTTTATTGTACACAAAAGTAAGTGGTATTTCCTCCTATATTATTCAGATTGTCCATTAAGTTTTCTATGAATCGGCGAACAAACCTATCACGCTAATTGGTTTGACATCAATAATTTTCATATTTGAAAAAGTGCAAACTACAATAATGCTTTTTAGTTATTTATTGAGTGGTAGTTCAAATTGTGACTCAGCCGCCTAGCTATGGTCATGCAGTTTTTTAGAAACATTTTAATTATTATGATATTGAGTTGATTTTCTTGTCGATTGATTTACGTGTATTACATTAATGGTGGTTGAATAATTTGGTAAGGTTTATTTTATTGTCGTCCTCGGTTGTATCTAATATTCGTGGCAAGTAACAAACGGCTATATATGCTTGTCGGCCGGCAGGGTAGGGTCTCGGGCGGGCTAGCTCCCCTGAGAGTGGTAGGTACGTGTGCGGTCGCACGAAACAAGTGCCAAGGGAAACCAGGCCGAAATGTGAAGGTCGTAGCAGATTGCTAGCACCTGAAATAGGGTCACTTTGTCACGGTTTATAGACTAAACGTGACTTTTACTTGGAAATGTTGAGAATGAAAAGAACAAAATACTATAGCCTACGACTTTTTGCGATTACCTACCCTTTTTATGATATTAATTTATTTAATTTGCTGGAGTATATTTCATTTGATCCTTAAAAAACTACGTATATATTTTATATCATATTAATATTATAGTTAAAAACCAATTAAACAAAATGAAATAGTTACGTATTAAGCCGCCTACTAATAACTAACTAACTAACTAGCTGTTCGTAAAAAGATCTATGTATTCATTCTAGATCGTTGTAAAATATTTACTTCCGTCTGTTTCCATTTGGCAAGACGGTACTTTGTAATAGTTCGTATTATAATAGTAGAATGTTAAAAGCATTGGTTTCAGTGTTAAGAATAACTCATTTAAAAATAACAACTACCAGACGACCAGATGTTGTTTTTTCTCATCGGCTGTCATAGATATTACGCTGGAATATCGTTTTAAAAGGTAATTTACAAATACAGATTTTAGTATTTAATTAAAAAATAATGGGAAAGTTTTTCACTACTAACCTATTATGCAGAAAGGTCGCCTCAAAAATTTGAGGCGACCCATTGAGCCTTGATATCGAGATCTGCATCCTGATGACCATAACCTGAAATAAAAATGACTCATTTAACTATAGTGGGTGTGGAACGTGAAGTATCCATTCATGTGTATGGATAGAGTAAGTAAATAAATAGTTACCTATTCTTTGAATTACTAAAGAGCACGACAACCTGTCACAAGTAAACCGTACCTACTTCCTCGTAGGTACCTACACTCGAAAGATTCAAGCCATCATGTTAGGTTTCTTTTCAGTCTATGATATCATAAAGCATATCGCTCAAAAGTAGGTACTACAATATGTTCCAGAACGATATATATATATCCTGAGAAACTATTTACACACGGTCAATCTGATTCTAATTCAAGCCAACTCAAACACAGGACAAACAAACATCTTTATGCACACATTTATTTGTTCTGAGAAGGAATCAAACCCGTCGTGGGTTTGATTAATGTGCAATGAAAAAAAGGAAGCAGAATTAAGTGAAAATAAAGAAGCCCACAGTAATTTATCTACACTGAGTGACGAATTACACACTTCATGTGCGCAAAGCTTTCCAAACTTAAATATCTATACGATACGAGTGGGTTATTTGTTGTATATTTACACACATTCTATGCTAGTACAAGAAACAGACTCTCAAAGGCGGTAACGGAACTAAAAGTAAAATATAAATACGAGGAGGGAAAGAGTTTGGAGTGGTGTCCGAGTTTATAGCAGGCAACTAAAATCTTTTTGCTATAGCTAGGGAATGCTGTAGATGTAGTTTCCGATTTGAGTTTTATTTTATGAAACAGTGGTATTTCACGACATCTCTGATATTGATAGGAAAAATAATCGGAACCCATTTTTTTTCAATATGTAAAAGGAAAGCATTAAAACCATTGGTTTTATACGATTTACGACATGAATTATTTGTTTTCTACAATATGCTAAATGCTCTCCGGCCAAGGCCGAAAAGGCTGTACCTATGTTGTCTGTCATTTACAGTTAACTACTCACTAACAGAAGCGTGTGTGAGAAATTGGCCTGTTATCATGGACTATAATGTCAATAACGGGGCCTGTATGATACTAACCTTAGAAAGAACTCGATAGCGAACCAAATGACAACTACAGTCTCCATGTAGAAGAGGACGATACCGGCCTTCGCTTCGTATTCTTCGATCGTAGAGAAGACCGACAGTGACAAGCACATAAACACCATTAAGAACCTGTATAAAAGACACTTTATAAAACATCCTATATTATAAACGTTACACGTCACATTAACAATACCAGAAGCTTCCGTAATTAAGTTTCGCTGGTGGATGTGCAGGTTTATTGTCGAATACGAATATACGTTTTACTACTCTGTATGCATATTAACTTCCACAAAATGCAAAGTAGGTTGCATTTAAAAGCAAGATTACATTAGCCTGTTAGTCTACCATTACACTAGAGATAAACTGCAATAATTTAATAATATTTAGGGAAATGACGTAGATACGAATGCCTACTTTTAAAAACGCGAAGTTTTAAAAGTATTTGCGAATTCCTCGTTAGAAGCCATCGATTAGTAAGAGAACGAGACAGATCCTAAGACTTACACGATCATATGATATAGAACAGCCTTTACACCCCTCGGCCGTTCTAAAAAGTTGTAGAACTTGGATTGAAGGCGGCGGTATCGCGCGTCGCGTCGCGTGGCGCGGTAGCTGAGCGGCTTGCCCAACAGCGACATCCGCGGCGTCGCCAGCCGGTCGCCGCCGCCACTCTTACTTTCACTGTAACCAATGATATTGCAACCGTGCTCAGTCGAGCACCAACCACACCCCCACGCAAACTGTCAGGTCTACGTTAGTTTACTTTTAACACAAATATAATGTTTAGTGCCAACAAACAATTACGAGGTCTGCGAGTCCAAAAATATGTAGGTATGTTATACATGCTTTCATCAATATTCTTTAGTGTTGTTTTATAGGAACCATGTAGGTATCATGTCAGATTAATCATATATATCTCATACATTCTTATTTCTGATGTAGGCACCTATAAATAGGAAATCAAACAAAGGTCTTTATTTTCGATAGATTCGCTGTCTAGGTAAACGTTAATATACATTGTTGGCTCAGGCGATGCAGTTTATCTACTAGACGGGAAAGCGATTAAATCGGTTGAACTTGCGATAAACTTACCTCCACGCTCCGCGTCGTTAAAGATGACAAGAATAGGTATGGTTTATATTGATTTAATACTGACATAATTATATTTAAAATGAATAAATATACTTACCTAACCAATATAGTTTCGTCGGATAAATTTGTAAAGATTTTCGCAATCAAAAATATTATTATTTACCTACAAAAAGTTCCGTATCTACACATACCATAGTTAAGAGCTAGCTAAATTTACGACACCTATGTAATGTATACAGTTTACCATACATATACAATATATACATAAACATTCAAAAATACAAACAAAAACTGGCACTAATTTACAGCGTCACATTACATTTCGGCAAACGAAGCTAAAACGAAGATACGCTACTTAAACATAATGCGCGTAATATTATTATTACGCGCTGAGTAATAACTATTCTTGAACATGAATCCCTAATTAGTTTTTAATATTATTTTGGAGACAAACAAGTGCAAGTATTTAATATGGCTACCTATTACGTCATTGGTTTTAAACCATATCAACGCGGTGAATTGTATTGAATAGCAAAAGGTAAAGGTAGACGATGGGCCATATAATTCGCATGATGATATTTTGTATTCTTGGCTATTTCAAGTTTAGTTATCGTCATAGATAAATCATAACTCGGATGGAAGGAAGATGTTGCTCTCTCTCAGTGTGGGCGGCGAATGGCGCCGTAATACTTTAGTGACTTGTAAGTTGAAGGTATAAGCTGACATCAAACGTGTCAAAGTTTCCCCTTTAATTATTCTCTCATGTTGAATTTAATATCGCGTGAAAATGAGGTCTGTTGGTAAATGAAGGTTTAGTAAATTTATGCGAGCACGTGTTTGATGTACCTTAATTTTTCAGTAGTTAATCGTTTAGCGTTATGAAAAAGGTCACTTTTCAGGACTGGTATGGTTTCAATTCGATGCAGATAGTTTTCCAAAAAACCGTCGTAAATAATTGTACAAAATCTGCTTACGTAATACTTGAACGGGCCCTTATTTGTATTTTTGTATCTATAGGTATTTTAGCATCTTTACATTCGCAGAATTGAGTCTTTTGTGCTTAGTAGGAATTCAGTTTTCGTAGCTTGTCGAGTGTTAACGTACCAATATTATAAATATTCCAGATGTAGAGCTGCTATGAAATATATTAAATAAATAAATATCCTGGGACATTTTTTCACAAACGGCCAATCTGATTCCAAAGTAAGCTTCAAAATGAGCTTGTGTTATGGTAACCAGATAGCTGATATACCACATATAATACTTTTAAATACAAACATATTATAGATATTTACATCCAGACACAGGACAAACAGACGTATTCATGCATACAAATGTTTGTCCTGGGTGGGATTCGAACCCACGACCCGCGGCTTGAAAGTCAGGGTTACTAACCACAAAGCCAACCGGGCTGTCCAAATAATTGAAGGAAGTGTTTGCCTGCAGCTTTGCATGCGTAGAGTTCATAAAGTAACTAAAAACTAAATATCTCTTGATCCAGTGGGCCAACTATAATAAAACAAACACAAAATATTACTTTGAATATAGCTTTGTAATATTCAAACATTCGATTTTGAATTCCATTGATGGATTTTGCGTGATGCTCTTTCATATAAACAGATTTTTCATGTTCTAAAGCATATTCTTTACACAACCCAGTATTTTTCCAGAAATATTAAATGTACAAATACAGCTTCATTATATGTATAGTTAAGCAATTATATTGTACCTACATAACTGCACATTTATTACATTCAAAATGTGTAAGTGTAAGAAGGTACATTGTTAAAAATTCAAGCAGTGGGGGGAGGGGCACACTGATTCCGCCCTTGCAGCCGACCGCATTGCAACGCGGCAACGGTACGAACAACAAATATTCGAAACTTATAGGTGCGGCAGCATGCCATATATTTTATCACTTGAAAAAAGAAGGATTTTTGTTTTGTTCCGATTTCTATATAATTATTTTTAGATATTCACGTATATTATCTTTCGAAGCGCAAACTAGTACTTTATTATGCCGGTCCTGTTTTCTTTTGTGTCTGTTCTCTTAAAAACAGAGTCAATCCGATTTGTTTGTAACTAAATAACTAAATAAATCGAAACTAGATAATTGGGACATTCACTACATTTTAGAGAGTTTTTTAGAGAATGTTTGTGTCTCACAAAAAATAAGCGTTCTCCTTGGTCATTTCCAGCCAGACGGATTGACGACGCGACGGATTAACGACTGATGGCGAAGTGACCGTTGCCTGGCGGTTATCTATACTAATATTATAAAGAGGAAAGATTGTTTGTTTGTTTGTAATGAATAGGCTCCGAAACTACTGGACCGATTTCAAAAATTCTTTCACCTTTGGAAAGCTACATTATCCCCGAGTAACATAGGCTATATTTTATCCCTGTATTCCCACGGGAACGGGAACTACGCGGGTAAAACCGCGGGGAGGCAGCTAGTCTCTTATATATCACTTGGCTTTGTCTTGCACTTAAACTGAAGCTAATTAAATATTACGGTTATTGAGAGATAAGTGTTTACAGCATGGTGCAGTTAAATAGTATATTTCGTTACAAGTGCGGAAAGGCTGTCATTGCAAAGAGTTCCGACGAATGTCTACCCGAGCCGCGGCGCAGCCGCAGGCGAGGGTTGACAGTCGGAACAAGTTGCAATGACGGTTCCGCAAGTGTACTGAACGACTATTTTTAATACAGTTGCGAAAAAATAAAGCAATTTAATAAAATAACAAAAAACACAATAAACTAAACACGCAGTGAAAATTTCTGGAAAATGGCACCTACGGTTGGCGCCATTTTATAAGCAGAGTTTTTTTTTCTTCGCCAATTTTGGTAGGCAAAGGGAACTATCTATACAGCTGAGTCTTCAGTATATTTTTTTTATTGATATGAAATGAAAATGAAATTTAATGAGATGAAATGAAACCTAACCTAAATCATTAAATCTGATATTGAGATAAATTACAAGCTTCTTTTTAAAAATATACGTATTTGTATTAATCATAAAAACTCTTTAGTAAAACCTTCATGGTTGGTTTTTCTTTTTAATAGACATTATTTTGACAGTTGGGAAAGATGCACGCACGAGTTCGGGAAAGGTAAAAAAAAAAGCACTAGTGTGTAATAGCCCACTTTCCGAACGCTATACGTCCCTGCAATACACCACTTTTTGAGCAACTGTATTAAAATAGTATATTTCATTACAAGTGCGGAAAGGCTGTCATTGCAAAGAGTTCCGACAATTGTCTACCCGAGCCGCGGCGTAGCCGAAGGCGAGGGTTGACAGTCGGAACAAGTTGCAATGACGGTTCCGCAGGTGTACTGAACGACTATTTTTAATACAGTTGCGAAAAAATACAGCAATTTGATAAAATAATAAAAACACAATAAACTAATCTCGCAATGAAAACTTCTGGAAAATGGCGCCTACGCCATTTTATAATTTTTCCTTCGCCCATTTTGGTAGGCAAAGGGAACTATCCATACAGCTTAGTCTTCAGTATATTTTTTTTATTGATATGAAATGAAATTTAATGAGATGAAATGAAACCTAACCAAATCATTAAATCTGATATTGAGATAAAACAAGCTTCTTTTTAGAAAGTTTACGTATTTGTATTAATCACAAAAACTCTTTAGTAAAACCTTCATAGTTGGTTTTTCTTTATAATAGACATTATTTTGACAGTTGGGAAAGATGCACGCACGAGTTCGGGAATGGTAAAAAAAAAGCACTAGTGTGTAATAGCCCACTTTCCGAACGCTATACGTCCCTGCAATACACCACTTTTTGAGCAACTGTATTAAAAAATCCTTATTTTGTATTTATTCCTATCTTTTTTCTTATATTTTTTCTTTTATAAATGATTAAAATAATCGTTTGCCTCGGTCGGTAAGGGCCTAGTCTCAGTGCAAGGAATGGGTAAATGTTACAGGGGTATAATTTATCACTAAGTATTCAGTATTAATGTGACGCTCGATAATTATCAAAAATTGTAAGTAGGTAAATTTTGTGCATTTTCGATATTATGTATTGTATACTAGTGGCTACCCGGCGTACCCGGAAGAATCTTCCGGGAAGATCTTCCATTTTCCTTGGGTAAAAAGTGGCTTTTGTCCTTCAGGCTCTAGACTATCTGATCTGTGTACCAAATTTATCGTCGGTCATTTAAAGCGGTCAGTATTTATAGCGTGAAAGCGAGACAGACCGACAGACGGAGTTACTTTCGCATTTATAATATTAGTTAGGATAATAAGGAGATTTATGTATACCATAAGTTTTTTTGTTCGATTCCATTCCTGTGCAGAAATAGTACTGAACAATAAACAAGTATGTTTTTTGTGTTCGTATGTAGATATCAGTTCAATATGCATTTTTATGTTTAATAGTAAGGTATCAAAGAGTAATTTAGTTTGTGATCAGATTGGACTTGTGTAAATTTCCAGGGATTTAATTCTAAAAATAATGAGACGTTAATACTAAAAAAAGAATATATCATAACCTAAGCGTTCTAATAATAAATGAAACAGATGCATACTATGTTAGTGGCAAACTTCTATATTAGCTCACATCATAATTGAAAGAATAGTATCAATGCGTAGGTAGTAATAAAGTAGACACGAGCCGATGTATGTAACGGCCTTGTCCCGTGTTCTCTCTAGGGTTTGTGTTACGGTTCAATCTTATTTTTATTATCCATAAACTATATTATGTGACCATCTTGTAGTAATCTCCGACAGAACCAATCATCGTTCTTTTTGGATTACCCATGTAAAATTAACTCCTACGAAATAAGTACATTGATAAAGACGTATTAGAATCTACTACTTGTGTTAAAAAAAATGTACTTTTTCATTCCATACCTATAATATACAAAACAGCACCTAAGTAGATATCTGTAAGAATATTATTTTGACTTGCCTTTTCCTGTCAAATGTAGAAATTATCTGGATTGCAATTACTAAATAGACAGATCAATGTAAAGGCCTAGCTAACTGATATACCTACCTACTGATTAGAAAACTGCGCGCCTAGGCTCTAGCCTTATAAACACACAGCTTTTAACACCAATGTGTTATATCGGTAAAAATAAAATAATAACGTTTACTTAAATAAATACGTATTTATATATGAGTATATACTAAAGTATGCTAAAGATGGGTTTCACTGCAAATAGGTATGTCATAGGTATGTGACGACGCATTTGTAATTCCAAATATTGTTTATTACCTACTAGCTTCTGCACCGTGGTTTCACCGAGTTCAAAAAGTAGCATATGTTAACATATAGGCTACTTCTATCCAGGGTGTCAGCTAACTCCATACCAAATTAAAATCGCTCCAGTCGTTTAGACCTTGAAAACTTTCGCCTTTTTAATGCAAATGTGATGAGATATTATTTACTTCTACTATTATGTGTCAGTGAATAAAGATTAAGAGTAATTTAGTTGTCATCTTATTTACAAGACAGTTAGGCAAGTAAATTAAGAATACTGTAGACTGATATGTTAATAAAAGTCTGATCTGTGATATATGGTGATATTTCGTCAAATAGTGCGCTGAATAATGCACTAATAAAAATACAAAAATATATTTTGAAATAGGACTATAATTAATAAAAAAAAAGAAGAATTTAAGTGGTTATTAGATATTAAGTGATTTTAAATCTTTTTTCAAAGCTATAATGAAGGACTACCTCCCCGCGTTGCCTACAAAACTTTATGAAAAATGTGGGCCTAGTGCTGATAGTTTCAAAATATACTTAAACTAGGTAACTAAGCAGCTATTTATCATAATGAGTTATGTGCCTTATTTCCGCGTGATTGTTCATAATGGATGGTGTCAGTGTTTGTTGGCACTGTGCTTGATTTTTATTATATACATATGTATTTATCGTAGGTACCTCAATGTTTAGCATCGAATCGTACATATAGATTATTATTAACTTATGCTTCGATAGTAGGTAAAGTATGTCTGTAATATGATAGGTACAACAAAGGATTTGTATGGTGTACCATAATTTATTATTTAAATTAATTTTTTGTCGTTAGGTGCTTTGCAGCTAATAAATTAAATCTTAGCTAGGTACTTAGGTATATGTATCACACAAAAACAAATCGCCACGACAAGTTATTATTTAAGCAAGTTAGAGACAGAAATTGGTATTTAAGTACACAGTTAGTTTTGGATTTTCAAATAAACATAAAAAGAGATAGAAATTAGTTGTTTTATTTATTTATGTATATACATACTTATTAGTAAAAGATTACGTACAACGAAGAGATATATTTTTTTGAGTTGGTATAAGTAACAAATACAAACAATAACTTGTTATTGTAGGCTAACTACAAATTATAGCAAACAAAAGTAAGTTGTCTTTAGGTAAACTTAATTGATTTTGGTTAAGATTGTTATCTAAGGGCAATTAAAAACAAATAAATATTTTTTTTACTACGCAAGGAACGACTACAAATAAATATAATATATGAAATAAAAAGTATAGTAATATATTACCTATGACGTATAGCATCTTCATGTACACGAACTCGCCTGGCCGATTTCATTTTCACCTGAACATTTTATGCCAATGAATATGTTTCATTTTTGTGGTTTCCTTTTTAATGTTTGGATTTATTGTCATTCCAAAAGTAAGGCTCGCTCCTATGCTCTTAATTATGATATTTTTCATTTGGTTTTTGTTTATTTGGTATCTAGTAAAAAATCACTGTTATGTTGGTTGATTTGTAGCTTCGAATGGTTTTGGGGCGAAATTAAATAATCAATGTTGTTAAGTGTATTTGGTATGCGATGTGTAGACTGTAGACATAAAACTCAATCCTCCAAGTGTAGCGTCATAAGGGTCACAGGTAGAAGGTCAAAATTGAGTAGCTATCTACAATATAGGTCGGAATCATTTTTGGTGTATAGAGAAGAAGGGTTTACGATACTTGTTAAAATTTATTATGTTTCATGAAACGATATTGTATTGAAATATCAAATTGTTATTATAAATACCAATTTGGCATGTCCGCGGCGGCGCACTAGCGTTTACGACCGTCATATTTAATCACGTAATGTAATGCGAAAAATCTGTTCAGCCATCGCTACCTACATTTAATGGTTAACTATCGATCCAAATATAGAAGGGTACTTCGAGCGCCATTAAACATAAGAGTCATCAGCAATTATGTACAAACAAAGGCATAAGCACAATGCGATTATAGGTACCGAATGTTCATGCTAGGTGGGTATGTTTTATTATTTTATATTGAACTCGCCCATCGCTTCATCAACACGAAGGTTTAACTGTTGTGATTCTTAAATGACGTCGTCAGTCGTGCAAATATCGAAACACCAGACATTACTTACGTACCTTAAAATTCACAGCCAATCTAAACAACTGAAAACTGACATCCATAAATATTTACATTCCGGCAGACGTGAGACGTGTTATCGCGTGCGTTTTGGTATACGAGCTAAAGACTGTGGCGGTGACGGGGCGTCGCGGCGCGTTGGCGTTGGCGGTGGCGGCAGCCGGCGAGCTCGCGGCACGTGGAGAGCGGCCCGGTGCGCCGGCATAATACCAACCACTCATCAGCTCGGCGCGGTCGGAGCGCGCGCTGGCGGCGACGGCGGCTGTGGCGGCGACGAGACGCGCGGGACGCCGACACCGACTGACGCGAGGGCCGCGCGCCGCCCGCCCGCCTAGCCTCCGCCGCCGCCGCCGCCGCCGCCGCCGCCGCCGCCGCCGCCACCGCCGCGGCACGCCACCTAGCGCACCACCGCGCCACCGCACCACCGCGCCAACGCGCCTCCGCGCCACCGCGCCACCCGCCCGCGCCCGCATTAGCCCCCGCCCGCGCTCCTCTAATACTAATTGTTGGCCACCTCTGACGATCCAGGTCATCGTACCTGCATTCGAATTCTTCCGTTAACGGAATACCCGCCTGAAATTTGCATATTTAATATTATGATTCAATTCATACCGGGATTACGTACAGTTTCATAAAAAGTTACTAGCGAATAACTTAGGCAGTACTTACCGAAATAAATTATTTATTTAAAGGGAGAGAGCCTTAACAAAAATTTAATACCTACCAAGCGGAAAAACCTTCCTTGCATTTATACCTATATTTACAATACTTCTGCGCTACTAGTTGTATCCTGTACTCTGGTACTTAAGTACTCAGGTAGGTAAGTACCTACCTATACTTACGTACCTGAGTGTAACAGTTGTTAGCTGCGCTAGTTATCTAGTTTTTATTAGTTTTGTCACCGTCGCCCACAGAACATTGCAATATAGAGTCGTCGACCATGACATGTGAAGATATTCTATTCCATGTAACCTCGTATTTATTGTAAGTTCATCCACCTTCTGATATTTCAATGGGATTACCGTAACGCAGAGATTGGGGTAGTTGCTGTTTCACGAAATAAGTATCTATGGTGGTGGTAGCTAATTTCCAGTAGGTACGATGTCTGACCTACTTTTTACTACATAAAATATGGTAATGATTGGGAATGAATTGCTGTAGATTGATGTCGACCAAAGGTGCCCATATGTTTTTTTTACTAATATTTAAGCACGCGTCAACTCATTTTTTTTTGTTGTATCTACCTGAGATGCATATTTATAAGTCACGCGTTTAATTTTGACCGAGGGTACAAACCTGCCACCAAATTCCTATTTCCGCCTAGAAGTACGTACTAAATAAGTACATCCTACCGCGTAGTACCTTTTTTTTTTTTTTTTTTTTTTTTTTTTCGTGGGGAAATCCTCATGGATACCCTGCCCCGCCTCGGGGGAGGGCGGGCGGGTTATGCCGGACTCGACCGGCTAAAACCCCACGGTGGTCGCCATCAGCGCTGAAGAGGGGTCAGGGTTCTCCGTACGGAACACGTACCGTGGACCCCTCTATGCGCTGATCGCCCGTCTCGAGGGAAGCGATTGGTAGCTTCCCCAGCACCCTCGCTGTGCTCTCGCACGATGGATTTAGACCACATCGATCCATCGTCTTCCTCGGGTTTGCTTACTGGGCGGTCGGGACCCCCGTTCCAATCACCCGCAAACCCAAGGGTCCCCGTTCAGTCGCCTTTTACGACAGGCAGGGGAGCACCGTAGCTGTTATTCTTTGCCCCAGCTACAGGGCAACCGCGTAGTACCTACCTACGTCAATTCAATATAGCATTATAAAATGTATTTTATCAATCACCGAAAAGTAGTGAATAAATCACGAAGTAGGTACCTACAATATTGAGAAAGTACGTATAAAATTATAAAAGTATAAAATTGGAAAATAGTTGAACCGATTTCACTAAAGTGCCACTCATTTAGGTTTTGTATTCGTAAACAATGAAGCGCACACAACTGATTTGCTTATGTTACGCCCACTCTTTCCTCGTTTATTAGGTAGGTACGCGTAATAAACGCGTATTATATCATTTTAATGACGATTAATGAGCATTTGCCAGAATTTCAAATTAAGGATAGGGTTATATTTAGGTAGGTAGGTAGCGACGGCTGCATGGATTTGGTTGTAATTTGGCACGCAGATAGTAACAATATTTATTTACCGTAAATAAATATTTGCCTATGCCTTGCCAGACAAACGAACAAAACAAATCTTAAACCTATTAACAGCCGTCAGTTTACACAAGGCAACGAATCTTCTGACTCGCAACCTCGAATAATCTGCAATTATGAGAGTTGGTTTATTTAGATCGTTTATTACCTATTTAAAAATCATATTTAAAGGTTAGGTAGGTACCTATCTACCTAACTTCAAACCTACCGAAATTCAAGAACCGTCTTACCTACATACCTACCAATTAAATAGGCGTTTGCAATATCAAC
Source organism: Thyatira batis (assembly GCA_905147785.2). Classification (NCBI taxonomy): domain Eukaryota; kingdom Metazoa; phylum Arthropoda; class Insecta; order Lepidoptera; family Drepanidae; genus Thyatira; species Thyatira batis. The sequence continues at coordinate 6,735,623 of LR990487.1, forward strand.
CCCTAGACATGAGCTAAGTACCTAGGTAGTAAAGAGTTAATTTATCATATACTGCAAATTTTAGAATAATAAGTAGTATTAATATAAGAAGGCTATTTAATTCGTACCTACAATAACTGTACAGGTACAGTACAGGCCACTAAAACAGGTACTTGCATATCTAATTAACTCTGGCGGTTTGTACAAACAGGGTAGGCTGAATGGCTGATAGAGACAGTAGGTACCTACCTAACCTACTAGCTGTATCGGCACGCATTGCGTGCTATATAAGGACACTCTACGTATCTCCTGGGATCCGTATAATTATGTTCTATTTACCAACTTGTAGTTGGAAATGCGTGTTAATTATGAACAAATGTTCATAGGTATACACACGTCCGCGTCCCCAAGACTGATGTAGGTACCTACCCTATTTAATATGCTAAAGGCATGGTATCTATGTATGAAGATAGATAGTAGGTATGCTTTATGGAGTGCCAGTAGGTAATATTATTATTATTATTGCGTCGCTTTTTAGGGTTCCGTAGTCAACTACGAACCCTTATAGTTTTGCCATGGTTTAGTTTAGGTACAAGTTTTGTCCGCGGGTAATCTCAGAGACGATTGGTACTACAGAGCTGTAATTTGATATCGTAGTAGATATTAACAGCGTCGACAACAAAAACATAAAATCATGAAAAATATATTTTTTAGGGTACTCAAAAATGATTTTTCCTCCATTCCTATTGTGGCATATCGTTGGATAGCTTATTAAATATTAAGCTGTAATTTTAGTTAGTCATGTGCCTCCCCCCCCCCCCACTCTAAAAACGAAACCATTGTTTGTAGATATGTAAAAAAATTCATGCTAGTAGTATCTATATACGATGAATTTTAAAGGAAAACTATCACGGTTAAGTTGGCTTTACAGGTTAACGAGTTATAGTCGCCGAGTAGGCTGGAGCCTAGGGCGGCAGATTTTAGGGGGGCGGCAAATTTGGCTCCAATTTTTTTTTTATTATAAAAAAATTAAGATATGCACAAAGGAACGTGTGACAAAAATGTTAACATTTTAGTAATTCACAGTAGGTATACTGAACACTCTTATGGACTAAGAGCCCGTGGACGCCAGACCTTCGTTATTTTATAAAAGCTGAAAGTTCGTCTGCGCATGCTCCCAACACAGGTAAGAACGATGGCCTATTATGAAGTTTGGGTCATCGTGGCTTTGGCAGCTATACGGTACTAAAGGTGTGTATAATACCGATCTAGTTTCGTCAAATTATAAAGTGTGATTTTTTGGTATTATCTTCAGAATATTATTAAAAATCACGTTATTGATTGCCAGACACTTCACATCGTGGCAACCCCTTGCCAGACACCCCTTATGTTCATGAAATTATAATTCTACTTACGTCATAGTATAAAAGCTGATTTTTATATATAATACTTAGGTAGTAATATGATGATGTTTCCTCATCAGCCAGACATTTTTGATAGATCCAACCCCTTGCCAGACAATGATGTAGGGTCGCTGTAGGAGCGAGCGCGAGACAGTATATGTATGATAGATGGCGAGAAAGGTCTATCGCGATCTCTCACTGCACAGTTGTTATTTCTACTGCGCATGTATTAGTACATGTTTACATCAGCTAAAATAATCTTATATGCTTTCTTCAAGTATTATTAATTGAATCATTATTTTAATAATATATGTATACGCATATCTGCATTTCGTTGCTTCTATCCTACTGTAGGCGTTTAACAGAGGTTACGAACATTAAAACTTTTTTTTTACTCACTTTGTCTTTAGCTAACCTAACGTACACTTTGTTTTGTAGGTACTATAACTTTTTGTTAAATATAGTTTAAACCAACTATTTAGAGTTTTATTAAAGCTCCATTATGTCTTCGTGAGACAATATATATTTTATGTTTTAGCCGTATTAAACATCAAAAATAGATGATCGACAGCAAGCTCAAATATGTGCGTGTTTTCTTGTTTTATATACCACTACGGTGGCAAACAGGCAAACGGCCCTGATGGGAGTATATGGGAGGATACCTTACATCTAATTGAGTGCCTCTACCAAATATGAACCTTATAAAAAATTCCGCCGCGCGTCCAGGATAAAAGATCAGATTAGTAAAAAAAGTTGACCATCAGAAATTCTCGAGCGCGTCAGATTAAGGTAGAGTGAGTTCATTACATGCTAATAAGTGTATATTCCACTATTCTGACGATTTGAGAGTAACGTAAAGAAAGTGGAGGGCTACAAAATTGTAAAAATAGTTATCTGGACATTCTCGAGCGTACCTCAATTTACTTTGATGGAAATGATTTAAGGGTAACGAAAAATATATAATCTGACGATTTCCACAAGCCGAAATAACAAAAATTCGTTAATTCAGTTGAATGCGTAATGCCTATATTCTCCTCTCCGTGTTTCTATTCCTCTCTCACTCCATCTTCACTCTGTTGTTTCTGTTGCCATAACGACAGCTGATCACAGAGACTCGTTCGTGGCATATTATTTTAATTATTTACAACGTTTCTGATTAATTTGAATTGAGGTTTGTAAATATTTAGGTACAATGAGTGATGTAAATTTAGAGTGTGTGTTTTGTGGTAAAGCTGAACTCAAAACAATAAATTTTACATCGATACATTAAAAAAATGTTTAAAAATCTTGGAATATCGTCGGAGCAAACCAGTCCTCCGAAAATCCCGAAGTATACACAATAATGTACATCTGTCAATAGATTCTTCAGTCAATAAACTATATCACGCAAAGTGCTACAAATTATTTACAGCAATAAATAATTTTAATAATAAATTAATTAATCTTGTACATTCATCATTTAAACGACTAGGATGTTTTTTTTTACATATCTACAAACAATGGTTTAGCGTTATTTGCAAACCTTAACTATTTTTCAATTAGCTATCGAACGATATGCCCTACTATAGGAATGGCGAATAAAAAATGACTCCGTTTTACATGTATGGAAGGAACCCTAAAAATAATATTTTTCTAGATTTCATGTTTTAACTTTGTCGATGTAGTAAATATTTACTACCACACCAAATTATAGCTCTGTAGTATCAAGGGTCTCTGAGCTTACCCTTACTGCTTGAAACTATATAGCAACTAAGGAATTAACTTTTTGTTACTTCGGCTTGTCCAAATCGGCAGATTATATGATTTCTGTGATCCTTGAATTATTCTCTCTAAAATGAAAATAAATTCAACCGCGCTCGAGAATGTCTACTCATCGATTTTTTTTTGCAACTTTGCGACCCTCTCACTCCCATACGTCACGCTCAAATCGTCAGATTATTGAAATACACTCTTTTCAGCATGTGATTAAACTACCATACTTTAATCTGACACGCTCGAGTATCTTCACCTATCAATTTTTTTTTACTAATCTGATCGGCTGCTCTACGCGCGCGGCTCCACATGGAGAGCTTAGATTTGGTTGAGGCACTCAACTAGACCTAAGGTACCTCCCATATACTAATCTGCCGCGCTCGAGGAACTCCCAGAATCCCATCTTGGGCTCCCCATCTATATATAAAGGATAGTTTCTGCCCGCGACAGTTTCTTTGGGCTAACGCTAACTTTCAACCTGACTTTGTTTACGTAGAAGAATGGTCTCGCAGAGCTAATAGATGCCTGCCCGACGGCCCAGTACATGAAGGCGCGCGCAGTACTTGATCATTATTTTGCTGCGATGTTATTTTAAATTTGCGATATCTCCTAAGATATTCATTGAAATCGAATGATGTAAATGGCAATTTTGTTTTAAATTATATCCTTGTGATGAATGACGTATTTACTTGGATAAGGATTAATATCATCTTTTTTAAAACACCTTAACAAGTAATGCTTTAATTTAGAAAAAATTTGGTAAGTACATATAAAAATGGTTATAGTGAGCCAACCTTAACAGATAGACATATGCTGTTGCGGGTTTTTTTATAGAACTTTTGAAGGGAAACAATTCTGTGATATATTATTTTAGAGAAACTTTAAGCTTTTACGCAACGGACGCAGCGGAAGCTCTCAAAAGGAAAAGGGTGGGGGATGAGTTTTAAAGGTAAAAAACGGTTAGTCTCGATTTCCGGCAAAACTACAAGTCCTATAGAAAAAAAAATATGACAAATTTGTAGGTAATAAAGCGATCTACAATTTTTGTATTAGCACTTTTTTCACATTATGGGAACGATGAAATAAAACATGCGATCAATCTTCATTAGGTATGCGTGTATATTTTAACCTTTGCAGATACTTTAAAAAAAAAACCGACTTCCAAAAATACTAAAAAGCAAAAAATAACTAACGCAATTTATAACACTTTCCTCTACTTACCTACTGACTACTTATTCTCTCCGCTTACTGCTTAGTTTGAAGTTGGTGCCAAGCCACAGCATAATTAGCAAACCTACAGTAAACAATATACAAAAGATCTTTGTTAAGATTCTCCATGATTTAATAAGGTCAACAAAAACTTTGGCACGGTTTGCATTTAAAATTCTAAATTTTAGACGCATGCTCTTGGTTTGTGAGTTATTAATATTAGAAATAAACGGTCCTTTACAGGACCACTATAGTTGTAGAATGTAAATTACATTTATGTATTTCATCGTCGTTTTCATTTGTTTCTCATTGTCATTTATCGTTATTTCTGATTTATTTACGAAGTTTGTAGTTAGTAGGTTATCGTGTAGAAATTTATTTGTTACACCATATTATTTCTTTAAGTATTATTTTTTATTCATATATGGCTTGGCACCGACTTCAAACCAAGCAGCAAGCGGAAAGAATAAGTATGGGTAGGCTTAATATTTATTAAACAATCACAGAACACTATTAAACCTAAACGTTAATGAGATTAACCTTCAAGGTCAACCTAATAGCTTCAAGGAATACTATTCTCTATCCATATGTACGTATAATTTTGAAAGAATTTTCTCTAAACTCCTATCCTTTGAGGAGTTGTACCTTCCATCATCAGCTCATCCATAGGAAATCATGATCAAACGCAAATAATTGAACAAACTGTATGATATTGACTGAAACGTAACAGTTAGATGCTTATAATTTGAGTGTTCTTCTCGATTTCCTTGGGATCCCATCATCATATGCTGACTAGATGACCAGGGTACCAACTTTAATATGTACCCTAACGAACAAAAAAAGAATTACGCAAATCGGATTAGAAATGTTAAAGTTATCGACATACTAATATACAAAGTATCGTCAAAATGACATCGTCCAAATAACAATAATGCTTATAAAATAAAAACTACTAAACCAAACTGAAAGAATTTTTCATGGGACCATCTGGCAGCTATTTCGCGTCGAACAAAAAAAGAATCACGCGAATCGGTCCATTAACCGCGACGTAATCGATGTACATACATAGAAAAAAAAAAAAAACCGGCTGAATTGAGAACCTCCTCCTTCTTTTTGGGAAGTCGGTTAAAAATACAGCATGTCGGATGGAGGAGGTTAGAGGTGTAAAAGTAACGAAAAAATCACGTACCCGTATTTATTCGTTACTATACATTCAGTACTCGTTACTATCGTATCGTTACTCGTTACTTTCGTTTATTTCATACTATTACATAAAATTTATGAAATTTTAGTAGCAAAATTTTATGAAAACACTTTTTCACAAGTATATACTTTTTTTTTTACTGCATACTCTGTTAAAGAAAACTTTGTTTTGAATATTTGAAATTTTGACACCATAATGCGCGCACATCGGTTCAAATATTTTTGAAGTATATCCGCACAAATTACATATATTTTCATTTTTTTAACCAATCACGTTACGAATAGTTTGCGAACATATTTTTCATGTTCTTTCTATAATTTTATTATAAGATGCAGCATTCATAATTTCAATTTGTAGAAATAATACATATTCATTACATGCCAAACTGCATTTTTCACTTTGCTTCACGTCCTTATGTTTACATTACCTTTTTAATTCGCGGAAAATACGCATGCATGCGCAAAACGATCAGTAAGAAACGTTTCAATACACGCATCAACGCAGCGTAACATTGGGTGATTGAAACAGCGTATGTAACCATGATACGAAACATGCGAGTAACGAAAAGTATTAAGTATTCGTGAGTAACGTTTCGTTTCTCGGTACTAGATGGCGTACCCGTTACTTAGTAACGAATACATACGGTTTGCTACAGCTCTAGAGGAGGTGGAGGATGGTGGCTCAACATCATGAGCTTCGTCATTGCTCCTCTTTTTCCTTATGTGGGCGTAGTTGGTGTGGGTAATGCGGATCAAGGAAACAATTTGCAGCCTTGTTGAAATGAAATTATTATTTGTTCAGCTACACACAGTATATACCACAGTACATAGCCCCCGTATATAACACAGTATATAACACAATACATAACCCCAGTATATAACACAGTACATAACCCCAGTATATAACACAGTACATAACCCCAGTATATAACACAGTACATAACCCCAGTATATAACACATTACATAACCCCAGTATATAACACAGTGCATAACCCCAGTATATAACACAGTACATAACCCCAGTATATAACACAGTACATAACCCCAGTATATAACACAGTACATACATAAACCCAGTATATAACACAATACATAACCCCAGTATATAACACAGTACATACATAAACCCAGTATATAACAGTACATAACCCCAGTATATAACACAGTACATAACCCCAGTATATAACACAGTACATAACCCCAGTATATAACACAGTACATAACCCCAGTATATAACACAGTACATAACCCCAGTATATAACACAGTACATAACCCCAGTATATAACACAGTACATACATAAACCCAGTATATAACACAATACATAACCCCAGTATATAACACAGTACATATATAAACCCAGTATATAACAGTACATAACCCCAGTATATAACACAGTACATAATCCCAGTATATAAAACAGTACATAAACCCAGTATATAACAGTACATAACCCCAGTATATAACACAGTACATAACCCCAGTATATAACACAGTACATACATAAACCCAGTATATAACACAATACATAACCCCATTATATAACACAGTACATACATAAACCCAGTATATAACAGTACATAACCCCAGTATATAACACAATACATAACCCCAGTATATAACACAGTACATAGCCCCAGTATATAACACAGTACATAACCCCAGTATATAACACAGTACATAACCCCAGTATATAACACAGTACATAACCCCAGTATATAACACAGTACATACATAAACCCAGTATATAACACAATACATAACCCCAGTATATAACACAGTACATAACCCCAGTATATAACAGTACATAACCCCAGTATAAAACACAATACATAACCCCAGTATATAACACAGTACATAACCCCAGTATATAACACAGTACATAACCCCTGTATATAACACAGTACATAACCCCAGTATATAACACAGTACATAACCCCAGTATATAACACAGTACATAACCCCAGTATATAACACAGTACATAACCCCAGTATATAACACAGTACATACATAAACCCAGTATATAACAGTACATAACCCCAGTATATAACACAGTACATAACCCCAGTATATAACACAGTACATACATAAACCCAGTATATAACACAATACATAACCCCATTATATAACACAGTACATACATAAACCCAGTATATAACAATACATAACCCCAGTATATAACACAATACATAACCCCAGTATATAACACAGTACATAACCCCAGTATATAACACAGTACATAACCCCAGTATATAACACAGTACATAACCCCAGTATATAACACAGTACATACATAAACCCAGTATATAACACAGTACATAACCCCAGTATATAACACAGTACATAACCCCAGTATATAACACAGTACATAACCCCAGTATATAACACAGTACATAACCCCAGTATATAACACAGTACATAACCCCAGTATATAACACAGTACATAACCCCAGTATATAACACAGTACATAACCCCAGTATATAAAACAGTACATAAACCCAGTATATAACAGTACATAACCCCAGTATATAACACAGTACATAACCCCAGTATATAACACAGTACATAACCCCAGTATATAACACAGTACATACATAAACCCAGTATATAACACAATACATAACCCCATTATATAACACAGTACATACATAAACCCAGTATATAACAGTACATAACCCCAGTATATAACACAATACATAACCCCAGTATATAACACAGTACATAACCCCAGTATATAACACAGTACATAACCCCAGTATATAACACAGTACATACATAAACCCAGTATATAACACAGTACATACATAAACCCAGTATATAACACAGTACATAACCCCAGTATATAACACAGTACATAACCCCAGTATATAACACAGTACATACATAAACCCAGTATATAACACAATACATAACCCCAGTATATAACACAGTACATACATAAACCCAGTATATAACAGTACATAACCCCAGTATATAACACAGTACATAACCCCAGTATATAACACAGTACATACATAAACCCAGTATATAACACAATACATAACCCCATTATATAACACAGTACATACATAAACCCAGTATATAACAGTACTTATTAAGGAGTCTAGTTTGACTACCAAGATACGCCCAGTTTTTGATGCTTCAGCCAAGGATAGAAACGGTATTTCATTAAACTCTTGCTTGGAAAAAGGTGACATAACCCCAGTATAGAACACAATATATAACCCCAGTATATAACACAGTACATAACCCCAGTATATAACACAGTACATAACCCCAGTATATAACACAGTACATAACCCCAGTATATAACACAGTACATAACCCCAGTATATAACACAGTACATAACCCCAGTATATAAAACAGTACATAAACCCAGTATATAACAGTACATAACCCCAGTATATAACACAGTACATAACCCCAGTATATAACACAGTACATAACCCCAGTATATAACACAGTACATACATAAACCCAGTATATAACACAATACATAACCCCATTATATAACACAGTACATACATAAACCCAGTATATAACACAATACATAACCCCAGTATATAACACAGTACATACATAAACCCAGTACATAACCCTAGTATATAACACAGTACATAAACCCAGTATATAACAGTACATAACCCCAGTATATAACACAATACACAACCCCAGTATATAACACAGTACATAACCCCAGTATATAACACAATACATAACCCCAGTATATAACACAGTACATAACCCCAGTATATAACACAGTACATAACCCCAGTATATAACACAATACATAACCCCAGTATATAACACAGTACATAAACCCAGTATATAACAGTACATAACCCCAGTATATAACACAGTACATAACCCCAGTATATAACACAGTACATACATAAACCCAGTATATAACACAATACATAACCCCATTATATAACACAGTACATACATAAACCCAGTATATAACAGTACTTATTAAGGAGTCTAGTTTGACTACCAAGATACGCCCAGTTTTTGATGCTTCAGCCAAGGATAGAAACGGTATTTCATTAAACTCTTGCTTGGAAAAAGGTGACATAACCCCAGTATAGAACACAATATATAACCCCAGTATATAACACAGTACATAACCCCAGTATATAACACAGTACATAACCCCAGTATATAACACAGTACATAACCCCAGTATATAACACAGTACATAACCCCAGTATATAACACAGTACATAACCCCAGTATATAAAACAGTACATAAACCCAGTATATAACAGTACATAACCCCAGTATATAACACAGTACATAACTCCAGTATATAACACAGTACATACATAAACCCAGTATATAACACAATACATAACCCCAGTATATAACACAGTACATACATAAACCCAGTACATAACCCTAGTATATAACACAGTACATAAACCCAGTATATAACAGTACATAACCCCAGTATATAACACAATACACAACCCCAGTATATAACACAGTACATAACCCCAGTATATAACACAATACATAACCCCAGTATATAACACAGTACATAAACCCAGTATATAACAGTACATAACCCCAGTATATAACACAGTACATAACCCCAGTATATAACACAGTACATAAACCCAGTATATAACACAGTACATAACCCCAGTATATAAAACAGTACATAACCCCAGTATATTACAGTACATAACCCCAATATATAACACATTACATATATAATACCATAATAATTACATACATACATTTTTGACTTTCAAGCCGCGGGTCGTGGGTTCGATTCCCACCCAGGACAAACATTTGTATGCATGAATATGTCTGTTTGTCCTGTGTCTGGATGTAAATATCTATATAAGTATGTATTTAAAAGTAGTATATGTAGTATATCAGCTATCTGGTTACCGTACATACATAAACCCAGTATATAACACAGTACATAACCCCAGTATATAACACAGTACATAACCCCAGTATATAACACAGTACATAACCCCAGTATATAACACAGTACATAACCCCAGTATATAAAACAGTACATAAACCCAGTATATAACAGTACATAACCCCAGTATATAACACAGTACATAACTCCAGTATATAACACAGTACATACATAAACCCAGTATATAACACAATACATAACCCCAGTATATAACACAGTACATACATAAACCCAGTACATAACCCTAGTATATAACACAGTACATAAACCCAGTATATAACAGTACATAACCCCAGTATATAACACAATACACAACCCCAGTATATAACAGTACATAACCCCTGTATATAACACAGTACATAACCCCAGTATATAACACAGTACATACATAAACCCAGTATATCACACAATACATAACCCCATTATATAACACAGTACATACATAAACCCAGTATATAACAATACATAACCCCAGTATATAACACAATACATAACCCCAGTATATAACACAGTACATAACCCCAGTATATAACACAGTACATAACCCCAGTATTTAACACAGTACATAACCCCAGTATATAACACAGTACATACATAAACCCAGTATATAACACAGTACATAACCCCAGTATATAACACAGTACATAACCCCAGTATATAACACAGTACATAACCCCAGTATGTAACACAGTACATAACCCCAGTATATAACACAGTACATAACCCCAGTATATAACACAGTACATAACCCCAGTATATAAAACAGTACATAAACCCAGTATATAACAGTACATAACCCCAGTATATAACACAGTACATAACCCCAGTATATAACACAGTACATAACCCCAGTATATAACACAGTACATACATAAACCCAGTATATAACACAATACATAACCCCATTATATAACACAGTACATACATAAACCCAGTATATAACAGTACATAACCCCAGTATATAACACAATACATAACCCCAGTATATAACACAGTACATAACCCCAGTATATAACACAGTACATAACCCCAGTATATAACACAGTACATACATAAACCCAGTATATAACACAGTACATACATAAACCCAGTATATAACACAGTACATAACCCCAGTATATAACACAGTACATAACCCCAGTATATAACACAGTACATACATAAACCCAGTATATAACACAGTACATACATAAACCCAGTATATAACAGTACATAACCCCAGTATATAACACAGTACATAACCCCAGTATATAACACAGTACATATAAACCCAGTATATAACACAATACATAACCCCATTATATAACACAGTACATACATAAACCCAGTATATAACAGTACTTATTAAGGAGTCTAGTTTGACTACCAAGATACGCCCAGTTTTTGATGCTTCAGCCAAGGATAGAAACGGTATTTCATCAACAACTCTTGCTTGGAAAAAGGTGACAACCCCAGTATAGAACACAATATATAACCCCAGTATATAACACAGTACATAACCCCAGTATATAACACAGTACATAACCCCAGTATATAACACAGTACATAACCCCAGTATATAACACAGTACATAACCCCAGTATATAACACAGTACATTACCCCAGTATATAAAACAGTACATAAACCCAGTATATAACAGTACATTACCCCAGTATATAACACAGTACATAACCCCAGTATATAACACAGTACATAACCCCAGTATATAACACAGTACATACATAAACCCAGTATATAACACAATACATAACCCCATTATATAACACAGTACATACATAAACCCAGTATATAACACAATACATAACCCCAGTATATAACACAGTACATACATAAACCCAGTACATAACCCTAGTATATAACACAGTACATAAACCCAGTATATAACAGTACATAACCCCAGTATATAACACAATACACAACCCCAGTATATAACACAGTACATAACCCCAGTATATAACACAATACATAACCCCAGTATATAACACAGTACATAACCCCAGTATATAACACAGTTCATAACCCCAGTATATAACACAATACATAACCCCAGTATATAACACAGTACATAAACCCAGTATATAACAGTACATAACCCCAGTATATAACACAGTACATAACCCCAGTATATAACACAGTACATAAACCCAGTATATAACACAGTACATAACCCCAGTATATAAAACAGTACATAACCCCAGTATATTACAGTACATAACCCCAATATATAACACATTACATACATAATACCATAATAATTACATACATACATTTTTGACTTTCAAGCCGCGGGTCGTGGGTTCGATTCCCACCCAGGACAAACATTTGTATGCATGAATATGTCTGTTTGTCCTGTGTCTGGATGTAAATATCTATATAAGTATGTATTTAAAAGTAGTATATGTAGTATATCAGCTATCTGGTTACCGTACATACATAAACCCAGTATATAACACAATACATACATAAACCCAGTATATACGACAGTACATAACCCCAGTATAAAACACAGTACATTCATAAACCCAGTATATAACAGTACATAACCCCAGTATATAACACAATACATAACCCCTGTATATAACACAGTACATAACCCCAGTATATAACACAGTACATAACCCCAGTATATAACACAGTACATAACCCCAGTATATAACACAGTACATACATAAACCCAGTATATAACACAATACATAACCCCTTTATATAACACAGTACATACATAAACCCAGTATATAACAGTACATAACACAATACATAACCCCAGTATATAACACAGTACATAACCCCAGTATATAACACAGTACATAACCCCAGTATATAACACAGTACATAACCCCAGTATATAACACAGTACATACATAAACCCAGTATATAACACAATACATAACCCCAGTATATAACACAGTACATATATAAACCCAGTATATAACAGTACATAACCCCAGTATATAACACAGTACATAATCCCAGTATATAAAACAGTACATAAACCCAGTATATAACAGTACATAACCCCAGTATATAACACAGTACATAACCCCAGTATATAACACAGTACATACATAAACCCAGTATATAACACAATACATAACCCCATTATATAACACAGTACATACATAAACCCAGTATATAACAGTACATAACCCCAGTATATAACACAATACATAACCCCAGTATATAACACAGTACATAGCCCCAGTATATAACACAGTACATAACCCCAGTATATAACACAGTACATAACCCCAGTATATAACAGTACATAACCCCAGTATATAACACAATACATAACCCCAGTATATAACACAATTCATAACCCCATTATATAACACAGTATATACATAAACCCAGTATATAACAGTACTTATTAAGGAGTCTAGTTTGACTACCAAGATACGCCCAGTTTTTGATGCTTCAGCCAAGGATAGAAACGGTATTTCATTAAACTCTTGCTTGGAAAAAGGTGACATAACCCCAGTATAGAACACAATATATAACCCCAGTATATAACACAGTACATAACCCCAGTATATAACACAGTACATAACCCCAGTTTATAACACAGTACATAACCCCAGTATATAACACAGTACATAACCCCAGTATATAACACAGTACATAACCCCAGTATATAACACAGTACATAACCCCAGTATATAAAACAGTACATACATAAACCCAGTATATAACACAATACATAACCCCAGTATATAACACAGTACATATATAAACCCAGTATATAACAGTACATAACCCCAGTATATAACACAGTACATACATAAACCCAGTATATAACACAATACATAACCCCATTATATAACACAGTACATACATAAACCCAGTATATAACACAGTACATAACCCCAGTATATAACACAGTACATACATAAACCCAGTATATAACACAATACATAACCCCAGTATATAACACAGTACATAACCCCAGTATATAACAGTACATAACCCCAGTATATAACACAATACATAACCCCAGTATATAACACAATACATAACCCCAGTATGGGCATAAACACTCTAATTGCTTCATACTACACATATCAGAATAAATAAATAAATAAATAAATATCCTGGGACATTTTTCACACACGGCCAATCTGATTCCAAATTAAGCATCAAAGTGAGCTTGTGTTATGGTAACCAGATAGCTGATATACTACATATACTACTTTTAAATACATACTTATATAGATATTTACATCCAGACACAGGACAAACAGACATATTCATGCATACAAATGTTTGTCCTGGGTGGGAATCGAACCCACGACCCGCGGCTTGAAAGTCAGGGTCACTAACCACAAAGCCAACCGGGCTGTCTAAATTAAAAGAAGGAAATTTTCACCGCAATCCATCATAGCAAGTTTGGTCCAGTGGTGTAGAAGATTAGTAAGCCGCACGAATCGTCCAGGGTTCAAACCTTGTAACGTCACACAAAAATTATTTTTAAAATTTCTCTAATCTAAATTTCTGCACGACTTCATATTAAACATGGAATATCAAAATGTCACGATGCGAAGAAATAAAACAATGAATAAAAATTCATTTGATTCATCGTTTGCATCAACACATTCAGAGGATTATTTGACTAGAAGTTTACCTGACCTATCAACTGCGGTAAACATTTCTTATGAAGAAATGGAATCCTTAAAAAATCAGATTCAAGAATTAAAAAGTCAACTAGAATCAGCGCATAATCAAATTGATGAATTAATTTTAGAAAACAAAACTCTAAAGACACAGACCCTTCAACAGCAAAACAATATAACTCAATTAAAAACAGTATGTACAAGGGCAACAAATAGCAAAACTAATGGCACTTCATCATCAAAACGACGGAAAAGTATGCTAAAAAAGCCATTGAATGATCCAGAACTGAATGACAGTAGCATCGACCTTGGGTTGAAGTCCGACGAAGAACACCCAACAGATGTCGCCACTAAAAACAACGTACCGGTCGTTAAAAGGTCTGTTCCAAGCCCCAAAGTATCGACTAATAACGGTATTAACGAATCAACACTAGATGGCGCTACAATTGACTCAGACAAAAAAATCGAAAAACCTCAAATATTGATCTTAGGTGGACAACAATGCTCTGGCTTATCCCTTAGGCTTATCCAATCGAGAATTGACTCTCAATATGAAAACTACGTGATCTCCTCAATTACGAAGCCACAAGCTACATCGGAGGAAATATTAAAATGCTGCCAGGACCTACAAGACTCCGTCGAAAACTATTTAATTCTATGCGTAGGTGAAAATGATATCAATCCAAATAAATTAATTATTGAATTATCAAGCACTTTAAAATCCATAAAAAATACCAATGTTCTTATTACGAGTGTCTATCAAAATAAATCATTAAATGAATCATTATTAAACATGCTTATAAAAAATATATGTCAATACTTTAAAAACTGTACGTTTATCGACATGGGAATGTATTATTATAGTAAAAAACAGTATCAAATTGATGTATGTAAAGAAATTAATACTATTATTGATATATCATATTATAACAAAAACTATTTACATTGTAAAAATATTATCGCCATGTCTAAGTCAAAATATAGAGTTCAGAAACTTGCGCCAAAAAAGGGGACAATTCCCTACTATTTTCCAACCATGGAAAACGTTAAACCCCAAAAGTTTTTTCGAGCATAATAAGCCAACAAATTTAGCCACCCTATTACACCAAAATATTGCAGGCCTAATTAACAAGCAAGATCAATTAGAAATATGTTTAAATGAGTTCCTGGAAAACAATCAACCTGTAGACATTGTTTGCCTTTCGGAAACATTCGTAAAATGTGGTGATGAGAACAATATTCGCATCAAGAGCTTTAATCTAGCGAACTCATTCTCAAGGTCCGCAGAAAAGAGAGGAGGAGTCTGTATTTTGATTCGCAAGTCTATTATCTTCATTCGGAATGAATTATGCAAACATTTAACCACTGAAAAAATATTTGAATGCTGTGGTATCGAAATACCATCAATGCAATGCATTATTATTTGCCTATACAGAGTACCCAACTCAAACATCAAACAATTTTTTGACAAATTTGAATTATTATTGTACAAATTATCTTTGAGAAAGCAAAAGATTATACTAGCTGGAGATCTTAATATTGACACTATCAAAAATAACCCTAACTCTGAACACTTAAAAAATATTTTATTAAATTATAACCTACAGCTACATATTAGCGAACCTACACGTAAGATGTCCTGTATCGATCATATAATTAGCAACATAAATAATGTAACTGGCAAAGTGCATCAGCTATATCTATCTGATCACAATACTGGCCAAACTATATCCTTTCCAGCAATAAAACAAAACAGACTTACCCATTGGTTCGAAATGAAACGAGATTATGGAATGGAAAATGTAGCTAAATTCAAAGAAGCATTATCAAGTTTGTCCTGGTGTGAGATTCTTACAGAATCAAATTGCAACGAATCCTTTAATAAATTCCATGAAATATTTTCATTGTTCTATAGTCTTTGCTTTCCTATAAACAAGATTAAAATTAGCTCTAACAATAATACACCAAAATGGATAACAAAAGGAATTAAACTATCATCGCGAACTAAAAGAAAGCTAAGATATAAATATTACAAACACAAAACTGAGAAACATCTGCACACTTTTATAAAATATGACAAGCTGTTAAAGACATGCATAAAAAAATCTAAAATTAATATTAACAACAATTTCATTAAAAAAGCCAAAAATAAATGCAAGGCCTCTTGGGATATAATCAGCCCCGGATCTTCAATTTTTTTTAGGGGGGGCAAAATCTGAATGATGCCGCCCCCCTTGCCCGCTCATTTTTCTTCTTTAACATCTTTGTAATTTCAGATGACCTATGATACAGATATATAGATGAATGTGTATTTATTCTAATATACACTAGACACAAAAAGCAAGGGATATTAATAAATATTGCAATTTTTGGGTGGTTTTCAACGAGCTATGACTCCCGAGGAAAATAATCTTAAGCCCGGAAAATCCCTGAAAAATTCAAAGCTCTGCTTTTTACTTAGTGCCCCAAATTTTGCATTTTTTTTCCTAGGTAGTCTCTTTAGAATTTCTCCAGACCCAAACATGATACAAAAAATTCATGGTCGTATCTGAAAACAAGACTCGAAGCTACAATTTGGATTTTTTTGCTTTACGATTATTTTCCTCGGAGTTACAACTCGTTGAATATCACCCAAAATTTTTGAATTTTACTTATGTAATGCCGAAGAGTTTGTTTGTCTGCTTCAACGAGTTAATCTCAGGAACTACTGGTACGATTTGAAAAATTCTCGCAGTGTTAGATAGCCCATTTATCAAGAAAGGCTATACATATATCATTACGCTACGACAAAAATGTTGCAAAAACGGCCAAATGATGTTAACGAAGTTGTGAAATTAGTTTAAATTTTAAACTATGATAAATATATTACCTATTGCATTGGTGTATTGAAATTTCAATTTGACTCTCTGTGCTTTTTTTCTGCAAATAACTCTTTGACTTTGTCATAGACATGCTATCCAAAGACCGTATTGGCTAGTATTGATCACACGCCGTATAGAATCTAACTTTTTAAAGAAAGTTTTGATTTTGAATTGAGGAGAAAATGGAGTTGATATATGGCCGGAAGTCTAATCTATCGTCTAGAGTTACATCCAGGTACATGGCTGACTTCTCCCAGGAGAACGGTTCGCTAAATAGTTTTACGGATGTCGGAGTCTAGAGCTGGCACTACGCCCGGTGGGTCTACGAAAGAGAACCGACTGACTTTCAGGTTTACTTCTATTCTCCATTTGCACATTGGATATTTCTTATGATATTTGGGATAAATGAGTGGGTCCTCTCACTATGGGTATGTCGCTGGTGAACATCGTCAATAGCAGAGGGAGAGTACCAAACCCAACTGTTCTTCGAAATGAGCTTATGAGCATCGGCAAATGCTTGTCGAACGTAGATAAGCCTCTTTCATAAATCTTGCCCATGACGTTAAGCAGTAAGCAGTCTCGGGTCTGGGTTTTCCGGGTTTATCAGTGGATGACAATTACAGTGGCTTCCTTCCACTGGTGTGGAAATAGATAACAAGAGGCGGCAATAAAAAAAGACGTTAAACGAACGAGTGGCTGAGAATAACTTGATCACCCTATTGGTGATTTTATCGGAACCCAGGGATTTCCTCTTAAACGCGGGAGGTTGGTTTGCCACTATCTGCGATCCACGAAGATGTGCCACCATTGTGGCCTGATTGTCACGGACACGGCGCAACACACGCGTGAGGAGTGCCCCTCTTGGGCGATCCCTCGCGCCGCCCTGTCCGTGACAGTAGGGGGAGACCTCTCGCTGCCGGGCCTTCTCAGGGCCATGGTTGACAGCGAGGAGGCTTGGGAGGCGGCCGCAACCTTCTTCGACGTAGTCATGTCATGGAGGGGCGCGGTTGATAGCCTCGCGAGCCTCGAAGCCCCACCGTAGCGGCGGAGCAGGAATTGAAAAAAAAACAAAAGCCGCTATCTGCGATTCCTGCGGGCGAGCAGAACGGTTCAAACTATGCCTATGCGCCTCACGAATAATAAAATGTTCGTCTAGCAAGTCTCACTCAACGCCCTTGCCGCCCCGGTCACATGTTATGTGTGCTGTACCCTTGAGTATGGGTCGAGTTGATATGGCCACACAGGGCTGTAGCTAGAGTCGAATTTGAGGTAGTGCCTACAGCTTTGGATGCTGGTATCGCAAAAGTAATCATTGGCGACCGGGGCGGAGTTATAATTTGCCAACCTTTTGACATCACTCTACTGGTGATGATGAAATGATGTTGTTTTTTTTTCGAGGTAAAATGATGATGTTGGTTTTTTTTAGACGGAGTCACAATTTGCCGCCCTTTTACACGTTAAAAAATTATGATGGGGTGTTTGTTTTTAGAGTGTCGGAGGTATTAACAATTTGCCGCCCTTTTAGAACGTAACAAAAATAATGAAATGGTTTTTTTTAGAGGGAGTCAAAATCTGTCGTAGTATTTGGTATTTTTAAGTTAGCAATGGCTCCCTAGCTACGGCCGTGTGGCCACAGCAAAATGAGAGTGAAATTCCTGTACTTGTACTATTATTTTTTCTATGGTTAAAGTTGTAAACTGTGAATTTGCCGCCCCCCTGAACCTGCCGCCCGGGGCGTGGGCCCCGGCTTGCCCCCCCCTAGATCCGGCCCTGGATATAATCAAAGACAAGGTTGACAATATTAGAATCCAAGACAACATTGACAGCATTAAACAAGATGGACAAATTATTAACAGCCCGATTAAAATTGCAAATGCTTTTAATGATTATTTCATATCAATTACAGATAATGAATGCATGGAAGATCCCAATTACAACCAAATAAAATCTGTTAATTCAACCATATTTTTAACACCGACCACACCTGATGAAGTCGAAAAATCAATAAAATCGTTGAATAACACCAATGCTGTAGGATACGACTTCATATCAACAGGTATAATAAAAAAGTGTAGTAGAGAGCTTGCAGAAATACTTACCTACCTAATAAACACTTCATTCAATCAGGGAGTTTTCCCGGATAAACTCAAATTCTCTTTTGTGAAACCGATTCATAAAAAGGATTGTAAAAGCAATTTAAATAATTATATTTTCAAAGATCTATGAAAAACTAATGTATCACCGGATAATAAATTTTTTGAATAAATTTAACGTTATTATTGATGAACAAAACGGGTTTCAAAAGGACAAATCTACTACACTTGCTGCTTTCTCATTGATCAAAGATATAACTGAAAATATAGATAAAAGAAACAAGGTATCTGCAATATTCTTTGATATGAGCAAAGCATTCGATCTTGTTAGCCATAGGATTTTACTTGAGAAATGTGAACGTTACGGAATCAGGGGAAAGGCTCTAGATTGGATTGCTAGTTACCTTCGGGATCGTAAACAGTGCGTTGAGATTAATCATATAAATAGTGGTTCAGTTTCCAACTCTCTTAGATCTAAATATAGAACAAACAAATCCGGTGTACCCCAGGGAAGTGTGCTAGGTCCACTTCTCTTCTTATTGTATGTCAATGATATTCCTAATGTGACAAAACACAAATGCATACTTTTTGCTGATGACATCTCAGTAATTGTACCCAAAGACAGGAATACTGATTATGAGCTTTCCCTCAACTCTACGGTAAAATCCATAACAGACTGGTTAAATGAAAATAATCTGACAGCAAATCTATCGAAAACTAAAATAATCCAGTTCGCAAATTACAAGAACCAGCATTCAGACATAAATATTAGTTGTTTTGGGAAGATTATTGAAGAAGTGGAAGATACAAATTTCTTGGGTATTGTTCTTGACAGACATTGCAACTGGAAGACACAAGTAAAGAGCGTATGCACGAAGGTCAACAAATTTGTCTTTCCACTAAGAAAGCTAAAGCAAATTACAGACGAAAGGACAGCTATAAGTGCCTATCACGGCTATATTTGGTCAGTCCTAAGATACGGGATATTACTGTGGGGAAACTCCACAGACATTCACAAAATATTTATATCCCAAAAAAAATGTGTAAGGGCGATCTGTGGCGTAGGATCATACGAATCTTGTAGACCACTTTTTAAAAAGCTAAAAATACTGACAGTTACCTCTCTCTATATTCTAGAAGCTGCCACTTTTGTTAAAAAACACCCCCATCTTTTTATAAAGGCCAACGAAAATAAACGTTTTATATCGCGAGACCCTAGTAAGCTTAATATGCCAAAATGTTCCAGTATGCTCAATAAAAGGAATAGTTATTTCATGGCGATAAATATTTATAATAAAATACCTAAGACATTGCGGGAATTACCTTTGACATTGTTTAAAATTAAATTGAAGAAATGGTTAATTGAATGTTCGTTCTATAGTTTGACAGATTTTATGACACTTAAAACATCCTAAGTTATTATTATTCTTATTTATTTGTAATATGTAATACCCATTTAATTGACATGAGCTGTATGTTTAGCTACATCACCGAATTAATTTTTACTTTATTTGTTAATCTAGTAAAATAGAATTTAAAAATAGGCTAAAGGATTACATTGACTTTATAGATTCCTTAAACTAATAATGTATTAAAAATTGCATGCTGTAATAGCGAAACATGAAAAACCATAAAACATAAATTGAAGATCATATGTATGAACTGTTTTCAAGCAATAAAATTATCTTATCTTATCTTATCTAGTATATAACACAGTACATAACCCCAGTATATAACACAGTACATAACCCCAGTATATAACACAGTACATAACCCCAGTATATAACACAGTACATACATAAACCCAGTATATAACACAATACATAACCCCAGTATATAACACAGTACATACATAAACCCAGTATATAACAGTACATAACCCCAGTATATAACACAGTACATAACCCCAGTATATAACACAGTACATACATAAACCCAGTATATAACACAATACATAACCCCATTATATAACACAGTACATACATAAACCCAGTATATAACAGTACTTATTAAGGAGTCTAGTTTGACTACCAAGATACGCCCAGTTTTTGATGCTTCAGCCAAGGATAGAAACGGTATTTCATTAAACTCTTGCTTGGAAAAAGGTGACATAACCCCAGTATAGAACACAATATATAACCCCAGTATATAACACAGTACATAACCCCAGTATATAACACAGTACATAACCCCAGTATATAACCCCAGTATATAACACAGTACATAACCCCAGTATATAACACAATACATAACCCCAGTATATAACACAGTACATAACCCCAGTATATAACACAGTACATAACCCCAGTATATAACACAATACATAACCCCAGTATATAACACAGTACATAAACCCAGTATATAACAGTACATAACCCCAGTATATAACACAGTACATAACCCCAGTATATAACACAGTACATAAACCCAGTATATAACACAGTACATAACCCCAGTATATAAAACAGTACATAACCCCAGTATATTACAGTACATAACCCCAATATATAACACATTACATACATAATACCATAATAATTACATACATACATTTTTGACTTTCAAGCCGCGGGTCGTGGGTTCGATTCCCACCCAGGACAAACATTTGTATGCATGAATATGTCTGTTTGTCCTGTGTCTGGATGTAAATATCTATATAAGTATGTATTTAAAAGTAGTATATGTAGTATATCAGCTATCTGGTTACCGTACATACATAAACCTAGTATATAACACAGTACATACATAAACCCAGTATATACGACAGTACATAACCCCAGTATAAAACACAGTACATTCATAAACCCAGTATATAACACAATACATAACCCCAGTATATAACCGCAGTATATGAGGTAGGAACGCGCGATGGTTTAGTGACAACCGCGCGCGCCGCTTGCCGAGAGTAGACTGTGTGGAGTGAACGATATCACGGCACAAGTGAACAACGGGCGCGCCACCAACTCCATTATATTATTTGCTTTTTAGTGATTTAAGTATGGGTAGGCTTATTATTTATTTAACAATCACAGAACACTATTAAACCTAAACGTTAATGAGATTAACCTTCAAGGTCAACCTAATAGCTTCAAGGAATACTATTCTCTATCCATATGTACGTATAATTTTGAAAGAATTTTCTCTAAACTTCTATCCTTTGAGGAGTTGTACCTTCCATCATCAGCTCATCCATAGGAAATCATGATCAAACGCAAATAATTGAACAAACTGTATGATATTGACTGAAACGTAACAGTTAGATGCTTATAATTTGAGTGTTCTTCTCGATTTCCTTGGGATCCCATCATCATATGCTGACTAGATGACCAGGGTACCAACTTTAATATGTACCCTAACGAACAAAAAAAGAATTACGCAAATCGGATTAGAAATGTTAAAGTTATCGACATACTAATATACAAAGTATCGTCAAAATGACATCGTCCAAATAACAATAATGCTTATAAAATAAAAACTACTAAACCAAACTGAAAGAAATTTTCATGGGACCATCTGGCAGCTATTTCGCGTCGAACAAAAAAGAATCACGCGAATCGGTCCATTAACCGCGACGTAATCGATGTACATACATAGAAAAAAAAAATATATACCGGCCGAATTGAGAACCTCCTCCTTCTTTTTGGGAAGTCGGTTAAAAACTCACATAGAAGAATAGTAATATAAAAACAGTGTCGACCGGTAACAAAGTAAACAGATAACAAAACACTAGCGGCGCGCGCAGCCCAGAGGCAAGCGCGCAGTCTCAATAGACAAGGATG
This sequence comes from Thyatira batis, assembly GCA_905147785.2. NCBI lineage: Eukaryota > Metazoa > Arthropoda > Insecta > Lepidoptera > Drepanidae > Thyatira > Thyatira batis. The sequence goes on from LR990487.1 coordinate 6,759,455, forward strand.
CCGCCACATCAGCCCCCCTGGAGACCTTTAAGGTCGAAAATAATCGGGAAAATGTACACGACGTCCAGATCGTGTCGTATGGGGTTGAGACGTAGGTGGTTTCACAGTGTCCGCTGGTACCTGTATGGTCACTTCTTGTGGTGTCGAACTGTTCAACAAATAGGCTGGTTTCAACCTATCTATAGAAACGGTTACAGGTTTCCCTTTAACATAAATTTTGAAATATTTATCACCGCGTTCGAGAACATTGTATGGACCAGTGTAGGGCGCCTGCAAGGGTTTCCTCACCGCGTCCATACAATGTCCTCGAACGCGGTGAGGTACAACGTCTTAATAGACAAGGATGCCGCCACAACATTAACTCAAAATTTATGTGAAAAGTTCAAATAATCAAGTTTTTGGTTTTTTATTTTTATCTTATCCAAAAAAAATTATTTTTTCACGAAATTTGGTATGTCTTGAAAACACTGTAATTTTTTGATTTGAAATCTTATTTTGACTAAATATCGAAAAAATATCCAAATTTTTAATCGAAAAATCTCACGTCAAAATTTCAGCTTTTTGTAAAAAGTCAGCGAGTTTATTGTTCGTTGATATCTCTTCTTCCTGATAATGTAAAAAAATATATACATTACTATGGTAAATGTTCTCAGAAAATGCATAAAATCGAAACCGATTTTTGTACTTTCACTATGTAAAATATTGAGCTATTTAGTAAAATTCACACATAATTACTTGAAAAACGTAAGATTCTATGTAACATTGATATATGTATAAAAAAATTACAAATCTACAAAAGATAAATATTGCAAGAAACATGCGAAAATAGTTGTTAAAAGCTGATGTTTTGTCATGAGATTTTTCGATTGAAAATTAGGCTGTTTTTTCAATATTTTGTCAAAATAAGGCGAAAAAATAAATATTTAAAATCAAAAAAATTACAGTGACTTTAGGACATACAAAGGTAAGTTTTCACCAAATTTCGTGAAGAACTTTTGAGGTAATGTGAAAAAATTTTACATACAAAAGTTGTAGATCCCTTTATTACCTACAACTAAGTGATTAATTTTTTTTTTCTATAGGACTTGTAGTTTTGCCGGAAATCGAGACAAACCGTTTTTTACCCTTAATGCTCACCCCCCCCCCCTCCCCGATCGACGAGCTCGGATCGCCCGTAATTTATTTTTCCTTTAATTCTTGTTATATTCTCGTCCTTTTGTGACGGGTTTTATCCTACTACAATTTTTTTTTGTTTCCAAAAATAACGAGTGGTCTAATTCATATGATTGTGAACTAAGCTAGCGTATTGAATTTCAAAGGTCAGTAGGGGCGGCAAAAATTTAATAGCCTACTGGCGGCAAAATGGTAAATCCGCCACTGATAGTCGCCCAAGTAAAAAAAATCCTAAAATCAACCGATTACCTACGACTTTTTTACCATTTCGCTGCCACCTCAATATTAAAAATATGTTTAAGTCAGTCGTATATGTATACGTAAAGTATTGAATTTTTTCAATCTAACTACGGAACCCTATACAGCGCGTGTCCTAACACGCTCTTGGCCGGTTTTTCTCGAAAGGGGTCGATAGTGAGTAAGCAGCTTCTAGGACAAACAATACATTACTTTTATTTCGCAGGTAGATATACCTAAGTCTGTATGTGGATTGTAGGTATTAGGTTAGGTAGATTTTAATACCTGTACAATACTTTTTTTAACCAGATGATTCTAAATCAAATGGGTTAAAATAATAAACATCGTTAGGTAACCTCCACAGCTTCCTTTTCGAAGAGTGAAATTACAGCGAGCGCATAATACTTATATTTTATTTGAGTTTTGAAATCCAATAGCCATAATTTTTTATGACCTACAAAATATTTTATACATAGCAATTACTAGGCAAGGTGTATTAAGGGATGTTTAAAAATAATAATACAAAATGTTATTTAATTTTCTCAATTTAATTCCATGGATATAAACATTTATCAGTCCAATTATTGTGTTTAACTAATGAAATACCTTGTTTAATAAAGGTTGAATTACACTCATGTGCGTTTATAAGAAAATATTTGACGCACTTTCTAGGTGCCCATTTAATGTATTCATTTCTGTTTGGAGTGCATTCAAAGGGGCTATATAAAAACATGCTTTGAATACAGTGGACCTTTCGATTTTTTGAAGGTATTTAACCAGTGGCGGATTTACCATTTTGCCGCCAGTAGGCTATTCAATTTTTGCCGCCCCTACTGACCTTTGAAATTTAATACGCTACTTTAGTTTACAATCTTATGAATTAGACCAGAGTCGATAATTTTGGAATGTAATTTTTTTGATTTGAAATATTTATTTTTTCGCCTTATTTTGACTAAATATTGAAAAAACAACCTAATTTTCAATCGAAAAATCTCATGTCAAAATATCAGCTTTTTAAAAAAAGTCTGCGAGTTTATTGTTCGTTGAAATCTCTTCTTCCTGATAATGTCAAATAATATATACATTACTATGGTAAATGCTAAATATTAAAGATAGAATTTAAAGGGGGGATTTCAATTAAAAAATGTGATTAGTTTATTACAACAATTTATTTTCGCATGTTTCTTGCAATCTTTGTTTTATGGATTTGTAATTTTTTTATTGTGTGAATTTTACTAAATAGCTCAATATTGTACATAGTGAAAGTACAAAAATCGGTTTCGAGTTTTTGCATTTTCTAAGAACATTTACCATGGTAATGTATATATTTTTTGACATTATCAGGAAGAAGAGATTTCAACGAACAATAAACTCGCAGACTTTTTTTTAAATGCTGATATTTTGACATGAGATTTTTCGATTGAAAATTAGGCTGTTTTTTCAATATTTTGTCAAACTATGGCGAAAAAATAAATATTTCAAATAAAAAAAAATACAGTGACTTTAGGACATACAAAGGTAAGTTTTCACCAAATTTCGTGAAAAAATTAAAATTTTTGGTTAAGATAAAAATAAAAAACCAAAAACTTGATTATTTGAACTTTTCACATAAATTTTGAGGTAATGTGAAAACAGTGATTTAACAAAAGTTGTAGATCCCTTAATTACCTACATCTTTGTCATTATTTTTTTTCTATAGGACTTATAGTTTTGCCGGAAATCGAGACTAACCGTAATTTATTTTTCCTTTAATTTTTGTTATATTCTCGTCATTGTAAGACGGGTTTCATCCTACTACTATTTTTTTTCACTTTTTACCATTTTCAAAGCTATCGAGATTGGTCTATATATTTTACAGCGCGTTTAGTAATCTATAACTTAATATTATAAAGCGGAAGAGTTTGTTTGGTTGAACGCGCTAATCTCAGGAACTACTGATCCGATTTGAAAAAGTATTTCAGTTTTAGATACTCCATTTATCGAGGAAGGCTATAGGCTATATATCATGACGCTACGATGAATAGGGGCGGAGCACTAATGAAGAATGTTCAAAAATCGGGAGTATGTTTTTCCATTTGAGAGCTTCCGCTGCGTACGTTGCGTAACAGGTTAAAGTTTCTCTAAAATAATGTATGACAGAATTGTTTCGCTTCAAAAGTTCTATAAAAAAGCCCGCAACAGCATATGTCTATCTGTTAAGGTTGGCTCACTATAACCATTTTTATACTAACCAAATTTGTTCTAAAATAAAGCATTACTTGTTATGGTGTTTGAAAAAAGATGATATTAATCCTTATCCAAGTAAATACGTTATTCATCACAAGTATTTAATTTAAAACAAAATTGCCATTTATATCATTCGATTTCAATGAATATCTTAGGAGATATCGCAAATTTAAAATAACATCGCAGCAAAATAATGATCGAGTACTGCGCGCGCCTTCATGTACTGGGCCAGCGGGCAGGCATATATTAGCTCTAAGAGACCATTCTTCTACGTAAACAAAGACAGGTTGAAAGTTAGCGTTAGCCCAAAGTAACTGTCGCGGGCAGAAACTATCTTTTATATACGGACTAGCTTCTGCCCGCGACTCCGTCCGCGTGGAATAGTTACTTTGGGCTAACGCTAACAGTCAACCCCCTTCGTTTATGTAGAAGGATGGTCCCGTAGAGCTAACTGATGACTGAGCACATAAAGGCGCGTGCAGCACTTGATCATTATTTTGCTGCGATGTTATTTTAAACTTGCGATATCTCCGAAGATATTCATTGAAATCGAATGCTGTAAATGGCAATTTTGTTTTAAATTAAATACTTGTAATATAAGTGACGAATAACGTATTTATTTGGATAAGGATTAATATCATCTTTAAGAAAACTCCTTCACAAATAATGCTTTTTTTTTTAAACAATTTTGTTAAGTATAAAAATGGTTATAGTGAGTCAACTTTAACAGATAGACGCCTGCTATTGCGGATTTTTTTTTTAGAACTTTTTAAGGAGAACAATTCTGTCATACATAATTTTAGCGGATCTTTAACCGTTTACGCAGCGTACGCAGCGGAAGCTCTCAAACGCAAAAGTAAACTCCCGATTTTGAAACATTCTTTATTGGTACTCCGCTCCAATTGGTCGTAGCGTGATGATATATAACCTTTAACCTTTCTCGATAATTGGACTATCTAATGCTGAAAGAATTTTTCAAATCGGACCAGTAGTTCCTGAGATTAGTATGTTCAAGCAAACAAACAAACAAACTAACTCTACCGATTTATAATATTAGTATAGATTACGGACGTAAGAGTGTTCAGTATACTGTGCATTATTTAAATGTTAAAATGTTTGTCACACGTTCCTTTATGTATATTATTTTTTTTTTTCTGTAAGATAAAAAAAATATTTGGGCCAAATTTGCCGCCCCCTAAAATCTGCCGCCCTAGGCTCCAGCCTACTCAGCCTACTGGTAAATCCGCCACTGTATTTAACTATTTACATTCATATCAAATTTAAAAAATATTGGCATGTTAACACTGTTTATTCCATGTACATGTCAATTATGTACAAAAATGTTTCTAGGCAACAATGAGAAAAAATATTGTAAACAGAAATTATGATTCTAACTTTAAATTAAACTATTAAACTACAGTGGTTACTATTATTATCCACCTTTCTTCCATTTCTCACCCGGAGTGTACTCAGTCATGGGTTTTCCAGAAATACCACAAGTCCCAATACCTACTCTACCAGTCAAATTGTCAGGAGAAGCAAATATACTCTTATTCTTAACTCCAGCTTTCTTTGTAGCTTTGGTATGGAATGATAGCCATTTGTTCTTCTCACTTTCTCTTTCTTCTTCAATTTGTTTAAACCTTTGTTGTTTTTTCTGTTTCTTTTTTTTGAGGTACTCTCTGTTATAACCTTTGCCGTGTCTGTGAAATATAAGAAATATTTGAAAATTATTTAAAATGATCATTAGATAAAATTTAATACTTATTATTAGTGTAACTTTAAAAAAATAGAGGTCTGAATTTATTTCAACAGAAGATTTCTTTTTCATATTAATAATAATAAACATTTATTTCATATTTATTGATGTTATGTGTCTATTATATGATTGCTGTCATCAATCATAATACAGACCAAAGTATGTAATAGATAATACAATCTTACAATAAGAGACATGTTAATGTTTGTCCTGAGTAGGAATTAAACTCACCAGGAGCTTACATGTCACCATACCTAGTATATTTCTAATTTTAATCATACTTACTTGCTTTCGTCTACACTAAGTGGCCTCTTCATTCCACCAGAGCCCAATGATTTGACATCATTAACCGACACTACTTCACAGGTAGTGTAGCCATCAAATTTAACCTTTAGATTATCTTCTGTAACATCCTCAATTGATGCTTCATAAAACCTGTAAATTTTATAATTATATATTTATTTATCACAGTAAATTATTATTATATAAGAATTGTTTCCATGGCATCAACTGCCTGGATAAAAGAATTTTCAATGGGTCCCCTGGAAAAAACAATGAACTATTATATATATATTTATTTTTATTATATATTTTATATATCATTAAAGTAATTATTTTATTAAGGTTTATATTTTTCTTGATGTGTGTTAAATACTCACAAATAATGTATAACTATATAATAAGGAATAAAGTCTGTAGCAATGATGTATTTTTTTAATTATTTTATGAAACATTTGTCTAGTTAATAATGAATAGAAGCAAACTCACAAACATACTACATATTTGCATTGATAATTTCACATGTTATCAGTTATCTGATGTCCAATATAATTTTATTAAATAGGTATATCTTTGATCAATATTTTAAGTGTAATATTTAAAAAACCAGTATGAGATGGACTCACCGTCATACATGATTTAATTAATTATAATCCACTATTAAGCTGTTAAAATCTAAAAAAAAATACACCAAACACATGTCACCTGTATGGCCTGTACCCCCTTTAACATTGAAATATATATTTATTTAAACAAATACAGAAAATTAATACAATCTCTGTTAGAATTTAAAGCATCTAATTGTAATAGATTGAGAAAATAGAGACAAAGTGTTCAATTGTTTACCAATTACAAATCATTAGATTGATACAGCCCAATGAGAGACAGATGGACAGATGACTGGTTTAACATTTAAGAAAGAGAAATATATAAATGTCAACGAAAAAAATTTATAAATATGAAGAGAGAAAAGAGACCATATTAATAAAAACAAATGTTGTTCTATGTTCAAATTAACCTTGGTCTCTACACCATTAAAACTCACACTATTTTATTAATCGTGTAAATGTAAAAAAAGATAACTTACATGCCATCAGCTTGCCACTTTGCAAGGCACTTTTCACCAACATGCCATTTTTGATAGAGTTTCTCCGTGACATCACTCTCCTCCGCCGCCAACAGGGACGCTGTAACATCATCATCATTACTAGAACCATGAATATTAGTAACATTGGAGTCACCATCTTGAGTTTTTATTAGATCTTGAGTCAACTCAATTACTTCTTCCAAATCCCCCTTCAACTTTATGAGCTCCTCATTTTGCGAATCAGTTAACAACGCTGCTTCCACCTGGAAAATAAATATTATATTGAAATAACTGTTTTTGATACTCTTGATATCTTGCACTGTTATTATTGAAAAATTATCTAAGAGAATAATAACTTGCCTGTTGTAATTGTAGTTTATAGTTTCTTAGATCTTCAGCCATTGTTTGTCCTGTTTCAATACCAACACAAAGCAATCAAGAACTCAAATATTTCATCACAACAAACCTAGAATACGTATTATGATTTTTAATTATTCTGACAAACAAATGCTTTATTCTTCTACAACGTTATTCTATTTATTTCAGTGCCAATAAATGACCATTTTCCTATTAAATTTCACCAACCAAACCAAAGAGAACGTAAATTGACATTGATTGATCTCAGTGTTGCCTGTTTAGATACGATAAAATAAAAAAACCCAATTGCTAAAATATTTGATATTTACAAGAAGTTGCCATCAACTTCTTAATGGTTATTTCGAAATAGGACTCTTTCGAATGTAGATTTTTCTACGATTTAAAGCCAACGTTGATTATGTATCCTCACAATAAATTAAATATCAGTTCTTTTACACAGAATTTTTAACTAGACCTTTTTTTTTTTAACTAGACCTATACATTCAGTAACTTCGTAACTCTACAAAATCATGAAGTAGCTAACCAGACAAAATAAAGCCCGTCACAGACGCAGCTATAACGCCGTATACTATCTAATATATAAAATTCTAGCGTCGCGAAGTTTGTGGTAAAACTCCTCCGAAACGGCTTGACCGATTCTCATGAAATTTTGTATCCATATTCGGTAGGTCTGAGAATCGGACAACATCTATTTTTCATCCCCTTAAATGTTAAGGGTAAGCCGCCCTAAATTTTTATTTTTTCAATTTTTGAAAAAAACTTTTTTTTTTATTTTTTTATGATACAGCATTAGTAAATACATATAACCCTGAATTTTCAACCCTTTACAACCAACCCCTATTTTACTATCGCGATTTTTATTTTATCTTCCGCCTTCACCGGTCGATAAACGATCAATCGATCAGTTATAATAAAAATAATTAAATATTATTTAGTTCAATAAAACGAAAAAAAAAAACAGATATTTTGAAAATAGATACATATCTTAAGTCTCTTCTATAACATATCTTAATACATATATTATGTCACTGTTTTTTACCAATACACTGATGGAAGGATTTATTAACTATTCATATTTTAATTTCTTTGAAGACAAAGGCAAAAAAATAAATTAAGGAGTATTTCACGGGGAAGGCTTTTATTTATACTACATCAATTTGGACCCGGTAGGTGGCGCTGGTGGGCAGAACGAAGTCTGCCGGGTCCGCTAGTAATAATGTATATTTTGCCCTGAATCGATCTGCAGTCGTCCTTGCTAAAATATACCGAGATTGTGACGTCATAGAAATAAATTAAGTAACCAAAAGGTTTTTAATTAAAGCATTCACTTTTTCAAGTTATATTGCTTAGTCCAAGTAGTAATAAAAATATATTTTAGATATCAGAAATAACTAACTAGTTTTACAGAATGGAATAATAAAAATATATTATGTATGGTATTTTAGTTACTAAACATATATTATGCGTCTATCAGTGCGTATTTTCAGTAAAGTTTATTTCACGGTGACTGGTTTTGGATACTTGGGGTTTCATAATACCTACGGTATAATCGAAACGGTATAAGAAATCAGCATGACAAATGTTTAAAAGTGTTGCCGATTCGTCACTAGGTCCGCGTGAACTCTGGCTTAGCGTGAAACTTATGTTCTAAGCCTGAGGAAATAACCAATCTAGGCTGAAGTTTGTAAAAAAACTAACTTAGGTATTAATAATTTTGCAAAAAAGTCTATATGCACTTGTTAGCATATATTCACATTTTTAACTAATACCTACAGTTGTTAGTTAAACGTTCAACTAACTTCAGATTACAATTAAAACCATATATATGAAATATAATAAAATATTATTCACTCACTAGTTACAAATACGTGCTCTGTATTTTGGATTGTTATAATTGCCATAGAAGTCTATTTTAGTTAAAAAAGCTTGTTTAGTTTTATCCAAATATGTATACCAAATAAGTTACGACAAATTATTCCACAATTACTATAGAGAATTTAAAGCACAATGTCGCCAACTTCGGATTATCCTTTAAGCTTTGTGGACCTTCGACCACTGGCCTCATAATAACTTAAATTATAAGTTTGAGTTTAGCTGTTATCAAATATTTGTTAAATAAAATTATCTAAGTATAAGTTAGAAAAGGTATTCTTAAGTATAGAGTATCTTTGTTAAAGTTAGCTATCAACGCTGACAAGATGACTTTGAAGCGCAGTGGATTGATGGTACCGCCGGCGCGACGCGAAGTCCTCGTTATCATCATTTAATCTTTCTTGTTCTAATGATATATCAGCATGTACAGGAGTCACAACCAATTGTTCGTATTCTAATGGACGCTTCCTGGAAATGAAAGGACAAATAGCAGATGTTAAGGATTAGCTATTTTATTTTAGAAAATAAAAACTGGATTCCACGAAAGTAAAATTACCACGTACCGTGGCACGCATTCTTATTGTGGGGGACCCTATGCGAGACGGGCAGTCATATATAGCTAGTTAGAGGCGAATAGAGGAAATTAAATATTACCCTATTGCCTGTAAGAAGGCAATTCTCAACCAGTGGAAGAAATGGAATTCGGAGGCGCGTCCGGGCTTGACGGCGGGGTTGGCGGCGCCGATGTACAGCCACACCAGCCACAGGATGCTCAGGCAGCCCAGCGCGTAGGCCCAGTGCACGAGGAACATTAACAACAGCTTTATTGCCACCTAAAATGTTTCATATTTATAGGTTAGCTTTGTGGTTAGTGATCCTGACTTTAAAACCCGGTCGAGGCTTTAAATCCCACCCAGGATAAAGATTTGTATCCATGAATATGTCTGCTTGTTTGAATGTAAAATAGCTATATAAAAAGTAGCAGATATAGGTATTAAGTATATCAGCTATCTGCTTAATTGGCACACAATTGGCTTAATTTGAAAAATTGTACCCGGATATTTATTTATAATACTAAAAATTTAATGGTAATAATTTTGGTCTACCTGAATCCAAAGGTAAAAATCTATTAATACGACGACTGAAAGGAGGAGGGGCGAAGTGGTATTTGTTTAGCTTGAAATGAAATCATAAAGAATAATTCGTCACAGAGGACCATATTTTCAGACGGGACAGTTATCTCAACCTTTACATATATCTAGTCACAGGAAGGCACATATAATAGTTGATAATGTTAATACTTACACCAACTAAGGACAACCATCTATTGCATAAATGTGAGTACCAATTTTTGTTTTTGGAATGAACACTGACGCTTGGTCGCCGTACGTCACCATTCGACGTTCTACCATTCATAATCGCAGGATCCGTTGGAGACGGTGTGAAGTCCTGTAATCAGTTTTTTTGTAATGGAAATAAATGAAATATTCACAACCTAAAACTAGGTTCTTATTGATTGTGGCATTTCCTACCCTACTAAAGGATACAAAATTCAAATTTCTTGATAGATACGGTATTATGGAACAGGCATTGTCTTAATCAACAAAATAAATCTCCTCCGAAACGGCTTGACGAATTTTTATGAAATTTTATATGCACATTCAGTAAGACTGAGAATCGGCTACTTTCTATTTTTGATACCCCTGTGATCATGGGAACGGGAACTACGCGGGTGAAACCGCGGGGCGGCAGCTAGTGATTTTATAAAAATATATATAATTAAAGGTTGGTAAGTACTTACACCCACGCTTTTATGTCTTATTCTCTCAGGAAATAACAAGTCTAGATCACTGCCCGTAGCACCGTACACTTGGGTATCACGTTGTGAATGTCCTTGGAATCTAAAAAAAATATCAATCATGAAGATCTCGTTTTGGGACAAGTAATTCATTTTAGAGTATGAGGCTTGAAGTACCTATATATATAGCTATGTATGTGTATGTCATCATAAGATATATTATAGCTTATGATGACATACACATACATTGATGCGCAACCAGGCGCGTGTAACATAGGTATGCCTAATATTAGAAAAAACCGTGTGGTGTCGTGGGACACCGGATAGAAACGAAGTTCCATATTATAAAAATATTAATTTTAAGTTCTATTCGAGGTATAAAGAAAATAAATTATTCGGATATACATTCCACACCAACCGACCAGACAAATAGTATTTAAATAATTTGAATTAAGAAAAAAGAAAAAAAAGCCAAACCATTCAAATGACGTTCCAATTTCAAACCGACACAATAAATAATCTTATGTTACGGAAGTTTTTTACCGGTAGGGGTCTCTCATGGGTCTCCGCAATAAGGAACTTCGTTCCAAAAAAATTTTATATAATAAATATTTATACACATGTATTTCAATTAAATATTTATAATTAAATTAAATATTTATTTCATAATTCGTAACCAAGCTAAACATAAGGTTCAATTAGAAAAATATCGAAGTTTTGTATTAGAAAGAGGTCATATAAAAAAAAATTACGTGAGGCACTCGGGGACTGCCGCGGTGAAGCTATTGCATTGCATAGCATTTTGTATCAACTTATGCAATTATAATTTTATTTATTTATTTTAATAATAAATGCACTTTGTTCATTCATATTCAAAACACTTCATACACAAATTTTACAAGTACAGCTATTCACTGTTGTACATAAATACATATACACCTATATACTTTCTCATAAGCAGCTTATGTATTCGTCCGATTTCGGAGCAGCTCGTCTCGATTCGTGCGAGTTTCGTAGAGTTGTACAATACGTCTAATCGCACACAACGCCGTGTCGACTGTCGAAGACTGCCGAACTGAAACGACGTTAGACGATGCACGGCCTTCAAGCCACACCTCCTTGCCCGTCGGAGTGGGGGGTGTTAGGTTTTTTTCGTTACGGAATTTCTTGATTCGGTCGCCGCGCTCAGAGCCCGCGATAAAAGCTATGCAATAGCTTAAAAATATATAAGTACTAGCTCATATAAATCTTAGAGAAAAGGTCTAATTTCATTGCCATGTTGGCCCAACGTACAAACATTTGTACCAATACGCCAACATCGCGTGCTTAGAAATGCAAATGGCCGCTACATGTACTAAATAAATGATACATTTGGATTTAAACAAAGGTTAGGTTAGAAAGGACGCCTTGTACATTGTAAAAATACTTGAGCATATATTTTGACGTGACAACGTCTTATAAATTGGTTTGCCGGGTGACACTTCAAGAAACTGCGTTACGCTCCGCTCACGTCACGTTAGGTTTTAAATTGTTACTATTATTTCATCCTTCTTCCTACTATACGAATGAATATTCACATTAAAATTATTTTACCACTCAAAGTCGTTGTCACGTAAAACTTTTTTTTAATAATATGCATTCTGATGTGCATACGTATTTGAATACTTAGGCTTTATGACGTGGTACCCTTGCCACGAAATAGAAACAAAATAATTACGCGCGAATACGGAAATTGAGTTTTGTTTTTTATAAATGTCAAACGCCATTTTTTCAAAACGTCAAAGAGTTAAGAAGATAGCAAACAAACACCGTGCCGAAGTCTGCCGAACTTAAACGACGTTAGACGATGTGTTAGGTTTTTTTCGTTACGGAATTTCTTGATTCGGTCGCCGCGCTCAGAGCCCGCGATAAAAGCTATGCAATAGCTTAAAAAAAGTTTATCAATTTAATGATCGGAAGGCAGTAGGTAAGCAGTAAGAGGGTAGTGTTTAATTAAGAAACTACCTACCTATCTAGAATATCATAAGATCTGTGGTGTAAAAAAAAATAAAAGATGAATCATACCTCATTTCACGTCTATGTTGCAAATCAAATGTTTGAGCGAGAGCAAAATAAGAATAATCAATGCTAGCATATGTAATGAGAAACGGCATGGTAACGATGGGTGCAAGTTTGTTTATGTCGCCAATTATTATGAAAGTGACAGTCACAATTGCTACAACGATCATTGAGTATATTGGCACCTTATTCGGACCTCTCTGAAAATAATTATTAGACAGTATTGAGTCATTTTGAAATATCATCCAATTATTAAGCATTATCAAATTGCATATTGTAGTTGGTGATATCCAATCGACATGTGCTTATCAGTTTATCTAAAATAATTCTATAATGGTTTATTTTGTAAAATCATTATCTTGTACTACAAATATCAAAATACATACTATGTACGGAAATATAAGCTGTCTTTGTTATCTTATTTTAAACAAGTATCATAACATAAAAGAAGAACGTAAAACATGTTTAATATTATAGTTCAATGTGACAGAGATTATTCAATTGATTTTTAAACACATGATTCTATTGTTTTTATTATTGTGCTCTATGAATGAAAAAATGATTAATTAAAAATATGTTCAAAAATAAATGAATAATATTTACCCCATTTCCAAGTATATCTAATCCAGGTATAACTTTTTCATTGGCAATGCTCTGTAATACTCTTGGTGTGCCGTACATAGCGCCAAGACATGAACTCATGGAGCTGACATACAACCCAGCCAAGAGCAGTATGGTTACTGCTGAAATATCCGCAGTAATGGAGAAATTCTTTAAAAGAGCATCTCGGGTCACTGTTGCCGCTAATGTTATTACAAACATTAGGTATAAGAAAGTTCTGTAACATTAAAAATGGATATAATTTTTCTGCAACTCTGTGAGTCAGGCAGGACTTACAACTACTTGGGTGTATTCTATACTAAAATAGTTGAATTTTTAGAATTATCTTTTTAAATTATCAACAAATCCATGCTTTTTATTAATAAGTAAACACATACCCTGTGCCAATAGCTGCCAAAGATCCACTAGGTATGTTTACCGATGGATTTTTTAGGTCTCCACTCATATTTATACCAGCTAATATACCCGTGATGGTGGGGAAGAATACACCAAAACACCTGAACCATGTATAATTATCTTGATAGTTTGACCATGTGTTATTGGCTAATGTGCCACTGAGCCATCCCTTAAATTCCATATCTGAAATTTAAGTCATAATGAAACTAATGGAATGATGTACAGACAAAGCTAGATTTAAATAAAGTACCAACCTACTACAAATATTATTCAATTTAAAGTAATTATTTTGTTATAAAATTAACTTACCAGGCACTGATGTTAGTGAGCCAATGAAGAAATCAACTGCAGCCAGCAATATAATCACAAGTAACAGAAATTGAAGTTTGATCACCCATTTGACACCGGCAACATTTATGGTACCAAGTAACAGAACTGCAGCCACAGCAAAACCTCTGGCAGCCCATGTATTGTCAGTACCAACTAAATTAGCCATTGATTCACCAAAACCAAATACATTTAAGGCACAACCTACTGCCTGAAAGCACAAAGAGTTAATTATACATATTCATTATTTACCACAGGTAACACAACAAGTGCAAAATATGCTTAACTTATATGACTAGGAAATTAAATAAATAATACCTGTCCAAAGCAATATATGATGCCTAATGCGCCTCCCATTCTGGATCCTAGAGTGTGTGCTAATAAAAAGTAAACACCTCCACTTTCTATCCGACATCTTTCACATATTCCCACGGCTGATAATACTGAGATCAGTGCAACAAAAACTGAAACCAATTATGATAATGGGATATAGTACTACAAGGTTTTTACCTATGCATATTATATTCAGAAATAATAGCATTTCTCCAATGGTGTTATTTAATCTGCTCCAAATTATCAATAATTTACAAATCTGAAACTGGGTATATACAATTAATACATTTAATCAGGTCACTTACCTGTAAAAATAACTATCAATACAGCATTAACTAAACCAGCCTGTCCAACTATCCAGCCTGATCGTAAAAACACAATGACACCAAATATATTGATAAGGCATGATGTGAATACTCCGTCCCATGTTCCAAACAGTACTGGTTGTGATATAAAGAAGTTTGATTTCCACCATGGAACATCACCCTGTAAAGATAAACATTTTTAATGACACAAGTATACTTAATATAATTTTATTTGCAGGAAACTAGAAGCAAACATACTCCATATCATAATATCATGACTCATTTAACTTTACCTCTATTATTGGAAATTAGAATAACATGTATATTATCCAGGTATTACTGTGTATACATTTTATAACTGGATAAGTAACCTGTATTTACACGTACCTGTATATCTGCAAAGATTTCGTTGGCACCGGATGCTTGGTGTCCACCTGTTCCATATTGTGATTCATTACCTAAATCTACGAATCCACCTGATTGTCTTCTCATACGAGCTCGGTCATAGCTTGGTTCGTCACTACGAAAACTGTCTATATCTAAGTCGTTTCTTCTTGTGCGATTATTGTGATCCATCTTATTTTTTAAAGGATCAACGGATCATTATTTTATGTTTGTTTACGTATTTATTCAGGTTAATAGCCGAATAAAAAGTTATTTCAGTTTACCAACAAATACATAAATAACTTGGAAAAAACGATTACACTATGTAACTAAAATAATGAAATATTGAGACTGCATGAATAGGCAGGCAGGAAAAAAATAATTAAACGATAGAGAAGACAGAACATCTACAATATGTAAAGAATAGAATAAATTCGCTTACGTATTGTAAACTGTAAAGTACGAATCTAATAATTTAGCAGGAAAATGTAATGTCAAAGTCATAGCTAAGTGTTAATGTCAAAGTGACAGTGCTTTTTTTTTTTTTTATTCGTTCCTTGCAGAACAGGCTAGGGTCAGAGACCATGCTGCCTAGATAAAGTGCCAGTGCGTAACACTGTATAGCTATGGGTACGAGGGTTTTTTGGACTATAATTTAACCATAGTCCTTCACTACAGTATGAATTCACACTAATTTGGGAGCAAGAACTCCACCCGAATAAGAATATATAACTACCGACTATAACTAAGAAGAGCTAGTACTATGAAGACCAAATAGCTGATATACATTTAAAATAATTTATATAAATATTTACTTACAAGCAAGGAACAAGCTGACCATGACTATCCACATAAATTAGGGGGTTTCTTTTTAACTGACTAGAACTTTAATTAAATAATTATTGATATGGTTAATGCTTTGTATGAATTAAAAAATATTTACAATAATGACAAAAATATGTTGAGAGTAGTTATGACATCCATCAGGTTAAAATAGATCACTTACTCATTGAAGTACCTACATAAGGAACTATATAAATGTATTTTCAGACCAGCTGTTAGTTATTGAAGCCCACAGTCTAGTCAGACAATAATATTGTACTGAATTCCATGGTAATGGCAAATTCGTATGAAAACTTTTAAGTAATAGGTACCTAACATGTTTTTTTTTAAAGTACGGTTCTCAAAAATGTCCATAGAATATAAGGTGCGTGAAAGCCTACGACGAAGTCTACTGATGTATAACTATTACGGGTTCACTTAAATAGTATTATTGGTATTGCCGTAAGGCGTCAAATGTACGTTACAAACAAAATACACAAAGCAGCCAAGTAGACTATATCCAAATTAATACTGCTAACTATAAGTTAGTACATACCAACAACAGTGATTCTAGCTTTCTATTACATTTTTTTTATAGTAGTAGCTTGACGAGCAGGCAGATTGAGACTAGTTACCGGCTCATCGCCGTTTATAGACATCCGCACTACTAGGGGGGTTGCCGATGTGATGCCGACCTTGAGTACAAAGCCGTAGAGGGACACTAAGCTGTTAGTTAAGATAAGTTTACGAACTTATCTAATATGTTCTTTACGTATTCACTGACTTAAAGAGTTAAATTACACAAAGATTGCCTTAAATATTTTTGAGCTATTACGAACGTTTTTCCAAGCAGGCTATAATTTTTTATGAACTTTCTTTTATGTATGTATGTACCTATAAGGCTATAACAAATTTTAATCTTCATGCCGTAGTTGCTGAAAGAAAAAAAAACACGATATTTATTTTAAGAAACTTACAAAGTGACGTTAGAAAGAGGATACCTAAATTTATTTTGTGATCTGCTTTAGTAATTGATCACCATAAATAGTTATGGTGATCAATTACTAAAGCAGATACAATCTTAATAAGGTAAATTATTAATTTAATAATTAAGATTGTGTCTGCTTTGATGCCTTCGCGGATTAAAAAAAAGGTCAAATTTATTTTAATTGTTTTCATTGCTTTTCGAAAAATCAAAAGTTTTCGATTAATCGAAATAATATTATTTTTGAAAATCTGCAATTTTTTTTAAAAATTTCAAGGATGATTCGGTGTTACAAAATATCGTTATTATTTTAAGACCTCAGTCATTGAAATTAGTTTGACACAGCTTGTGGGCGGTCTGTAGCCTTCTGTTTTCAAAACATCTCGGGGCAGATAAAGCCTTCAAAGGTACTTTTGAATATTGAACTATAGCTATAAGTATTGATAATATTTATAGCTATATAACCTTTCTATTTGATTGATATCCTTGACTGATAAAACACCCAGGATATTTATTTATTATCTGAAATGTTAGGTTGAATCTGAATGGAGGATTATTACAGCACATAATTTTATTTGAAAGTATGAAGTTGCGAAGTCAAAAGTAGCAAATTGAGTATCGACCTAGATATGCGAAAAGATAACAACGAAAGAGATATAATCAGAGTTCTTAAATTTAGATTGGACCTTATACTTATATTAATACTAGTAGCTCCCCGCGATTTCATCCGCATTCCTGGGGGGCCTAAAATTTTCCCGGGATAAAAAGTATAATAATATATGTTATAATATTATGTGTTATTCCAGAACATACTCGTATAACACTGTGCCAAATTTCAAGCAGATCTCTTCAGCAGTTTTGGCGTGAAAGTGTAACAAACATCCATCCATCCATACCTACTCACAAACTTTCGCATTTATACTTTTATTGCATATATTCGATATTCAATTATTTCGTACGTTTCTAACATTATGGATGTAACACGCATATCCATCAATGTTATTGGAATCAATGTTGTAGAAAACGTTAATGCACGTACCTACCTAGCGTACGAGGGATTTGAAGTTATTTTGTGGTAAGAGTTTCCAGTTCTTAATAATGAATTATACGCGTTTATTTCATATAGGTATTCCAGAAACCTTAACGGTGGGTAGCGCGGATCCAAGGTTGGTTTCTCAACACGGTTTCGAGCGCTATCTTAATCGTCCAGCGTTTAAGCATATTTATGTAGCAATAAGTTATCAGGAGCCTAATTACGGCCGCGAAACCACCTGTCCGCTATCATCTGTACATAGGCCTTCGCATATACTTCCGCGCGTCTTACGCGCGGTCCCTCCCCCGTGGTGCGATTGGTCGTTTGGTAGGGTGCGCGCGCAGTGGCCCTCCTCGCAGGCTGGTGTGAGACGCTGCAACTCCAAAGGAGCCGGTCGCGGGCACGATGTGGAGCTGCGGCCAGTGCTGTCGCGAACACGCTGTAACGCTGCCGCCGCTCGCCGCTCTACGCCGACCCTGCATGCCGGCGACGCCGACGCCGACGCGATCCTGTGCCGCTAACTATACACGAATTTTAATTTCAAACTTTTTAAACTTTATTAAACGATTCACATATAGCAACAGTTTAACTTGTTCATAGAAGTTTCTGTCGATTAGGCCACAAAAAAGTAACTTTTTAATGGGCTGTGCTGAATTTATTTGGTGAACTCTTAGTTATTATTTAGAGAACCGGGATAGTTGGTGATGTGAAATGGCTAAGCGTGACCAGCTCGTGGGTTGGAGTCGGGAGCCATGCGCGTGGCTGCTGGTGGTTGGGTGCGCGTGGGCAAGCGCGCTGCTGACCGCTGCCGCTACCGAGGTGCATACCGACATCGACACCTCTACGGGCCTCGGCGATAATACTCTCACAAACGCAGGTATTTTTATTATTTGATTATTACTTTATAACCCGATAAATCGATTTTAGATTTTGCGTTGGTATCCTACAATATTATTTTCATTTGAACATACCTATTTATCAAGTATTTACAATATGAGATCAGAAGCGAATCTATCCGGACAAATTATAATATCGTATGTAATACTTAGGTAGGTACTTAACTTAATGTTATGTAATATATTTTATAGGCGTCGACCTCTTGATTATTATTTTATAATGTATTATTTACACACATTTAATTACTGCATAGGTATTTTATTACAATTACGGTTCAATTTCGCTCCTAAAAGTTATTTGAGTTTATTATTCATTATTTGAGCTTAGATACATGAAGTTTTATTTACTTTATTTACACTTCAGGTTCAAGATATTTCTACTTTTTTACCGTAATAATTATTTATCTTTTTATGTGAGTATTTTATAGGTATACTATTTTATATCTAACATGGATATAATTATATTTCTCTTAGAATGTAATTAATATCTAAGGTTATGTACCTATGTTATAAAAATTTACCTCTTTATTGAAACTAATCAATTTATTTTGGTATTGGTTATCGTGTGTACCAAATGTTTTTCTGTTTCTTGTTCTGTAGGACGTGTAGTTTTATAAATAAAATTATATTTCTACCAAGGATGATAGTCTTAGGTAAGTCCTATTACCTACTCTTGATTGATCACTCACTAGACTAAACAGATACCTAGGTACACTGTTTAAGGGTTGTATCAATTTTGTTCAAATTATTCGAATAATTAACATGTGATAGTATTTTTTATACCTACCTGAGTTTATATTTTTTATGAGGCGGCTTATATGATATTTAGGATTATTATTATTGATACTATGATTATTAGGATTTGTGCTTGGATGAGGGATGGATGTAGGTGGAGCTGTTAAGCATTTAAAAATCCTTCATTTTTTTTTAAATATATGGAAACTGGTTTCGTAAACATTATTTGTAGGTCTCTTTTTTCTAGGTTTCAGATTCGTAGGATCTTTTTTGTGAAATTAGCAAAAGCTTATAAATACAAAAGAAACGGGTTCATATTTATTTCAACTATATTACTTATATTAAATTATATCATCAAATTGTGGTGTATCTGTATAATAAAAAAATAAGCGCGTTGATATCTTTTCTTTTATTTTTTTTTTAGGAATTATCTCCCATCAATGTTGTTAAAGAAAAACTAAGTATTTATTTAATTGATTTAATTTAAAATATTAGCCATATGCTATGAATAAGGTTAATATTGCAGTTATTATATTAGTTGTATGTTATATTATACTAGCGGCCCGGTACGTGTCTCGCTGCGTAGGTAGGTATAACGTGAAAAAAAAAATTGGAACATCAAATTCATTTATTCAAACAAAAAAATATTTTATTAATTGCCACCTATTTTGAAACTAAATCCAAAACATTTGGTTAAACAATATTTTTTGTTTGCCATTTTGAGCATTATTAAACAAACGGCTGGGGGTATCGACTCTGGAACAGGTAACATAAAGTTGGCCATGTGAAAAACATGATTCCTTCAAATTCACACCACAAACGTGAAGTTTTTGACCTTAGCCCTTGTTGATGGACATCGCAAATGATAAACGCACAGGATATTGTAATCGTTTGAACTCAAATGGCATATCAGTTGGAATGAAAGGGTCAGGGATACGCGGTATCAAACAAACTTCTCATTTTGATTCAGCAGTTAAGATCGTAGCTTCAATCAAATTTGGCAATAATTTTTCACTGCCATCATCATTTGGTTCTCGAATATGTCTTATAATATAAACACAAAGCAATATACATATGTAATGTACATATGTTATATGTACCAAGTATTTCAAATTATTGTGTTGTACAGAGTTGGACTTAAGAATGTTTTTTGCATCTCATGAACTTACGTACAACGGGCAAAGAAACACACGACTTTCCAGAAATAAATATGCATCATTACGATTGTCGGTGTTTTTTTTTTAATACCACAAAGGTGGCAAACAGGCATACAGTCCGCCTGATGGGAAGCGGTTACCGTAGCTGTTGGCGACTGGCTGGAACCAGTTCCTTATTTTTGAATTATTTACTTGTTTTTGTTTTTGAATTGCTTTGTTCCTTTTTTCTTGTCAGTTTGGTTTTAGTGTGTCGTAGAATATTGTTGTGTAAAAGTCTTGTTAAAATTATTATATTTTTCTGAACCATCATAGTTTGATTCATCAGTCCACTCCTTTCCCGAACAGTAGCCTATGGTCGCTTGCAACACTAGGGGCATTACTCACGCGTTGCCGACCCTGTAAAAATCTCTTCACTCCCTTCTTGAAGAATCCCATACTGTACTCCATTGGGAATACCATGGCGGGGAGCTCATTCCACAACCTGAGTGTTCGTGACAAGAAACTCCTCTGGAAGCGCAGGGTTCGAGACCAATTCAGCTCCAGAGTGTGAGGATGAGCTCCCCGTCGATGACGAGAAGTGCGATGGTAGAAGGTAGCTGTTGGCATTATGTCGAACAGTTCTTCAGAACACAGTCCGTTATACAAGCGGTAGAACACACAGAGGGAGGCGAAGTCTCTCCTCAGACTAAGGGGCTCTAGACCGCTTGTGGGCCCGGGATCGTCGACAATTCTAACCGCTCGCCTCTGTACCGCGTCAAAAGGTCCAATTATTAATAAAAAATTGCAACGCATAGGTATATTTAGTATAGTAGGTATATATGCGTTGCAAATCTATATATAGTAAGTAATGTTATGCATTGAACGAACAGCATGCAACACGATATCGGCGACGTCTAAAACCAAACAAGGCGAAGCTATGTATTTTTTAGGTCGATTATTTATAATAAAGTGTTGTGTTATATAGTATAATAATAACAAATACAAGATTTATCAAAATTTCAATTTCTTTATCGTTATACTGTTTATATGCTTATTTTGGTGGGCGGTGACGTAACAGAACAACACCTACTGACTTATGTACTATGTATATACGTTTTAAATAAAATAAAAAAAAATCAAAAGTAATATTTGTTGAAAATGAAAGAATAAAAAATATTTTGTTCGTTTCAAATTTGTCTCTTTGAATTCAATTGTCTGTCCATATGTCAAAGGGATTTTTTGATGTTTGTTTGCACAGTGGTATATCCGAGTCCGCATCTAAAAGCCATTGCTTTGTGTGTTAAATGCTTTTGAATTTGTTCTCAACTTCCGATTTCAAACTACAGCTAATATGTTATGTTTCTTTTTTAAATAATAAAATCAAACGTTACAATATGTCAACATTCGAACACTTTCATATTGTATATAGATAGGTATACTTATATTTTACTTGTCCACCAGTTAACTAAATATTTCATAGGTAAACGGCAAAAAGTATAAGGTACAAAAGTAATGTTTAATCATTTAACATTTAATACATTTCCGATAGCTGGGATGGCTGTATAGTTATTTAATTGCAATTTTAGATTAAATTAAATATAACGCAGTTATGTTACTTTAATTAATTTCATTACAATGCAATTTTCAATCATTTTCAATTATCAATTTTGCACGGAATCACTTTGTTGTTGGGCGCATGAAGCTCGTGTATCAGATCGCCGGACATAGTGATGCCAGTAATTTGGCCAGTCATAAATTACTCGTTTAACTGAATTACGCGAGTTGAAAGCATTCCGGTAGTGCCGAATGCGAACCATTTCCATTTCCATGGATGGTACTCCCGCGCGGTTACTGATATGTAGGCATCTGACACACTCCACACATAAATGTATTTTGAATAAATGAAATTTAATAAAGGAGCCACTTACCATAAGTGTTATTGACATAGGTATTTGGATTTTGCATTGTTATCAATTTGAGTATCGTTACCAAAAATAATTTGTGGCAATGCATCCCTCACCGTATTAGCCGCATACACCGCATACCTACCTATAGGTATTTTTACCCATTTATTGTTGCTATTTTTACTTTTTGTGTAATTGTGTGTTTATTATACTTGAAAATCAATAAGTACCTACTTATACATAAGTAATATTATAAGTACGGCATGGTCATTCAAAGTATTATAACTTTAAATCGAGATTGCGGCAAGACTGGTTGATTTGCACTGACAATTCCATTTTCTTAAATTGCTAACATATGTGTAGGTACCTATATTTCTTGAAAATAAGATTGCTGCTCTTATTTTAAAGAATTTAATTTTTATGGGTTTTATGTACTGAATTCATTTCAATTAGTGTTATTACATTAAAATAGTATTAAGTACTACGCGCAACCAAAAAAGTATCCGAAACCAATTTCAATATACCGAAAAAAAAAAAAGAAAAAACCTACTAGTTTAAAACAATAACTTTTTTACTTATTGCTAATATTTTGTGCGTAAGAACCCCAGGTTCCATTAAGGCTTTCTTCAAAAATTACCATTTTCTTACTTTTGCTACATAACGCCAGTTTGTGTAAGCGATTCTTTTTATTTCGTCCACCCAACGTATCAGTGGTCTTCCTATATATCGTTTTCCATGTGGTCATCTTCACGAGGTCATTTTTATAGTCCATCCATGGTCTGTAAGTCTCGCTACGTGACCTGCTCACTCTCAATAAAATTTTTGTGCATAGTTCAAAGCAATTAGTGATAGTGATAGCCTTTGTTATCGCTCATATTCCTGTGTGTCGCATTTTGTAAATTTTTTTTGCTTTAAGCATGCTGCGCTTCATTCTTTGCTGAGAGATGGTGATTTTGTGTTTGGCTTTAACCGTGAATTTCAATGGAAGTAAGCTTAAAAATTCATAGCCCTAGTTTTCAGACTTACTGGCACTATTCTTTTGAAAAAATATATTAAATATTATTTATAATATTATAATTTATTTGTAGTCCTACATTTGTGCTAGTTACCTGTACGTACGGGTTTAATAATGGACTGCAGCTGTAGGCATGTCTCAGAGACTACGCTCCAGTCTAGCTTATTGATGATGACTTCAAGAATGGCTATAAATATATTAGGATGTCTATCATCTCGATTTAAAGGAAAGCTTGGACCCAGTGTATCTAATCTTATTCAACTTTCTATGTTGTTGTTATATATGCTTTTGATGACATATTTAATGACTTTAATTACTCCTTGTTCTATCAAACTTTTCCAAGTTGTTGTGTCGTCTATACTATAATATTATAAAGAGGAAAGATTTGTTTGTTTGTTTGTTTGTTTGTTTGTTTGTAATGAATAGGCTCCGAAACTACTGGACCGATTTCTAAAATTCTTTCACCTTTGGAAAGCTACATTATCCCCGAGTAACATAGGCTATATTTTATCCCTGTATTCCCACGGGAACGGGAACTACGCGGGTAATACCGCGGGGAGGCAGCTAGTAATCAATAAATGCGAGATAAGGGGTCTCCGATGTTCTCGGTATTTAAATTTTAGTTATTATTTAATTATAACTATATTGTTTAGTAAAAAAAAAGAATTTTACAGTGGAAATGAGGCCGCCATCCTGTGTTAGCTATAGGTACGTATAAGTCTGTGCTACAGGCTTATATTATGCTTATGTTCCTATATTGTTATTGAACTAAGTAACCATTACATGTTCTCATTTGCTTTTCAGTTAAATAAACGTTTATTTAACTTCTTGTTAGGTCTTGAAAACGGCTCGATTGACTACAGTCCTACTACCTACCTGCCATCTATATTAACTTTAGCTAAATAACCGGCATGATAACAAGTAAATCAATGCAATTTGGTACGTTACCTCTAAAATTCCATTCATTGAAGTTACCCGGCTCAAACTACCGATAACCGGGAACAGTGTAACAAATTAATCAAAATTTCACCTCCGGGCCTAATATGAGCCATGATTTCTGGCAGTGAACAATGGAAGTGGAGGCGCACTCAAATCGAAGTTGAATCAGTACGTATACTGAGAGAGTTCCTTTGTTACGAAACCGAGTAATGAAAGCGCTAGCTGATAATAATTTACGAATAGCAGAAGTGTCGCTATTTAATGGCGAAAATAGGGGTCCGAGGAGCATTCCGACGGGCGCGCGGGCGGGCCGGTGCCGACTGACAACCGCGCCGACAGCAAACTAAAATAATTATCATCATTGTCCCTGGCCACGGCGAGCGCTTTAATTGTTCATTTACATTTGCAACGATGATACCAGTTCCGAACTATTTCGCTCGGCGTTTATTTTACTCTCGCCCGTTCCGCTGCCGTGTTATTGTCGAGAGTTAATGGTCTGAAAAATAGAAATGAATCGCAATTTGTATCATGTTATTGTTATATAAAGCTAAAGGTACCTATATATGACTCATTATATTAGGTAACCTATGAACTATTTATTGACATAAATAGGCGATGACAGCAGGTGCTCCTGGCTAATATTTTTATGATAATTAATTTGTTACTTAATTCTTTTAACATATTTATTCATCGCGGACGCTTTTTGTCATAGCATCTGTGATGACATATGACAGCCAAACATCCCACCATATGGGTAAGATTTTTCCATTTTGATATGGAAAATTAATTGGGGAGTAAATTTACATGGGTACTAATGTTTTTTTACCGTAATTTAAAAATCATGAAACACAAAATGAAAAAAAAAACTTACCTGAACTACAGAACTGTTATTTCCTTCAACTAAGTTTCATCCGGATGCGCTACAATAATAGCCTTAGAACAATAAGTGTCAACTTGTTTACTATTAGGTATGTTTAAGAAGGTACAGTAAAATAATTTAGTTATAAATAACAGAAATAGCCATCATACAGTTTGAGTTCTTCGTATTGTTATGTTTGTCTCGCTCCTATGAGCTCCCCTATGGGCGCAGCGGTATTACGAAATGAAATTACAAGAGACGTTCGCGGAGTCCTTTCAGGGCATTAATTTGTATCAAGAATTTGTAGAGATTTAGCTTGAGTCGGGACGGAGTGTTCATCGCAGCCGGCGAGCGTTAACACTTATTAAGGGGGTGCATCCCTGCGACAGATGTAGGGGAGGATCCGCCATTTGCGTAATGTCAGGAATGGTTACACTCGATTTAATAAAACTCCGAAACATTTCATTCTGAAGAATTTAAGAGTCAATTCGTTTTAAACGCCACAGTAGCATAGCGAGAAAAAACCGTGCGCCGAAACGTGCCTGGAATACATTGCCAAGGCTTGGATTTCTTATCGGTAGCAATTGAGATGAGTACTTATGGCTTTTCGAGTGGCTCGGCTTCGTTTAATTTGTTGTTTCAGCGTGGAATTTTTATTAACGTCTCCCCTCACTTTACATTTTTAGGGACGTGGTCCTTATTGGCGAGTCAAGGTGAAGACAAAGTTTCACTTCTTCTTTTACGCATTGCTTTGAGTCTTGATGCAATGGTGCAATGTGAATAGTAAATAGACTGATGTGATTAATGCCTACTATGCGGTCTGTGGTCAAACCTGTTGAGTCGTTCTGTTGAGAGGTACACAGACTGTGACGATCGATTAGTTCAATCAAACATGTCACATTACTCACTTACTCATTAATTAGTAGTGGTATGTCGACCTAGCTTGTGAATTATGTGTTTTGTTATATATACGTAACTCAAAAAGGTATCTTAATATTATCACACACACAATTGCATGAGCTAGGTAGGTAACTAGCTATTCATAATTATTCTAGCTTTGTTTCTCTGGATAGAAGTCTGATCAATACAAACATAAAATATACCGTTATATAAATATAGATATAATATATCTGGATTTTATTAGATGCCATGTGTGCTTACCATTTTGATAATACGAATCATAATTGTACCCTATATATTGCAGAAGTTATCTATCAACTTTCACACAGAGATTTTCCTCAGAAATGATAATGGGATTGCATAAAATTATAGTGTTATCTCCATTTTACTTGCAAATATGATCACATTATGTCCAAGCTTGTGACTGGGTTCAGAAATTAATAGCAATGCGGAGCGTGTGTCGATCGAAAACACAAGGGGAACACTCAGCAGATGCTTATCAACACACGCGCTCCCTGCCTCTCACAATGCTTGGTCCTACGTTTCTACGTACGAATGTAAATAGCTGCTCATTATCCGACTCACTGTAATCTCAGGTATGATTTGTACTCTCCATGTTAACACTTTCAGTGAATAAGCAATTTACGAGTATGTTTAAAGCTTACAAACATGCTATAATAATCGGCTAGACAATTAACTTCTGACTACCTAACAAATTAATTTATTCGGTGCACTGTAGGATTCATTCAGGCTGGTATTATGACAAAAAAACTCACTTCTACTTCTACTCACATTAGTTTTAACAAATGACTATTGTAACATGTGGCGCGTAAATGTGACTAAACGTAATTAATGATCGATTGAAGCTTGTCGACCAAAGAGAATGGCTCGCGGAACCCTCCTCCAATCTTTACCAACACAAAATAGGAGTCCCCTGGGCCCGTCGTGCCTTTTAATTTGCGAGCATTAGGGGTGCACCCTGTTTCGTAAAAATAATATTTAAAATTACGTACTCGTTTTACCAATCGATAACATCCTCTTCTTAAATTAATTTTTGAGAGTTATTTTGATCGTTGATCATCGATTGCTGTTTTTTATAGACAAATCGATATTTGCTAAAGTTAAATTTCACTTTGCACTTATAGTACAGTAATTTGGTCGAGAAAATAGAGGTTACCTGGAAAGTTTTCCGGGAGTTTTGAAATTTGGCAATTTTATAGATTTTGGTATGCTCTTGCCAAATTTCAACTTTGCCACCTCGTATGGCTGCCGCTCGCGCCGCCATATTGAAAAAATGGCGCCCAAAAGCAGTTTTTTGATAATAACTCCTTTCTGGCGCATTTTACAGGAAAAACATATTTATTCAAAAAAAAAGTAGAGAAAATTTCCTACAATTTATGTCTAACATTTTCTTTCCTAAACTCAATAGTTTCGGCGTACGAGCACCGTAAACCATTATACATCCACACCAACGTGTAATATTTACTTTAAACTCATAACGTGATTTGTAAATTATACGAAGGTTAAATATTGTTCCATAGAATGAAAACATAGCTAACTACTAGTCTACCATGTCTAGCTAGTCTGTTATGTCTCCGCAGGTATAAAGGAATAGGACCACTTCTGTGGAACATCGGCTTCGACTGGCTGTTGCGCGGGACCCTCCTCCGTGACACGAGTGTCATCTGCTACGCGGATGACACTCTTCTCACCGCCCGGGGGGGGGGATTTCAGGGAGGTGGCCAATTTGGCCTCAGCGGGCGGATCCCTGGTCGCAGGAAGGATCCGCCGCCTGGGATTGGGGGTTGCGCTGCACAAGACCGAGGCCGTGTTTTTCCACGGTCCTCGGCAGCGCATCCCACCCGAAGGCCACATCACCGTGGCGGGAGTCACGACCCAGATGAAATATCTGGGTCTTGTCCTTGAGGGCCGCGAACTCCCTGTCGTGGCTCCTCCCAAATCTGGGGGGGCCTGGAGCGCGATGCCGGCAGCTGTACGCCGGCATCCTGCGAAGTATGGCCCTGTACGGGGCGCCCATCTGGGCAGACTCCCTCTACAGGAGGGAGAACGCCACCGCCATCCGGATGCCCCAAAGGACCATCGCACTGCGGGTGGCGAGGGCCTACCGCTCAGTGGGTTTCTCGGCGGCGTGCGCTCTGGCGGGCACCCCTCCTTGGGAGTTTGAGGCGTGGGTGCTCGCCAGGGTGTACGAGTGGACGGCCCGGCGAAAGGCACTCGGGGAGCGCCCGCCGCGGAAGAGCGGGAGGCCATGTGGCGGCCCCTATCGTGACTCCCGCCACGGTGATGTGGCCTTCGGGTGGGATGCGCTGCCGAGGACCGTGGAAAAACACGGCCTCGATCTTGTGCAGCGCAACCCCCAATCCCAGGAGGAGGATCCTTCCTGCGACCAGGGATCCGCCCGCCGAGGCCAAATTGGCCGCCTCCCTGAAATCCGCGTAGCAGATGACACTCGTGTCACGGAGGAGGGTCCCGCGCAACAGCCAGTCGAAGCCGATGTTCCACAGAAGTGGTCCTATTCCTTTATACCTGCGGAGACATAACAGACTAGCTAGACATGGTAGACTAGTAGTTAGCTATGTTTTCATTCTATGGAACAATATTTAACCTTCGTATAATTTACAAATCACGTTATGAGTTTAAAGTAAATATTACACGTTGGTGTGGATGTATAATGGTTTACGGTGCTCGTACGCCGAAACTATTGAGTTTAGGAAAGAAAATGTTAGACATAAATTGTAGGAAATTTTCTCTACTTTTTTTTTGAATAAATATGTTTTTCCTGTAAAATGCGCCAGAAAGGAGTTATTATCAAAAAACTGCTTTTGGGCGCCATTTTTTCAATATGGCGGCGCGAGCGGCAGCCATACGAGGTGGCAAAGTTGAAATTTGGCAAGAGCATACCAAAATCTATAAAATTGCCAAATTTCAAAACTCCCGGAAAACTTTCCAGGTAAAAATACCAAATGATTGGATTAATACTTATACTTTGGGACCACACAACACACTCGTAAGTGGTTTAAAATATTTTAGAATGATGTCTTCTTCTTCTAAACATTGATTCTTCGTCTTCCTGACTTTATTCCGCCTAAACAGAGTCGGCACAGTATGTGTTTTTCTTCAATTCCTCTCTGTCAGCCATTTCAGTCATAACTACTTACTTACATTGATTCAATAATAATAATAAGAAGTCAAAGCGTTAGAAAATTTGTGCAATCAAACTCGTTGACAGCCCGGTTGGCTTTGTGGTTAGTGACCCTGACTTTCAAGCCGCGGGTCGTGGGTTCGATTCCCACCCAGGACAAACATTTGTATGCATGAATATGTCTGTTTGTCCTGTGTCTGGTTGTAAATATCTATATAAGTAAGTATTTAAAAGTAGTATATGTAGTATATCAGCTATCTGGTTACCATAACACAAGCTCACTTTGATGCTTAATTTGGAATCAGATTGGCCGTGTGTGAAAAATGTCCCAGGATATTTATTTATTATTTATAAACTATAGAGTTTTAAAGAAAAGAATCCAATTGCAGATGTAGCAGTAGATAAGATAAAAATCCTACTCCTGAATATAATTCTGAATTTAAATGGAAGAAGAATCCTTGCATGTATAGTATAGATAGAATGCGAAATGCTTGCGCGTAGAACCGTAGGATAATATCGGGGCGTGCGCGCTCCCCTATCGAATTTTTAATCGCAAACGTTGATGTCGTTTGTCTAGTAGGTATTGTGGTGTGCGATGGTGCCGCAGGCGTACTCCGTGGCTGCGCACTGCACCACCCCACATCAATTTATAATTCATATCATACTGGTGCTGCAAATTACTTTCCCCTTTAGGTACTAAAATTTTTGACTTTTTTAAGAAACTTTCACATAATCTCAGTTTAAGTTTGGGTCATAAATACTACACACTGTGACACCCATACCTACATATTAATAAACTAGCTTTTGCCCGCGACTTCGTCCGCGTGGAATAGTTACTTTGGGCATGCTTTGGGCAAACGCTAACTTTCAACTCCCGACTTCGTTTACGTAGAAGGAGGGTACGCATAGCTAACTGATGACTGCAAGCCCGCGCCGCCCCGGCACATAAGGTGCGCGCAGTACTTGATAATTATTTTGCTGGGATGTTATTTTAACTTTGCGATATCTCCTAAGATATTCATTGAAATCGAATGCTGTAAATGGCAATTTTGTTTTAAATTAAATACTTGTGATGAATAACGTATTTATTTGGATAAGGATTAATATCATCTTTATAAAAACACCTTCACAAAAAATGGTTATTGTGAGCCAACCTTAACAGTTACATATATGCTATCCCGGACTTTTTTTTGAACTTTTAAAGGGGACCAATTCTGTCATTTTAGTTTTTAATATTTTTAATTTATTTTATATTATTTAATTTTAACCGTTTACGCAGCGTACGCAGCGAAAGCTCAAAAAAGGAAATTAAGACTCCCGATTTTGAAACATTCTTCATTGGTGCTCCGCTCCTATTAGTCGTAGCGTGATGATATATAGCCTATAGCCTTCCTCGAAAAATGGACTAACTAACACCGAAATATTTTTTTAAATCGGACCAGTACTTTCTGAGATTAGTGCGTTCAAGCAGAGAAACAAACAAACAAACTCTACTCCTTTATAATATTAGTATAGATAATTGGCTTGTTTCAAATTAACATTCCCAGGTCAAATAAAATCTACCTGTATCCTAACTAGTTCTGCGACCATAAAAAATACGTTTACTAAACGGCATTTATTGAGAGACAAAAACAAAAATTTATAATATTTACATAGGTAATCTCTCTTAAGCTTTTGTTCCATCAGGTATTTCATTTAATTTCGCTTATAGTTGGTAATAAGTTGTGAACGAAAACCAATCGTAAATCAATTTTGTGCGCGAAAAAGACGATATCGTTATTGGTAAAACCACACGCGTTCCCCTGATATATAATATGGAAAGGCAAGTCCGGTGCGGTGTGGTGCGATGCGGAGCGGAGCGGCGCGGGCGGGCGGCGTAATGTTTATTTGATACATGTAATCGCCACATGATGTATGGCCACGATCGAGCGCTGCGCTCGTCGCCACTCACTCACCGACGTAAGGTTTATGATGATTATTCCCTCTAAATGATGATTTATTACAGGATTAGGCAGGCACATGGTCCATTTTGTGGGAGAATGGATTTATTCATTAAAATATTATCCATATTAAAGCCATAAGAAATCAGTTTCGTTGAAGATTATTTTAATATGGAGTGGCATTTAAACATTTTTTTTCTAATAAAACTAATACCTACTGAAACTAAATAAGTTTTCCTCGCTACATTTTTCGTATTGAGGTTAAACACAGTTGGGAGTTATCTGAGCGAATATTCCAGATCATCATTGTATTTGACTTGGCTGGCCGGTTGGCTTTGTAATTATTGACCCTGACTTCACGACGCCGATCTTGGGTTCGATTCTCACCCAGGACAAACATATGTGCCCACGAACGTTTGTTCTATGTCTGGATGTAAATATCTATATAGTATATATATATTATTTGTATCTAATAATATTATAACTACTTAGTGCCAAATACTTTAAGTTACAGAGCAACTTTGAACAAGATATGCCAACGCAATTATGTGTAATATTTCAATTCAAAGAATACTCTTTTGTACTACATCGTAGTTAATAATAATTATTATAGCAAAAGTCGTCCTCGGGCGCGTTCCCAAGACAAAGCTAATCAAATTATAATTTCAAATTAACTTTGGCTGCAGGCGACTTTATGACACAAAACAATGTGATTTAAAACAATACTTTTAATTTCACAGGGACTTTTAATATGCGCGGAAATGTTTTTATGCTTAATAACCGAATAATGAAGTAGTATTTCAAAATAATGAATTACTTACATAGAGACAAGAAATACCAACTTGATAAATCAGAAAACATACAAACAAATAGTAAGGGTCACCCCTTATTATAATATTATTTTAATTTGATTTTAGTTATAAGTCAGAATCACTACCAAATAAATAATACTATGCATTAGACCACTGCTGAAATACTTTAGTATTACCGAATGCAAACGTGTTATGTACCTACATCTAAATCAAATACATAATTTATAACTGTACCAACTTACTTTATAAACCACTTGTATGTAGTCTAGGCAATGGCCTACGTTATTTATTTTTTCACGTTTCTTCAACTTATCACAGACAAAAATACAAAATGCATAACTTCTAACTTCGGGTAGAAAATAACAAAGACGCCATTAAAATTACTTTAATATAAGTTTGTTTCTTTGAATCGCAATGTTGAGGGGAAATTTTCGGAATTTATTTTAAAGCATTTCTTGCAAAGGAGATGCTTCCGACGTGGTCCGGAGTTAGACAACTGTTATATGTAAAAAGTTGAATGTTAAATGGAATAAACTTGCCTAGTTGTTAGATTTCTGTATTCAAAAGAGCCAACATATTTTCCTAAGTTTATATCGTATCTATATTCTGATATATTTAATAAAATATGCGTATGTATAAGTTTATTGACTATCTTAACTTAATAAAAAAATTTATTATTACTTAGTTTGGAACGAACTAATCTAGATAATACTAAGTGATCTCTTTTGTCTGGCTATCAAATTAAAATCACTAAAACATGCCCTTTACATGTTTTTGTGTTCTAAATAGGAAACATTCAGTCCTGACATTGCAGCCAAGACTGACTTTTATGTGCTTTTTATCTACACCGTCGAAAATGATTTTTCATCATTTGCAAAGTCACAAGATGACTTTGTATTTTATTTTTATTTGATTAAAATAGCCTTGGGTACTTAAGTTGGTATAGACTTCCTTGATACACGTATGTTCATTCTGCAAACATCGAATCGAATTTAATATGACAACCGTAAAAAGTATGTATCTAGGTAATATTTTTTACTTATAGGTTAGTACCTAAAGGTATAATTAGGCATTAAAATAACGCATCTACAGTTATTCCAGATTCATTCGAACGAAAGTGTTGTATCTATCTATTTGTTTCTAAAAGTAGCAGTCCCAGTTATAAATAACTGTAAAAATACTTAAAGCCTTTCAAGAGAGATCACCGAAATGCAATCCTCGATAATATAGGTAGGATACCCCGTTGCGACCATTGATTCCAAAGAAAGACAAGTAGAAAGTTTCCCGCCGAAGACATGAAATCATAGAACGATTTCTTTTACGACTTCGGTTTCAACTTCATAGCTATGAATTATGCAGAAAGGAGAGAGATTTCCTACGATAAAAGTCGTAACACCCAAGAGTGTTCTAAAAAGAGCGCTTAAGATATGATAGGAAAACCTCCCCACATTTTTCTGAAACCCTTTGTAAAATTTCTAGATAATTTATATGTGTTTTCTTTGATGAATTTTCTCAGCATTTTATGTATGACTTCATTCAATTTGGCATTAAACATTCTGTTTAAAAAAATCAATCTTGCAGGTAGGTTGTTTTCAGTTTTTGTATTTGAATTTTGGAATGGAAGGTTACGGATTTAATTTTGTGGCATAACACGCTATAAAAAAATACTGTGGTTAGTGTTTTTTTAATTGGCGTTGCAGTGCGGAATAGAAGCGAAAGCGACTCCAGGCCGCAGTTGCTAGACGCATCGAGCGGGGTGCGCCGCGCGCGTCCTGAATACCTAATTGACTAATATTAGTTTCTGCGAGGGGAAACTTCCTTAGAGGTGAGCACAAAACTTGAGACAAAGAACACGTACGAGACTTGCAACGGCTATTTTTTAAGTTTTAATACATGAACTTACTTAAATACATGAAATCCCTACATACTAAATATTGTGCGTTTATATTTAATCGAGAAAAGAGTGACTATGGACAACAAGACCTCTTAATTTAGTTATTTCCCTCTGTAGTTACCGAGACCTATAGTTTCTCCTTATAACAAGTTTGTATCTATTTCGACAGGTAGATACAAAAACCTTGTGGTATAAAAAAAAAAGACAGGATACCTACTGTGTCAGATTTTGAGTCGCAATGGGTGCTCTCGCAGCGCACAGCGTGGACGCTCGTCTGGGCGCATAGGTTGAAATGAAATAAATTCCATTAGCGTAATTGGTAGCAAGTTGAGTTACCTATATAGATAGAGCCTTCATTTTGTGATTCTATCCATACACATCCACAGTGCAGTTATTGCATACTTACCCACTGTTAAGTGTACGTGAGGACCATAACAAATTACCATAATTTTTTTGGCTGATACATAAATTTATTCAGTAGGTATGAAAAATAAATATAATGGTTCAAGATTTGTAAGCTGCGAAAGGCGACGCATTCCCTGAACACAGTTTCAGCTTACTTTGTTATGCTAATCTTAATAATTCTTTAGGCGGAGGAAGTTTCAGAGATGTAACTTTTTTGGAAACAACTTGTAATTCTGTCGTAATTTGTTACGCCATTGAATGCTAAGGTTATGCGAAGTAAATAATCTACGGGTAGAACTGGGATAGAATATTCTTCTCTAGGCAATTTTTGGACTAAGATTTGATCATGTCGAATTCATTGACCACTAAGAATATTAAATTTGGTAATCATAAAGTTAACAATCTGAAAACATTGTCCCTACAACTATCCTAACAGTCTTGTAAAGCTCCTAGCTGACTTGTTCAAATTAACGAAGAAAACTTTTCGATCAAGTCCGTCTACCTGAAAACACAAAGTAAACTCCGTGCCTTCGCAACTTATCCATTAACTTAAGTAGAATCTGTAGACAGCATAGTAGAGAATAGTGCCTTCGCCGCCGTCGTGTTAGAGATAGTTTGAGCGTTAAACGAAATTTATGATGTTAGATTGATTGGTAGGTGCTGTGTTCAGTTAAAAGAGTATGTATCTGATTTGAACTATTAGAAATGTTTAAGTATATTTTTTATAAATTAAAGGTAATATATATAGAGAAATCAACTATTCCAATGTATTTATAATATACTATACCTACATGTCTGCTCAAATGTTGTCGAGTAGAGGGTAGGTATAGAATCTCGCCAGTCACCCTTTTCCATAATACCGCTAAAAGTTAATGAAACTGCTCGATCATGCATGTTCCAAATTATTATTCTATTCTGTGATTAATTTTGCCCCACTTTAACTTTTTATTAATTTACAGAAAAGTTTTTGAGCCTGATTTAAAAAGTCACAATACATTTACCATGAAATCTTCATTAACTTGTAAAAGAACTTCCAACAATATCCTTTTGAACCGAGACCCGAAAATGAAAAATTATTTCTTGAATTTTTACTTCACTTAAAATCTGCACAAGGTTGTAGTCGACGACCGCTTTATTATTTACGACAAGGAACACGAAACTCATCTCAAGTTATAAACTTCTTGGAATTTCTCCTGAAGTAATACAGAGCTATTATTATGATGTCCCCACAAAAAATATTCGTTGTGTAGGGGCCTAGGGTCGGGAGCGAGGGTGCCGGGCGACGACGACGGGCCAGCGTAGTCGAGCGGGATCACGAGGGACGGCTTGCAAGAATCATTGTGTTCATGTCCCCGCGCGACTCCGCCGCCGCCGCCGCCGCCGCCGCCGCCGCCGCACCGCGCTGCCACCCACCGTAATAACATATTTAAATAAACATAATATACCGTAAAGGTATTTCAATAAACGCAGCATTCTTAGTCGTTCCTTGATTTTTTTATATTTAGGCAGGTATTTAGGATTCCAAAATATTTATAGTCAATTTATATTTTTTTGTTTCTATAGGTATCTACTTGTTTGTCTTATGACATGAATAAGTCTGTTTGTTCTGTATCTGGATGTTAATTATATCTATATAAGTATGTATGTAAATGTTAAAAGCCGTGGTGGCTCAGTGGGTAACGCACCGACTCACGACCATGAGGGTGCAGGTTCAAACCCTGGCCCGTAACTCGTGAGTTTTCTAAAAAAAACTTACGTACGGATTCACACCACTGGCTTTCGGTGAAGGAAAACATCGTGAGGAAACCTGCATGCCCGAGATGTCACAATCAAAGGCATGTGAAGTCCGCCAATCCGCACTAGGCCCGCGTGGTGGACTATGGCCTAGGTACACCCCCTCATTGTTAGGGGAGGCTCGAGCTCCTCGGTGGAGACGTATATACGTCTATACGTATATATGAGCTGGTGATGATGAAGTATGTATTTAAAAGTATATAATAAATTAGCTATATGGTTACTATAACACAAGCTCACTCTGAAGCTTATTGTGGAATCGGATTGGCCGTGTGTGTAAATTGTCCCAGGATATTTATTATTATTAATTATGTAAGGTTGTAACGTGAAACGTAACATCATTTTATTATGGTATGTCCCCGGATTTGTATATTTAATATATTTTATCAGAGACATTAATATCGATGCAAATATTGAGTTAAAGTATCTAAATCTAAAATCATAGCGTTTATTATGAAAATGGCTTTCGAACATTACTATAACTACAAGCTATATAAAAGAAATACGGCTTAAATGGCTTACGGCAGTAAAAAAAGTTTTTGTGATGTTTTTCTTCCAAACCACTTAACAAGCTTGGCGCACGTAGACATGTTTGTGTCTTGCTTGCATTATGACACCGTGTTACTATAAGATTTAGAGGGGACAAAAGTGAGGAGACGCGGTGGCGCCCACCGCCGCCGCGCAGCCCCTGTAGGAACATACCTACATAGGCTACATAGGTACGTTGTCTATTATGTCTCTTCTCAATACTACCATACGAACAGCGTCCTGGTTACTACTATTAATCTATTAGATTAATTTTGCCTAAAAGTCAATCGTTACACGTTTAAATTAGATAAGCACTGGATCGATTTCGATTTGGCTTCAGTTGCAGTGCTACAATCATGACACACACGTACCGCCAAAAGACTTTTTGTATGGTAATTGTGTGAATGAATATTTGTCAACTGCCTCACTTTCACTTCATACATAAAATACCTATGTCAGTGAGACTACTACAGGTCTTTCTCAAGCTTGCAATATCAAGATCTTCGAATACATTAAAAATTTAATTAAATTACAAACGCCGTTTTAATCTATTTATCACATTTTCTGTATATACTTATATAATCTGTATATCTGTATCCTCTTTCACATGCCTTGTACAAACTTATGTTACACTCAAACTAAAAAATAACTTTACCAATACTTAAGTAAAGGAAAACAGATTCTGGTCCCCGTACTACCAAACTTCCTCATTTAATTAATTATGGAAAATACATCATGCAGCAGACTGTTGTCGTAAAGTTCACCACCGCATCCATCCGTAATTTGTAAAATAATTTCCGACATTGTTTAGTCTTATTATTGCGAATTAGTAAGACGCATGTATGAATAAGTCTGCCTGGAGTAAGATGTACCTGTAAATTCAATATATCTTAAATAGGATTGCTCCTAAGCGACTTATATTTAGTTAACAATGAAAAACGTATCTTAACATAGTGAAACTGAGTTAAGAAGCACGCAGCGGGCGATGTCTCAGCCCGGGTAATATACGCTAACGGTCTGGGACAAGACAAATGTGTTTTCTCTCGCTTGCTATTAGACGCCTACTGCTGGCTCTCGCTCTTGTGCCCCCCGGATCTTGATTGAAAACAATAGCTTATTATTGGATTTTAAGGCAATGGATAAGGGCATTTTTAATAAGATAAGATAGTAAATGGAGATATGTGGTTACATTAAAATATATTGATATTATTTTAGTAGGTATTTCATGTTAGTGAATATGAACACGTAAATTGTTAGGTAGGTATAATATAAAGACAAGGGTGGCAGCATTCACGTCGCAGCTAGTTAGCAGCGCAAACTGGCTCATCGTCGGCGTTCGCGCAAATTGAATTTGTCTCGAACGCTCGACAGTAGAGCGAACAGAGCGCGCTGTGCCGACCGGTGACTATCGCCCCGTACACTATGTGTCCGCTTCGATTACTATCACATTTATTTATCTACTAGTGGCTCCCCGCGGCTTCGCCCGCGTTCCCGGGGATCTTCAATTTTCCCGGGATAAAAAGTAGCCTATGTGTTATTCCAGAACATATTCTAGCTCTGTGCCAAATTTCAAGCAGATCCCTTCAGCCGTTGGAGCGTGAAAGAGTAACAAACATCCATACATACAAACTTTCGCATTTATAATATTAGTAGGATTCTATAGGCTCTCAATTTTCGAAATAATATTTTCTATGAAGACTTATTTATTATTCTGCTTTGTCTATCACGTCCATACATCATAATATTATCATAAACATTGAGTTAAGTTGTTATAGAAATTGTTCACATATTTCAGTGCAGCGCTTAGAACGTAAACTTATAATAATCAGTTTAATAATAATAAGTAGACATCCTGTATGACATCCTGTATGAACTGAAATTAAGCATGATTATATAAATTTTTAGAGGACATACCGCAACATGTATGACACGCCAGCGCTATTTGTAGTAGCATGGATAAGTATTACGTTTTACCATGACTTGCGTTTTATCGAGTGTTAGCGAGATTAATGGCGGCTTGTCGCACGCTCGCAGCAATTACACGCGCAATGTGGCAGAGCCCGCGCTCGCGTCATGGTACTCATGGTGTTGTTGCGTTCATCAGCCGTATGAACGTAAGTGAAATGACGCGCGTGAAACTGACTTGAGGGCATTTGGCTTATGATGTTCAATAGTGTAGCAAGAATTTTCGCACCCTATATATTATATAGTTATATCTTAAATAATTACAAATTAAAATTACTTAATAGCATATGTTAATTTGATGAGTGCTACATTTATTTCTACAATAAAAATTTAAAGAATTTAACATTTATTTTTGTTTTCAATACTTAAAGTTTATTTCTATAAATAAATATAATAAGTTATATTTGACTTATAGCTGGCGCCACTTTCAATTAGAATAAATAGGTAAGACTTATTGAACCACATTGAAAGAATCTAGGTAAGTAAAACTAAATTAAATTATACTTTTACTGCAAAGTTACTATTTATACATGTACAAAAATATGGAGTTACCTACTCATAAATGTATTCATTAGGAATGTAAATTTATATAATTTCCTTCTAGTAGCCATGTCTCATACATATGAAATTCTCATTTCATAAAATATTCAAAATGGTTTCATGCTTCCTAATTATCCGTGTTTGTACGACGCCAAAAACTTTTGTACGCTTTATGAAAATGATATGATATAAGTATTAGTTTCAACTGTTAATATTTGCGGTTCCTATAAGCTAAATGTTTAATTTAAATAGGGATTTTATGTCGAAACCATTTGTAACGTCACTATTACACAGAAAAGATAAAATAACATATCATAACACGTACATATTTATAAATAGAACATATCCTTATACCCTAATAAAAAACAACAACAAAGTCAAAATGACACTATATATCAAAAGTAAAACAAACATATTTTGTAGATATTATAGTTGAAGGCTCCACATTCATTCTAGGTAGGTAGTTATATCATAATTAGTCTAAAGTAAGGGAGGGTTGCGTAGGCTAAAGATAAAGTACGTAGTACGTGACTAGTCTAGTAGTCTTCCCGTAAAATTTTAATAATTGTCCATGCGCGTCCAATCATCCGTTTATATATATATAATATCAACCTACATGTACTTTCCGGTAGATGGAGCTGTTCTTATCGCTGAAATATTAATGTGAAAAAACGTGTATGAAGCTGCGGGCAATGAAATTTTGTTGAAGTATTAACAATGTTGTTAACCCATGATTATTTTTATTAATACATATAGGTACATATAAGTAAGGGTATCTGTCAACCACGCCTACTTATACATACATCTTCAGCTAAATAAATCTTTACTCGAAATACCAACTACGACATAGCATTGAATCTCGTAGCTTCGTAGCATTGCTATATCCCGTAGCACCACGTAGCTCGTAGCGCGTTTAGTTTTTAGTCGTAGTCGTTACAAATGTATTTATCTTGCTAGAATGCGTTACCTGCATGGACAAAATAATGTAGACATAACCTACATACTATAATATATAAATGCGTCCATGCGTGCTAAAGTAATAAAAATAAACCCACTTCATAATATTATCAATATACTTAGGTACGATTTATTTAACTGTTGCTTATTCCATTTTATATAAAGGAGAAAGATAAACAAAGCACAAATAATTTTACGATAACCACTAAACATCTCGCGGTGGTTTGAAGCGAAATTCGGTCCTTTCAATAAACAGTTGGCCAAATCTAAACATACGTTTACCAAATCTGCTAAGAGGCCCATTTTGCCGCTACGTGACTGAATCGAAACGAATTTGTCCCACTAAAGCCGCAAGCTTTTTTCTCACATTCGATGGACAGATAGAGATAGTAGTCCCTTCCAACGAATGGTCACACTAAATCCTTAACACTCAACTTCACAGTGACTTGCAGTCCTTTTATGTTTTCCAATGTTTATATAGCCAAACTTTTAAAATATAAATGAAAAGTTATCGAATCGAGTACTTTTTAAATCGAAAACAAGACTAAATATTACTGACAATTATCTGATATATTATTTATATTTAAACGCACCCCTTTTTCATTAATTTAGGAAAATATATTTTCTTTAAAATTGATTTATCAATTAATGAATACTTTTTCTCATGTTCCTAGGTAAAATCAAAATAATGAGAGCCTATCCTAAGTCGGCGTACGCGGCAAATCCGCCTCACGGGGTTCCAACCAGGTGCAGAAATGTTCCATAATTTAATTTGGGACTTAGGGATCTGTTTTATTGAATCTTGGAATCTTTTTATCGCCCTCACACTTCAACCCCTTTCGTCAAATTAGACATATGTATCAAATCATAGATGAGTTTGCGTGTACCTTAGTCATCTTTTCAATCATACAGGGTAGGTAATTATTACACAGCAGATTTTTTTACAGCGGTAATTGGTGATCAAATATCATACGACTGCTTTATTTCAGAACAAATTGGTTTGAAATGTCCGAATAACCACAGTAAAGCGTACAGACACTGAACAAACGCACAAAAACAAAATCACGCATGGCTGAGCGCGCCGCGAGCCGCCGGAAAAATGAATGGGTATTTTGCGATAATTGCGAGTACGGCCAGACATAACAATATAATACATAGCTATAACAATGTGTCAATATTCTCCAATAATAAAGTTCACTTTGAATGTTCGGAAAACCTTTCAGCGAATGTTCTGAATGGAATCATTGGCTTTTTATATTCAATGCCGGTGGATCTATATGACTAGTCGACGTTTAGTTAGTGCAATGTCTTGTAGATAACATAACAGCAAATGTTTAGCTAGCAAGGCGCGAGGCAGCGTAGCGCCGCCGGCGGACAGCTGCGCCGCGTAACGAATACCAAGCAGTCGCCCGACCTCGGCAGGCCTTAGCTAATATTGTGCTGACTCACATACCTTCTAATGCACATTCCTTATCGTTTTATTTTCTTTTTACGTCACAATGTCGAACTTATTTAATTAACGTGACGTAAAACTCGGAAGCTATTGTTACCTGACGATAATGTAGAGAATAAGAAACATAACTATTCTACTGGTTTGAATGAAAATTGTTGAAACTAAATAATATACTTGTACATATGTAGGATTCTTATGTCAACGTCTCCTCTAATCACTTTCTGCATATATAGCGCCCGTTATCATAAAATCAAATTATAAATACAAGTGACTGTTAGAAATGTTATTGATAGTTGATATCAAATCATATTTAAATATAATGTCGTTTGTTCATCGAATAATATTAGGTTCCTGCCCGGAATTGATATTCAAATTATGTGATTATAACTCAATGCACTTGACGTTTGGAATAATAACCATACTGTACTAGTCACGCATCATGTATAGGTATAGGTATGCCGTGAGTGCTGTGCTGTGACACATCACTTCGTTGTTATTACATCCCTGTATAGGTGCATAGCATGCACGAATCGTTCAACATGTGACGTGTCCATTAAGTATTTAATGAACTAATCTGATACATTCATATTACGTATTTAATTAATACGAACACCCAGTAAAAACATACACTATAGGCCAACGGTACACATACATGGACGACTTAAAAAATATATGTAAAAGAAACGCGCCTAACCGTGCGTTAATCCCAGAGAGAATACCCAGTGTGTAACTTTTCGCTTCTTTATCGTGCCGTTGAAATCGTACTTCTTTGTGAGTAATCCCTCCACGTCCCAGCCATGTCGCCGACGAAGATAGAGCACGATCTTCACAAATAATGTCACATGCGATTCGTTTCAAACGACGTGACTCGCATCACCGTGGCTACCCACGGTGCCTTATATAATGGGATAAATATGCTGCGGTTATGCCAACACATGGCCCTCGAATTAAGTGAGCGCTATTTACTGCACGCGGCGAAATATCCTAGCCGCTTGATTAACTACTTCTTATTTACCTTTTCATCTGGCTTATTAAGTATGGGACACTTTTTTGCTATTCATAAACGTGTGCGCAGAAGTCACGTGAACGCAACGTTGGGGAAACATTTTTATGAGCACAGAATTAATCTTACATTTAAGAGATGTGTAAGTTATAATGAAATGAGTACAAAATGTGATGTTGTGGTGGTAGGTAAATATATTTATTACGTCGTTACATCACAAGATTTTTACCTAAGTTACG
Source organism: Thyatira batis (assembly GCA_905147785.2). NCBI lineage: Eukaryota > Metazoa > Arthropoda > Insecta > Lepidoptera > Drepanidae > Thyatira > Thyatira batis. Next base: position 6,802,605 of record LR990487.1, read on the forward strand.
TAACCTTAGCCAGTTTTTAAATGTTGGGTTTCTTATAACAATAGTGAAAGTTACTCTGTGTGTATGTTTGTCACTCTTAAACTTCTGTACCGCTACACTATATGTAATACATTTTGGTATAGTGATCGATTTATGGAGAAGGACATAGATTACCAAAATCATTATTATAAGAGGACGAAATTCAATAGATAAAGAATTCAGTAAGTAACCGTATAATTGTATAAAAAAATTGTATTAACCGGTTGTTATATTGTTCATCAAAGCATTAACCTGACATTGACTCGAGTCTTCCACACATAAGTCTGTTCTTTTATTGTAAGTAGTTTAGTTACCTTTGTTGACGCATGTACCTATAAAATTGTTTATCGTCGTGGTATTTGTTACCCATCAATCGTAAACCTAAGGCTTCGAATAAAACAAACGGGGTGCCATTGTTTAAACACCTTACGTTCTTAGCATGTAAAACAAAAAAGTGTGTGATTCCGAGAACGTCTCAAGTAAAATATGTAATTTCAGATAAAGTGGCATCCCATTCCAGATAAGACGCAGCACGACCCACGTCGAGAGTCATCCGACTCGTTACGAGCCGCCCGAAGCGAGGTGTGATACAAAATCATCAATCTTTCTCGAGATTGTACTATTAAATGCTTCTTCGCTCTTTTCCCTCGAACTCGAGACCAGAAACAAATGTAAAAAGTTGTGTGATAAGTTCAATTTGAATTTGTAAAGCCCCTTTCAGCGTTTCTCGCCTGGTTATCTCGGCAAGGAGAGAACGGAAAATACAAAAGTAAGAGATAGGAAATGAAGAGGCGGAAAAAGTGTCGGGCTCGGAACAAACGCGGAAAAGTTGGCGTTATCCGGGAGACAAGTTAAATCGCAATTTATTAGGGCGTACCAGCGGGCTTAGCACCGGCCACCACGCGAGCCGAGCCGTGTCGAGCCACTATCGCCGCTGCTACCGGTGCCGATCATGGTAGTCACACAAGATATCCTTTCAGGATTCAATTAGAATTACCGTGGAATACGTACATAGCAATTTCAGGTAACTAAGTGAGGTATCCATGCATCCAAGGCATACAGATTAAAAAAATTAAGCATATAGATCCCTAGGACGTGGTCACAACGATTTTTCTAACACTGGCTACTTTTTCCGAAACCACAAACCAGTTGAATTTGATATCTACAATGAGTTTGATTTGAAAAGTTGGTAGTTAGGTATAAATGATATGAAGTGGTTTGACGTTGACTCGAATAGGGAATCGAAATATTCAGTCAATTGCCGACAGTATGTTTATAAATAACAAGTGTCCAAAGATCACAAATAAATATGTGTGGAACGTTTAAGTTAAGCAATATTGGCGAGGTATGCTGCATTTATAAGAGAAAATGTCTAAAGCACGTGCTTATGTCGGTGTTGTACTATCGCGCATCTCCAGTGTTGTTCACAAATCTTTATTCATGCCCCATATTTACTTGCAGCATGCGGAGAGTGCGCTCCAGAATATGTTAACCTTACTTTCAGTTTGAGTTGGGTTAACAATATTGATATGCATTGCAACATAACTTTTTAGTGTCCATAAATAACGTAGCCTTGCCCTTGGTAATGCGAGTCAACCTAGCAAATTAAACACGGCTCGGTTGGGGTTTAGGTACTCGAGCTTATAGGCTAGACCCTTATAAGTACCGACTTCGTCTTGGGTTTTGACTTTTTAATTGTTTCAAGTGGTGTCAGTATTTCGCTCAAATCTCGGCAATCGTTTCAGTAATGTAAGGTAAGATACCAATAAATGTCAATGTATTTTCAATCACACGCTCAATTATGAATCTGAATTATACATAGACCTTTGTTTAGTTTATTAATAAGATTTATATAATACAATTTATATAATAAATTATTCAAAAATTGTAATTAATCAAAAGAAAAATCAAACCAACCAGTATTATCAGTTATACTTAGTTAGTACCTACATACCTTCGTATTACTTTTCAATATTTTTTTTGCTATTATTACTAATTGCGGCAGAGACTAATCCGATCCACTTCCACGTGCAGATTCCATTATCTGTAGGATCGTGCCCAGTCGCCCATACATATTCATATGACGCTCGACGAGTCTCGCCAACACGAGTAAATCAATGTCGTTACAGGCAAAATTTTCTTTTTTTCATCTACCCATAGAGACGAGCAAAACTAGACATCACGAATGCACTTCTAAATGTATTTATTTCTCTATCAAATCAACGCCAGTTCTACTTCGACCCTAATTCAACTCGCAAGTTGTGCAAACAAACTTTTTAATTAGTCTACGAGGACAAACAGGCTGTGTCTCTTAGTTTCTCTTACAATTGAACGTACATAGATCTTTTACTAATATACCTACTACTAATGTGAAAATAAAAGTGAAAATACTTAATATTGGCGTAGATTATCTTAATGAATGGCTTGTAGGTAAATGTTACGCCGATACATAAAATAAACGATAAGTACTTTTTTTTATTTGGTGTTTGCTACGCTTTTGCTCAGTAGCAATTACACAGGTTTTCATAATCGAAAAGTGAAGTCTTGTCGAAATATATACCTCGATGTAACATTGTGTAATGTACATTACATAAAATTTATAGTGCTTAATAATATATTAAGGATCTTCACTTGTTTCTCAAAGTTGTAAATTAATTAACCCTTAATGTAGCACTACGTATCTGAATCGCTTCGTCTATGCAGGAAATCTAATAACATAACACGATTGTTTGTCTTGCGGCGAGATGCTTTAATGAATAGTCAACAAACCGACAGCAGCGCATTGAAGGTAGATCGTAATTGTTTTAATAGTAACTAGCTACTACTATCGCAGTTTATTACTGAAATATTGTTCAAGAATAGAATAAATGGACAAATGCGCATTTATTTTTTCTGTAATGTAAAGTACATTACAGAAAAATTTCATGCTAAGTGTTAATTGTTGTTGGAAGTGTTGTAATTATATTGTTAATTTGCAAGTGTCGGCGAGATGTAGTATCGGTCTGTACCGGCGCGTGACGCGGTGTCGGCCAGGCCCGCGACTGCCAGGCGCCACAATTACACAAGCCTCCGTAAATCATAAACATCAACCCTCCATTTAATCCAAATAGTCCGTCGTTAGTCGAGCAGCCTGCGTCTAATTTGTCTCCTGTAACTGGAGATTAATTTATTACCATTAATTACATGACAGTAATCTGACGACTGTTGTATGCACAAATAACTTGTTTACAAAAACTATAGAACTTTACCATTATTAGACAAATTACATAACCAGCTAATAAAAAGGTGTTAAAAAGCAAAAAAAATATGTTTATTTTTGCCTATATTACTCAATCGTTTTAGTAATGTTTTTAATAGTATTGTATATGATGAGTTGGTACAGACTTTTATAAAAATCTGAAAATGCAAAAATCTCTTATGCCTGTTTAGTGCAGTAATTAACTGTAATAGGATAGGACAGCCTTTTGAATACATTTATGAGACAAAGGAGACAGAGCAATATGCACAGCACTTTTTGCTGAGACTCGGCATGGGCTTGTTTGATACAACAACAGACACTTTTTCATTTTCCTATTTTATTAATTTTCTTTAGCAATATGTTGCACCGGGTTCCTAAACTATGGCTGACTTGGATGAAACTAAATGGAGCATAACTTTTTATAGGGGTTTTTGTTTCGAATTCTTCTAATAAAACTAACTTTACCTGTTTCGTAGAGATTATATTATACCCACAAAAAGTTTGATTTTATTAAATTTATCATCCTATAGCGATACAATCTTTGTCAAAATAAAAACAAGGAAATATAGAGGACAAGGCAGGTTTATGATACCAATAATTCATATCTATCTGAGTAGTAACGAATTTAAGTCTGATGATAATGAAACGAATCATAAATAAATAAATAAATATCCTGGGACATTTTTTCACACACGGCCAATCTGATTCTAAAGTAAGCTTCAAAGTGAGCTTGTGTTATGGTAACCAGATAGCTGATATACTACATATAATACTTTTAAATACATACATATTATAGATATTAACATCCAGACACAGGACAAACAGACATATTCATGCATACAAATGTTTGTCCTGGGTGGGATTCGAACCCACGACCCGCGGCTTGAGAGTCAGGGTCACTAACCACAAAGCCAACCGGGCTGTCATCATGCAGTGAATATGTGCAGCTTTAAAGTGGAAAATATTTTGAGTGCCAATAATACATTTCATTGAAATTGTATGAGGTTCGACCACTGAAGTGAGCCTCGGCTTTTAGCAATTTTATTTTTTTTATTTTCTGTGGTTTCGTGAAATATGTTTAAGTAATGATATAACAATCAAGGTGCATTGGTAGTATTTCAGCTATCTGGTTACCATATCACAAGCTCTGCTTAGTTTGAAAGCTGATTTGCCATGCAAAAAATGTCGCTCGATATATTTTTGTCTTATAATAATAAAATATAATATAAATGTCCACCATCTTATACCTATATTAGGTAATTTATTTTACTTACCTATAGCACGAGCACGCTTACATGTGCGATTATCGCACTCTATATCATTTATATTATATATTAAGATATTCGACGACCCACGATTCGTCGCAGACATAAAAACTTTTGTCTACCATGAATGTTTGCAGTTTGTACCTTTTTTAAATAAAAGGCGAGGGCAAAGCGATTGTTTTGGAAATTGGGGAAAATTGCCCGCGGAAAAATTACGCAGAGAAGCGGCCGCGCCGGCCACATGGCGTGCGACGATACGCCCTACATAACTGATGACTTTTCAATGGCCATTCATTCGCGGACACGCTGCCGCCGGCCACCGGCCACCGGCCGCCGGGCTGCCAGCCTGCCCTTAACACCACACATAAATTTATGGAATCGTTCGTATACTCGTATGTAAAACAATTACCTATAACCATGCTAATACAAAGCTGTTGCCGCTTCGCGTCCTCTCTCGGTCGGCATGTCTGTGTTTTGTTTTAAATATGTATGGTCGGATTTTATCTGTCTGGGGCTCGAAACTTTTTTTAACAGCGGCGAAATTGTGCACACATTGAATGAAAATTAGGTATAAATGTTTATTTTGTATCAGAAAATCTGACATAAATATTGCATCCGAATATATTTTGTATTAAAACGTGTTTTATACCTCTAATAAATCAAAACTGTAATATTTTTGTCTATCAGAACATACAACTGTTGTCAGGTACAGAAGTTCCGTATAATTTTTAAATGCACCTGCGGTAGATAATAGCGAAAACTTGTTAAAATTATCAGTTTCAATAGTAAACTTTGTGAATAGCAGATACAATAGCCTATTATGATAGCGACGAAAGCGGCCGACGATTGGAGTAACAAGACAGTCTTCGATTATTGTCGTTAAACTAATTAAAAAGTTTCGTGTTGATCGTTGAGCGAGCCGTAAATCCTCAATACATGTATTTCGTTCAAACTTTGCAGAAGTACCTTTACGTAGTACATAGCTACTAAACAGCTCTACTAATAGACGGCGAGAAGCATTTATTTTTAATTGTATTTAAATATAAATTTGGACCTGTTTCCACCTGTTCTAAGAATAATGGTAACGTAATCTAAATAACTGTTATTGTTTGTCTATTAGTAACAATAGTACTAATAAGTTTATATATATTCGACACCTACATGGTCTGTTTAAACAGAGTTGGCATACGCTTTCAGACACAGTTTTTTAAATATTTATTATCGTCGAAGAACAGCCGTGGACAGAAATAAAATTGAATAATTTGTTTTACAGTTGTCACGTGTTTGAACAGTGCAGCATAGGCGATTCATTCAGCCAAACTGGCTACAAAGCAAGAGTACCGGCCATTCCCCGCTCCGCTGCACCGGTTTTCCGCCTCTCAACCTTTAAACAGAAAAAAAATCGAACACAAAACAAAAATTGCTTTCATTCAGAACACTATATTTATAACTGATATAAAAGTGGAGTCAAAATGAAGGTTACAGAAAACACGTTTAAAAAAATCTATGCTTTACCTTAATGCTATACCTGATCACTATACATTTAGTTCCTACAATTCGACAAATAACTAGTAACCTAGTTATTGAATGGGTATTTAGCGAATTAATGTGATAACAACTTCAAGTTGAGTAGGTATATAGTTGATTAAGTTGCGGTTTGAGACACTTGGCAAGGGCTGTCATATGGGAACCGAAGTAAATCGTTATTCAAAGGTGCTAAGTAGTGGGGAGTGTAGTGTAGTCGGCGACGGCGACGTAGTGTTCCCCCGGGGCACGGACGCAGTCGGAAGCCTTTTGATAAATATTTTATACTCCTCGCGACTATACAACACATAACTTGCGATATTTCTTCTAGTTTAGATTAAAATAGTTCCTTTTGCTTTCTTTCGCTTGTCCCGCATTGATATTCAACTCGCTGCCTCAAGTATCAAAAAATCTCTGTGTTATTCATAGTAGTGAATTTGTGAGGAGAAAAATAAAATAAATTTACCTACTCCTCTGCAAATGTATATTTCACAGAATATCTTCTACTGAATAAGAAGCTGATCTAAGTCTTACTGATCCGGATTTATGGGTCTCCAAATTTTTGTAAACTTGTTTTGAAAGGGAAGGAAGATTACACAAACGAGAGGGTCAGGTTAAAAGCAGTCTGGATAAAGAAAATTAAAGTACATTCTCCTACTGAAATTCTATGTCACAGCGAGGGTTACGTCTTAGGTTACGTACCAACAATGTATCACCAAAAAAGGAACATAAGGAACGTATGGCATAATACAAATATAATACAGTATCTAGACTATGGGTCATACAAATGGTCCGAACACGAGCCATACCTACGCACTTCGGTTATATAGGTATATACTCGGTACACAAAAGTCGCGATTTTAACAAAAGATAAAACTCTCGCATATAAAAAAATTTGAGCTTACAAGGATAGGCTGTAGGATCAAATTTTGAGGACTGAGACCGGTTAGTCAGATGTTCTTTTTATTTTTTTAACAATAAATTTCAGTTATTTATTAAATAAATTAAATTTATTGTTAATGTTGTTTCTTTCAGCAGCTATGAAATACGAAATTTAGAATTGTAGTAAATAACCTGACTTGCTGAATAATGGGGTAGTTTTTCAACAATCTTGCAGGTGTTTAATTTGGAAGTGCTAATTTTAAATATAATAGTAATTTCCACACAAGTTTGTAAATATGGTAATAATATCAAGCTAGTATTCTTTCACATCGTCATGAGTACTTGTTTTCGACGCGACTGAGCTAACAGTTAAATAAATTAGATAAGACGGGATACGCGCCGACGGAGGCACTTACCAACTTTCTGTGTTGTCAACACTTTTATGTGTGTATTGAGTTGACCCGTTACGTTGATTCGAAATGTAGCTAGTAATATACAGAAATAATAATCTAATAAAAACTCTGAAACACCCTATCAATTGATTTGTGCTATAACCAAAGCATAATATGTTTATCTGATTTAGTTTTTGAACGAAAGGCAATATCAAATAAGCTTCTGCTACACGAAAATCGGTTATAAATATTATTTTATAACTAGTACTAGGTACATAAATCGAAAAACCAAAGAAAATATTTTATTCTATCGCTTTCGCTTGGAAAGTCGTACAAAGCTTAGCCACTGCTGAGTTCAGACTACGGCCACATAATATTGTGTGCTCGCGTAGCATTTCTAAAGTTGGATGCTTCATTTAATCAAGATTCGTTCTTTGAGTGTTTATTTGATCCAAGCATCTTTAGTTTGGATATTTGTATTTCATGTAAGTTATTTACAGTAAGAGAAAATAGTATTTTTTTTATAACTACTTAACCTACTTTTATATTTGATCTCTTTATTAATGGTTTATACTACAACTAAACACAAGGTCTATTAAAGACCACTAATGGTAGAATCTTAACTAATATTTTAAATGGGAAAGTAACTCTGTCTGTCTGTTTAGCTCTCACGCTAAAACTACGGAACCGATTTAAATGATATTTGGTATACAGATAGTATAGAGCCTGAGAAAGGACATTATCCCGGGAAAATTGAATATCCCCGGGAATGCGGGTAGAACCACGGGGAGCCACTAGATTTATATTAATTACTAGCTGCCTCCCCGCGGTTTTACCCGCGTAGTTCCCGTTCCCGTGGGAATACAGGGATAAAATATAGCCTATGTTACTCGGGGATAATGTAGCTTTCCAAAGGTGAAAGAATTTTTGAAATCGGTCCAGTAGTTTCGGAGCCTATTCATTACAAACAAACAAACAAACAAATCTTTCCTCTTTATAATATTAGTATAGATTATAAATGAATGCTAAATAACCAAAATCAGCCCAACATGTAAGTTAGTTGCCTTAAGTCTGTTAGAAAGAAAGAATGAAAGAAATGTTTATTTGTGACGAATACTAAAAAAAAATTTAAGATATGTTTCTCTTATTATTACAAGCGCACTAATTTATTACTATGAGCTTTTATACCTACATTGTGGATATACTATAAGTTGAGGAAATTACCACATGTAGGCATATATAGAAATAAGATCACTTAAGTATATTTTGAGACGTATAATTTTGGGTAGGTAATATCGTAGAACGAACGAGTCGGTTGTATGAAAAGTTTTAATATCTATTCCGATTAGATTCAGTGTCAGGAAGGAACGCAGATAGCGTCGGCGGAGTTGGAAGGAAATATTAGATGGATCGAGCTACGAATACAAATATGGGGAGATAGGGAAATCGGATTTGCCTGTGGTCCCAGACGTGTCGTATTATCGGACTCTTTTTGTGATACATATCACATTTTAATAAGACAAGCTGTATATTGTGTATCATTTATACTGACATAGGTACATATTATAATAATAATGGTAGGTAATGAAAAATATTTTTTGTCATAATATATTATGTGAACGTTGGCACCGAGGACAGGTCATCAGCCGAGTTAGTTTAGTGAATTCAAGCATTTGCAAAGCAGCTATATATCGCAAGAACATCGAAATCTCCACTTTGCAGTAGTAGTACCTGTAATACACACATTCTATTTTTGACTTTGAAGCTAAATATTAATTGTATTATTTTACAAGAATAAGTTTTAATCAAATGAGAAGTTATGGTTACCACACTACAAACATGCACTATCCAAACGCATGCCTAAAGTGGACTACGTACGGTCGCAGAAGCCGCGCCACGCAGCGCCACGATGCGGTACGGCGACAGTGGATTGTTCTCTCTCTAATTAAATCTCCCCGACGACAACGCGGTTCCAAACCGACAGCCTCTTAATTATTGTTCCAGCTCTTAACATCTGTCTTAATGTCACTTTCCATTTAAATTTAAAATTCTTTGGCTTTTGGTATGTTATAAATGTAAATTACTTGGCCTTCACAGGCACAGGATCAAAATTAAGCAGTTGTAATAGGAATAATTATCTTTGATATTTCCTTCGGTTTTATACTTAGAACTCAATTTTAGTTTAAATATTTAGGTTATGTAGGTATAACCCATAGAGGTATTATAAAGCCTTTAAAATACCTCTATGGTATAACCTAAATTTTATTGGTATGTATACCGATGGAACAAGATAAACTCCAAAAACTTATAAGAATCCTGTAGGTATATATTTTAAAATAAACACTAAGGTGACAAAAATATTCTTTAATATAAACAAAATACAGATAACTAATAATTACCAGACCTAAATAATTTGTTATGTAGGATCTCTTGTATCTCACTTATTCGTCAGTGTTAACGACGAAGAAAGCTTTTTATTACTTTAAGAAGGTAAGTAAGGAAACATCCCAAAGTTTTTAATTTTCTTACTGGTATACAAATTGGTTTCTGAAGCTACAAAAGAAGCACACGCCGCTCCTCCCGGGTGGGCCGAGGGTCGAATACAAATTAAGAGGCGGACTTCGCTCTCACAAAACTAGTTAATGTGTGCAGTGTCTGGATTTAAGATAGTTCTAAAAAATTGCTTCCTTGCTTACAGCAGAATATTTTTTTCCTTCTTCGTTATAAATTCAGATCAAGAATTTAAAATTTTGCTTCTTGTAAATATTTTTTGAAAATGAATTTTAACACAGATTTGTGACTTTTGTCTTAAAGTAAAGTAATGTTACAAAACTAGTTATTTATTATATTTCTACTACTAAAGCCTTCAGTTTAATTTTAGTTTCCAAAGAAAGAAAGTCATTTTAAAAGCGTGAACTTAATATTAGGTAATCATTACTTTTAAAATAATAAAAATAATTTTGTTAGTATGTAGTTCTAATTAGAACTGAGTTGGCCCAAGCCAGGGCAGGGCTGGCTATGTCGAACGTTTTCTTAATTATTAATCCGCTGCAGGCTGAATAAGGAACACACTGGCTTCACTGCGCCAAAAGTAATAAAAAAAGAAATGTAAAAATATCTGCAGTGTGTACCTATATATAATGTATTTTAAAGTAAATAAGACACAGTTATATTTTATATAAGGTTTTAATATAATATACTTTATATACCTTGTCTTTTTGGCATGAAGAGTTAAATTCGTATCTTTAAAATAGGAGATCGAACTTGGGGTGGGCTTAGAAGCTCTTTCCAGTACAAAGGGTAGTAGTACAAGCGGGCGGAAAGTTTTAATATCCCTGCGATTGGATTCTACCATAGCTAGGGACGAAGGCACGACCGAGGGACTGAAAGGAAATGTTCACCATTGAGCACTAATACGAATTTGGAACGAAAAGGAAATCGGAGATTCCGTGGTTCATCACAGATTTATCCCAACAAGCTTCATTATTTTATTCACAGATATGTTGACAACTGTTTTGTTACTGACAACTTTTACTTTCACCACCGACATCGGTTCGAATCCTACCGTGGAATTTATTTTTTTTTTTTTATACCTCAAGGGTGGCAAACAGGCATACGGCATACGTATTTGTCTAAAGAAATGTATCGGCTTGTGCTTTTAGGTATATTGGAATACAAATCAACTCCTACCTTTTCTATCTCACTATGTAGTTATACCTAATGATCGTATGTAAACAAATTCGATGATATTTATTGTAAATAATAATTATAACTATTGTTGGTTAGGTACATAAATAAATTTCTAACAAATGGAACCAATAAGAATAGCACAATAATTGCAGCATTATCATTATCTTGGTACCTAATAGGTATATGAAAAATATCTTTTCGTATACCAAAAAGTACCTGTCACGATCAAGGAAGCGTGGTAAAGAGCTGTTTATATAAATGCAAAACAGATCGGCAGCTTGTCAGATCGGCTCGGTGCAGATTCTACTGATGGAATGTGTATTTAGAATGGTCCCTATTTCGTCCGCTCGGCGAGACACCCTCCTGTGCTATTGATGGAGTCGGACAGCCAAAATATAATCCCTAAAGTTATGAAATTATACAATGTTAATGTAATTCTGTTTCTTGGAAAAATCAAGGACTTATACCAACAGTAGATAATAATACAATGTTATTATTTTCAAGGAAATTAAGTTAGTTTTTATTTAAATAATTTAAATTTTCAAGGAATTGTATTTACAATATAGATCAGTTTTCCGATTGAATCAGAAATACTTGAATATTCAAAGTAATTCTTTTGTTAATAATAATCGATATTGGTATCTTATTTTTATTGAGATTTCGAATCCGACCGTTCCGTAAGTAACGGGACCAAATAATAAAAAAATATTAAAATTATTGTGGCTGCCTCACATAGGGGACGTATTTATTGGAGATTTGCTCGATTTTAACGGCATTATAGTATTAAATCTTATACGATGGTGCGGAACTCTTTATGCGCAAGTACGACTCGCACTTGGCCAGTTTATTTATATGAATACGAATCCAAATTGTTCCACACGTTTTAAATTTCCAATCATGTAATGGTCATGCAATCGCTCATATTTTTTATGCGGATTAGCCTTTACAAATTGAATATATTTTGAGATAGTAATCCAACATTTCGCAAAAACATATTGATGTTATACTTAGCTAAGATACGTTTTTGATGGTAATAGCGTATGGCTTGGGTAAATCCCTTTACATTGAAAAGTACGGTCATAATAATCTTATTCGCTTAAAGGTATATATATATAGCTCTTCCTTCGCAAAAGTATGCATGAGAATATGTCACTGTTTTACTGATTTTCAGTTAAATACCACATAATAATATAGAGATAGCCTGTTATTTTCGGTTAAAGGTTGATTTCCAAGCCAGTAGTCTTAACCTTTATAAGTCCTCAAATGAATTAGAATTTTGTATAGAGTATCTATAAAATAGTTTCTACAAAGAACTGTACTTCAAGCATGTTTGTATGAAAGCAACAGTTCAGTGTAAGTGGTTTCTAGGGTCGTGTTGAAGCTGACAGGAGGAAGCAGGGGCGGGGCGGGAGGCTGGGGAGTGCGGACTGGACCTTCATCAAGCGGTTGACTGGTATTAGGGTGTGCAATTGTTCCACTGCGCCGCATTCCATCCGCTATACAACACATATTTCAGTCTGTGATTTCACAAATTAGCACCATTCTATTAAGGGTCAATATAAGTAGTTTGGCATAGCGTTAGAAAAATATGTAGGTATATACCTACCGGAAACTTTACTATTTTTTCTACGTAAAGTTATAAATTTGTATTTAAATGTAGATATATTATTAAATTGAATATCAGTGAACAAAGGACGTTTATTTAAATGGTGTAATTACAAAATCCCTCATGTACGCGCCGACTTTTCCAATGTTTTCGGGTTGTGCGCGAGATCGTGCCGTAAAAATAATTCGACGCTCTTCGGGGATCGTTTGTAAAACGTCACGCGTAAAACATATTATAAAGCCAATAAAACGTGTTTACAAGGGTGAGTAGAAGTCACCGTCCTCGGGGTGTTTCGTTTCCGCGCGATATCCGTAAACATTTTAGCGCTGCAATAAATTTAACATTATCCAAGTCGCGAGACATTCTGTTTTCTTCCGTCCCGGGATCAGTTGGTTAACGGTTGTAATCTCGGCTGTCTCGGATTTTCTGCTTTCTGGTAGCAGGAATTATACAATTATGTTGCTTTCGGCTGTTTCTTCTACTCAGTCTTATTTATGAGTATTTGGAGACTTTATTCGTTTCGTTTGTTGAATACGCATCTACCTCGTAATACATTTTTACTACGAAAGGTCCCTCGATTAGGGACGTAGATTGAAGGGACGAATTTTAGGAAATACTTTCTTAGGTGTTTCTCTATTTGTCGTGTTCTCTTCCCATGTTCTTGAGTGGTCGTTATATTATCCAGTAGTAGTCAAGGGCGGCATTATCATTTAACATGATGTCTAGCCATTGCTTTCCTTTGGTTGGTGCCCATTCTGGGGTAGGTACTGGTGCCTGGATCACAGCTGGTTGTTTCAAGATTCAGTTTGAACTACCAAAAAAAGTTGTTTAATTGGTAATCTTATTTTTTAGATATTTTTATTATTTTAAACCGCATTTGTTTGCACAATCAATACAATTCGGACTAGGAATTCCGACTAAACAAATGTCAGACGACAAGTAACCTCTAATTAGCTTGCGAAAAAATCACTGTTTTTCTCGAATCCGTCACAGAGGTGCGGTGGAGTAGTCTCAATAGTAAAAATACTTGTTTGATATACATAATATTGTATAGGCTTGTACATTCAATATTACATTCGATATAGGTATGAGTGTATTAATTTATTATACCCATTTTTTATTTTGGGCTGTTTCAATTCTCACATAAAAACCGTTTGTAATAGCTATAGATTTTATCTATGTAATTAGCTATAGATTTTATCAATTAGTGTTTAGTGATCAAATATAAAAATAAACCTGTATACTAAAACATATTCAGGTTAACATAACGGTGGCTAATACTTTCACAATAGATTAATCAGAAGCTTGTCTGCATTGCAATGCCCTTTTGCAACGTTGATCCACTTTTCTACGGATGCCAGATTAAAGGGGAGAGTAACAAAATGAGAAATGGAACGATTTCAGGACGCATTGTTAGAGGCTGGCCGTTGTCGGATTTATGACAAAGAACAGCGGATGATTCAATCAGCCGGTTCTTTAGTTTGTTATATTCATGTTACTCCGGACCATCTATGAGTCTATCTTTATTGTAGTGAGCATGTTGCCTTTTCGCTCTATTACATCAGTTTGCCTCTCTTAAATTCATTTTTCGGTCTTTGTGACTAACTAAATTCTATTAGTGTAGCTAACAAAACTTTATTATGGTGTCGTAAATAATAGACTACTTTTAAAATCATGAACGAGATTGATAAATCATTTAGTTTTCAACCTTCGAAACCACTATATTTAGATATTAATCTAATTTCACTATCTTCTATTCATAGGATTGTATCTAAATGCAAATCTAAACATATTCAGTGTTTATTTATTTATTAACAAGAGATAAATGTCTATGACAACTGTATTCATACCTGTAACATCTTTAAGATAATCGATATACATATACCTACCTACATATTTTTTATAAGTAAACAAATTAATCTACCTATTAATTAACATAGGCACATAAAGCTTTGATCAAAAATATCCGAGCTTTTGCTATAACAACCTATAAATACAATGTTACAGTTGTATAGTCTGTGGGCATTTTCAATAAAAACAAATAGGTGCATAGCCTAATGTGGGAATAAAAGGACCACAATAAAATTACCTCTTGAGCAAAGCAGTCTCAAGGTTGAGTAAAATTTTTTAGGTGAAAATATAAGTCATGTTACATTTAAAGTATCAACGGCAATAGTATAAAAGGCCAAACTTTCGGCAAATAGGTATTCAGTGCAGGGGAGCAATTTACAATTTAAATATTCTTAATGTCTCCAAGTTGTCGCAGCGGGCGGGGATCAGGGAGGCGCGGGCGCCGAGCGAGCACCGACTTCCACTACATCAATCACTCGCGGACGCTGCGCCTGAACATTTCTAATTATTCGCTTCGCTTTGAACCGCCCCAATTCTTACTTACTATTAACACTTTCACACCGAAACCCGTGTTTTATGACCTGTCATTGTCACCTATACACTCGTAAAAAATATTATAGTGCCTTTTGCTATGGCTATATAAAAATGATTTCTATTGTTATCGGTGAAGAAAATGTCCCGCCACCGTTTTTGTCGGTATCGTCCGCCGTCTATTCTAACGACTACTACGACACACTCGACAACGGTGCTATAATGAAATTTCGACCTTTTTTGAGTGGATGTAACATAACTATAGATAGGAACACGAAACTTAATTTGAGGGCGTGTTCTGCATATTTTGTGAGGGGTGTGTTTGCTCACAAATGTCGTGGGGAACGGGCGGCTCGTCTCGAGTGCCACTCCAGCTTGACAAGAGCTCTCTTGTGAGGTGACAGCCACTGTCTAATCTCCACTGCTTATAGCCTTTCTCATCGATGCCCTCGAAGCTCGAATCACAATCAATGAAATTAGTTTTCTGTTTGTCAATTCTAAAGAATAATTAACCATATGTATAATAATAGCGGACCCGGCAGACTTCGTTCTGCCCACCAGCGCCACTTACCGGGTCCAGATTTATGTATCTATATATATAAAAATGAATTGCTGTTCGTTAGTCTCACAAAAACTCGAGAACGGATGGACCGATTTGGCTATTTTTGGTCTTGAATTATTTGTGTAAGTACAGGGAAGGTTTAAAGCATTCAGTTTTTTTATTAATTGATGCTGAGGCAGTACGAAGTTTGCCGGGTCAACTAGTTATACATAAAAACCTTCCTCATGAAATACTCCGTAATTTGGTAAAAAGCGCATGAAAATCTGTTCATTAGTTTTTGCGTTAATCGCGTTAAGACAGACAGACAGAGGCCGCGGGGACTTCGGTTTATATATCAAAAACTAATGAACAGATTTTCATGCGCTTTTCACCAAATTATATATAATACTAGCTTCTCCCCGCGACTCCGTCCGCGTGGAATAGTTACTTTGGGCTGACGCTAACTTTCAACCCCCTTCGTTTACGTAGAAGGATGGCCTCGCAGAGGCAACTGATGACTGCACGCCGGCCGGCCCACCACATAAAGGCGCGCGCAGTACTTGATAATTATTTTGGTGCGATGTTATTTTAAATTTGCGATATCTCCTAAGATATTCATTGGAATTGAATGATGTAAATGACAATTTTGTTTTAAATTAAATACTTGCGATGAATAACGTATTTATTTGGATAAGGATTAATATCATCTTTATAAAAACACCTTCACAAATAATGCTTAATTTTCGAACAAATGTGGTTAGTATAAAAGTGGTTATAGTGAGCCAATCTTAATAGATAGACATATGCTATCGCGGACTTTTTTTTAGAACTTTTGAAGGGGAACAATTCTGTCATACATTATTTTATCGTAACTTTAACCGTTTACGCAGCGTACGCAGCGGAAGCTCTCCACTGGAAAAGAAATCTCCCGATTTTGAAACATTCTTCATTGGTGCTCCGCTCCTATTAGTCATAGCGTGATGATATATAGCCTATAGCCTTCCTCGATAAATGGACTATCTAATGGCGAAAGAATTTTTCAAATCGGACCTGTAGTTTCTGAGATTAGCGCGTTCAACCAAACAAACAAACAAACAAACAAACAGACTCTACTCCTTTATAATATTAGTATAGATTACTTAATTTTTTAATTGATAGTGGTGGAAATTAGTGAGTAATAATACTTAGTACCCAAGGTAATATTTCCGTTTGTAAATTTATTTGTTTCATGACTGTTTAATGAAAATTAGCTTATTTCCATGTAACCATGGATTACAAGCATCAGTTTATAAATTACTAATTACTTAGTGATTATTGGCATCTTCTGTATTAATACGTTAAACACTATCATATCATAGTTATAGGTACTTTTTATTATAACTTGTAATAAATTGAATCATTGTTCCTATTTATTTATAATTTTAACATAAATAAAGAGTAACTAGTCAAGTTGTGGGCGAGGCGGAGGAGCTTTTAAAAACAATCAGATTTTATTTTAATACGTTTATTCGCTTTAGAAGCGTGGCTAAGACTAACACTATTGGTACATTATAAGCTTAAGGTCTAACACAAAGAATGATGCGACCACCGTGAAGCGGATGGCGCCTGCTTACGTTGCGTCTGCCTTCTCTAGAATATGTCGCGCTGACAAGCACTATTCGTTGAGTCGACAGACGTAACTCTTCCCTCCTTAAGTTCGAAGTTATCTTTTTTAAGGGAACTTCGAGAAAATGGCTTTACACATATTTTTAAATGATATTTATAAACTAAGTAACACAGTATTACAAATATAAGACAGTAGAGAACAAGAGTCCACACGCTTATACTACGCACTTCTATAATTGCCTTTTCACTTTCACTATATACGGGTTCACTAACACTTTTCTTTAGCGCCAATGACAGGATTCTTAGGTCATCTAGGTCAACGCCTTCCAAGTTTACAGGAGCTGAGACATCTGCTTCATCAGGAAACGATATTGAGGGCAAGTTGATAATTGGTAACTTTGAGTATGTTACGTTTATCATATATCTCTGGTGCATTTTCAGGATGATGTCATGAATTTTCACATCACAGGAATCGTCTAATGTCAGTATATAGGTGCCTTTAACCTTATGGCGTGATATTTCATCGTTGCAGGTACTAGTAAGTAGTTCTTCAGCTCTACTATAGAGAATCCATCTATTCGTTTGTAATAACTGGACTCTGACTTTCTCAATAGTTATAGGGATCTGGATGCATGACGTCACGTTTTCAGCATACGTCATCAAGTCGGTGATGCAGGGGTCACTAATTAATTGAGGTATTCCATCATCAATGCAGAGGAAGCTGGACTCGTCGACTTCTTGGCAGGGATGAGTGAGCAGTCTGATCTTCAACCCTTTTGCTAAGAGGTAAGGATACTTGGGCAATATGACGACGGTGGAGTTACGGGATATTACAGGTAAGGGAATTAATTTATAATAGTTATATGTATCTTTATCAATTAGAGGTATTTCCAAAAGGTAAGTGATTTGGTTTTCCCTTAAATACGCTTTTAATGTTATAGCTTGCTCTATTTTAATTAGGTTTTCTAAACTGGGTGTAAAAACTAACTTTTCTAATTTATTAATATTCTCAAGTAAGTATAATAGTTTATGTGACTCTATTATAGATTGGTGTAAAATTCCTAATCTACTAAATGATAAACTAGTTTCTAATTCATTTAATTGAACATAGATTACCTGAAAGTTATGTATTAGTAAGTTATATGTATTTATAAACTGAATTCCTAAATAATCTAATTGTTCGATACTTGTTAACTTCTCAATGTTACTATTGATGTGAATGAGGTTATTATTTAATATCAATGTAGAGTTAGTTAGAAGTTGCACCATTTCTGTAATGACCGTCAGTTTTATGTTACTGTTATTTTCTTTTGATTTAATATCTTTTATTATTTTATCATATCTAATGGCATCATCATTATCGAGATTTCCGGTTATCATTTTAAGAAGTGAGCCTAGTGGATTAATTAGGCCTCGCTTGATTCGAACAGTTGGAAAGAGTTGGGTGAATTTATTTGACGTTATATTTTTTATATATTCTACTTGACTTCTAATGTCTATAAAACTGTCACTAAAATTATTCTTAATAAAATTCATCTTAACTAAGTTATCTAAGTCAGAGAGACGTTGAACGTTGAACGTTAAGTCTTCCTGTAAGGGTTTAATATCCAACACTCTTGCGATCGTCCACTTATCTCTACTAATTACTGCAACGCCAGTTTTCATGGGCAGGATTCCAGGATTTTTATCAAGTGCCTGAAGTTGAAGGCCCTGCAGTTGGTTCACCATGGCTACCGCCAGGAGGACGTGGAGGTGCCTGTGAAGGGCGTTTAACATTCTTTAATGGAACTTTAGTGTTACGATTTTTAACTTGAATGGGAACTACATTTCTAACAATTTCATTAGAGACTATACCCTTTTGGTATCGCGGTTTATCTTTACTACTTCGCTTATTAACTTCTCTTGAAAATACTACGTCTCCGGGATTTACTTTAAACTCTGTTTCTCCACCTCTTTTCTCTATTATTTTTTCTTTCTGTTTAATGACTTGTTCCGATAAATGCTCGTATAGAAATTTAGTTCGCTTTGCATGTTCTTTAACTAATTGCTGCATGTACTGTTTTTCATAATCTAAGTTAAATGCATTTCTAGAGTCGGTATGTCCTAATAAAACTTCAAATGGAGTTAATCCAGTGGATGAATGAATGGAATGATTGTAGGCCATTATAGCGTACGTCATTACGCTAGCGGCATCGGTATACTTATGTTCATATTTGGCTAATCTATATATTTCTACTATAGTCGAATGAAATCTCTCAATGAGTCCCATGGAATTCGGGTTATTAGGAGTTCCAATATGAATATCTACTTTGTAAAGTGATAAAAGTTCTTTTAATAGGGCATTATTGAATTCAGAACCGGGGTCTGAACTAATTCTGAGGGGGACACCATAAATGGAAAAGAATTTAATTAAGGCTCTTACTACTTCGGGAGTAGATCTGTTAGGTATATCAAAGGCTTGGCCAATTTTACTGAAGGCATCAACTACTGTTAAGTAATACCGTCCTTCAATAGAAAATAGGTCAATGAAAATTTCTTCTAAGGGTTTTAACTGTGTGTGTGTAAGTTGAAGTTTAGGCTTCAAAGGTTTTCTATCGTATTTCATACGTTTGCATGGCTCGCATGCATTTATAAAACCGGATATGGTTTGTTCCATATTATGCCAGAAAAACGTTCGTTTTATGTGTGCAAGTGTTTCTCTAATACCACGGTGGCAAGTTTTACCTACATGATATTTTTGTATTATACTACACTGTTCGGATTCATCTTCAACGAAGATGACTCGTTCGGTACATTCGAAAAACGTTACATTTTCTTTTTTGAATAAAAGTATTATTGCTTCTGTAAATAGTTTTCTGTGATTTTTGTCTTCAAAGTATATGAAATATTTTATTTTATTTTTAATAAACTCTTTTAAAAATTGTTTTACTAATTCAGGATTATTTAAAGGTAAATGTACTTCTAAAATCTTTTGTTTACTGTTCGATAAGTTTTTAACTGTTAATTTATCTAAGAACCATGTATGAACTATTATCTGATTGGGTTTCGTATCTATGGCTTCGTTAAGGATTGGAATTCCTTGAGATTCAGTATCCTGTGCGGAATGAACTGTGTCAGAGACTGTATTTGTTCTGCTTGAGGATCTTTCTGATGCTGTTCTAGTGTTACTAGATACACTAGGTATCGAAAATGGGGATTTAGGTCTATTACTAATCGATAATGTTTTTTCAGAATCGGAATCTGAAATTGAAATGGGTTTATTAGGTTGTTGGGAAAGTTTCATACGTGCTTCTGATAATTCTTTAATATCTTTTGTTAATTGTTTAATTAATTTGTTCATGTCTTCGTCTTTATCAACGTTTACTTGGGTTGAACTATTGTCTTGGTTGTCTATTGCATTTAATTTGATGCGGGATAAAGCATCTGCGTTGGTATTTTGTTTGCCACTTTTATGTATGATTTCAAAGTTATATTCGGCTAATCTCAAACGCCATCGAGTCAGTCGACTATTAGTTTCTTTAAGAGTATTAAGCCAGGCAAGAGGCTTATGATCGGTATATATAATGAATTTTCTACCGTATAGGTATGGTCGAAAGTGTTTGACCGCCCAAATGATAGCGAGAAGTTCTTTTTCAGTGACGCTATAACGAGTTTCGGCGTCGTTAAGAGTCCTACTAGCATAGGCTACGGGCTTATCGCTGCCAATGGGTCCTTGTGAGAGAATTGCTCCTAAGGCAAATTCAGAGGCGTCTGTAGTTAATATAAAAGGTTTACTTGAATCTGGGTATTGTAAGATAGGGGCACTAACGAGTAACTCTTTACATGTCTGAAAAGCTGCTATATATTTTTCGTCATTAATGGGTACAGTACGTTTCTGTTTTAGTCGTGCTGTCATCGGTTGTGTGATTTTCGCAAAGTCCTTTATGAACTTGCGATAGTAGCCAATAAGGCCTAGAAAACTCTTTATTTCTGTAGTAGTACGGGGTAAAGGATAGTCTAATATAGCTTTAATTTTGTCGTCATTGGGTTTTAGTCCGTCACTTGTTATTTTATGTCCAAGGTATAATACTTCTTTCCTAATGAATTCGGATTTGTCGAGTTGTACTTTCAAATTTGTCTGTCTTAGTCTGTCAAAAACGGTTCGTAGTTTAGATATATGGTCTTGCAAGCTGGATGAGTATATTATAATGTCATCTAAGTAAACTAAGCAATGTATTCCTTGTAGTCCGCGCAACACATTGTCAATTGTTCGCTGAAAAGTCGCCGGTGCGGTTTTCAGACCAAAGGGCATACGGGAAAATTCGTAATGTCCTGAGTTCGTAGTGAACGCTGTTTTCTGTCTGTCAGACTCATTAACTTCGATTTGATGGAAACCACTAGCAAGGTCAAGTGTGGTGAAGTAACAACTACGTCCTAATTTGTCAAACAGTTCTGTAATGTTGGGTAAAGGGTACTTGTCGTCAATGGTAATGTCGTTCAATTTCCTATAGTCAATAACGAGTCGAAATTTCTTTTCATTGCTCGCGTCTGCTTTCTTGGGAACTAGATGCACGGGGGCACTCCAGGGTGAGAATGATTCTTGAATGATATTATTTTCTAACATTTTATCTACATTTTTTTTTATTTCGTCATTAATAGCTTGAGGTTGTCTGTAAGGTCGGATATATATAGGATCTTCGTTACGAGTTCGAATGTGGTGTTTGACTTCGTTAGTAAAAGTCAATGGTAATTTGTCAGTATAAAAAATGTCTTTGTATTCCAAGCATAGCTTTGTAATACAGTCCTTTTCTTCTGAGTTCATGTGGTCAAGACGAAGTTTACTAATATTGTCAGTTAATATTTGGTCAATGTCTATGTCATTTCGGTTGTCCAATTTGTTTAAATTGCATTGTACACCGTCATATTTTGTCACTATAAAAGGTCTTGTAATTGTAAGAGTCAATTCTGTATCTAAAGTATTTTGAATTATCGTTGTCGCGTAACCATTTTCACAACGAACAATAGCAGAAGGCATTCTAACACCATCACAAAATAATTTGTAGTTTAATATTGCATCTCCATTTTGTAAATTAGTTGGTAATTTAACTCTTTGTTCGCAACGGGGTTCTAATTTAATTACGGTATCGGGATTGTAAATAATAGGTATAACTGAATTCTGAGTATAAAGAATTTGATTTTGCATGTCTATTTTAGCATTTAATTGTTTCAGGAGGTCGCTTCCGATTAATCCATCGTAACAACCATCTACGTCATAAATATAGAACTTATGTATTTCAGTATTATTAAATATTGGGAATAATGGTATAATTAATACTTCATTATGTTGGCTAGATGCATGTGTACTAATAACTTCAAATGGTTCGTGGTGTTTAAAACCTTGAAAATATTCATGAGCCTTTTTAGGACTTATAAAGGATCGTGAACTACCAGTATCTATCATGAATTTTGAATTAATTTCAGGTATAATAATATAAGGTAATTTCAGTGTATTGTAATTAATTTTTATTATTTCAGGTGGTTGTTTGGGGCATTTATGTGAAAATTTTCAATGCTCTGAATAACTGGATCTACATCGTCATGTTCATTTGTAATGTCGTAAGTTTCGGCATTATCAGTAGGGTCAGCGTTATAATAGTCACAGTAATTTATTTCAGGATTTTCATACATACAGTCAGTCTGGTCATTGTCAGGTTCATTTAAACTATAGAGTTCGTTCATTCTGAAGCCTTGGGGTTTCGACGGGGGAACTGTACGCATGCTTACGTCAGTGGATAGCTGAGGAGCTAACCTTTGAGGTGGGCGGTATCCGAATTGTTGGCCCTGGTTATGCTGGGGTCGATATCCAAACTGAAGTGGAGTTTGATTAGCTGAAGGCTTATAGCCAAATTGCTGTTGACCTTGATTGAGTTGAGGTCGGTAACCAAATTGTTGAGGATTTTGATTGAATGAGGGCTTATAGCCGAATTGCTGTTGAGATTGGTTAAGCTGAGGTCTATAACCTAATTGTTGAGGCTGTGAAGCAGGTAAGTTATGTGGCTTGCCTGGTGGCACACCGAATTTAAAGTTACCTTGAGGTAAATTATTGTTAAAATTATTTTGGCTATTCTGGGAAACACCAAATTTAAATTGTTGAGTTTGGGGATTCGAAGTGAAAAAAGGTTTCATACCAAATTTATCAATAAACGGGTTATGATTAATTGCTTGAGGCTTTTGCTGAAAGGAATTTTGTGATTTAAGCATTTTATTTCGCGAATTATATTGATACATAAAGTTTACTTCTTCGAGGACAGAGCTTAAGGCTTTCTCTAATGAATCGGAGCCTTTGAGACGCACGATACGGAGTAGCTCTTCCGGTAAATTATATAAGAACACGTTCATTGACATATTGTCATATATAATAATTTTACTACGACGGAGATTAATGTCGTCGATTAAATTCACTTTAGCAATTAATGTACTTTTAACATGTTGGATGCGGTTACAGAAATCAAGATAAGATTCGCCAGTGTTAATTTTTAATGTCTCTAATTCAATGGCTATACACTCTTCTGAACGGGGATCACCAAAATGTTGCTCGAAAGCTTTCTTTAATTCAGGCCAGGTATCTAAGTCTTGTCGTTCACTAATTAGTGCGGCTGCTTTACCAGTTAAACGTGATGTTATGACATGGAAAACGTATAGGTCTTGGTGCGTGTTTCCTTCGACTCTACTGCAGCTGATAACGTATTCGCATTTTCTAATGAAAAGACTTAGGAGCTTTTCGTCACCGTCGAATTTGGGGATGACGTTAGCGAAGTCTCGGGGGATTTGAATGATGTTTTCCATTTTTCTATAAATGTATATCTAATCTAAATAAAACCTAAGTAATCTAAATAAAATTATTAATCAGAGATGTTTTCTTTTACTTAAGAAATTTATTTATTTTATTTTATTAAATTAAATATACCTATTTATTTCACTTATCTAACTTATGTGAAAGAAATCAATAAACACAAATCAAATTTTGGAAATGACGTTCTAATTTCTTTACACAAATAACTATAATAAAATGAATAGGATTGGACTTTGACTGGAAATAGCAATTTGAGTCTACTCACAGACTGCCCATGTCCCTCGTTGAATCTCAGCCGTTCTCCTCCGGATCACGGTAATAGCACTTCACAGATTTTTAGTGTTCTAGTCCTTGACTAATTTGTATTGGTTCGAGGATTTCCTGGGTAACGCGTGAAAACGTACGCCGCGGACACTAACTTTCAGTGTTTTTTTTGCGACGCGGAAATCCTACCGGCTGCGCCAGTCAAGTTGTGGGCGAGGCGGAGGAGCTTTTAAAAACAATCAGATTTTATTTTAATACGTTTATTCGCTTTAGAAGCGTGGCTAAGACTAACACTATTGGTACATTATAAGCTTAAGGTCTAACACAAAGAATGATGCGACCACCGTGAAGCGGATGGCGCCTGCTTACGTTGCGTCTGCCTTCTCTAGAATATGTCGCGCTGACAAGCACTATTCGTTGAGTCGACAGACGTAACTAACTTCATATCTAATTAACTACTGGTAATTGAATATCTCGTTGACAAACAATAATAATTTATTCCAGCGGGCTCCTTATTACGAGTATATTTTATTTAATATTAAATCATATTATTATTTGAACAATAACATTAACCACGGGGGGTTTTATATTATTTGCATTACAGCTCATTATTGGATAATGCTGATGAGATAGATATCGATATGTTGAAATTAACGGGCTTAAAATGAACGCCCATGTATTTGTGGAACCTTGCGGGGTTGTTACTGTGACTGGGTGTAGATTCCTATTTCATAAATTAAATAGAAAATGAATTCATTTCACTCAATTAAATCATACAATGATATCTACCTACTCATTTTTTAAAGTTACTAATGTAATAATTCAATAAATATCTATAATATAAATAAACTAGCTTCTGCCCGCGACTCCGTCCGCGTGGAATAGTTACTTTGGGCTAACGCTAACTTTCAACCCCCTTCGTTTACGTAGAAGGATGCTCTCGCAAAGCCAACTGATGACTGCACGCGCCGACCCGGCACATAAGGTGCGCGCAGTACTTGATTATTATTTTGCTGCGATGTTATTTTAAATTTGCGATATCTCCTAAGATATTCATTGAAATCGAATGCTGTAAATGGCAATTTTGTTTTAAATTACATATTTGTGATGAATAACGTATTTATTTGGATAAGGATTAATATCATCTTTATAAAAACACCTTCACAAATAATGCTTCATTTTCGAACAAATTTGATTAGTATAAAAATGGTTATAGTGAGCCAACCTTAACAGATAGATATATGCTATCGCGGACTTTTTTTTGAACTTTTAAAGGGGAACAATTCTGTCATACATCATTTTAGCGTAACTTTAACCGTTTACGCAGCGGACGCAGCGGAAGCTCTCCACTGGAAAACAAAATCTCCGCTCCTATTGGTCATAGCGTGATGATATATAGCCTATAGCCTTTCTCGATAAATGGACTATCTAATGGCGAAATAATTTTTCAAATCGGACCAGTACTTCCTGAGATTAGCGCGTTCAAGCAAACAAACAAACTCTACTCCTTTATAATAGATATTATAAGTATAGATTAATCTCTTCAGTAAAAATATGTCCATAAGGATATTCCAGTACAAAATATAAATATTGGCTCGTTTCCTCATCTATTAAATGGTTAAGCGCGCGTAACAGAACGTAACAAATAATTATTCGCAGCATTTTCCCGTGTGAAGGGTGTGAAAGCTGCCACCGTGCTGGGACACAATGGATGTGTTTACAGGAAATCAGTGTGAACTGTGAACGCCTTCCCGTGCCGGGACCAGCTACATACGCAAACATTTTGCCTTTATGCACAATAAATTTAGCTTTACCCAAACATTGGACTATGCTTTAAAAATACATTCACTGAATGAAACAGTTTAAAGATAGAAAGGTTCCGTCAAAACTATATTTATCACGATTGTTCTATTGAATGTTCTGTTCCTATTGAGATTAACAAATAAATACCGAAGCAATTAGTCTTTAAAACATATTCAAGTAAATTTCTATTATAAATTTATATAATAAGACGAAAGCAGAACTTGAGCATTGAATATGGTAGGTAATAGGATAGTCCTTATGATAAATTTATATAGAAACAGACTTCAAAAGACTTTTGCTTTGGTAAACTCTTATTATATAGCGGTAGTGTTTAAAAGCAACCTACAAGTACCGCTATTCATTCAGCGCGATGTAATTGCAGACGTAGTCGGCTATATCCACAAAGACGACTCCAAGAAAACTAGAAAATTATTTTATACTCAATGCTTGTCCAATAAATTCTAGAATTCTTTGAAATGAGCATCCACTTTGAATTCTTGCAAGTCGGAGAGCCTATTAGTGCTCTATTACGTAGCTCAGTATTGAATGTAGACATTTTACTTAATTTGATATAGAGATGATGTTGTGAGGTATCTGTATTCATTCACAACTCGCGAAGGCGTTATGAATAACTATGGCATGTCGCTGGCATTATCTGCGTGTTCGGTAATATATTCAAATATGTATCAAGCCCCATCCGCATCGTGTTGCCGTTGTTATTTTATTTCATACGCGTGACGCCGCACCAGCTTTATTTTTTTGCGATACAAGAATATCATATTGTCCCGCTCCCGAGTACAGAGTAAAGTATAGGGTTTTTTGAATAGATGTTGCGTAAATCAATATCGGTACCTATTGATTGGAAATATGTTAATCAACAATACATTTCACACATATACTTAGTATCTCTAAACCCTCCAAAGTAATAAACAAAATGGAGAATAACAGGTGTTATTATTAATTATATAAAGCTGTACCTATCTACCTACTACGTATACTATAGTAATAAGTAGTGTTGCCCAAATTCAGTCTTGGTCTTGCAGTCTTGGTCTTGTTCTTGCGTTTTTGCAAGACCAAGACCAAGAACAAGACCGCGTATTTTTAGCAAGACCAAGACCAAGACTGACCGTGCAAGACTTGAGCAAGAACAAGACTAAGCCTGCAAGACTCTTGCGTCTTGCAGCTTAGTCGTTAACTTAGGACTTAGCGCTATTTCACGGAGTAGTTAGGTGTAACAGTTCGGTGTATAGGTACGCTTAGGAATTCTATGAGACGCATAAAACTGTATCAAAGGATATGAAAAACTGGACCTATGCGCATTACGACTAATACCATAAACATAAACAAAGCGAATAAAAAATATCCATTAAAATCAAACTGAGTGCATGCACAGTTATGTTTTAACAGTCGGCACTTTGATAATGCGGCATCAAAGGTTTTGTACTTACTTCTCAAAGAAATTTGCCGCTTTTCGGAAGTACATGGTTATGATACACGCGCCGGCGGCTTCTTTTGAAATCATATACAACAATCGTTGCCGCCGCGCCGAAATCACAACATTTGACACTATTTGATTGCCGCCACAGGGCGTAGGTATACTCATGCAAAATAATTTCGAATTTTAAGAGTACCTACAGGTGTTCCAAAGAATAAATAAGTTTCAGAGTGCTTAGAATGAAAATGAATACATTATATTGATCACGTAAGTAGTATTATGATAGGAAAAAATGTTAAGGATAGGTAGTAGATGTCATAATAATTTATTCTAGTAAGTATATATTATAATATTGATTATATGGTTTTAAACTAATTACTTAGGTACTATTATTGTACATTTAGTCATTATATTTCTTAAGTTTTTACAAGAAAAAATAGCAAAAAAGTGTTCAAATATCACCCGTTTGATAAATATTGTAGCCACTTTTAAATTTACTTGAAACGTGTAAAAAAATTCTACAAAACTAATAAAATAATATAAAAAGCGTAGGTACTTACCTACTAATAAAATAAAAAGCCTGCGATAAGAGTTTTGTATTGCTTACCAGCCCGAATATCTCTGAGAGAGATGATGAGAGTAAGTATTTACTAGCAGTGCCCACGACTTCGTCCACGAGGATAAATCGTAAAACTCTTTTATTAAATTTCATAAAAGTTGAGGGTTCAATCTCTTTCTAGACAGATATTGTTCTTTAAACAGTCAAGTTATTGTAATTAATTTGTTTTTTACATGTTTTAGCAAATGTAAGCTTATAAATCATAAATGTTTATTAAGAAACAGTTACTTCCATGGAAAACGACATATAGGTCAGTTGATTTTTCGAATTTCTTATCAAATCCTCAGTTATTTATTAATCTGCTTGATCTTTACTATTGCTATGCTAATTCAAGCTCACAATGTTTCAATTCTAATACGTTTTTCTAAGATTTAAAGTAAACTTTAATAAATAGTAATAGACTAATAGGTAATTGCAAGACTTGCAAGACTCTTGCTGCAAGACCAAGACCAAGACCAAGACTGGGAGCGCAAGACCAAGACCAAGACCAGGTGTATTGGCGCAAGACCAAGACCAAGACTGTCTAAGTCTCGTCTTGTTCTTGCATTTGGGCATCACTAGTAATAAGTAGATATAAATATGTTATATGTGCTTAAAGAAACGTCTCAGGTTTCAACACAATTACCTATATTTTTTTTGTGCAGATGCCAATAGTGTAATGCACTTAGGTAGGTTTATACACATTAAATAGTGCAGTAGCAACACTCAATAAATTCCTACCTACTGTGAGAAAAATTGTTCCACATAGGACAACCCTGTCGTGCTCTCAGCGTTGAACGGATATTGATTACTTGTCTGTAAGGAATACAAATGTATCAAGGAAACTGTGTTCTAGCGCTTCTCTGAGCGCCATCCTTTGTACTGACATCTAACATTAAACTTCATTGCCCTGTATTTTATATTTCAGTAACTGTAGTTTACTCTCAAGATTTCAGTTGTGACATACCTACAATATCGCATTCCCGCATGTCTCGCTATTAAGTGTAGGTACCGACAATTCAATTTGTCGTTACTTTAATAACAAGCGAAATAGAAGGCATGATTTATATCGTCTTTATAATGCGAGAAAGCGTCCAGCTACATCGCAGAAGCAATGAGAGCCCGAGGCAGCTAACTAGCAGGTGCACGTTAGCAAAGAAAAATGAAATAACGCAAAAAGGAGAAGTCGAACCGAGCGAAGGGGGACGTAGAAACCGTTGGGGTGGTTCTTTCGTTGAAAAGCCAGTTTCCTTTAGTGGAAACAGATAACGATCCGCTACCGACGACAGAATACGTAACTGCACTCACTAAGCATATATCTACATACTAACGGTCTCATACCTGTCAAAGGTATCTAACACAACAGATTCTCTTTATCGAGTAGGGAGAAAGTGCTCTGTCAGTGTTGTCGTTCGAACGTCTTGTTGCTGCTGACTACTAAATCCATCCGAATATCTACCTATAATATCCATTTGAATAATGCGTGCTTTTATTTTTGGTAATCTGTCTTAATACAAAGACACTGACATTCAAAGACGCGGGTAACCGGATTCAATTCCTAGTCAAGCATAGTGTCTACCTACAATTACAAAATTCTATCTCTCTGAAATTGTTCCTGCAAGTTTTATATCAACCAAGAGCAGTGCAGGTACCTAACTCAAACGCAACGCGCCAAACGAGGAAAGAACATTGATTCCTTGGAGATGCCACGTCATGCAATCGTGCACAGATTCGCAAATATCGCAATAGATGGTCGTTTCTTTAAGAAATACCATTTTTTCTTTAGAGCACTGATATAACGATGTAAATAAAATATGCTTTTACTTATTAGCTTTGCTTTACCGATTAGCCGATTAGCTTTGGATAACCTAATTTATTTAGAAAAAAAAGTGTGCAGTCGATATTGCAGCAGTCAATATTTGTATGTGGTAATGAGTGAACAGTGATGGAGGTTCAGTAATAGTGGTTTTATGTTTGATCGGTATGTATGCGGTTTACCTAGTGGCGGGTGCGTGAACCGCAGCGCGTGGACGGGTGGGTTGCTCGTGACTTGCATCCATTGCGCTGCAGATAGCGCGACGCGACGTCGACCGACGCGCGCCCCATACTGTTATATTGTATTGCCAATTTGTAAACATATGGATTAGTGTGTCCAGATACACAGCGCGTTGATTTAAAGTACCGCAGTAGGTATTTGGCTTGGTAAAACTTATGGCATACGATATGTTTTGTAAATTTAAAATAATTACTTATGCCTATTTTGATTTTACATATTAATGGATTATATTCCTAACCGGTAACCGATTCCTAACATAATAAATATAAACGATTATACGGTATTATAATTTATTTTTAGAAATGTATCTCATTGTAAGAGTAAAACGGAATCCTTATAAAATATGTAAGAGTATATACCTAAGGACTCTTGACTCAAATCTGTCGCAAAACCTGGTCTTATAGAAACCTTAAAAGTTAATAGAACGTTAGTAAGTAGGCACTACTTCTTATTCTGTGGTAATAGGTAATCGGTACAAGGATGCGAGGCACCGCACAGTGCGCGCCTAATGGGAGGCATTACCATTCCAAGTTGGTTCGAGCGGTGAGCGGCAGCCCGCCCGCCCCAGACCGCCTTGTGAATATTGGGCTTTGAGTCACCCTATCGTAAATACAGAAGGTACACTAACATTGTATTTTTGTTAATCAATTAACTTATTAAATTACTGAAACTTTTCAAGTGATATTAGCATTTATGATAATCAAATGTAGTAATTAAACAAACTAATATCCCAAAATTCTAATGTGATCCCTAAAAATTGTTTGTCCAACTTCTAAAGAACATACTAAATAAAACCTGTTCCTGTTCCATAAATAACATTTTAATTGGAAGATGTTGTTATGGACCTACTTACATAAAATGTTGTTGATATTATTTTTCTCTTTGTTAGCAATAATGGAGTCTTCCTACATAATTCTATTTCATACAACCTAACTCGGTTGCTCCTGTACAGTTCGCGACAAACTGACTCCTAGAACTTGAACGTAATAAAGCCCCTTGGTGCAATAAGAAAATACCTATTCAATTTTACTCATTTCTGTTTGAAAGTATTTTCTTGAATAAACGATTCCGTAAATATTTCCATACAATTCGACATAAGTACGATTATGTGAAGCTGTAAAATGTAAATAAAACAATATGTGAATACAATTTAATTGAATACCGCTAGTTTATGTTACCATTTAAAATATATGATTGCTTTATCTATCGCTATAGGTAGATACTAGCTTCCGATCCGACTATGTCACTCGAGTACAAAATACGAATGTCACGTGACGGCAATATAATAACGTCGTATCCGCATAAAATATTCTTCGATAAACTGATAAAAGCACACGCTGGCATGTCAGAGCAAAAATTGCCAGGCGTTGCGTCCCTCGCCGCGCGGCATTGTGCCCGAAATGACACGCGAAGGCGTCGAGAGCGTCGCGCTCCTGACTGCTTTCACAAAAGGCTTACCAGATGCGCGCACCAGAAGATTTTAATGAGGCAACGACTCTGTGTGATTTTATCGCGTGTGCCGTAATGAGAAATAACCAAGCGCATCCTCTTTGACTGTGCTCTCACTGAGCTGCCAGCAAAAATGCTACACTACATGTCACACTTTCGTTTACTATTATATTCGAGAACCTATTCAAATAGTACCTACTCTACATACAAATTGCGGTTGGGCTTTAAAGTGCAATTATACCATTCAGGAAATGGACTTTGTACACGTTTGCGCGTTTATTTATTTGAAACCTCTGATATTTAAATATTATATTGCTGAATAAAGAACTATGCAAAACAAATATTTTATGAATTATAAATGGGTATTTATAAATAGGCTGTAATATCATAATTATATGTTTCCATTAGATTATCTGCGGGGTAATAATATATGTAGTATACTAATTATTATAATAAGGCAAATGATGGGATTGTGGATTTCGTTTATTGCTAATTATACAATTTAAAACAAACATAGGAGTAGCGACAAAATTGTCTCAGTTTTACAAATGTAATAAAACAAATTAGGCGACGAAGTAAGTTACGGGGGCAGGGTACACTGGCCAATTTTCATCAATGCAAATCACGTTGTCGACTCGTCAACCCAATTACCAAGAAGTGAATTTAAATAAAGATAAGTATCGCCCTCGAGGAGACAATGCTAATAGGAGGTGGAGGCGTGATAATAGGCTCCGACTGGAGCTCAGTGGCGCACCGCGGTAGGTGCTTTAATTAGATCTCTCGACCTCCGCCGCGCCACGCCGCGCCGCGCCACGCCGCGCCACGCCGCCGAGCTACCGAGCCCGTGAGCCTCAAAACACTTGTTCAATTAGCGATTAGCTTTAAGAAGAAACTTTAATATGCACGACAACATTCGCTTTTTAACCAACTTTAGTATTACTCGACTTGTTATTTTATTCGGGAAATACCTTTTTCCTTTTATTTTGCTTTGATTCTGATTTTGCTGGCTACATCATGGGGTAATTTTACCTTAAGGCCTATTGAAATGTAGTTTGCCAAATATATGTTTAGGTGGAAATAACGTTGTATATGGAAACGCCTACTAGATACTACTCACATACCTACAGTTCAAGAAATCAGCGCATGTATTTCTTATTTTGGGGGACAGGAGATGATTGTAGAGCTAGTTGACAGGCGGCGATAAGAGGGGCGGAGCACCCGCCCGCGGCCTGTCAACATCTGCTTCCGCACTTCCGCCTAACTGACCGCGACATGACCCGGCCTCGATGACCCTGCAAACATATTTCGTCCATCGGAAATGTGAAATGAAAGCGGAACATTAAACTAGCACACGGTAGTGGAAAAGCTAATCTCTATTATATAAAGCCCTAACGCCAATTATAAAATAACCTTAGTTAACTAACATTAAAATATTTACTTTATAATTTAAATGCAAACTAGTTTGACTTCTGAGCTTAGATGTTATCAAAATATCAACCAAACATTCATTTGTTTTCAGAAAGCTTCAAAACACGTTATAAAAAGAACGATGTGGTTTCAATAAAACAAATATCAGCATAAATTCTTCCACAATCCGTCCACTAAAAGATATTATGTAGGTATGTTACTTTATTTCTATTTTCTGTATTCACTCAGGGTTTATGTATCTCGAATAGTCACGTTCCCGTCCCGGCGAAGGGTAAAGCATACAAATAAGTGAAAGTCCGAAACCACCCAAACACCCGACGCCATGTTCTTTATCTGCGGATCTCTTAAAAGAATTTGATCGTATATGAGAATATTACGAGCAACATCTGTGACAAGGGACGTATAAACTTAAATATTTGTCTACTGGGGTCGCACTTTCCATGAAATAAATCAGCCATGAAGTTTTGTTTTGATTATTACGAGATTTGTTTTTGTTAGTTAGGTAAATTAAATTAAATTATTTCAAACTAATAAATTCGAAAAGTCTAGTTAGAACTTCTGATGAAAATTTTTATAATCACAGTACCTGTAATTTTTACTCTACAAAAACGTCTCTCAATGACAAAATCCAATATGTAAATACAGAGTTAGTTCGCAATGAATGAGAGTCAACCAACTAACTGCATTTGGAAAAAATCCAAACGTTATTAGGATTTTTGTGGTCTAACTGAAACTACGTACCCGGTACATAGTGAGATAATAATTTCAGAAAGTTTTGTTTCATAAAACAGAGTAAGTTACGTGCCGTTGCAGGTATAGGTATCTAATATTAAAAATGATTAGCTAAATAAAATCAACTAATTATTTTGAAACACTTACGCTTTTTTATAACAGAACAGTGAATCAAAAGTTACTAATTTAATGATTCTCTTTTAATAATTTGAACCCTAATTACCTTTCAATCAGATATTTTAATCTTACAAACCTACTCGTGGAGTTTTAATGAAATCCTTAACGTTATAAGTACAACAATCAATAAAGATACTAAAATCGGTATAAATGAGAACCACCGCATTCTTTTCATGTCGGCTCAAATAGAAGTTTTGACGCAAACTTCTGAAACGAGCTTCATACAAGCTCCGATGTTGTGAAAGTTTTTTTTAAGTTGACAAGAAGTCAGGCAAACGGTATGTATCTATCTAATTCCTCTAAAATGCTAAAATATGCAGTTTATATACCTATATGTACCAGTTAATTTAAATAAATAAGACCGATTGTTGTTAACACGGTGAAAAGCAAAGACTATATTTTATAGTAATTATGTATGCTAGAGAAGAAAGATGAGACAAAATTTTCTAGGACGTAATTGTTTTACGTAAGCTTTTCAAAATTCCGTATAAATCCATTATGTTCCTAATAATGGTTCTATATCAAACTAAATCTTCTCAGCTCGTTATTCAGCCTGGAGGATGCCTTACAGTCTGGGATATTTTAAGAATAATAGATGCGTTCGTTTAGAAGAGATATGAAACAGTGGCACGTACAACGATATGTTATTTGTCAATGGCATGTCACTGTTGTTATAACGAGGTGTCTGTGTAGCCGCAATCAATTTGGCGGCATGGGCCTTGTCAATTTGCGGCGGGGGTGGCAGCGGCCGTGCCCGCACCCGCGCCCGCGCCACCGCCGCTGCCGCCGTCTCGTTGCGGTCCCGTCCGCGCCTGATGACTTCCGAGTGACCGCTTCTGATTTGCATAAGGGGCAGCTTTAATATGAGATTATTCTCGAGTTAGGAACGTCCAACGAAGCAGTCCTATTTGTTATTAGTTTTAGAAATTTAGTCGACCCATTGCCGGATGTCCTTATTTGGACTGTCATTCGCTTCATAGGTTTGCTGAATTCAACTGAGACTCACTTCAATACTTTATTTTATTTAATTTTGGGAAGGTTCACTTCAAAATAGTAGTCTTATTTATTAAGTAGTAAATGCACTGGAATATAAGTGTATAAATCTGCATACTATATAGGTAGTACCTAAGTATATTTCTGTTTTGCAAAAAAAATAAGTGGAAGTACCCAAATGGTGAATCATTTATCATTGTTCATCTAGGGATCATCATATGGGAAAAAATAGGAATTCAATCCTACTAATATTATAAAGGCGAAAGTTTGTAAGTATGGATGTATGGATGTTTGTTACTCTTTCACGTAAAAACTACTGAATGGATTTGAATGAAATTTGGAATAAAGATAGCTTATAACCTGGATTAACATATAGGCTACTTTTTATCCCGGGAAAATGGAAGACCTCCCGGGTACGCGGGTGAAACCGCGGGGAGCCACTAGTATAACTATAAAGCACTTTAGACAAGTAAGGTTTGCAATGATAACGACAAAATCAGGAGCATCAACAAGTAAGTCTACAAGCATGACTTGTCCGGTCCAGCTCTATGGATCTCGAAATATATAAACTTCTACAAGCAGATGAAATTACCTAGATAAGCTTACACATCAAAAGCGTATCCATTTATGTGTTAATCTAGAAAATATTCAATCTATATATCACTAAGTTCCCTTTAGACGTTGTTACGTAGATGAGTAATAAACATCAGCATTTATAATAATTTATAGTGGGATAGTACAGTTGGTTACTTATCCTTAGCAGATCCGAGAATAAATAGATTAATTACATGTTTGTGTTAGGGATAAAATCGATAAATGTGTTTTAGGTAGGTAGTTCCACTATATTGAACCCATAACAATAGTAGTAGTACACGTAACGACAGCGACGGCAGGCAGTGAGCGTCTTGCCATCGGTGACAAAGGGATTACCCGCCCGCCCGCGAACCTCTGTCTGCGGTTTCTTAATTAACCCCTAAATACCCTTGCACGCGCCACA
Source organism: Thyatira batis (assembly GCA_905147785.2). Lineage (NCBI taxonomy): Eukaryota > Metazoa > Arthropoda > Insecta > Lepidoptera > Drepanidae > Thyatira > Thyatira batis. The sequence goes on from LR990487.1 coordinate 6,838,512, forward strand.
TTGCCCCATACTCCTCGTACGGTGTGTGAGATTATTGCCAACGTTACCCTTGTTAATTTTAATGTACAGTATTATTGATACAAATAGAAGTTAGCGTCTCGACAAGCGTGTTATTAACTTAAACGTGCCTTTGCAAGTATTTGTATCATTATTAGGGTCTTGTGTGTTTATTTTGATGTGCTATGGGTTATTGTGGAGTATATAATAAAATAAATAACTCTCACCCTAAAAATATTAAGTATCGTAAGTGTACCAGTCGTGGCCACGGTACCAGTAATGGCCAAAAATTAAAAGAAACATCTAGAATTCGGACATGAGCGAATGTTTTAACATTGGGATCACTGTGACATAGACTTTAGACATCGAACTATCTAAGTTTAACGTTTTATTGAATTCAGTCAGTTACATGTACAAATATGCGCGAATACAAAGTGTAAGGTGATTTGAAATTGACAACGACGGCTTTTCTTAAGGAAATCGTTAAGGCAGTGAGCAGAAAGTTTCACTTGTAAAATAGTATTGCTCAATTAAAATCAAAATTAGTTTTGTTTGATGTGTTAACCATAAAATAAAGATAAACTAAGACTAAGACTGGGGTATCCATTAATGAATTTTCCCTGTCCAAGACTGGGTCACAAAACTACAACTTTTATTTGTTAAATTAATTGAATCCAGCTTTGCCGTATCTCACGCGCAACACATTACAAATATTAAATAAGGTCTGGACTTTACAGTTTCACTATATTCAGTGCTGAAACTTTCACAATTTTGGTAATATTACACAAAAACCTGTTTTTTTTTTCTTAAACTGGCCACCATTGGGTCATTTACCTTAGGTATCTACTAGGTATCTATACTAATATTATAAAGAGGAAAGATTTGTTTGTTTGTTTGTTTGTTTGTTTGTTTGTTTGTTTGTTTGTTTGTTTGTAATGAATAGGCTCCGAAACTACTGGACCGATTTCAAAAATTCTTTCACCTTTGGAAAGCTACATTATCCCCGAGTAACATAGGCTATATTTTATCCCTGTATTCCCACGGGAACGGGAACTACGCGGGTAAAACCGCGGGGAGGTAGCTAGTATTTTATAAAATATGTGTACCTACATGAAACACCACCATAGCTTACCTTTGATTGACTAATATAATAACCTAACGATTACAATTTAACGGTTTGTCAGCTGGATGAAGAAACATCAATCTCTCTTCCTGAACTAAACAATTAGATACACGACTTAATTGATTCACAGTAAAACCCGAAAGGTTAAACATGGAGAATAACAACCTTAAATTAAATGATACATAAGGAGAAACGCATACACAGCTAATAGGGTACACGGCAATGTGCGGTTTACATCGGTTGAGTCAGGGGCAGCGGGGTAGAAAATGGAGCAACATGCTTATAGCTAATACGATCAGGTGAGCAAACACGCAACGCGCACTGCTTTCATCTTCAGTCGGCTATCTCTTAGACCCGTGTTCGACAAACAGACATACATAGATGAAAACATCTGTTTATAACTGACTATATAAAATATGTAGGTACGAGTATGTGCAAACACGCGTAAGTAAGCTGTGAACACACGAGCGAGTTAAAAAATTGTTGTTTAGTAGATACGTATATATATTTGAAAATTCTTTTCTTTCATATATAAGTTTGATAATCTATAAGTGGGCATTTCAGGGTATTCATTTCATACATAAAAATCGATCGAAGGTTATATTTTATAATTTGCATCTAATCTAATAGAATATAACAAACTATCAAATTTGCGCTAACAAATTCTAAGTACATAACTGCTGTATTATTCTATAATAATAATCCTCCCCTAACGTCCCAAACGTTTGGATAGTCCTGTAGTTGCAGATATAGGAAAACAAATATGTCAACGTATTGTCAAATAGCAGCCAAAATAAGAGTTTCAAATCCTTTATTCAGATTACCATTGTTCAAATGCAGGATAAAATAAACTCTATTGTTGTCAGTCGAACGAGACTGTGATACGTAAACAGTGAGAACCAGACGAACTATCACCACTGAGCAAGTTTATTCTCCAAACAGAGCGGGGCGCGCATGCCGAGCGCCGACATAAAGGTACAGACAAATTGACAACATCGCGGTCCATGAATGTTACAATTGCGACTATTCTTACCGTACTGCAATGAAATGGAAATTCCATTGTGTAGGATAATGTTAGGTATTGTTAAAGGCATACACGATTAATTGTGCGTGTTTAAACGGCTTAAAATCAAAATGATGAAGCGACGTTAAGTGCGCGGAATGCGATTTCCGAGACGCTCCCGTTTGATTATTCCTTAACAGTTCACCGTCGTCGTGGCTTCCTTCCGACCGACTCTCACTTTGCTCGCTGAATGACAAATGTTTACTTACTCAACCCCTGTATAACCCCTTCAGTCGACCGACTGCATAGTTCACAGCGCCCCCTCATTTTTCAGAGCGCTACTAAAATTTTGCGCTATAAACCGATACCTACTCTCATTTCTCGTGTCGGTCTACTTATATAAAAGTTAGAACTTAAGATGAAAACAAAGAACGCCAATTTGACAAGTCGAAGACAAACGCATTTAAAATGGGCAGAGCAGAGCAGCAGCCATCTATCTCCGAGCTTGATAAACGACGACATTATTCCTTATCGCCCACTCAATTTGTTTAAAAGCGTTCAGTTTTGATAATTTGAGAATTACAAATCGTATCTTATGACACAAAAATGTTCTCATAGCTGCAAAGTCTTGCCAGCTTCTCGATAAGGCGACCTGGAAAGATCGCTTCAATTTATCTAAATTAATAGGTATTTTAGGAATATGACTGGCCCGTTATAAACCATATTATTTTTGCAAATATAAACTTATAGACTTTGTTATAATCTGGCATTTATTTATGTTTCAGTGGTTGAAGAGCCTGAATTTACGGATGTCATCCAGAATGTAACAGTACCGGCTGGCAGAAGTGTTCGTCTTGCTTGCTCAGTCAAGAACCTCGGATCCTATAAGGTATTTATTTTTACTTATTTATTTTCTCAGTTTGATTTTCTCAATCAAAAATTATGTATACGAAATCATGAGCCAAAAAGTACCACTTAGATACGTGACAGATGCCTACCGCGTTGTGGGGAAGACGACAATATGCGTGAAGTGGCGAAAGGAAACATAAAATAAGAAGCATTTTATCATTTGATTTAGAACGCGCCGTCGTAATAAAGTGTCCATATAAATGGAGGAAGATATGATTTACAACCCCAACGCCGAGCTTCTACCTCGCTCTCGTTGTAGAGTATGTTTTGCAAACTAAAATACTATTAGAATATACGAAGTCCACTTGACAAATAAACATATTATACATTGCAGGTAACAACATACTATGTTTTAGACAAGAATTTCACCCATTTAGGTACCATGATAAGATTAGCAGTGTCAGTTATTTAGGGCTGCAAAATCATTAATCTAAGGCGCATTAGATTGAAGATTGAGTGTAACGACAGCGATTTAGTTCAAATGTATCTAGTTAGGAAATAGTACCTATTAGGTAGGTAGATGTAATGCAGTGCAGTGAGTAACCAGCTAGTAGAAGCCCCGGCGACAGCAGGCAGCGTGACCGGACGGCCGATAAGCCGCAAGGTGACGCCGCCGCCGGCTAACTGCCGAGACCACACGCTCCCCCACGCCCGCTACCCCGGCTCCCCCAGGTTCATTTGGTTCTCGCTGCAACTCCCTGTGCACCCACTTTTAGCAAGGAATCTGCATATTTTAGTTAAACATCAGTAACATTTAACTATTGCTTTCTCCCTTATCATATAGAACCCAGCGATCATTTTTATTCGTGTATAACATTATGGAAAAAATCACTGAACACTCAGAGCATTTTCATCGATTTCCTCTGAGCCAACAATTTCATTTTATTTCATTTACTTACTACATACGTCTGTAACTGTCTGTGGTGCGAACGCAATAAAAGCCAAGATAGTGTTCTCTTACTTCAAAAATAAAGGCTTAACCGAGAGAGCCATCACGGTTGCCCTGTATTGACAACAAGAAGCGGATTTTCCCGAAAGCCCCGCCTGTGCCATTAGTTTCCCGCATCGGTTAAAAAGATTTGCCTCTTCGTCCGTATTTTTTTAGAATTATTGACTCTGCGAAATATTACGATGAAACGACAAAAATTGCTATTTCACATGTAGGTAGATACCTAGCTACTTACACACTTCCCGAAGACTTACATATAAGTTTTAGTACACAAGTAGGTACTTTTGTTATTAAAGATTATTAAAAAAAATTATAAACGTAATTATAAAACACACAGCAATATATACAAAATCTCATTCTATGTCAATAAAATTATTATAATATAAACAAAAATGTTTTCAATGCAAATAGAATTCGACAAGATTTCCTATTTTATGCGAATGTTGTGTAAGTATGCGCACGTAGCCGGTTCATCGGCATGAAATGTCAGATAGTCGGCAGTAGCACGTATGTGGGTTTGCAATAACATGCCACAACGAGTCGCAGCAATGTTACACTCGCGCCGCATGCGAGCGCCGGCTGTTCAAATTCTGGCATATTTCTCGTGCCTTAATACTGGTGCTGGCATGAGCAAACTGAGCCCAAGATGAGGGGACCCGAGAGCACTTGTTCCCACGGCCGCGCTGCTGCACTGCCTGGAATGTAATGATCATGTTCCCAATGATACAAGTACCTACTCCAATTCATGTTTTAATTAAAAATACATATTCATAACTAAATTATTATACATTGATATGTTTCATGCAGTTTGGCAAGAGCGTTGAGCTTATTTACTTTGTTATTTAACTTTGATCTCAAATTAGCAAACTCAAAAAGAAAAATGTTTTCAATCACACTACTTACATCGGCACCGAAATAACTTATTGGGTGAAGATTTCGTGAAAGTTCGAGGGCCCTCGGCACAAATCCGTAGCTGAAGTGATCTCTAAGTGGGCTTTTAGCAGAAGTAAGCTAAGCCGTCTCTTGCAAGATGTTCGCTTATTTCTGTCTACGCCATTGCATTAGTGTGTCATCGCATCGTGTGCTCTTCTATCTATTCGATTCTTAGAAAATATGCTTTTACTTAAAGTATAAAAACTATTATCAACAAACCTCCATTAAACTTTTCTATAAAATGATTAATTGATAGTAAATATTTTGATGTATTTATTTTCCGCGATATTATTTCCGCATAAATTTATTACACTAGAAATCTGCTTGTATTTCTTAACCGTATATACAGTATATATGAATAAATACATTAATTTTGGTTGTAAAAAAAAATTACACAACAATAACTACAATAACCGTATAGGTATATTATAAACGTTACCTTTGCTATCATAACTTATTTTTTAAGTGGCATATTTACCTAACTAACCTCACCCACTTTTATTTTTAGGGCTGACGACACTCGATATTCAAAGTCAGAAAATACATATAAACTGATTTATAATCCTCAGATACCTTAATAATGTTGTAATAAATAAATTAAAAACTAACCAAAACCAACCATATTATAAATATACTTATTAGTAAAAAATTAAGTACGAAAGTTTATGATTTCATGGGTATATTGACTCTGATCCAATGACAAATCCCGAAGAAGTTTGGGTTTTGTACCTTTATAAGTCTGCTGTCTTTGATGTGTTTCTCCAAATTATTTATTATTTGTAATATACCTATTATTAGTAGAGATTGTATCGTTGATGTGAAAGTCTATAAAACATCCTAACGTCATATATAAAGGTTGTTCTTTGCTGTCTGCTAAAAAACAGTTAACATGGTTAGTTTTATGTTATGATGAAACTTTAATCAAGAATATATATAAAACCAAAGTACCTAATAAAAACTTTTAACCACTCGAAATAAACAAAGAGAGGGTAATAGAGTAAGATAAAGATCCTTAAACGTTCTATAATTAAATCTGTCGTAATATTATTAAACACGTCTACGAATCATCTCCTGCGGCGATAGGGTCCATCGTTAAAGAGGTTCGGTGCTGTGCGCGGTAGAATGGGCAAACTTTGCAACGAGTCCATTATAAATCAAACGACGCCTTCCAGGCATATCCGGAGGGACGCCAACATCTCCCGCTGTGCCTCAAAACTTCAACTTTGCCCTTAATGTCTCAACAATTAAGATAAAAAGAAAAAAGGCCTAAATTAAAGGTGGTTAAAAGATAACGATTTAATAGGCCGCTGTAACTTTACTGCTGGTTTTCGAATTCGAGTCAACTAAGAAAATAGACCAGAACGTAAGTAGACAATCTTTTACAAAATATTTACATTTGAATCTGTAGCCAATTTCAAACGGAATTTGTAGTTAATTTTGAATAATTTAAATTGTGGCGGCTCAGAGCACCGGCAGGCACCGACTAGTGCCACAGACACAACCAGCGGTGCGACCTAACTCGTTTAGGATCCGCAGACGAATCAAATTAGTTAGCCGCTGCCGCCATTACGAATATCATATTTGCATCTACACCGGTACTAACTTTCAACAGCTTCATTACTTGTTAAATATAAAATTTACGTTATTTTAAAATACATAGTAGTTTATAGTAACGAATTAATTTCTGAAACAAAAAAATATTTTAATAGGTAAATATCTACTCAAGTTATTATGGTTAGTTTTACTTACACTTCCTTATAAACACATACGTAATGTGTTTCTTTTGAGTTCCTGATAGATATAACTGGCCTAAATAATATGTAATATGTACATTTAATCTTATATATAAAATTCTCGTGTCACAGTGCTTGTAACAAACTCCAGAGAATCAGCTTCACCTATTCTTATGTAATCATGTGTGCAGGTCTGAAAATAGTTCATAAAGAATTTTTCTATCTCCAATCTTCACCCCTCCCCCCTTTTTTAATGGTACCCAAATAATTTTACCATCGATTGTTCATTGACGTAAAGTATCGTGATGAATATAGGTACTTAGGCACTTTAAGGGTCGTGTCACTTCGACATTTCATTCTTATGGAGGAACAACGTTTGTCGGGTCAGCTAATATTATATAATATCCATTGTAAAAGATCTTTAGGGTGATTCAATGGTCTAAAACAACGTTTAAATTAAGAAAACTTTAAAGCTACCGAATATTCGAACCTCCCCTCACCCATGCGAAGCGATTTGCGAACTTCGTCAAGTTCAACACTCAACGCTTATCTTCCGACCGCTTATAAAATTTTGATTCCTCTTTAATTTTATCTTAATTGTTCAAACAGTAAAATAGAAGTTTGAAAATAACCCTTCGGGTTATAATGGAATTAAGATAGATGCCTTCATTTTCAGATATGAGTTTTACCTTTAAAGGTTAATCTTTGTAATATTAATTGGTAATATTGATGTACCGATATCGAAAGGAAGACTGTCGGCTGTCCATCCAGATGGCGACGTCACGGCGAGCTGGGGCCCGTAATTTAATCAGAGCGGTGCAGAGGGACGCACCGCCCGTGATTAGATTAGACGCCGGCCACAATTACGCAGATCAGATTTACATCCACCGTCTGTACCTATCGTCGCGTCCGCATCTCCGGCGCGCCACCGTTGTTACCACTACTCCATCGAATCCCATTTCACCTGCGAAATATATTGCATACTTAATTTTAATAAATGATGACTACGTATCCTATATTATAAAAATGACTTCCGTCCCATGACGTTCTGAGAAGAGAAACACGCAAATATTTATTTATTTATGATTCGTGTTTGTTATAAATCTTGTGGAAAAATAATAGCGTTTTTTCACCATAGACCACGTACGTAACCGGTGAAGCAAAGCGCATCAAATTTTTTATCTCGTGTCTTATTAGTAATCTTAAAAACATTTTTAAGCTATTGCATAGCTTTTATCGCGGGCTCTGAGCGCGGCGACCGAATCAAGAAATTCCGTAACGAAAAAACCTAACACCCCCCACTCCGACGGGCAAGGAGGTGTGGCTTGAAGGCCGTGCATCGTCTAACGTCGTTTCAGTTCGGCAGTCTTCGACACGGCGTTGTGTGCGATTAGACGTATTGTACGACTCTACGAAACTCGCACGAATCGAGACGAGCTGCTCCGAAATCGGACGAATACATAAGCAGCTGTTTATGAGAAAGTATATAGGTGTATATGTATTTATGTACAACAGTGAATAGCTGTACTTGTAAAATTTGTGTATGAAGTGTTTTGAATATGAATGAACAAAGTGCATTTATTATTAAAATAAATTAATAAAATTATAATTGCATAAGTTGATACAAAATGCTATGCAATGCAATAGCTTTACCGCGGCACTCCCCGAGTGCCTCACGTAATTTTTTTTTTATGTCGTAATATTGAACTAATTTTTTTTTATAAAAAAAAACATCATTTTAAAGTGCTCTAAGGTTATTAAATTTAAACATGCAATATTTAGCCACCTAAAATTATTTTTAAAGTAAATCAGTCAAATTATTAGGGCTCGTTTAATATCCCAGAGCCCCAGGTTACGCCGGCGAGTCAGGTCGCCGTCATTAGAGGGGTTACCGTCCCATTGCATAATAAAATGGGCGAAGTTTCCTCAAGTCCATTATAAATTAGACAGCGGCTGAGAGCCGCATCACTTAAGATAGGTAAGATGTGACCCGGCACGAGTTTTAGCTACCAAACTTCCCCTATATTGCCCTCGCAATCTTGATAAAAATAACTACCCATGATTCAAACTTAGAAGCCTTAAGGATGCACGTCAAACTTTGAACCTCGAATATCACCTACATTTAATAATTCTCATTAGTTACTTTAATTAATTTTAGAGTTTTAATGATACAAATTCAAATGTAAAGCAACGTACATATAGTAAACCAATCTTAAACTCTATATCAGAGTTGAGATTCTGGTCTTATTAAAATAATTTATTGTTTATCGTCAAAAATCTATGAGAATTAATCTTTTTTTTTTACTGAGTTTATTTAATTTTTTTATTATTGACTAGTTGACCCGGCAAACTTCGTACTGCCTCAGAATCAATTAATAAAAAAGCTGAATGCTTTAAACCTTCCCTGCACTTACACAAATAATTCAAGACCAAAAATAGCCAAATCGGTCCATCCGTTCTCGAGTTTTTGTGAGACTAACGAACAGCAATTCATTTTTATATATATAGATACATTTGACAAGACTCGACAGAATAAACAAATTATCCGGGAGTCTGTACCCTCACTTACTAGTAAAATAATCTGATTATATTTATCTACTATTTTAGGACTTCATCTTGAACCTAATAAAAAATACGTACAGTCAAGTTATTTATAATATTAGTATATGTATGTATATTTATCATATTTATCATATCTATCATATCTCTATTTTATCATATCATAGTCATGTGGCATTGTATATTACATTGTAAATATTGTAATAGACTAACGAAGTGTCAGTAATATTTATTTGTTAAATGCATTTTTTAATGCCGTAGAAAACGGTGTGTAGTGAGTTCGCGATGTCGAATCCTCGAAGTAATTACACAGATGTCGTCGCGTCGCGGAGTCGACCCACACTTTCAGCGGTCGTGATTTTTATTCGCACAAATTGCAAACTTTAAAAACCACCAAATAAAAATAGCAAAAAATAAAGCTATATGTTATTATATTATGGTGCAATTCTAATTAACGACATTTTTATCTATTTTTTATTTTAACTAGGTAGGTACCTACAGTGGACTAAAATGAACATTATCGTCGCGTTTACCTGAAAGATTGCAACGCATAAACTATTAATAACTCGTATAATTTAGATTAGGCAAAATCCTACAAACGTTGCTGTTATCTTTGTCGAAATCTTTAGGAAATTTACTTCGTAGCAATCTTCGTAGCTTCGTAGTACCTACACTACAGAGGGGACTGAAAGGTACACATACTTAGTAATACTTTTGTGAATAAGCAAGTACGAGTACGATGTCTAAATAAAAGTTAACCAGTAAACGTTGGTACGAAGGTTGCTTTCTTTATTTACAATAAAAATACTGTACTAGGAGCGACATTTTTCTTTAATTTCCGTTACGTCACTCGTCCAATTTGGAGAACGATTGGAAATCATTGAAGCGTAGTATTTGTACCTACCGCCTTATAAATCTTGCAAGTATTTCTGGTAAAGTTGACGGTTGAAATTAAATTATATAAACGACTATACTATTAGTAGGGTTGATGGTAAATAATTTTTCTAATGCTGTATTACTAACGTATGGGGCATGTACTCCATGGATATATTCACTTAATAATGATAGGATGATGGAGTAGGTACTTAATAAATATGCAAAAAAAGCTACCAAACATATACCATAACATTTTTGGCACTTGTACCTTACAATAGAATTCACGATTAACAGTTAAATATTGGCCGTTTTTAGACTGGACTTTACCAAAGTGGTATTCAATAATAAGAGTACATATTTATTTAATCGATAAAGCTATAATGGTCTTTTATAATATCATATCGTGTTGGCGAGCCAGCAATATCACATAATTCTGACACGTATTTAATAACAAAGTAACTTGTAAGTAGTTTATATTTTACAAAAGAGCAGTTTAAAAAATAGATACTTTTCTCACCTAATGTTTGACTCAACTTGATTTGGTTTATATACTAGGTACAGTACTGCTATTTTTTTGTCAGGTGGCATGGATGCATTTTGAGCAATCGGCCATCCTTACTGTGCACAACCACGTGATCACCCGCAACCCCCGGGTCACCGTGACGCACGACAAGCACCGCACCTGGTTCCTGCACATATCCGACGTACGGGAGGAGGACCGCGGCCGGTACATGTGCCAGATCAACACAGCCACTGCTAAAACACAGTTCGGATATTTACATGTAGTCGGTAAGTCAATTTAAGTGATATTTATGAATAAAATTCGCTATATATACCGGTTCTAAGATGACAACAACCAGGCACCTATGGCCTTATCCACCCTAGAAGCTAATTGTGATGCGAATGAACAATAAAACTGGAGGAAGATAACCTATAATTATAATATTTAGTCTACACTGCATATACCTACTACTGCTAATATAAAAAAAACAGATAGAATAATACTACTAGTATTAAAAATCAGATTTTCCTAGAGCATTTCAGAGAGAGTTTGTTTACAGTGCCACCGACGATTGACGACTCGTTGAGCTCGAGCGACGTTATCGTCCGAGAGGGCGCCAACGTCACCCTGACGTGCCGCGCTAATGGCTCTCCTAAGCCTACCATCAAGTGGAAACGGGACGACAACTCAAAAATCTCCCTCAGCAAAGGACATTCCGGTCGGTTATCGATTTGTTAATCACCAAAACCTTATTTATTTTTTGTTCCATTTGATCTTTATCGACAATTTTTTCAGTTTCCGAATGGGAGGGTGAGGTATTGGAGATGGCACGTATTTCCAGATTGGACATGGGCGCTTACCTCTGCATTGCAAGTAACGGTGTGCCTCCAACTGTTTCTAAGCGAGTGAAAGTAAGCGTTGATTGTAAGTAACCATTGATTGCAAGTTAATAATATATTCTGAAATGGTTAACATGATATGTAAATGAAACCTCTATACCTTTTTATGCCTGTATACGTATATAATCTACTGAATAAAAGCAAAACGGAATTTTGTGTCTACCCGATTAGTACCCAAATAAATGACTTTTAAATAGGTATAATATGCTCCCATAGAACTAGAAATCCCTAAGATGGGTATGAGGTAGGTATGGCAAATTAAGAGACTCTTGTTTTATTTATATTTTTCTCAAAACTGTAATATTCAAAATAAACTCAAGCTTCAGTATAAACTCTCATGGCTTAAAAAAATGTTAATACCCACGTATTTAGGTAATAGTTGACCCGATAAAATTTATTCATGGTATATATCAAAGTAAAGAAAAAAGATGACTTAGCAGATAGGTTAAGGTGATAGCTTGTTATTTAGCCCTAAGTTTCTCTTTAAAATAAATAAATGCTCTGAATGCAAAAAAAAAATACAAAAAAAAAATATTGTGTTTTTTTTATAAATCCCCGATAGTTTACATGTTTGTATTAAGTCATTAAGCAAGATAAAATTAATATTATGTGAACATAATGTATATCGTATAAAGAACAACGATGATTATTGTAAAAACTACGTTTAGTTACTTAAATCGACATAATATGATCGCAAATATATTATACTAGCTGCCCCCGCGCGGTTTTACCCGCGTAGTTCCCGTCCCCGTGGGAATACAGGGATAAAATATAGCCTATGTTACTCGGGGATAATGTAGCTTTCCAAAGGTGAAAGAATTTTTGAAATCGGTCCAGTAGTTTCGGAGCCTATTCATTACAAACAAACAAACAAACAAACAAACAAATATTTCCTCTTTATAATATTAGTATAGATTATTATATGGGAAAATCCAATAGTAAAGAGCATACCTAACTGACTTAAAACATGATTACAGTTCCCCCAATGTTGTGGATTCCTCATCAGCTCGTCGGTGCTCCACTCTACTACAACGTAACACTAGAATGCTTCACAGAAGCTCACCCGACATCTCTGAATTACTGGACACGTGACGATGGCCACATGATACATGAAAGTCCTAAATATCACATGGAGAACACCGTAGGCCTACCCGCATATAAAACCCACATGAGGTTATTGATTAGGCATATTACTACCGAGGACTATGGAACTTATAAATGCGTAGCTAAGAACCCCAGGGGAGAATCTGATGGAACTATTCGCTTATATAGTAAGTATCGCACTTGATACCAAATTGATGTGTTTGTCCGTAATACTATTACATTTTGTGACACGATTTAAACAGGCATTTTTTTAATATGTATGTACCTAATATGCGTTTTTTTTTCTTGTAGCCTCATCACCACCCACAACTACGCTGGACCCTCGCTCCGCGACCGCACCGCCGCCATCTCGGCTCCCGCATCGAGACACGCCGTTCACAGATAAAGGTGAACCACAGAATTTCCTTACATTAATATCGAATAACGTACTTACTATACAAAACCTATTCTAGATAGATATACCTCAAAGCACAGCTACATAAGTAGTAGTACAAGTAGTACCTAATAATACGTTATTGTACAAGCGAAGGAATTTCCTGTGAAAGCGCTGCGGTCGAGCAACTGTCAATATGTACAATTCGCAGTTGTAATTAAAATAGCTATAACAAATTCCGTGGTCGAATGAGTTCATTAATATCTGATATCGATGTCGATTAAATGCACCGAAACAACATTTTTACATCGTCGATTCTGTTTATAGAGAGATAATATTACCTTTACGAGTTGTATCCCCACGAGATCGTTTATTTTGTTTTCATTGTTTGTTGCTGTTTCAGTTATTATTAGTGGTCGTTACATTTGTTTATAGTTCATAAACAGTTACGACGATCTGCTCGTCGTCAGTCCCTAGTTTGTTAACTGGCTTCAAATATTATGGAGGCGTCGTAAAGTACCGTATAAACAAATCGCTTATAAACAAACGTTTTATGAAGTGAATCTTATGAGTTTATTTAATTTTATATAATGATGCAATTTTAATTTATTATTTATTTTATTTTGTAATAAAACATGGGATATTTTGTGTGTATATGTTGTGTTTATAGTGGTGGTATGATTTAAGAAGACGCAGCTAGGGCTTATTGTAATACCGTAGTTTCATAACTTGTTTGTATCGCGTCATTACTCCGACGTTATTGGGAAGTTGGGCGTTTTCCCGGACATGTTGTCGTTGGCCGGACAACATCTTGCACGACATCCTATTACTGGCAAGTGTTCAGTTTGCCCTTTTCTTGTTAAGAACTTATGTAATTTTGTCATGGTATTTTGCATTGAAAAGTGGATCATTGTAGCCGAATAACCAGTTACAATCTATAAATTTATAGTAGGCATCAAGTCAAGAGCCTACCTTTAGTATAAAAGATTATTATATTATATTCGGAGCACTCGGCGGCGCCTTGAATTGATTTATTTTCGAAGCGCAGTCTCGGAAGCATGTTATTCGAAAAGATGCAGCATTATGAACTTGAAAAATCCATTTAGGCATTGCAATGTTACGAGCGTAAGTTTTGCGGGTTGGTTGTTTTTGTGCGGAGTGTCTGGCGGCGGCGCGGCGGCGCGGCGGCGGGGCGGCGGGGCGGCGCCGTGGCAACATCGCGCGCGACGTGGACGCGGCACAGAGACAGCGTCAGCTCGGCATCGACATCAGCCTCACCGCCCGCAGCCCACCGCCGTTACAGTTTTATTTTTTGCACCCATTACGAATTTACGGTCAGTCGGCTACTCGACAATATTGCGCAACTTTTCAATAACTGTTAGCTGATCGCACCGTCTGCCGCCAGTTCGTCCCTTGCCATATTGAATCTTTTAGCCGATGACTCTACCACATTCAATTCACTTTCCCTTTTTTCCCTTTTAAATATGTAAAGGAAATCCACAAAAGTCCACCTACAACTATTGAGAAGTTGAAATATATTTATTTGTTATTCAGGGACAAAATACCAGTCCAATCTTAATGAGATCGATAAAGGTAAACAGAAGACTGATGAAGGTGGTGGGAAGACGCATCTTAATTGGGTGGGCGGTGCATCACAAGTTACAGGTAAGCATATTTAATTTAGTTGATATCCTACTTATTGCGTAACAATACTTGAATCGTTTTACATATATTTGCTACGAGCAATACCTTCTGTATTTATGGTAAAAATGTTTGAAATAATATTATTTGCGAAAAATTAAGAATGTAATTTTTTATTACTAATCTTTGAATTATATTGAATACTATCACTCGGTTATTAAAATTATTCAAATCCAATATTAGTAGTAGGTAATATTAGTACTATATACTGGAAAATATTAGTATGTATATCAAACGTGAAGACGGCAGAAGTACTTTTTGTTCAGAATTATTTCCATCCACAGGTGATGCTGTTTGGAGCAGAAGCCACTTATGGATTTTAACATTAATAACTGTACTATATTATATCTAAGATAGATACTAAAATCATCATCCGCTGTCCATTTTGTACCTTGCACAGTAAAATAAGAAAAAATAAACTTTATTACTTACAACATCAGTAAAATATCAAAATTCATAAAATGTTGCTCATTTTATTGAAAATTTATATATCATTTTCAAGGTCACATTGCCCATAAAATGTATAAATAAACAAAAACATTTTAAATACTTGTAATAAAAACTGAGCTTAGGGCTTTTGACCAAAACGAATTAGTTAACACTACATAAAATTACCGCTGTCCCACATTTAGATACAATAAATATTTTAAGTCATAATTTAATAAATTGTCCAAAACAGGTAAATTAGATTAAAAACCTATTAATGTGTAAACACAATATCATTGACATTTATAATACGTACCTACAATATGCGTACAATGTAGTAAGGTTTCTTAACAATATTCATGCGAACATTATTATTGTAAGCGTTGTTGTTAATTATATTATTAATATACCTAGGCTAAGTAATGTACAACAGTTCCTTGAACTATTTAAATAACACGGTCCAGCATGAGTACAGCGTGGAAGTTTATAAAACACAATATTATCTTTATTTTGGCCAGTAATCGCGTAGAAATTATAAAAGAAGAATATAAAGTGCTGAACCGTGTATATAATAGTTATAATTACTGCACACATATTTATTAAACCTTAATAAAACGTGCACTAATATCATTGTTACTTTATTATTTTACTTATATTTAAGAATATGTAGACTAAGACTGAATTAAATACATGTAACATAAACAATTAATGTAGTAGATTTGAAATATTGTATGTGCTCATATGAAACTCATTTTTTATTTATTTAAATTATCATTTTCCCTGTAACATGAACACAAGAAAATATTATGTACCTACTAACAGTTACATAATAAGGCTAAGCCCGCCCGCATCTGTCAAAGACAGAACATAACGCAGCACGTTATGAGGCAAAACTTTGTAATGAAAGTATCTATGATACGCACATGAGACATGATGTTATCGAAGTTACAATACCTACACGTTATTTAGAAAAGCGTTACTTATCTAATAACGCGTGTGCAATCAATGAGCCTATTGGAAAAGAAATACATTTCTTGGAGTTAGGAAGTTACTATCATTACCTTCACATCATTTACTATATGACTAAAGTTGCAAGAAACCTTAATTTATGCATATTTAATGGCATTAAGCAGACTTTGTATCTATTTTTAAAACTTTTTATACCTTTATTTTACTTTCTTCAGATCCAAGTTTATTCTGTCAATTATAGTTTATATACCTATATAGTATTTGTAAATGTTACCGTTAATCATGTTGCCAAATTGCTAAATATAAGGTTGAATGCTATATAGATAGAAATATTGTAAATATACTCGTAAGCCAAAGTAATTGAGTGTGTTTTTAATAACAGAGAGTGTATTAACTGTTTCAATTGTGCGTTGATTGTATGAGAAGAGAACAATTTGTAAACATACCTACGTAACTACACTTAAAACACTGAGAATCAGTGGGTTATGAATAAATTAAATAAAGCTTGTTTTAAATAATTATGTTTTAATCAAACCCAAACTACAGAGGTCCATAAAATAAGCCGAAGTAAGATAGGTACTACGACGCATATTTGGACGCATAACTTGCATTCCGACCACTGTTTCTTTTTCATTTATAAATAAAAACAAGTATACAGCGATATACAAAATAAAAGCTCAGGAATTTTTACAGCTATCCAATTAGATTTTCGGCCAGACTTTGAGTGTCGAAATTATTTATGTAGGGAAACTTTCCCCGTCATATTTTGATGGACCGAAATGCTTGCAAACAATCTGCGGCGAATCTTTGAAGATTAGGGCTGGCTTTGGGGCGCCGAAAAGGCTCCAACTACGTATGGCCGCACGCCAACTCCTGTAAGCCAATCTAACTTCTTTTAAATGTGTTTTTGATGTAAAGAACATATTACCGCACGCATCGCTTCCCGACTCCCAAATCTTGAAGTAAATTAGCTTTTGATTTACAGGGCTTTAAGTTTGTAACTAATATAAACTTCACAAGTTTCGGCATCTCTAGGTACCTTCTCTATTCTAATTTCAAATTCATAAACAACTAAATCTCTTTGAATATTTTATTTTAATAACTTTTATATTTGTCTTGGACATAGCAAATCCAAACATTTGTTTTAACTTATAGACTTGTGTGCACAGTGCGTCAGTTAATCAATCAATAAAATTCCAAAAAAATGCAATGGAACCACTGACGTATGAAAACATTTTATTTCCAAATTAACTAAACTACATTTTATTAAAAGAAAAAAAAGTGTATCAAATAAATAATTAAGAGAAATATATTGAATTTTAAGAATGAGCTACATATTCACTCAGATAGAAAATAGGATAGCATGTTATGTGGAAAAACAAACGGTGTGAAGTCAGAAGTCACACCCAGAAACAAAAGGTTGAATGAACAGTTTGATCGGTTGATTTTGATAAAGGTTCATATAAATATATACCTACACCTACGATGAAATACAATCCTTATAATTATCACTCAATAACTTACCCCAATACCTTAACAACTCCATACAGAATGAAGCTCGTCGATAACAAAAATTGCAAAACTCGCTATAGCAGTCTTATATTATACCCTATTTTAAGTACATGAAAGACTACAATGTGATGTTAATTTGAACAGATTTATGACCTTTCATGAGAAGTGCAGTGTTTGTAACAGTAGCCTCATTACTTAGCGGCGGCGCGGTGCGGTAGGCGTGTGCTTCCGTCGGAACCGGATATACGAGTAGGTACTAGGGTGTACAAACAATATTAACTTATTAACTAATTATTGCCATTTATCGAATCCATCCCATAGTGCACAGATCTATAATATACAATTTTGAGACCACAGTATCATTATTACAGAATATTATTTCATTATACAGAAGTTGGTCTTATTTTCAAAGACTAATATAAAAATGAATGTTTCGGTACCTATGTCTAAGAACCCTGACGCAAATGATAATAACTATGCTTTTCCTTTTCGGCCAAACAGTTTATTTTTACCTTTTGTTAATGTGTAAATTTGCTCTCGTATATAAACATGCATTGTTTAAATTAACATTATAAAAACAAAGTAATTCCGTTAAAGAATAACAACAAAGTATCTACACTGAATATTAATATTGTGATTGAAGACAGATTCATTCACCGCACAAGTGAAAACAAAGCAATATTCTCAGGTCCGGTGATCGTTTCGGACCACATAGAGGCCTCCATAATTTTCAGGAGGCAAATTAATCCGAGCACGGCTGGTCTGATCGGCGGCGGTCAGCGCGTCCTCGCATACTAATGCTATTGTTTATCGAAGGGGCTAATCTGTGCGTACCAGCCGTCACTGTCCACCCTCGAAATTATAACGGATCACTTTCGGCCTCGTCTAATCCGGATCCAACACTAGTGGCCGCCGGCCGCCGGCCGCCTCGATCAGCATGGACGTGCTCGGAGTATCTACCGTTTTAACCTTAATCGCTCATCCAAAACTTTCCAGCGAAATATGGCAAATATCTATAGACAATGTATATGGTACACATGGCGCTTCAGTTATATCCCAGTAAAAAACGTTTGTAGGAATGCGAATTCCATGAGAATTGCGTGTGCTTTTCACCACCAGCTCCACCATGGTTAGATGGCGCTCATACACAAGTAAACTGGTTTATATAAGTATTATTAGTTCCTAACATGTTTCCACACAGTCTAAAAGATAAAAAATTACGACATAAAACCATTGAAAATGGAATAATATAACAAATTAAAGTACAGACAAATATCAAAAACAAGAAAGATGCATGTAAAATCGTTTTGAAGTTTCTTTAACATGAATGTGTAAAGTTGTAAAAGTCTCGTCTCACTCTGAGTGATAATAAAGGTAACCCTCTGCGGCACCTTTATTGTTATCGAATAAAAATAATCCTGGGATTTTTCGGGATGATCGTAAATTATAACGGGATTCACAGGGGTGGCGCTGCGCGTCGGAGCAGTGCCATGCGCTGCATTTAACAGCTCTTCCGCTAAAAGTGTTAGCTTCTCCGAGAAATGTTTATTTTCCATCGAAGAAAACAAATGGACTCTTGATTTGATTCCCCAAAAGTGTAATAGCAACTTTGAAACGGAATATACTTTTTACATTAACCTTAAAATGAGCTTATCAAAACACCGCTCGAGAGGCTTTAAGTTTTAAAGAAGCCGTTTTAGCGAAGCTTTACAAAACGTTTCATTTATTATTCTGTAAATAATTCATAAACGTCTCTTTGCGGGGCGACACATTTAAAATGAACGAGACGGTAAAGAGTGGAGTCTAACAATAACCAGACCCTCAACGCATATTTTTGACGGTGTGAAGCGCTGAAAATCCACCGATACTAACAAAAGTGGCAACTGAAACTAATGAATTATTCATAGCGGCGGCGCGGTGCATGTTCTATCACTGTTTTATCTATTGCGAGGCTTACGGCGACCGCGACCCGCTCCCCTCGCGCTCTCACTCGCCCGTGCCCACGCAAGGGTTAACTACCTTGCAACCAACAATTTTAGTGCCGTTTGAGAAGACTAGATAAGCTTCATGTTGAAAATAAACATTAGGGTAATGCGACCGCTAACGCATTTACTGCAAAATAAGGGCTCGATTGTTTGCTTCGATATTTTAAATAAGAAATATGGGACACTTTGTTTTTATAGGACATACCAACCTGTGCTAATATTAGGTATGCCACAATTTGATTATAAATAAATTTGCTGAAACAATAATTTTCCCTCGAATTACCATTAATGGATTCTTATAGTCATCACATATTATGCTAATTAATTATGAAGGACTTTTGAGAATAAACTTGCAATCACTACGATACGAAGAGTCCGCATCGCTACCCGTGCATAGCTACAGCGTCGTAGCACCGCCGCCGCGTCGTAGCTACATACCGAGCTACGAACTACGCCGTAAACAAGATAAACCTGCGCCCCAAGCACAGTTACGGTAACGCACCGCGACACATAAATCTGCACAGATTTCATTGGCCACATCTCCTTGATCCACGATCCCGACGGTAATCTTCAGCCAACAAAGAAAACCTACCAGGTGGTTTTCTTAAATGTGTACCTACTTTGTCGGTTTATAGTTATAAACGGATTTACGACTTATTTGTGAGCAGATAAAATAGTTGTACGAGAATATAAATTTGGTAAAAATACTGCTTTAAGTATTAAATAGTATTCAAATATTATTTAAGATTGGTAACGTGATTCTTCCCACATTATCTACTGCTGATTTATTGGACTGCAGGTTGGCTTGTTTAGCTACTCTGCTTTTATTCTCTGCCAGCCTGAAAATAGACATGTTAATATGTCTATTTACTCTGCGTCAATCTTACAAATAGAATAAAAATAATACCAATAAAATACATATTTCTGCTTATGTTTATATTAAAAATTTCTAATGAGGATGATAAAACTGATTTTTCTTTTGTTTTTTGATGTTATTATATCGTACAAATCTGTTTCACAAACAATTGTAACACTAATAAGTTATAATATCATCTTGGGCATATAAATGATTAATTCACGCTTCTTACTGATAAGATAGGAAGGTAGGTATATTAGCCATTAATTTAGGTAACATAAAATAAGATCTTGCTTAGATGGCATTCAAATTGTTTTAAACAAAATTGTATTTTTTTTTTTTTTTTTTTTTTTTTTTTTTTTTTTTTTTTTTTTTTTTTTTTTTTTTTGGGCGGGTAGTTGTACTGAGTGGACACATTTTTCGAGACAGAATTTAATTTGTAATTAAAATTAGTTACACTAATTATCTAAAGTAACTATTAATATTTCTATGAACAGTTAATAAGTCAGTTCGCCTGCAGATATCATTTACTTTCACAAACTTACACAAACACAAAACACAAAAATGGAGTCAGTGAAACAATCAATGGAGGACATGGCCGCACTTTTCAACCGCCAAATGGAGCAATTTCGCGCAGATCTCCTCAAGTCATCACCAGCGGCTTCAGTAACAACTTCTTCACTGACAACAGAGTTCAGATCATTTCAAGATTTTGTTATCAAGGCCTTGGATATGCTTCGTGTACAGGTTGATATTCTCATCAAGCAGCATGATCAACTTGAAATGCAAGGACGAAGAAAAATCTTGCTGCTGCATGGTGTGCCCGAATTGGATACGGAGGATGTTGCTGCGTTAGTCACTGATCTGATGGTTAACCGTCTCAAAATGCAGAATTTCACTCGTAGCGACATTATTCGAAGTCATCGTCTTGGGTCAGCAAGCAACAAGCCCAGGCCCATCCTCATCAGGTTTAAGGAGACTTCAATCAGAGACAAAGCGTGGACCAGCAAGGTCTCCCTCAAAGGTACGGGTATAACTTTGTCGGAATTCCTCACAAGGGATCGTCATTTGGTATTTATGGAGGCTCGCAAGCGTTTTGGCGTTGCTAAGTGTTGGACGAGAAACGGCTTCATTTTTATAATAGCTCCTGATGGATCTAAGCTCCGAATTACCCATGTTTCGGAGCTCGACAAGATCCGTATTACGCCCAGTGAAGAGGTACCCACTGTTGGAAGTGCTGGAGCAGCTCTTAAAGGTTCTTTGACAGCCAAAGTGAAGAGGTCTAATCGTAAATAGCTTTTTCGTATGTTTCTTTCCTCATGTTTAATTTAGTAGAGATTTAAAATTATGCTCGTTGCATACAGCTAACAGACTTTGTTTCTACCCGTTTTCTCTTTTATAATATTATGCTGTTACTTAGTTTGTTTTTGATATAAAGTTTACGTTATAATTTAGAGACAGTTGACACTTCGACTTGTGTCACTTGTCAGTCACAAGTGACATGGCAGGTTCGATGTTGCCAGGTTATTAATCTATGTTCTGTCAAACTTTGCATTTTATTTAGTTCTTTCTGTTTATTCATTTTTGTTGTAATTATTTTTAGGACTTTTGATATGATATAGCGTTTGTGTGTGTTTTTATGTATTCCAAATTGTTATTATTAGTTTCTGCAGGCTGTTACTTAGGGTAATAGTTTATATACTAAATATTTAGGTTAGTTAATTTATTTCAATTTATTTGGTATTTATATTATATTTATTTTTTACTTATTTATTATTATGAGTGAAAATTCTAGCGAAGATAGTGATAACTTGTCTGAAGCCTTTTTTTCGCCTTCCAGTTCTAACAGCAGTGACAGCTTTCATAGTCTTCCTCCTTTCTTAAATGATACTCTTAACTTTCACTTTCAACAGCTAGGTATGAATTTTAATGTCGTTCATATAAATGCCCAGAGTATTCCGGCACATTTTTCCGATATGCTGACATCTTTTACGAACACAAGTAACCTTCACGCCATACTTGTGTCGGAATCTTGGTTGAAACCTTGTTTACCCTCTTTGTCCTACTCATTACCTGGGTTTCAGTTAATACGTAACGACCGAGTTGGTAGAGGAGGAGGCGGGGTGGCTATTTATCTTCGTTCCCACATTCCTTATACTCTGATTAGTATTTCCCCACATGGTTCCTCTGCCAACTTAGAGCATCTTTTTATCGAAATTAATCTTTCCGGTGTGAAAACTCTCTTAGGTGTAGCTTACTCTCCTTCCTTAACAATTAACTATTTCTCTTCTTTCGAAACTCTTCTCGAAAATATACTGCCTCTATATGCACACGCTATAATCATGGGTGATTTAAATACCTGCTTGCTTAAATCTGACCAGCGCTCACAGCAGTTGAGGTCTGTTGCTACGTCATGCGATCTACACATTCTCCCTCTTAGCGCCACTCACTTCTTTCCAAATTGCGAGCCATCTCTTCTAGATGTAATGCTTGTGTCATCTGCTGATCATGTTGCTACTCATGGTCAATGTGCAGCAGACGCGTTTTCATTTCATGATCTTGTTTATTTGTCCTATAAAATCCGTCCCCCTAAGCATAAATCAAGGGTCCTTTTGCAACGCAATTTTGGTGGCATGGATGTAGACTGTCTCCTTCAAGACGCACACAAGTTAGACTGGAATGCTATTTATAATGCAGCTTCGATAGATGAGCAAGTTGAGACGTTTAACTACTTTTTAACACAACTGTATGATTTTCATGCCCCTATTCGACCAGTCAGAGTTAAGCATCTTCCCGCACCTTGGCTATCTGATGAAATTAAAACTGCGCAAGCCAAGAAAAATTCAGCTAAGGCAAAATATAAATTAAATCCTGACAAATTCAGAGAAAAGTACAGACAGACACGGAATCACTGCAATAGGTTGTGTAGAGATGCACAACGACGTCACATCCACACATCCGTAGACAATGGCAATCCAGCTAAAGTCTGGAAATTCTTAAAATCTTTGGGAGTTGGCAAATCGTGTAACAATACTATCCCCTCTAATTTAAATTTAAATCAGCTCAATCGTCACTTCTCTTCGTCTGCTACTATTGATGCAGCCACGAAAGCTAGTACTTTAAACCTTCTCATTTCTTCTCCGACTCCTAACAGTGACCGTCCTTCTTTTTCTTTCAAGCAATTCACTGATTGTGATGTTAAGAGACATATATTTTCAATTTCTTCTAATGCTGTAGGCTGTGATAACATCAGCCGCAAAATGATTCTTCCCCTCTTAGACTTCCTATTACCTATTATCACTTTTATCCTCAACTACTCCATTAACTCTTCTTCTTTTCCTTCAATTTGGAAAGAGGCCGAAGTTATCCCTCTCCCAAAAACGCCCAATCCTATTTTATTTTCTGACTATCGCCCTATTTCTATCTTACCTTTTCTCTCTAAAGTCCTTGAACGCCTGGTACAATATCAATTGAGCACATACTTGGCCAGAAATGATCTATTAAATTCTTACCAGTCTGGATTTCGTCCTGGACACAGTACCACAACAGCATTGGTTAAAATAACTGAGGACATTCGTTCTGGTATAGATCGGCAAGAGCTGACTATACTGACGTTACTTGATTTTAGTAATGCTTTTAACACCGTAGACTTCGATATTCTTTTAGCTTCTCTTTGTTCTCTTAACATATCTCCAACAGTGATTGCATGGTTTCGTAACTACTTGTATGGACGCCGGCAACGTATTCGCATTGATGACTCATTATCATCATGGTGCGAAACTGTTGCTGGTGTGCCTCAAGGTGGCGTCTTATCTCCGATTCTGTTTTCTATTTATATTTCCTCAATAACAACGAATATCTCTTCACTCTACCACCTATATGCAGATGATCTCCAAATTTACAGACATTCTCCTTTTAGTTCTCTTTCTAGTTCCATTGTGTCCATCAACAATGATTTAAATAACATATCGAACTGGAGTAAGCGTTTTGGCCTCATTGTTAACCCAACAAAAACCAAAGCCATTATTATTGGAAGCAATTACTTTATATCTCGGGTAGTTTGGGATCAACTTCCTCCGGTTGTTCTAGACGGGGTTACTATACCATTCAGCCATACAGTCAAAAACCTTGGTATTATCTTTGACCGCACCTTATCTTGGGCACCGCAGATAACTGAGATTAGTAGGAAGATGTTTGCTGCGGCTGGGTCGATTAGACGTCTCCGCAATTTTCTTCCGGTTGACACCAGAATTGCGCTTGTAAAATCACTTCTTTTTCCGATTCTTGATTATGCAGATGTCAGCTATCTTGATCTCAATGAGGAGCAACTAAACAAACTTGAGCGACTTCAGAATTTATGTATAAGGTTTATATTTGGTTTACGTAAATATGACCATGTCTCTCAATTTCGTCAAAAGCTCAAGTGGCTCCCAATTCGCCTTCGCCGTAATACTCATATCCTTTCACTTCTCTACACACTATTATTTGACCCAAGAGCTCCTTTCTATTTAAAAGAACGATTTGAATACTATAATTCTTATCCTCATCTTCTTCGTAGTTCACATACACTTAGGCTAATAATTCCTACCCAATTCTCTCCCAAGTCTTACACAATAGAAGCTGTCCGACTGTGGAACTCCCTTCCGCATAATATTAGGCAAGCCCAATCCATTAATTCCTTTAAATCACTAGTCATTTCACACTTCCTCTCTCTGTTACCATGAGCTCATAAATATATATTTATTTATTTCCTTTTCCATCTTGTATGTATCTATTATGTCTATTTTTGGTCATATATATTAGTTTATTTATTTTATCTATATTTATTTTGTGTATTAGTATTTAGAATATTGTTTGTATATTTTATGTCGTTATAATATATTTATTTTGTTAGTTTACTACGTCAGCCATTTTTCGTGTATCCTATTGCCCTAGGTTGCCTGGAAGAGATCGCCTTGGCGATAAGGCCGCCTAAATTGTTTACGTTTAAGCACTTTATGTAATATTTCTGTTGTTAATTTATTTGTTTTTCATGTGTTGTAAACAATAAAGAATATTTGTATTGTATTGTATTGTATTGTACTTGCATTCCAAACATACTGAAGTAAACTTTTTGAAATTGAATAGATAAGTTTAGAAACTTGTTAGTAATTGTCTGATAGATGCGCGCGACGTCCTCGATGTGCGAACCATCTTGCAAGAGTCGCGTCGCCGCTGCCGTCTGCGCACTATAAACAACTTTTGCAATTAAACTTTTATTTGGGAGATCGATATTACTAACTCTCCGGCTATATTTTGCTTATCAACTAAGTACAACTACAAGTTCGCTGAAGTTACAGAGGGACGGCTAGAGACTCTCACAACTTGGTCTACGTTATGTTTACTTGAATAGTCTTGCTCGATATAATTGTCTAGTGTATTTTCAGTGCAGGCTATTCATGACATTTTGTGCAATCGAGTATATTTATGAAAAAAAATATGTAATGTTAGGTAAAGGTAAATATACTATAGTCACAATTGAAAATGCTGAAAATTCAGAATCAACGAAGCATTAACATAAACCCTCCATTATCTAGTAGGTATTCTTATAAATATTGGCTTATGTTGCACTAATAGTACTATTACCTCAATATTTTAAAATTCAATTGGTAAACTTTTCTTATTATGGTTTTTATTAGCACATATTTGGTTGCAACAGAACTTGTTGACATAAAATTTTAATAGACTTTTTAGTTTAAACTTTACAGCTATAGTCGTCTGCCAACATATTTTTCATTTACTACTGCGGTTGAAAATAATAAGTAAAGAAACCCTTCAAAGGCCCTGTCCTGTGTACACACGCTGGCAAGTTTTGGCACAAGATTCTTAATTTGCGGACAAATGATATATTCTTGATATACATATACATATTATACTAGTTTCCGCTACGCGGTTTCACCCGCGTAGTTCCCGTTCGCGTAAGAATACGGGTACGACATATCATATTACTCCGTAATAGTGCTCCTTTTTATTGGAGAAAGAAGTATTCAGATCGTTCAAGTAGTAATGGATACAAACAAACAATTAAAATAAATCTTTTGTCTTTATAATATTAGTGTAGAACTGTAGATATATGTAATAAAGATATATCTACTATATATCTTTTAACTTTGTGTGTAACGTGGTACGCTTTGTCAAATTATCTTCAAAACGCGACATGCAAGGGAAGCAGTGGTGACTTCTATGTTATCTTAAAACGTCAAGTGCGCTGGCGACTAATGTCAGGAGGCGCTCCCGGAGACGGCGTGTTCCCGGCTCTCGGTGGCCGCACATAAATCTCGCTCGCAATATCAGACGCCGCAATATCACAATAACCCCTTCCTGAAGCGATGCCATCGCTATACACCACCAGCCTTACCAGCCTTACGACCGGCTTAAATTGAAATTATTATAATAGCAATCCATGTAACCTTCCAAAATAACGTCGATATTACATACAATTGGTATATT
Organism: Thyatira batis; assembly: GCA_905147785.2. Classification (NCBI taxonomy): domain Eukaryota; kingdom Metazoa; phylum Arthropoda; class Insecta; order Lepidoptera; family Drepanidae; genus Thyatira; species Thyatira batis. The sequence continues at coordinate 6,865,410 of LR990487.1, forward strand.
TGAATTGGCTACTGTAACTCATCTGGATTATGACATTTTGACTATAGATGCGGACTAACTCTCGGCAAATATTATTACAAACGATATTACCTTTTACAATCGAATAGGTTTCATAGATAGGTATACAAAGTCCCAACTGAGATACGGAGGGAACACGTTCTCATTATTCAAATGCATCGAAGCAAATTATGGTAATCTGGGAAACCTGTTCTGTTTCAGTAATATTAATAGGTAGATACACAAACATCGGCGTGCCTGTTCGTCCAGCCCGTATCGCTTTGCTCATACGGGACTGCTCCTCGTCATTCCAGTACGTCTGCTCTTGGGAACTCAGGTCTACACGCGATATTTACTGGATTAATATACTTAACTGGAATCGAATTGAATATGAACTATCTTATATATTAATGGTGGTGAATTAGATTAAGATCTTACTTTGAAGGGTGAATAAATAATTGACAAACGACATTTTACCAACTAAGCCAATTTTATAAGTACGAGATATAATTTAAATGACCTGAAATATGGGCAAAGGAGTAAATTAAAAGATGATAACTAATAAGAAATTTATATTAGAGGACGTAATAAAAAAAATCTTGTTCTACGATTTTAGAAGAACTGAGATATTATACCTAGCTTTATAAAAGTATGATTGGTTACCGCAGTTCAAGCTCTACTAGCGTTTAAAATCAGATAGTAATGATTGTCCACGAATAATTCATTATTTACTTATTATGCTTGGTAAGTAAAATTCAATATATAATGGGACTTGTCATGTCAGGTACATAGGTTCCTACCTACCCGAATACTTCGGGGTAATAAATGATGGCATTATCCGAAAAATGTGACGGCAGACACCGAAATTAAATAAAGCAATACTATTTCCTCATGTCACGCTACGTTACATGTGTGACGTGTTCATCGACATGTAGCATAGCGGTAGCGTGGGCACACGCTGTGACGAGACGCCGCGCCACGCACTCACGCCGCGCGCCCGGGCCACCGGGCAGCCCCTGCTACACGCGTTTCAGGGCTTCAGATAATAGGTGACGCAGCGCGATGACAACTGAAAACCACTCACTCACTCGTAACTACAAGCAAATATTAAATGTTTTTTTTTTGGTAAATATTGAAATGTGGAACTAATCGTAAATGTATTGTATTAGGAAATGAAAAGAGTTTGATGTTCCTACGAAATAACATTTTATTTTATCGAAACGTCTTTCAATCAGTCTTGACTTGTATTATCTACCATTTTTATCGGTTTTATTTCTATGCTATCGGAAATTTCATGCGGCTAAAGTAATTTTCCGCGAGCACAGAGCGGAAATTACCACATAGTGTAGTGACGTGTTCGACAAACGTCACGTAGCCGGATCCGAGCGCGCAGATCCTTATATCCAATTTCCGGTGGTTTTTGTTGGAAACGAGAATTAGCTGACGTGACGTGACATGACGGAAGGCTAAATATCAATGTCGATACTATCATCGGCCACCGGCCTGGACTATAGCTTGAATCAAATTACACAGTAGCCGCTGTTGTTTACCGTAGGTATGCATGAATAGCATTACAGTAGGTACCTATCTTCTTAATTTTCTATATAATATACCTACATTGCCCATAATTTTCATATTTTGTATAGTGGGTGAATGAAACCTTTATGCTGAATTGACATTTAAAAAAAAGGACCTGTATACATGCTTACGCATAACAGACACAAAATAAACCTTTTGATTGTTGAAACTAACCTAAACCCTCATTTTCGTCCCCACAAACTCGTTGAGAAGTTGAAAAGAGGTGTGTTTTTCATTTAATATATTTTTACGAGTGGTATCTGGTAGTGGAGACTGGAGAGAGTCGTCGTTCGGTGTCACTCGCGGAATCAGTGGAGCGTTCGTAACGAACTCGGCGCTGCGGCTTCACTCCGCGCCTCCGCTCTCGGCCAGCTCGCCGCAGTACGAAGGGTCGCTCTTCACATTACCCGCAAATAACCACCTTGTACAATTTTACTATTATCCAGATTTTATGAACTATACTGACTGAATAGTTTCTTATGAACAATTTCTAAAAGCAAAAACAACCAACTGGTGATCTTTTTTTTATATCTACATCCTATTACTATTATAAAGGCGAAAGTTTGTAAGTATGGATGTATGGATGTTTGTTACTCTTTCACGTAAAAACTACTGAATGGATTTGAATGAAATTTGGAATAAAGATAGCTTATAACCTGGATTAACATATAGGCTACTTTTTATCCCGGGAAAATGGAAGACCTCCCGGGTACGCGGGTGAAACCGCGGGGAGCCACTAGTATTATATAATATTAGAATAGATATAGACTCATATAGTAGATATTCAATAAACATTTTTTATGTTTATTGAATTAAACAAGTCACAATTAAAAAAATGAGATTCCCATTTAGTACCTACATTAATTTCCTATCTTTATACGAACATGGGTTGTCATTCAATGTTACCTGCATCGGCACTCAGTTGGCGTGTTATTGAAAACCGACTCGATGGTTATGAAAAATTACTTTATCGTCTCGCGGCGCACGTTCTTTGGGCTCCCTTTCGTTGCTATATACGGTTGGATGCAAATACGAGATTTCTTTACTCGAACACAATAGACGTAATGTTGAGTTCCGCCGCTGGAAAATGTTGAAATAACTTATTTGTCTGTTAATATTTTGTGCAAGTAGGTATCTATATTATTATTTCACTGATGTAAGTATAATAAATAATTAAATAGTCAATATTGAACCCTTTTGATTCAGCGAGTATGTAGATGTAGGTATTAAAATAAAAGCTTGAACATGAAAATTTTCCATGCTTTCCGGGAAATTCTGACAGTGTGTACAGTATACCAGCGCAACATGCTGGCTTTACGTTTTGACTCAAATATTTGGTAGCCCCCCTATTGTATCGAAAAAAGGCTGAATCATGACATGACAAATGTGTGGTCGCGCTGGCTTGCTGGATGTACACATAAAACTTTTACATTTTAACATTGTAATTCTATTTCACGGGGTTTTTATATACAAAGTTAAAGGTGCATTTCTGTTGTGAAAAGAATTCAACAAATACTATATTTAAAATTGATCAAGGTGTAATTAGGTAGGTAAGTACTGTATTTATTATTTTCCCGGAAAACGAGAAAGGGCCCTTTAGTATTTAAACGAAGGCATTTGCGACTAATATCATTAGACTTGTGGCGTTGTACCAGGCCGGTTAAAGCCAGCGTCGGTTGGTTAATGTGCTAAGGGGTAGGAAAAGTTTCAGGTAAGCGTCTTCTTCTGTGGGACGTGATCAGCCTACAGTATATACCTACTTTGGCTTACTCGTGTATTCGGAAGCCGCGTTTATACTCAAGGTAGGTAAAAATAACTGTCAACGTATCTAACTTACAAGCTTTGTCTCTGGGAGATATGATTTCAGAAAATGAGGTTGGCTAAATGGCTTAAGCTAAAATGAAATATATGTAGTCTAATATTTCCCAATCTAATATTCACTTACAAATAAGCAGGCTCTATCGCCGTTTTTTATTAATTATTTAATACTTATACTCGGCTTCAGTTATTTTATTAATCCCGAGATATATTAAATTGCCTCATATTTCACACACTACTACAGTTTTGAATTTTAGTTACTGTACATATATCAACCAAAATGAATAAGAAGCACACAACAGTTAAAAGCAAAGCTGAAATCAGATTTCAAACGTGGCGGAAAAATTCAAAGAAGTTCGTACTTATATTACCTACGCGCCACAACTCCCTGTCATGGGACCGGCTGGAGATGAAAATATAATAATAGAGGCGCATCAAACGTGATGTTATTAAGGGCTGCCGTGACCTGCGTCGCGATGGGCCGCGGCGCGCACGCACCACGCGTGCAACGAATACCGACCCATTCACATGCAAAATCAACTGCTTACTAAATTCAACGTGACATCCCGTGAAATATGTGATCTTGTGAATCCACTGAAGTCCAATTCGTACTTGTCTATCGGATATTTCTTGGAATTCAGTTACTGAAATTCATATTGCTGTCAAGTAAACCGTTGTAAGCGTTTTTTTTTACAATATACCTAGTAACTAAGTGTGCAATTTACTGGAAAACAATTCGTTATTACATTATACAATTTTACCAAAATTTTAAACTGAAACTGGAAACAACGCTTAATTGTACACATCACTTCTCAAAATTATATTTTCAGAACGCAAATGCTTGACACATTGATGAAAATACTGAAATTATTATGATGTACCTCTAATATTATAGGTAGGCCAATAATAATTAAGGTGTTTCCTGAATTGCTCGTGGATTCCATTAACAGAACTGATCGTTGATTAGAGTGGGACAAATCTGGAACCTTTCAAATACTTAAATATCCGAATCGGTTCATAAATACCGATGGAATGAAGAAACAAACTTCTCCATTTTAACCTCCTGTTTTTTTTTTAAGTTTCTTCACATAAGTAAATAGAATGAAACTTTAAACTCTTATGCTCACATCCGTAAGTAACAAGTGTATTTCTTGGGTGGTTGTGCGGAAAAATCTTTTATTTGTTGTGGAGAAGCAACGCCCGTCGGCGCCTAATCAAGGAGTTGGCCGGAACTTGCGCCGCTAACGAACAGGTGTACCTATAAATACTTTCCGGGGCGATTGCTCCAGGCTTTAATCAGCGCCGCGGCACCATTTTACCGCTTTTCATTGACTCTCGACTGACCCCCCGCGCCGATTGGAAACCTACAATCTCGGGAAATACTAGATAGGTACTAAAGAATAATTTATACGAATTTCCCCTTGTATACTATTTTACGATAAAAAAATGTATGTCTTACAAACCATAATGGTTAACGTTACTGTTATGATACAACAGTGAAATGATTTTAAATCTATAAAATTAAGATTATTTGAATTTTCAAATTTAAGTAGAAGTCAGTATCTAGGTAGGTACTAATAGTGGAATACAATAAATATATAATCGAGCATAATCTGTATTTCATATCCCTAACTATTATTATTTTATTGTTATCGGACAATAATAAGCATACTTAACTACCTAAGTATAATTCCTAGGTTATCAGAAAAAAAATTACGGGTCAATTACACGCAGAAAAGCTACAGCTCTCTCCGTGTCCAGTTCAACAATTTTTCTCTAAAAAATACATTATTATCATCATAAGCTTAGAAAATACAATGACTACAACTTTGAATCAGGAAACATTCATTCCTAGTTCTATTTTGTTACAATTGAAAGCTTTCGTATCACAAGCTTTACGTGGTGCAACCTCGGAAAATATAGGTAGAGTCAGTTGCTTTTAATTGGATACCCGCCGCTTCTCACGATTTGTCCACGCTCAGCTGCCTCAAAAATTAACAACTTTTACAAAACTGTTGCAACTAATTAAAATTTCCGAATACCGTTTTCAAAGCTGTGTCACAATTAGACAGTTAAACTTCATAACCTTAATTGTTTTGTAGTGTAATTAAAGACAGGAAGTAAACTGGAATTGTAATAATGAATTATTGTGATTGTAGGTAGTGTATTAACAAAAACTGGCCAAGTGCGGGTACGGAACTCTAAAAATGATTAAATCACATTATTTCGTTAACTAAGTACTTATAAAATTTAAAAGCCGTAGTACTTAGGTACATTCCATGAAAAGTTTTTTCACTTATGTTTACAAAAAAAACCGTTTAGCTGTTCTAGAGCCACATTTTTAGGAATTGACTTTTTGATGAGGAATTGCATGAAACAAATTAAAAAACAAACCTCCTACTAATCATATAAATTAAATTACTTTCGAGATACTCAACATAGATACCTACACTAAATTAAGATAAAATAGGCGTTTAATCTATATTTTATTAGTACCTAACAGTTTTCTATCTGAATGATAAATAGCCCCTTTGCAACTGGCCGCAATCGTTACAATAATAACTGAGAAAGTACCTATCGTCTGTAATGAATACAAATAAATCAGGGGGAGCAATCGCGAACTCCTCAAGTAAATTAATATAAAGTTGTGCAATCCTACGTGCATTAGTATTCAGAGTCTACGTTCATACAACACGGAAACGAAAGATTTTAATGAAAACCTGATATTTTAGTACTTATACAGAGAAGTTACTAGAGAACACATGTACCTATTTGTAATTTTTATAACGAAATCAATAACTTAAATTTATATTAAAAAACCTTCATAACACCGTAAATCGTTCCAAATAATATACCTAAGAATTAACAATTTAGGACCGAGGTAAATTTTCTTAACGCCGCGGCGCCGTTAAAAATAAACTAGTGTAGCATATTGGCTTTTACGGCTTTCTGAACCCGCTGTTTTCCGGTACAAAAGGTTGCGAAAATATAGAGATATTGGTCAAATCAATAATTATTAATAAAATAATATGGGATGTATTATCAACTCTGCGTATATACACTATGTTTGTCAGTTCGATCGCATCGCACAGTGGCGCCCACAGCCGCAGCCGCCGCTTCTTCAAGTATTTCTACTTCTGCGGCCAACCACTCACAGCCCTCGCACTTTTCATAATTATTTGCTTATGATATTTTCATTAAGAATTCCTAATCAATGATAAGTAAATATTTATGTTTATATTTGATAAATGAAACAATCAAACGTTTGATTTAATTTGTAGCTATGTCCCTGCTAAATATTACCTATCTATTAATAAGACGTTGTAATAACTAAAACCTTTACATTAGCATCTACCAATAAAATCATAAAAAAACTTTTTAAAGATAATTTAATCAACCCTTCCTAGCCTAATCTAAAGTCAACAGATAAGTGTAATTAAAAATAAAACACCACATTGTTTTTATGCATGTTTCGTTTACATAAGTTCCGTTAACAGCCTTTAAATATTTAATAGGTGATAAAAAATAATAGGACGTTGTTAATTTAAGTAGTTATACGAGGTCCTTCGGGTGCGGTATAGTTGTTGGTCGGCGTCTCCTCGTCGGCGCGCGCCCGGCGCCCGGCACAGTACAGTGCCGGCTACAGAGTACAGAGCAAGCCGTTCTCTGGCCTCATTAAATCCCGCTATTTGTTTAGGACCACAGCTCAAACACACCGTCACTCCGCCAGGAATAACGGATTTTACGATTTAAAATATTTAGGGAGCAATTTTACCTTGGTGCGTTTATGACAACAAACAATCCCGTTTTATCATTTCAGTATACGTAGACACTTACCTACCGAAGCTATTTACTGTATTTTATATCCCTAAAACGTTTAATGTAAAATTTAAGCAAAGCAACACCCCGAAAAATAGGTGAACTAAAGAGGAACATTATATTTGTATATTGAAACAAATGTTCAGTAAATAGTTATTTGCCACTGAACAATTCAGAATTAGGCGAAGTTATATAGTATCAGCTCTCCAGCAACCATCAGGTGCAACTATTGTCTGCTCAACGAGCAATGGGGCATTAAAAACTATAAAATAAAACCCTATGTTCCTAGGGATATCCTTGGGAAACAAAACAATATTTATCTTGATTGAGCTAAACTAGTCGCTCAAGTCGCTCGCTTGGCGACGACTCTGCCAAGCACCCAGATTCATGCAAATTGGAACATATTCCCCGATGCCCATAATTAATTATTATGGATATGAGCCACCCACTCACATTCATACAGGTAGCTGGTTAACCGGTTTGTTCAATAAATATTGATAAAAAAAACCGTTAAATGATATTCAGGTTCAGTAATTGGTGACTACCCAACTAACATTTTGGTAATAAGAATAAGGGCTACATGAGCTGCTTAAGAGGATTTTTGTAACCCAAGGTTCTGTAAAGGCACTAACAACTTGGTGATAAAGCGTTCTGTAACTCTCTTATAACCCTGATTTGGGCCTGTTCGTACGAGAGCTTGAGGCTATTTAATGGTTATAGAGAGTGATAAATAAGTGTTTATTAAGAGTTAGAACAGTGCTACAGTAGCAGTGACTACCACTTCAAGTGTTTTATAAGCTATACACAGGGTATAACTGCAAGCTAAAGTAGTAAACAAGTTATGGAAACCACTTAAATGACTTTTTTGGTAGCAATAAATTTCACCGAAAGCGCTAAATATTTAAACTGTTTCGCAGAGTTTTACGTTCTTGTTAGAGTCAATAGTGATAGTATTTTATAGCACGCATTCATGTCATGGCGTTTTAATAAAATAATTAAGGTAAGTACCTAAAGTGTTTTAGATTACTGGGTGTTATAGGGATTTAATCAAATGCGGCGGTAAGTTTACGGTAACAATATATACTAGTTCTCATCTCATTTTTGAAGCGCCCTAAAAATAAACTACTTTTGATGATTAAATGATGTAAAAAAATACTGCCAGAATTTTTTTTTTCTTTATTTATCTTATTTATCAATTCCTGGAGCCTCCTTAAGATATTTTAATTGAAAATTATGAACAATGTAAGTAAATAATTGGACTAGGAACATTGCAATAAGGTTTTTCTTTCACAATTTCATAGTAGGTATATCTTTATTAAATGGCGTCTTAGTTCTAATTACTTAAGCATCCTGATATCTCTGTTATTCCTCCCGTAGTGATTAAATACTGATACTAAGGTGGATTGCAGAATCTAGCTCTATAGGACTTATAATAAACACTTCTTAGATCCTTATAGCTTTCTTAGTAACTCTTAAGACTCGACAAAACTCGTTAGGTGATATAAAGTATTTGTCTAACTCTTTTTAAGAATACCAGTTGATAGTAAGTGTTAGTAGACACCTGAGTATCACTCAGAGTGTTTAATACTTCTTGAAGCTATTAGAGTAAGACTTCAGGTGTTACAAGACCTTTCACTACCCCAGTAGTCGAACATCACCCGTTAGTAAGTGTTAGTAGACACCTTACAATTGCTTTTATAGGTTTGTGCAACTAAAAGCTATAAGAATAAGTTATACAATGGTTACGATAAACTCCATACTACCGTCTTGATTTATATTTTTTTTATTTATTACTCTTATTCCTCTGGAAGGTTTAATTATTCATAACTAACCCTACTGTAGAGTCGAAGGTTGCTATCGGAGTTCTTATATACCTTAAATAACAGTAAGAGCTCTAAAAAAGGCTGCCGCTAGCACTAAAATGTTTGGTGGGTATCGACGATTGTGTAGGTGCAAGTTCATGAAACGTAAAATGTTTTATTTAGGTACCTACATATTGAAGGTTTTAATGTTAGAAGTAACACCTACATACTTTACCTAAATTGCTATGAAAATATTTAAAGTTACGGTAAAAGAAATTGCCATGCCAAATAAACTATCTATATAATAATACCAAATTGTCTAATTCCCTATACATTCGTTAGGTATATACGGTATACCTGTATTCATTTATGTTGAACGAAGTACGTTTATAATAATTATTAATTCGTGGGTATGTAAAACAGTGTCACTCACACAGTCAAAACCCAAGAACAGGGGTCGGTGGGAACGGACCGATTCAGACCAGATGTCAGCTCCCAATTGCACTGCACGTTGACACAGTAAATTTTCATTGCAAATTCTGTCATCGTGCTACATATACAAAGGGGCTGGCAGCACAAACATTCGCATCATGGATGTCAAACTTAAACGAACCGAAATAGACCTAGTACGAGTAGGTACCTATTGGAAACGGCGAGATGTGAATCTTCACACACAAATATTAAATCTCTGTTACACTCAGTAAATGTAACATGAGAGATCACATATTATTATTAATGCATCATATTCAATATTTAATACTTACTAAGTATATACAAGTTACATGTGTGTTAAGTTTTATAAAATCTGTATTTAATAATTATATTATCAGTAAACTAACGAGCGTTTTTTGTCAACTATGCATTCACTATATTTTATAGTAAACAAGTTCCCCGCGGTTTCACCGGCGTACCCGGGAGATTTCTCGTGATAAAAAATAGCCTATGTCCTTTCTCAGGCTCTAGACAAATTGTGTAACAAACTTTATTTAAATCGGTTCAGTGGTTTTAGCGTACTTTCACATTTATAATATTAGTTAGGATTTTAGATAGGTATCATGAAAACGTTTCTATACAACCAATAAAATCACTTAAATGTATTAAAATATTCTTGCTTTTTCGATTCGAAACATGCCGAATATTTGTTATTTAAGTAATATTCAAAATTATAATATGGCACATACCTGAGTGACAAGTTGATTAAAATTTTATTTCAACGTAATAATATCCAAAATAAAATCAAATCACGTATTATGTGGGTATTCTTATTTTCATCTAAAAGTAGGTAGGTATTTAATAAGAATATGTATATTATGTATGTACGTATTTACCTAATAATTTTTCTATATCAAAACTACTTATACTTAAGTGTTATTTTATAGTTTAGTTTAATCTATACTAATATTATAAAGGAGTAGAGTTTGTTTGTTTTCATCCCACCATCTCGGAAAGAGTATTTTTCATCCCACCATCTCGGAAAGAGTATTTTTAATCTTCAATATCTGAGTGGAAAAGCCGTTTTTATTCTCTAGAGGATAAAGTAAATTGAATTTGGAACATCGTGTGCACTAAGTTTGTGAATTAAAAAAATTATTTACTGCTACCTCTATGGTGCCGAATATATCATACAACTTTTTTTTTTTTTGCATTTAGTCATTTCCTCGCTGAGGTGGAATGAAAAGTTACGTGTTGCACTCGAGTGCAAAGATTTTTCACCTCGTGCTCTTTTGATTCCCTCGCTAACGCTCAGGATTCTAATTTTGAATCACTCGCTGCGCTCGTGATTCAATTTTAGAATCCTTCGCTTGCTCGGTCATCAAAATTGAACACGCGGTTAAAAAGCAACTTTGCACTCTTGTATAACAAATAACTATTGTTTGTTTGTTTGTTTGTTTGTTTGCTTGAACGCGCTAATCTCAGGAACTACTGAATCAATTTGAAAAATTCTTACAGCATTAGATAGTCCATTTATCGAGGAAGGCTATAGGCTATATATCATCACGCTATGACTAATAGGAGCGGAGCACCAATGAAGAATGTTTCAAAATCGGGAGATTTCTTTTCCTGTTGAGAGCTTCCGCTGCCTACGCTGCGTAAACGGTTAAAGTAACGCTAAAATGATGTATGACAGAATTGTTTCCCTTCAAAAGTTCTAAAAAAAAGTCCGCGATAGCATATATCTATCTGTTAAGGTTGGCTCACTATAACCATTTTTATACTATTCAAATTTGTTCGAAAATGAAGCATTATTTGTGAAGGTGTTTTTATAAAGATGATATTAATCCTTATCCAAATAAATACGTTATTCATCACAAGTATTTAATTTAAAACAAAATTGCCATTTACAGCATTCGATTTCAATGAATATCTTAGGAGATATCGCAAATTTAAAATAACATCGCAGCAAAATAATTATCAAGTACTGCGCGCACCTTACGTGCCGGGCCGGCGTGCAGTCATCAGTTAGCTCTGCGAAACCCTCTTTCTACGTAAACGAAGTCGCGGGTTGAAAGTTAGTGTTTGCCCAATATAACTATTCCACGCGGACGAAGTCGCGGGCAAAAGCTAGTAAATAAATAAATATCACCTTTCAAGTAAGTAGCTAATATCAAATTCGTATAACTGTAAAGTAGGGTTTCATAGGTCAGTAAACCTAATGAAGTTTCTTGTTATTTGAAGTTGGAGGCTTACACGTATCTATTAAATTGATAATAAATTTCATTTCATTTCCATAAAATAAGTAGGGATATTATTAAATGGAATGAAATTTATTTATCGCCAGAAACTTGGTAGATAGATACCTACTCGTAACCTACATCATAATTTAATGCATTGATATGAAAGCTACATGCTTATTGCTTACTATGGGCACATATTAGGATGCAAATTCTTAATTGGAATTTGAATTACATGTATTTAAAGTACACGTTATTTAGGAGCGAAATTAAGATTAAGATTATACGTAATCAATTGATTATAAGTAGGTAATCAATATATTTTATGGAAGTGGAAATCTTAACAATGAGTATGTACTTTGATGTCAAAGACGTGAGTCAGTGAAGGCAGTACGACAAACCTGGGAATAGTGGAGATAGATATGGCGTATTGATCGAGTCATCGATGCGACAACAATTTGCCGGTCCGCTCGGCTCGAGTGCCGCTATGCAAATCCCCGCGCTCCATTTTACGCTCGGCCCGGCGGCAGCGGTGCGGTGGCGGCGCGGCGGCGGTGCGGCGGCAGCGCGGCGGCAGCGCGGCGGCGGCGCGGCGGCGGCGCGGTAGCTGCGGCGGTGTACATGTAGGGCCACAGGAAACGCCGCGCTACCGAGGGGCGCACTACACGCCGGATGTTCCGCTGTCGTCGCAGGAAATTGAGAGCGTTGCATAAATCCTGATCCTACAAACCAAATTTGATTCGACCTAATCCGGATATTGATACGAAACAAACATTGCTGACGGATATTTTAATGATTTTTACCCAGAACGCCTCCCTTCTTTTTCACCCTTGTCTTTCCGTAGATAAATATGTTTTAAGTCATTCTCGTTGAAACCGCGAAGCTCGGAGTAACGTAGAGTGCCAGTAGAGTGAAATATTGTTGGCAAAATTGAATACGTGCAAGCATTCCCTACCATTACCGGGGCCTTCTGAGGTACTTAGGTACCTAATGCTAGATATAGGTACCACCAAAATCAATTGATAAACATTTTCTTTGTGAAAATATCCTATAATCCCAAGTTTGAATTCCTAAATCCAGCTGTAGAATTAGGAACATAATTGAAACCAACACTAAATTTATAAAAATAAAATTGTCAATGTTAGTTTAATACCTACCTAAGCGAATCGCTTGAATTAGGTTTTTTTATTTATTTTTAAGTCCTTCGGTAGTAATATGGCTTTAAGTATGATCAAAATAGCTCAACACATAAGTTAGCACAAAAACTCAATACGATTCTTAAAATTAGCAAAGAGTAAGAATGATCAGTTTGTATGGTCGAAATAAAAGTCCCATGAAAAACAAACATTTTCGTATTATTTCGCGAACTGAGATTTGATAAAAAATTCCAATATCAAAATTGCTCGTCGGTGGTTCCCACCTGTTCTCTGTGATTAAAGTGCGTTTTCTGCAAACACTGGGAACGAAGACGACGACGCCAAATGTAAATGTTGGCCTAACGAAAGCTTTGCGGAAGCAAAAAGAAAAATTTACATGCTACCTCGCTTAGTTTGTACGTAATTTACGTGTTTCCCGAACGGTAAACATCAAACGGTATACACCTTAGGTACCTGCGTGCTTTGGTGAGATATCCAGGTGTATAAATAAGTACTGTATGACTATTTTAATTGGATCTGTGATAATCAAATAAAAAAGTTGCTTTATAAACAATAAGTACCTAACTACTCTGGTTTACCGTCAGTCGTTATTGACTACAAAACATTATATTAAAATACAATTTCTACACCCAACGTAACAAATAATAGTTTTTTTCATAACACCAGTAATAGAAAAACTTCTTGAATGACGACGCGTATCATCACGAAAAAGCTATAAAAGAAAGCGGAGCTAATTCATATTGAATTTATCAGCACATATAGGTAGTGTCTGCCGCGTCCAAGTGATTTTATCGCCACTGAATATAGCTAGGTACAGGGAGGGTACATTAAATTCAATAACACGAGTTAGGGAGTTCGACGCTCGCTCCGACCGTCCTCAAAATAAGTAAAGAAGAAAACTTTTAAAAAACCCTGTTGAACTTGTACCGTTGTATATACAAAAAATTCCAACTTTAATATGTATTTGCCAATTTTTATGGGGTGAACACATACGTGTCTGGGTATGACAATATTTTAAGTACACAAGTATGTACCTATTATTTTAAAGAAATAGTTTATAGTAATCCCGCGATGCATGGGTTTAGTGTAGGAAATGTACCTATAGTATAACCTAAACTTTTACCTAAATCATTCCCTCGGCCGATCATTAAAGTAATAAATGTTCCTTAATCTACTCTTAAATTTTCCCTTGCTGTTAAAATCCATCTAGTCTCTAGAGTTACGAGTACCAGCAGCTAGCAACTTCTGAGGTTTGTATTAAGGTTGTTAAACAACTCTTGAATAAAAGGGGTTTAAGGTAAGTTTACATCTAGAAGCCAAAAACCTTCCCTGGCCACCAGTAAGCGCTAACTAGCTTGAGAAGAGCTTCATGAGACTATGTAATTAGGTAATATATGGAAAAACTTTCTGAATTAATGCCATTAATAATATTGTAATTTTGGCTACTTTTAATGACTGTACTAGAGTCGTGAGGGGTGCCAAGGGTGCCAGGGGGCGGGAAGTGCAGCAAACTGACGCGGCTCTCATCAAGCAATCATTATGGACGCGCCATGTTTTTAAAACGGCTTTGGATTGCGCATAGCCGTGATCCAAATTAATCCCCTACTACAATGTTTTTACATAAAACCGAGATAATCTGTTTTGCGAAATATGCTTTGTTATAATGAAAAAAATAATATGAAACTTTGTAAAGCCTCAGTATTAATTATTCCTCGCTTAACCTTTACCTCAAGCCGTGACTTACGTCGTGATTTTGCATATAATTTTCTACTTCATAAACGAAACGTAGTCAGTAATAGGCTCCAAATTATGAAAATTAAACAGACTTCTTTGATAAAAAAAATTATAAGTAGATTAGACTACAAGGTTAAAAAAATTTCTATTATAATTTTAATTAAAATATAAGTACCCACATGTTTTTGTACTTCCTTACTTTAGAAGGCATTTGAAATAAACGTTCTATAATCTTATTAACTTGGTTAAATTAATTGGTCGTATGAAATATTATCTCATAAAGCTCTTGTTTCATAATCATATATTTCCTTTGAACGAATATTTCTATAAATTTTCCATATTTCTTATAGTCACTTCATAAGGAGATAGTAGCAGCTTATTTCTATACTAGCTTCTGCCAGCGACTTCGTTCGCGTGGTATAGTTTCTTTGGGCTAACTCTAACTTTAACCCGCGACTTCGTTTACGTAGAAGGTTAGTATCTCGCAGAGCTAACTGGTGCCACCGGGCTCGCGCCCTCGCCCGCGCGCAGTACGCGATAATTATTTGCTGCTATGTTATTTTAAATTTGGGATATCTCCTAAGATATTCATTACAATCGAATGATGTAAATGGCAATTTTGTTTAAAATTTAACACTTGTGATGAATAACGTATTTATTTGGATAAGGATTATTATCATCTTTATAAAAACACCTTCACAAATAATGCTTTATTTTAAAACAAATTTGGTTAGTATAAAAATGGTTATACTGAGCCAACCTTAACAGATAGATATAGGCTGTCGTGGACTTTTTTTAGCTCTTTTAAAGGGGAACAATGCTGTCATACATCATTTTAACGAAACTTTAACCGTTTACGCAGCGCACGCAGCGGAAGCTCTTAAAAGGAATGAAAAAGCCCCAATTTTGAAACATTCATCGTTGGTGCTCCGCTCCTTTTGATGATATATAAAATGGGACCAAACGGAAACCACCAGCTTTCAAATAAAAAATATATATATTGAAATCGATTCGCCCAGTCGAAAGTTATGATGGTAACAATCATAAAAACAAAAAAAATAATACCAGTCGAATTGAGAAGCTCCTCCTTTTTTCTGAAGTCGTTTAAAAATAATCCTTACCTATAGCATGACTTAGTATTCACGTGTGACGGCGCGATGGATTATTTCATCTATAATTTTGGTGTTTCTATACCAATTTCTATGATTCTTTTGACGTGACAACGTCTTATAAATTGGTTTGCCGGGTGACACTTCAAGAAACTGCGTTACGCTCCGCTCACGTTATGCGCTCACAATGAGAGCGAGTGAGAGGCACGCGTCCCTTCCACTCGGGCATGGTTAGCCCGCCTAATGGTTGTCACGTAAAACTTTCGCCCGTATACCGACTTTACAGGCAACCAATTTTTTTTATTGAATAGGTAATACTGTTAACTTTTTTAAATTAGGGATGAGTGAGAGTATTATAAACGTAAGAGTAAACAAATGTAATTAGAATGCTCCGAACTGCTAAGCTATCAGGAGTTACACGTGTTATTGTGAGTCAACCATAAAAGATAGACATATGCAGTTGCGGGATATTTTTTAGGCAATTTTATGTAGAATATTTCCGTCATACATGATTTCTATGTAACCATTTAACCATTAAGGCTGCACACGCGACGGAAGCTTAAAAAATGGAGTAACTTCTCCCGTTTTCCCTAAACTTATCTTCACTACTCTGCTCCTATTGATTGTAGCGTGATGAAAAGTATACTATAACCTGCCCAGGAGTATGAAGAATAACTGTACCAAGTTTCGTTAAAATCCGTCCAGTAGTTTTTGTTTCTATAAGGAACATACAGACAGACAGACAGACAGACAGACAAAAATTTTACTGATTGCATTTTTTGCATCAGTATCGATCACTAATCACTCCCTGATACCGAATAAATCCCGAATAAATGTGTAGAGAGGTAACCTCTCTACACATTTACTTATTATAAGTATAGATATAGATTGTGGGTTAGGTATCTCCTGGAAATTATTGTGACATAATACATATTATACATCTGTTCTCGTGTGGTTGTGGCAGGTTGTAGGTACTGTGGCGTCGTCGGATCGTCGGATCGGTGAGGCAATAACGGCTACAATGCGGTACAACTAACGACGCGGACCGGCGCGACGGCGGCGGCGGCGGCGGCGGCGGCGGCGGCGGCGGCGGCGGCGGCGCGGCACGGCAGCGAGTCCCTCCTCCCTCGCCACCCGAGGAGGGTAGGTAATAAAACCACGTATTCCACTTGCAAGTCACGGACTAGATTACCGCGGGACATCCGCGACATCCTTTCGATGTGCCGATCGGCCGAGCTGGTTATACTGTGTTTCTACTTCTAGAAATCCAGACTTGAATTTAGACTAGATTTTTAAGCTCCCTCTTTTGTTCTTTTGATATTATATACTGATATATTATTTGAAGTTTCTTGTAAATAATAAATCACCAAAATCAAATAGTAAATAAAATCACCTACTCGAAATTCGACTATGGATCTGTATGCCAATTTCCTGTAGATAACTTAACAACTTCTCATAACTTGTTCATATGTTGACGATGATAAATACAACTGTGTTCGATATTAACAAGACAGAGACGAACTTCAGTTTTTGAAGGCAAAATAATCTATTATTGTTTTAACAAATATTATCTAACTAATGTTAACACATTAAGTACTTACCTATCTACATATCGACATACTAGGATTTTTGTACCTAAATTTTAAATTGGCGCAAAACAAATTAAACATGACATAAAATTATTTTAGGAAAGGGAAAAAATTTTAATGTGAAGAAATAACGGGGAAACCTCAAAATGTCCAGTTAAACTTCGACCATAAATAAACCAAGTCGGCACGTACCCATAGTAAATTAAGAACGTACAAGAAAAGTATGTCCTATCAATAAGTGGCGGTGGAGTTGGCAAATTGAATTGAATAAAACACACAGTCCGCTAACGAGCCGGTATTTACTCAAGTGGGCACTAATTGCCTTAGCCAGCGGTCCACGCTGTCAACAATGAAGTAAAACAAACTGTGAGCATATAATATATTGATACGGCAAACCTTTCGTCATACTTAAGTATTTTATATATAGGTAGGTACGTTTCACACACAGATTTATACACACGTATTTATATTTTATTTTATAAAATGCAGATTAAGACTAAGGATAACGCCTAAAATCGGGGCGGAAAACTAGAACCCAATTTCATACAATTTGGGACTATGGGAAATAATATTATTTACCTATTTGAAATTGCAGGATTGCTTCGAATATTTCTAGTAAAATAATTCACATCAGCAAGTAGGTAATGCCACATCCATTGACATAAAATATCAATCCTGGGCATCGTATTCGAGCTGGGTGACTCCGGAATGAAGATGCAATCACTGTAACAAGACGCATGGCACCTCAGAACAGCTTCTTGCAAGTTGTAAATCAGCAAAACACACACATATAGAGGAATCACCGTATAGTGTAGTAATCCATTAGCAGTGAGTAAGTATAGCAATGCGTTTTAGTTTTGATGCTTTAGTCGATTACAGCTTATCAGGGCACAGGGTTAGATAGATCTCTGAATGATAAAAAAAATGTATTTTATTTTTATGTTTTGGTAAGATATGCGCTCCTAAAACGGTAAGGTGCCCATGTTTTGCTAAGATACAAAACCAGTAATAAATACAAACAAGTATTACTTGAAACATATTTTAATACCATGTGAATATTCTATGCGCAAAAGTAATTTTAAAAGCTATCATATAAGCTGTTGTCGTCTCGCTTTCTCCGACGGTTGGCGACGACGACATCCTGACATCAGTGGCTTGTATCTGCTAGGAGAATTTGCATATAAATTGTATCTTCTGGTCAGACTGCCGACCAAGATGACACACGTCTATGATATATCCGCGACCAGCCCTGTCACTGCATATTTATGTGGTCTCCAAAAGGAATATGGTAATATGCGCTTTAATGATAGTGACCCGTAGCAGTTTCTGAATATAGTACTTATAAGGTATCGGAACCCAAAACGGGTAAATATCCAATATATTATGCAGCAAAGTACTTCCTACTATAAAAATATTATCTGTCTTTTGATGAGCATATAATTTTTCATTATTGTTCATAATTAAAATTATATTTATTTTCACGTGACCTAGATAGTTACAATTAGTATAGACAGCCCAATTTAATAATAAATACTTTAAATTTATCCCAAATTGGAGTAATAGATATGTAAAGATATATGTAAGAAGATTAATTAGTATATAGTGGAATGGACTTACTCAATAATTTTAATGACTATAATAAATCAACGTTTATCATTACTAAGCAAAATTAGGTGTTGTAATATTAGTCTTCATCACTGGGGCTTCCCAAACGAAACGGGGCAATAAAACGATGAAAAGAAGCTAATTTTTCAGCAAATCATCTCCGGGCCCCATGAAGTCATCAATATTCATTTTGCGGCGCGCCTCCGAAACAAACACCTTTCCGAAGGCGCATAACTCGGTTCCTTTGAAGGGAACCACGCCGCCGCCGCCGCCACCGCCGCCGCGCCGGGGCTACCGTGACACTGCAACCAGAGGGGCTAACTCAATCTATTTAGGTAATTGCCTTGTTTCACTAACGTTCTTAACTCCCATTAGTTATGATGCCCCAAATGGTTATAGTTTTTTGACAGAGATATTTCATTGTTTGTGCAGACAGGCGATTCATAAAACGTGTCTACGAACCAATGAAGACAATAAAACTTTACTGATATTTTGTTGTTATGTGTTATGTAGGATGTAACTATTCAGTACTAAATTTGCCGCAATATTATTTGAGTTATTAAAATTATATTAGGTACTACCCGAAAAAAAAATCTACCTTTAGGTAGGTACCTATCTATTAATTGAGAATTTGTAATTACAAAACAGAAACTGTGATAGTGAACCAAATTATGAGGATCCATTGTTTAAGCGATGTTTGTGATTATCAAATCACGACACCATTACCGTGAAAGCTATTAATATTCTGAATAGGGAGCGCAATGGAATAATTTGCGGGAAGTCCAGCGCGGCCGGCATGGTCGTAGCACCCAAATTCATTCGACCCCCGTAGTACTTCGTAGCGCACTTGCTGTATTAACATATAAATTGTGTCTCACATATCGAAAGGATATATTTTTCCGAATTATATATAATGTTCAAGCATAAGCACAAATATGTTTATTAGCATCTCCATGGAGGGCGAAATTTGTACATTACATGAACATTTGCATGTACCTACTTTACAACTGTACTTATGTATATCACCCGATATAAAACCAGTATCGACCAGATACAGATTTTATAAAAATAAGTCGGCTTCTTAGGGCTGTTAGCAACCCGAAGAGTATATTTAGAATCATAAAGATAATTTTCACGAAAGATAAATAAATTCGTTAAAACTCCTTTCTATAGCACATTTCTGTTAGTTATTATTACATTGTTGACATATTAGCAATAGGCAATAATGACTCAAAATCTATATCAATCATACATAATTATAATACAAAATCATTTCTATATTATTTTTCGTGAAGTATTTATTACAAAGCAGGTACATACTAGGTTAACGTTCTTAAATGTACGTAGTTTATAAGGAAAACTGGTACAGCCAATGCACGTACGCGACCGCAACGTCCAGGCAGGCTACGCCATCATTACGCGGCATAGCGCCAAATTGCGATATCCGCCGCCTTTACCGACAGCCTGCCTTGAAATCAGATGTAGGTACCTACCTTACAGGTACTTATTGCAGACAATTTAGCCTATTTAGATCTAACAAGAGAATTCAAAATATTTAATTATTTACACCTGGAAAATATACGAAATAACCTCGATATTATGTACCTAAGTGTGCATGCAGATCAACTATAAGTAACAGCTGATAGTATGTGTTCAACGTCATCAATTGACTGAGTACCTATTGCTAAGCTATCTGTGAAAGTAGTGCTTTAAGAGTTGGTTGCCAATTAATAGTTACCAAAGAAAGGGTATTCTTAATACGAGTACCTACTACAGTTTTCTTACGACAGCTAAAGCCAAAGGCTATGAATTTGAATCCCCGACCTTGTCATTTTGTGTAACTACCATGTTCGCTGAATTGCTAGAACTACAAACCACGTCAACCTCTAGGTTGAAGGTGAAGAGGCTCACCTTTGTAAACGATAGTTTTGCTGGCGTGGCACCACCGCCGCGTCTCGCCGCCGCCGTGCCGCCGCGCCGGTGCCGCCACGTTGCCGCGGCGGCGTCGGCTCTGAGCCGTCCCTCTCCCATGCCACTCTCGTAGCGCTCGCTACACTGTCCACAGTAACAAGCCACTCCTGTTTATTTTACCGCGATGAATTTCCTTGCAATATTTTCTTCATTTTTTAATTTTGAATACATTTGAGTACAATTCTCCATGGCGGTTGTGCGCCCCCGGCAATCTCCAAATTGCCTCTTTATGTGCAGATGTTCCGACCCTCGGTTTTTCCGTCTTTTGAATGTCGTTTTGCTGTTAAATAACGTGCTCTTTTACTGTAATTGGGGTTTGTAAGTTCGTTCCGCATTAGCAAATTTTATAGTAGGTACGTACAAACTTTTTTAAATCATAATAAACAACGTGAGAAAATATATGAAAACTGAAAGTAAATCAATTTACGGTAATGGTTATAGTTTAATATTACATAATATAATAAAATAAGTGATACATTTAAGGTAAATGACCCAATGGTGGCCTGTTTAAGAAAAAAAAAACTGGTTTTTGTGAAATATTACCAAAATTGTGGAAGTTTCAGCACTGAATATAGTGAAACTGTAAAGTCCAGTCCTTATTTAATATTTGTAATGTGTTTCGCGTGAGATACGGCAAAGCTGGATTCAATTAATTTAACAAATAAAAGTTGTAGTTTTGTGACCCAGTCTTGGCCAGGGAAAATCCATTAATGGATACCCCAGTCTTAGTCTTAGTTTATCTTTATTTTATGGCTCACACATGAAACAACACTAATTTTGATTTTATTGAGCAATACTATTTTACAAGTGAAACTTTCTGCTCACCGCCTTAACGATTTCCTTAAGAAAAGCCGTCGTTGTCAATTTCAAATCACCTTATACTTTGTATTCGCGCAAATTTGTACATGTAACTGACTGAATTCAATAAAACGTTAAACTTAGATAGTTCGATGTCTAAAGTCTATGTCACAGTGATCCCAATGTAAAAACATTCGCTTATATCCGAATTCTAGATGTTTTTTTTAATTTTTGGCCATTACTGGTACCGTGGCCACCACTGGTACACTTACGATACTTCATCAATCCGCCATAATGTTAAATATAGATAATTATTTTTCTACTAAAATCATAATATCATAATTACTAATTTAAGCTACATAATACTTATTACTTTTGGGTTAAATGAAATACTCTGTTGTATTATTAAAATTTTCATAAATTATAATCAACCTTTCTCCTTTGAGGTCATAACATAAAATAAAACACTGAGTGGTTCCTATACAAATGAGATTCTCAAAATTACTTACTGCGGGGAGAGTCCCTTTAAAATTAATCTTGAGTAGAAATGATCACAATTACACGTTTTGTAAGATTCCAACTCATTTATTTTCCGCGAATGAATTATTTTTTGTGAAGCAAATTAATTCCTTAGCATTATACTTCTTTCAAGATCTGAATAAATTTGAACGAGGTTTCATAAAAAAATAGACGGGCTGAGGGCCCGCGGCTAACGCCAAATTACGACTTTATTTACAAGTTGGTACCTAAACATTTTATTCTCACTAGAGAGTCAAAACAAAATTGGTGTAATTATGGTGGATCAATATAGGGGAAGATGTATTAAAATAAAAAGTTTGAGATAATTTGACTATTTATTTATAAATTGAAGCTTATCATTTTATTATAGATCTCCCCTAGTCAGCTGTCTGTTTCTTAGAATAAGAAATATAACTGAAAAAAAATACATTTATTTTATTTACTTAATATATAATAAATTTTATTTTATTTAATCCGCAAGCTCTCATCGATGATATTATTGATGATATAAAAACGTATCTATATATAAACTTACATCAGGATCCTTTTCATATGAGCATTTGTGGACTTCGAATGCTCTCTGGCATTTATCTTTGTCCGGTGTGTCTGAAATTAAATATTGTTAATTTTATATAAGTACTATTTCCTCTATGGTACCTACACCATATAGATAACTTAATCGACTACGATTAATTAAAGCGGAGACATTTAGAACTTTTTACGTACGTTAGGAGTAATAAACTAATAATCTGGTTGGTAAATCATAATATATTACCGAGATGCTTGCAACCGAATATCATCTTGGTTGTTCTCTCGTAATACTCCTCGGGTATCAAGCTCACCAACATGTCGTAGTCTACCACACCATCTTCATCCACCTTAAAGTACAAATTCCGAGTACAAATTCTGGGTTAATGAGCACAAATTATTTTGGTTGAAAAACATATACATGGTGTTGCAATCCATACGCACAAAATTTATAATAGGAAACCATTGACTTGACAGAAACCAAAGTCACGCAAAGTCTGGCATTTCAAACGTGGCTACCTACTTTTATTGCTATACTCTATTTGAATTTAGACACAAAACAAAAATGAATTAAAAACAAATTAAATGCGTGTTTGTATCTAATTCCGTGTAGCCGGCAAAGGTGAAGCGGGAAACAAACAAAGGCAGATAACTCACGAGACTCGCTTCCTCCATGAGACAAAACATATAGCACTTCAATTTCACGTCCTCCTTAAATATGCCGTTTTCGCAATTCGTTATATCCTCTGGGGGCAAGTAAGAATAAAGACTCTTTAATGTACGCAAACATGAGACATTTTATTTCCAAAAAATGTTAGTGGAATAGGCATAGAGGCGATTTTCGTCGGCGAAAATAGTGATTTGACCATTTAGTCAATTGTTTTTGTTGTTGGATATAGATAGATTAATATATATAGATATATATTATATATAAGTAATTTATTATTTGTCTACCCAGTACCCTAACAGATGATAGTATGTTTTATGAATACTATGAAAATACAAACCATGTTTTGTTTCAATTTAAAATAATGTAGAATATAAAATTCAAAGACTAATTAAAATTTTTTCAGTTACATACAGCAAAATATGTCGGGTATTAAATAGTTATAATTATTCATACCCGACATGTTTATCATCATTTAAAAAATACTACATGTATTGTCAGTTCTAAGCAATGTGCTAAGACTATGGCAGGTTTAGCCGTGCCGATTGTTTCGCGTCATTCGCATGCTTACATAGAACAAAGGAGAAATAAAATTTTCTTTTGAATACTCACCCTCAGCGACCCCGGTCTTACCGACACACTCGTCGTGAACAGTTTGTATTATTTCTTTGATTTCCTCACTGAATACCTGAAACAATTTACTGAGATGTACTTAGGCAGTGGATTTGTATTTTCTTATTTTGGCTTTTACTAAAATAACTTTGAACGATAACTCATACTATTATAAATTCAAATTATTATGTCCTAATTTCTGGTACTGTTTACAATATTTTAGTATACCTATATTGAGGGAACTTTGAAATATACTGTCATAACTACACATGGATTGATTAAGCAAGAAAAACCGCCATGATATATGATTGTAGTTTACATTAATATAGGTACCTGTCTGCGCCCACTCCTATTCAATTGCAATAGCAATGCTACATTTTGACGTTGAGCTCTCCCCCTCTCGACAGGATCCCTCTTACCTAACCTACGTAGTTTGACGTGCACCAAGCTCTCACTATAAATTCAAAATAAATTGTAAAGTGGACTAATAAACTTGTATAAAAGGACTACCTGGTTTCATTTATGTCCAAGAAGAGACAAAAAAGTTGGCGACCGTGACAGGACCAGATAAAAGCTAAAAACAAGGATTTTTGATAATTACGACCGCCCGCCGGTCGGACATTTTCTTGCATCAGCGGACGTGTCCCAAAGACATTTTCAACCAAAGGATACTACTTCAAGGATATCAACCAAGGATTATTACAAATACTAAAGCCATTGCAGCTTGCAGCTAACAGTGATCAGCAATCAGCGTTGCTGGAAAGCCAGGCCAGTGCAGCTAAGTGTCGTTCCTTCATAATAATTTTCCGTCAATTATCCATCCATTATTCATCAATTATCCATCCCAATATCCATTACATTCACAGTGATTCTACTAGTGCTATATTTAATCGTCTTAATTAACATCATTTAAAGAAAAATAGTGAAATCAACAGATATTTTAAGTACGTAATTAACAATTTTATTTTATAATTTTATGAACAGGGTAGTCTCAAATAAATTTCAGTAAATTTTTACTGATTACAAATATTTCCGTAAATCCGTAAATTACACATTTGTTTAATTAGTTTTTCATCGTTATTACCGTAACATTCCAGGATAAACATTCTTGCATTAAATTGGAGGTCTTTAGATCTCAGGAGATCGTACTGCTGCCGCAACCAGCAGGACGAATTACGCCTAAAGTGAGCAGTGCCCTGTTAAACCAGGTACAACACGCGTGAGCAAATTATACTGTTATTTTATATACTTAATTCCTTCATCATAACATATTTATTACACTTGATAACATAACTTCGTAGATAATTTATTATTTAATTTTTCAACTAAAAATCTTTTTTATTTTTGTTTTAACATTACACAAGTGTAGTAAATATGCCTGAATTGTCAGATTTATTAGTAAAACGAAGCTCAATAAAAGGGCGTATAACTAAGTTTAAAAACTATCTTTCAAGTCTGTCGAGTAAAGAATCTTTAAATAAAGCTGAGTTATTAGAGTTGTCATTAAAACTTAGTAAATTCGAGACATTATCGCATACATTTGATGACTTGCAAGGCCAAATAGAGGTGTTAAACTCGATAGATTTGGATGATGAAATTAATGAACGCGATGATATTGAACAATTGTTTATTTCGAATATTGTCACTGCTCAAAACATTTTACAAAAATATGATTCAAAACTATCGAATGTTGAATGCATCAAAGAGCCAAAATATGGCGACATTGCATCCACATCTGTCAGTGAGTCGAATAATCGCGAAATTAGTTTCAAATTGCCACAAATTCATATTGCCAAGTTTGACGGAGCATACTTTCGCTGGCTCGAGTTCCGAGATACATTCACATCGCTTATTCATAATAACGAGCGAATAACGCCAATTCATAAGTTTCATTACCTTAATTCTTATTTGATAGGTGAGGCATCTAGGATAATTACTAATTTAGAAATTTCGAGCGCAAACTATAACTGTGCATGGGAATTATTATGCGAACGTTACAATAATAAACGTCAACTTATCAACCATCATTTAAATTCATTATTACATTTACAACAGTTATCTCGCGAATCTGACAAATCACTTCGATTTATGGTTGATCATGTTACTAAAAATCTCCGAGCGTTATCCAGCTTGGGGCAGCCTACTGACAAGTGGGATGTTATTATCGTGCATATTATGAGCTCAAAGTTAGACAGCCGCACTCATACCAAATGGGAAGAGTGGCGTGGCACGCTGAGTGACGTACCTGATTTACAACAATTTCATAAATTTCTTATTGAGCGTGCTGATGTATTAGAATCGCTACAGGGTTCATCCAATATAAATCATACTAAAAATATTAAGCCTACAGTAGTAAATAATAAGTTTGATCGAGTTCAAATTAAATCATTTCCTTGTCATGACGGTACTATTGACAACAAATATACTTGTTCTGTTTGCCGTGGTGGTCATAGAATTTATGATTGCCCTACTTTTAAGGCCATGAGTGTTCAAAACCGCATAGCTGAAGCCAATAAATTAAAACTATGTACAAATTGTTTACGGCTCGGTCACACTTTGCGAGATTGCCGACTCGGACCTTGCCGTGAGTGCAACAAAAGGCATAACACTCTTTTACACATACCTCTTTCCTCAGGCAATCATAGAGATAATGATGGAGCTACATCATTTATTGCCGAAGCACAAGAAACCGTAGTAAATTTTTCTAATCAGAATTCTATTCATGTTTTACTGTCTACCGCACTAGTTGAAGTAACAAATCCACTTACTAAACAATCATTACGTGTGAGAGCTCTCTTAGACTGTGGTAGTCAGTCTTCATTCATCACCCAATCATTAAGAGATAAATTATGTCTAAAATCAAACTCCAACAATGTTGTCAATATTATAGGCATTGGCAATAGCCATACAAAAACATCAATAGACACTTGTGTGGCACAATTAAATTCATTAACTGAACAATTTAAAATTACTCAACCTTTTTTAGTTTTACCTGAATTGACAGGAGATATACCTAAGTTCACTATAAATACGAATCAACTTAATTTACCTCCAAATATACAACTTGCTGACCCTTCATTTAACCAGGCCGCTCCGATTGATGTCCTCATCGGTGCCGAAATTTTTTGGGACGTTCTAGGCTGCAAGCAACTATCGCTCGGCCCTAATATTCCTAAACTCAGAAGTTCCAAATTCGGTTGGTTAATTTCTGGTCCTATATATGCAAATCAAGGTTTAATTCATAAACCCAAAAACATTCAATGTCATCACTCAGTCACATCATTCGATCTTCACTCTGAATACAATCTACTAAATCAACAAATGACCAAGTTTTGGGAACTCGAAGAAATTCCACTAAGGCCTCATTTAAGCCCAAACGAATTGTCATGTGAAAAACATTATCAAACTAATACATTTCGCCTAGAGTCGGGGCGATTTTTAGTTAAGCTACCACTTAAGGATACACCAGACTGTTTAGGTGATTCCTATAATTTAGCCAAGAAACGTTTGTTACATTTAGAAAAACGTTTTAGAAAAAACCCAGATATTAAAATACAATACATAAATTTCATGCGTGATTACGCACAGTTAGGTCATCTTTCGGACTCGGCAGTTTCTAAACCTGATTCATCTTATTTTTTATGTCACCATGCTGTGTTTAAGGATACCAGCGAATCAACTAAAGTACGAGTTGTGTTTGATGGATCGGCTGCTACTTCTTCTGGGTATTCCATTAACGACCTCCTCATGATAGGTCCCAATGTGCAGGACAGTCTATTCTCCATATTAATCAGAGCCCGTCAGCACAAGTACCTCTTAACTGGTGATGTTGAAAAAATGTATCGCCAAATTTTGATACACGATGAAGATCGAAACCTGCAGTTGATCTTGTGGAGGGAAGACGAATCTTTACCCATCAAAACTCTCAGGCTTAACACAGTGACTTATGGTATGGCAAGTTCAAGCTACCTAAGTACGCGATGCCTTTGGCAGTTAGGGGAAGAATGCCCCGATGGAAACATCAAAACTATAATACAACGTGATTTTCTAGTAGATGACCTAATTACTGGCTGTGACGATAAACAAACTCTTATTTATATTAAGCAGTCTGTTACAGTAGCACTAAACGAAGGCTGTTTGAATTTAAGAAAATTTAAAACCAATTTACCATCAATTCTCTCTTCGACTTCAAATGATAACGACAATTTGACCATAAGTGAATCCACTAGCACTTTAGGTATAGGATGGGAACCTACTACTGATGACCTATTCTTTCCTATTCAAAATTCTCTCCCTTTTCAAAATAATAAATTAACGAAAAGAGCAATTCTCTCCTCACTTTTCAAAATTTTTGATCCTCTGGGATTATTAAGCCCTTGTATCATTCAAAGCAAAATTCTTTTACAGCAATTATGGCGGGAAAAGTTAGGTTGGGATGACCTAGTACCCAATAATATACAGGACGCTTGGGATTCCTTTACCAGGTCTTTGCCTACACTCTTAAAAATCAAAATTCCAAGACGAGCAATTTGTGACGATCCGGTGTCAATAGAACTTCATTCATTTAGTGACGCCTCACAAGATGCATATGGCGCTTGTATTTATCTGCGGTCTATAAATTCCAAAAATGAAGTGACTGTTAAACTTTTATGCTCCAAATCTAAGGTAGCTCCTATCAAACCAGTTACGATTCCCAGATTAGAGCTTTGTGCTAGTTTGCTTGCTGCAAACTTGTGTAAGGCAGTTAGGAAATCGTTGCGATGCGAAATTACGCGTGAATTTCATTGGTGCGATTCTACTGTAGTCTTAAGTTGGCTACACATTAGTTATCAAAACCTAAAAACCTTTGTCGCTAATAGGGTTGCTGAGATAAACGAGCTAACAGATCCATATTCGTGGCGGTATGTTCCCACAAATTTAAACCCCGCTGATCTTATTTCGAGGGGTATAAGTCCTGATCATATAGAAGGTAAAATAATTTGGTGGTTAGGACCCGAATACTTACTTCACCCTGAAGATACTTGGCCTGTTTTAGACAAACATAATTTTAATCATAATGACTTACCAGAACTTAAGCAAGTTACTGTAACAGCACATATTACTACTGTTGACAATTCCATAATCTCATTCGAAAGGTACTCAAAATATTTAAAATTAAAACATTCAATGGCTTACGTACTACGATTTATTTACAACATTAAAAATCCAAAGGGTAAAATTATTACAAAATCTTTTTCTACTGAGGAATTAAATAACTCATTTTTTCAATTATGTATTTTTTCTCAGCAACAATCATTTCTGGCTGAATACAAGCTTTTATCAAAAGGGAAACCTTTAAATACAAAATCTAATATTTTAGCATTAAGTCCTTTTTTCGACAACCAAACTAAACTAATTAGAGTTGGTGGTCGCATAGATGCTTCTAATTTTACGTATGATAAGAAACATCCTGTACTATTGCATGCATCACATCATTTTACTAAATTGATTTTTAACTATGAGCATAAGCATAATTTGCACGCTGGGCCTCAACTATTATTATCGATAATCCGAGAATTCATATGGCCAATAAACGGGAGGCAATTAGCGCGTCGCACAGTACGCAATTGTTTTACTTGCCGACGGCTACAAGGTAAAACTCTCAAGCCTATCATGGGTAATTTGCCATCTCAGCGTGTTACTGCCAATTTTCCTTTTATGATAGTCGGGATAGACTTCGCTGGACCTTTCTTTATTCTAAACCGAAAGGGTCGCGGCTCTAAGATAATTAAATGTTACTTATGTCTTTTCATTTGTTTGACATTCAAGTGCTTACATTTAGAAGCAGTATCAGATATGACTAAAGATGCATTTTTACTCACCTTTCGTAGATTCGTTTCACGTAGGGGACGGCCAGCTCAAGTATTCTGCGACAACGGACGCAATTTTGTAGCCGGAGCGAAAGAAATAAACAATTTTTTCAAATCCAATGAGCCATACTTATCTAACTTCGCAAGTGATGAAGGAATTAAATTCATTTTCTCACCCTCATACGCTCCTCACTTTGGTGGAATTTGGGAAGCTGGGGTTAAATCGGCAAAATTTCACGTAAAACGGGTTATGGGTAATACCCACCTAACCTTTGAAGAATTATCTACACTCTTCGCACAAGTAGAATCCATATTGAATAGCCGTCCTTTGTGCCCTATGTCCTCTTCACCCAATGATTTCCAAGTCCTCACTCCTGGACACTTTCTAATTGGCCGAGCTCTAACTGCATTACCATCACCTGCATTAGAAGACTATAAGGCAACAAACTTACAACGTTACGAGCGACTTCAGCAAATTAATCAACACTTCTGGGCACGCTGGCAGCGAGAATACATTGCCGAACTACAACAACGCTGTAAATGGAGGACTCATTGCACTTCATTAAATGTTGGAGATTTAGTGCTTCTACAAGAAGATAATATACCACCACTCTGCTGGCGCCTTGGACGCATACAGCGACTATTTCCCGGTTCCGACGGGGTCTCTCGAGTAGCAGATGTCAACACTACAAGAGGATGCTTTCGTCGACCTCTGGTGCGCCTCTGCCCTCTACCCACTGCAGAAGAACTGGACTGGCAGTAATTAGTTGAAACCGGACGCTTTTCAACGGGGGGAGGATGTCTGCGCCCACTCCTATTCAATTGCAATAGCAATGCTACATTTTGACGTTGAGCTCTCCCCCTCTCGACAGGATCCCTCTTACCTAACCTACGTAGTTTGACGTGCACCAAGCTCTCACTATAAATTCAAAATAAATTGTAAAGTGGACTAATAAACTTGTATAAAAGGACTACCTGGTTTCATTTATGTCCAAGAAGAGACAGTACCTACTACGTAGGTATGTACGAACACAAAGTCTGTTGATCTTCATACGCTGCCTTTGTGAACATCGAGGGGGGAATAAGTCGCTTCAATATTAAAAATGAGATAACATCTCAAAGAAAATATTAAGTCGCGATTCCATTGGGACAAACCTGATGCGCATCAACTTGTATCATATTATTAAATATTAATTTAAGTGATATGAGTTCGTACACATTGCACCATTATTGAGTAATACAACTTATTCATACCAGTTTAATATAAACTTTAAAAAAATGGATGTATTAGGTATTATTGCTACCAACTAGGTAACTGTAAACTCTTATCGAGAATCCATCCAATGGTTTAATTTTTTTAAATGATTTGTATCATCATACTTCGCTACACAATTAACTCAAAACAAAAATGTTATCTGTATGAATCTATTACTAGTAATTGAGTAAATGAGTAATTCTCACAAGTAATGAAACGACAGACGGTATGTTATCGTGTATCATTGGAAACCCGTGGAAATGGAGAAGCTACCCGCAACCATTACGTATTCACATTCATCGTGAACAACGACGTTGAGCAATAGTTGCGGCAAGGTGCGTCCCACACCGGCGCTCATCCATCAACTCTCACCTCACCCAAGCTCCAAACTAAAACACTTCATAAACTACCGCCTTTGAAAAATTTACGCGACTTTGTAAGGTGCCACTTCTAAATGTCAAAAAGTAACATCCAACGAGTGATGCCGTTTTTTACCATCCTGAAAGTCATGTGATTCATGTCTATTGTTCTGAAAAATTTTATGATTGCTATTTACTAAAGTTCACTGTCTGGAGTCAAACTAACAGGTGATTATGTGTAGGTGACTGTTTTCTAACTACCGTGGCATTTCTGGAATTGTATATTCGTATTGGCAGTAATTACATCGTATTAATTTAGAACACTTTTTAAGGACTTTACTTTTTTATTCGTTCTACCAACGTGGCGACGGCCAACCGTTATCTAGGTCTTAACATTGAAATGTGAAATTAAGTTTTTATATTGCTAAATAAAATTTTTGTGCAGACCTACGTTTGTTAATGTAACTAATTATTTACAAAAACATATCGTCACGAAAATAAATAAGTGTATTGAATTTTCACATCCTAAGCTATACTTTCCCTTATTTCCAGGTTTAATTGCAATAAAATCTCACGAAAGTAAAATTAAAACTGTAAGTTAATAAAGTCTAGGTATAGTAACAAACGTAATTTCATGCTTGAATATCTTCACATAAATCTCGTGAATAACAACAATGGAATCGTTGAACAAAACATCTAGAATAAATGTTCATTGATTATAATTATGAATGGAATAATTCAAACCAATAATTCACCGAACAATATTCGTTTACCATTTCATTGCCTATATTTCATGATCTATACTCTATAGGAACAATTAAATAATTTTGATTATTGCTTTATAATTAGGAACGTTGACGAATCTTGACATCGATATGAATATGTTGTACATAAAAATGAGGTATTTCATTTTTAATTCATTTCAACAAAATATTTACCGGTTTATCTTTCCCTCCGTAGCCGAAAGTAATGAGTGCTAAGAACACAGGCAGCGCCGCCGCCGTGAACATGGCTCCTCGCTGCCCCTGCGAGTGGACTACGTCGCCAAAACCTCCACTTATATCATTATCGAGCGCAACCTTACCTGAACTGAATGACATAGTAAGAAGCGGTAGTTATCCAAAGCCTGCAATTAGCACATTATATTACCGCTGCGGCGCGCGTTCTTGTTACACTACAAGCTGTAATCATGGGGCGGAAACTTTTCGAGCATGAATGAGTAAGCAGGTAGCTATCTTCGGAGGTTGCAACTAAAAGTTAGAGTTGTTTCCCTGAAAATATCCCGGCATAAACGTTTTCTCGACTGTTGAGGTATTTTTTGTATAGAACTTAGTTTTGCCGTTGAGAAAGTTAGCATGTTAATTTTATGTAGGACCAAATTGAGAGAGTAGGTAGGTAATGAAGAGAATTCTAACTTACTCGTACATAGTTTTAAGTAGGTAAGTAGATAATTAGCTACAATCCACATATCTCATAATATGAAAAAAAAGTGCTGAACTCAGTGTAATTTTTTTCTCAAGGTATTCGTACTTTGAAATGATCCATTCATAGTTTATAAGGCGAACATAAAGGGGCGCCTGCGAGTTTTTGATCGCCTGACTCCCTTTGTACTCTACACAATAATAATTACATAATAATTAATGTCATAATTTGCGATGTTCGCAGGGGCAGCCACAATAAGCCTCTGACGATATAAGACTTAATGGTTATTAATGATCTGAAGACAGCCTATGAAATCAAGTAGTAGTCAGGGTAGCAACTTTCATATTTTTTTTTATATTTAGATAACAGGTTATAAGTAGGTGATAAGTATAAAAATATTAAGCTTTTTGTATTTATGTCAGCAATGTTTATAAAAGTACCTACTTACCTACT
Organism: Thyatira batis; assembly: GCA_905147785.2. Taxonomy (NCBI): domain Eukaryota; kingdom Metazoa; phylum Arthropoda; class Insecta; order Lepidoptera; family Drepanidae; genus Thyatira; species Thyatira batis. The sequence goes on from LR990487.1 coordinate 6,898,723, forward strand.
GAATTACTTTTATCTACCTACTTCGCATCAAAGCTGGAGATCCAAAATGAAATTGACTTATTAAATCAATAACAAGTCATCATCAATAAATCATGGGTTTTCAGGTAGTGTGTAGGTAATGGTACCTAGTTATCCTGTCAATTTAAGGCCGACATTTCATAAATGCCTGTGAAAGGCTATTTGAATGAACAAAGTATTTCATTTCAAATCGATACCCATATTAATCTCAGTTATAGAAACGTAAGCGTGAGTATAAAAACATTTTTTTTAAATATTAGCCTATCTTACACACATAGATACTTATGCTGTGTTCAATCGACATGAAAAATCCATTAGAGTTGTTTGCCTCGGTGCTGGGCTGACGTAGGCAGCGTCAGTGACCGTGGCTAAGAGGATTTGTAGCTTTCATGTCGGCTGTATCATGCATCTGTGCCTCCGTAACTCCGTAAACTGTGCACGCGCATCTAATCTCAATTATGTAACGTTTAGCTTTCGATTACCATTTTTTGTAACATGATTCTACTCCTAAGAAGAACTCAAGTAGGACGTAGGTACCTACATTACGACATATTTTCAGGTCTAAATATACCCTAAAAATACACAAAAAACATAATAATCGGTAAAGCTGTGACACGACCTTATTATGGTAAATGACCCAATGGTGGCCAGTTTAAGAAAAAAAAAACAGGTTTATGTGAAATATTACCAAAATTGTGAAAGTTTCAGCACTGAATATAGTGAAACTGTAAAGTCCAGTCCTTATTTAATATTTGTAATGTGTTGCGCGTGAGATACGGCAAAGCTGGATTCAATTAATTTAACAAATAAAAGTTGTAGTTTTGTGACCCAGTCTTGGCCAGGGAAAATTCATTAATGGATACCCCAGTCTTAGTCTAAGTTTATCTTTATTTTATGGTTAACACATGAAACAAAACTAATTTTAATCCTATTTTACAAGTGAAACTTTCTGCTCACCGCCTTAACGATTTCCTTAAGAAAAGCCGTCGTTGTCAATTTCAAATCACCTTACACTTTGTATTCGCGCATATTTGTACATGTAACTGACTGAATTCAATAAAACGTTAAACTTAGATAGTTCGATGTCTAAAGTCTATGTCACAGTGATCCCAATGTAAAAACATTCGCTCATGTCCGAATTCTAGATGTTTCTTTTAATTTTTGGCCATTACTGGTACCGTGGCCACGACTGGTACACTTACGATATATGTATTTAGATACGCAATAGCATCCGCTTATGTCTTAATCAGAAAATACAGTATAAGTATAAATCCTATGCGCGTCAACTCAAGAGTATACAGGTCAAATCTTTGAAGTCTTCTAACGATCATCACATAAATTCTTTTAATTAAAAAATGCTAAGGCATTAATTTGTAAGAAAATAATCATTTGGAGATAGTGACAAGAGTCAAGTGTTGGGAACGTAGCGGGAGAGACGTCATTACCGCAATCAAAGCACCCGAAGCCGCAGCACGCCCGCGCCCCCGCACCCTCCCCCCCGGTGCCCGCTAACGACGAGTGCTCTCGATAAAAATTAAAAACACGTGCAAGCCCAGCCTGAGGAAAGTTTTAATGAGAGTACACGGCTCGTGCTCCACCGACAGATAGATATATGTATCTCTACATAGATATACCTACCTACAATTTCCACGCACGGAATACTACAGACAAATGTTGCTACAAAGTTAATTCATAAAGTATGCCAGTTACCTCTATACCTTTCCGTAATTCGTCTAAACACTCTGATAATAGATAGGTTTTACAATTAGGTACCTAACACTAAAATATCAAGACTATGTATGTTTATTTAGCAGAATACCTAATAAAAAATGTAATCAACCTCTTCTCTTTAATCAATATTTATTTATTATTCATTAATACAAGAAAGGTAGGTATAACTATAGACACCTACTTAAATACAATACCTACGTATTTTTTTTGTTTGTTTAGTGAATCGATATAGGTAGGTTCTTACCTAATTATGAAATTTAGTACAGTGTAAGTAGTATAGAGATGTACCTACTAGAGCTTGGGAAAAGACATAGGCTTCCTTTTATCCCGGGAAAGTTAAAGCTCCCCCGGGAACGCGGGTGAAATCGCGGGGCAGAAGCTAGTAGACTATAAAACTAAAAGGGGCAAATAAAGATTCTTTGTTCAGAATGATAGTAAAAACGATAAAAATAAAACTGATTTATAACGCATGAGTAAAATCCTTTTGGCAAGGTGCATTTTCCATTTTATTCATATCGCAACTTTTTCGGGCAACATAAAAAATCCATTAGATTTGTGCATTGGCTAAACGAGGGACGACGCTGAATGGCCGGCTACGGATGGCGATTGGGGCAGCGAGCGGCCGGCCAGCCTCAGTTGACCGTGCGTAAGCTTTATTGCATACCTATCACCTACACGTCAACATATTAATAGCTATTTTACCTATCCTTCAATTATGTTACGCTTTTTTAATTAGGTTAAGTTGCTCTTGTAAAAAAATACAGTTTAAGAAAAATATCGTCTTATGTATTAACCTAATTACTTACATGCAATTACATTGTATTTCAATAAAAGCTTCATCATATTGCCAAATTGTTATCGCATTAAATAAATTATGATAAAAGTTAACAAACATTTTACACTAGTGGCTCCCCACGGTTTCACCCGCGTACCCGGGAGGTCTTCCATTTTCCCGGGATAAAAAGTAGCCTATATGTTAATCCAGGTTATAAGCTATCTTTATTCCAAATTTCATTCAAATCCATTCAGTAGTTTTTACGTGAAAGAGTAACAAACATCCATACATACATACAAACTTTCGCCTTTATAATATACTAGTGGCTCCCCGCGGTTTCACCCGCGTACCCGGGAGGTCTTCCATTTTCCCGGGATAAAAAGTAGCCTATGTGTTATTCCAGAACATATTCTAGCTCTGTGCCAAATTTCAAGCAGATCCCTTCAGCCGTTGGAGCGTGAAAGAGTAACAAACATCCATACATACATACATCCATACTTACAAACTTTCGCATTTATAATATTAGTAGGACTAGTGGCTCCCCGCGGTTTCACCCGCGTTCCCGGGATAAAAAGTAGCCTATGTGTTATTCCAGAACATATTCTAGCTCTGTGCCAAATTTCAAGCAGATCCCTTCAGCCGTTGGAGCGTGAAAGAGTAACAAACATCCATACAAACTTTCGCATTTATAATATTAAGTAGGAAGTAGGATTCGGATGAAGCTTTATATTTATAACAGATGTTTTTATTGTTCCAATAACCCTCCTTCTTGTTGTGCAGTCGGGTAAAAGCAGGAATAAATTGTGAGAATCTTTGCAAAACAATAGTTGGAAATGGTGTAGGTACGCGAGAAAAAGCCGGATGCAAATGCTATTCATATTAATTAGCAAAGCGAGACGGGGCTTTTACGAAATTAGACCGTGATTTCTGTGAAGATTTATTGTTGTGTTTGAAATGGTTTTCGTAGCAAAGGTAGCCATTTAGAGGCAGGCAAATTGGTGTTGTCAGAGTGGGTTTTAAATTGAATTGACTAAGTCGGTTGTTTACTTTGAAAGGTGACTCACGGAAAAAGTAGAAAATTGCTAATTTATTGCCCCTTACACGATAGGTATAGGAAAGAAGCTTTATGTGAGTGATTGATGAACATGGCTTAGATTACCTACGTCGGTAAAGACACGCAGAGCGCACCATAATGTAATTAGGTTAATATCTTTATTGACAAGTTGTCAAATAAATTAACCTCTGCGCGAAAGACGACAAGTTACTGAAGTCACTACAGATGGTTCTTTCTTACAAGGTACAATTACGTGTGTTTAAAATATTGTTCACTTCCATTATCCTTAAAGACTATTGACGGATCCATCAAAATTATATAAAGTAAAAGTAAAGGAACACGAGAGAGACATATAGGTAGCTATCTACCATTTTATGTTGACGGACATAACTCTTTCATCAATCGTGAAGCAATAATAAACTGATTATTGTTAATACAGTTTCGATAAGAATGGCAAAAGGTCAAAAAAATGGATAGGTGGTAGCGACCAGTTAGGTAGGTAGGTAGGTACATGCCTAGCTTAAAACTTAATGAAATTTTGTGAACGTAGACTAGACACTGGTATATATCTAATGGATAAAGCGGTTATAATTACATGCATCTATAAATAATCACATTTGATTGATTGGTTGCATAATTTTATTTAAATTATTATTAGGTATTACAAAAACGAATATTTATTAAAGTTTAGTTCGTTTTTGTTGACTTAGTAGCTACTGGCTAAATAAATCCTACCTATCCTATAATTGATATCAAGGTTTAGGTTTCTTCAAGTACCACGTTTCATCGTAGCTTGATACAGTGTGGTGTATTATTTTTAACTCAATAGGTCTCTGACGTAATTTTGGTATACTTAGTTAAATCTACTAAAATTAGGGAAGAAAAATGTAATATTAATGACTTAAGGTGAATAAAGTAGGTATTAACATGATTCGCCATGTTAACCTCAGCTTATATCGACCCAAGCATGTTGTTCATCTTTGGTTCATACATTTTAGACCAAAAAACTAGAAAATCTTCTTGAACTATTAAACATTAGGTATTAATATGGTTGGTAATGCAACAACTTTTTATACAAGTCGAATTGCTAATGATTTTTTATTTAGGTATAATAAAAATTCTTATTTTGTATAATTTGTAGGCAACATAGTACTCACTCAACAAAATTGTTAAAATATAAGTACACAGAAATATCTTCAATGACAAAGTTACATGCTCCTGGACACTGGTTGTCAAGAAGTTTTTTTATAATTTATCAAAGCTTTCAACATAGTAGATATGAGACACACACATATACAACTCCCTTGAGCCCTTTATATATTTGATACACGGTAAATTAAAATTGATTAAATATATACAAATAGACTATAATTAATAAAAGCTTTTCCACTTATAAATAAATACAATTACAATTTTGTCATTGCATGCAACTTAATACATAACAAATGCAAGTCTTTAACTGACCGACCCTTGTCCCCAGTTTAGAAGACAATTTCGGTGCAACAAAATCATATACTAAATCATAAATTGAGCTTTCAGAAACTGCTGAAGAGGAGGATAGGTAAATTAAATATTATCTAAATATTACAAAATTGATATCATGTTTTATATGTAGATACCCATTAAAATTATATATGTCATAGAAATACACAACCAAATAGTGGAAGATCGTAAATTAAATCACACTTATTATTATAGATAATATTTGATCATTAACTCACAAATAGGAACACAACCTAAACCGACTAAACTACAAAATAATTTACAAAATAAATTCAAAATTGTTTGATATAAATAGGTTCCAATTTGTAGACCTCACTAACAAAATTCAACTTAATACTTTAAATAGCCTTTACCGTTTATTTATTTCACACATCAGTAGCTTATGACTTACTTACATATTTAATTATCTTAAGTACAAAAGGAAATACTTATGGGTATTCCATGCGGCGATTAATTTATAAAGAGCACAACTCTCAGAGTTGCGTGCATTCAAATTACGAGCAAGCTAAGTAAGAAAGATTTTAACTTAATACCAATAATATAGTTGAAAGAGTCACAGTCGCACCGCAACTCAACGAGAGCTGGCTAAGCAAGATACATATCCAGTTACACAAAAATTATCGAAAATGATTTCTATTATTAATAACAACATGTCGACATAATCGAAAATACGAGCGACTTATCGACAATCGCATCCTTATCACTCGAAAGCCTCTTTAATAATTATTATGCATAGATACCTACTTACATAATATGTGAAAATGTCACATGGCAGTAACATTGAACAATTTTGATTTTAGGATAAAAATATTGTTTAATAAATTAAAGGCAATATTAATTCAAAAGCCTAACAAATAAACATATAAATTGACTAAATCCACACTTTGCAACATAAATCTGTTGAGATTTTTTTGCACATCAGTTTTTCTCTCCTCTAAATTAAGAATTGAATCACAATATATTATGCTTGTTGACTCTATCATATCCAGTTTGTCACAAACATGGTGGTGGCAATGGCATATCAATCAATTGACATACTTCTAATAAAAAGTTTTTCAGTATAGCTGGCTGGTTATCTTTGTTTCCATTTAATGTGATAGTTGGTATAAATGTAGGCTTTAATATGTGTGTATCATCTCCATATTTTTTTAGCAAAGCTGACCCATGATCATTTCCAGCACAATTTTTTATGGGTTCAGGATCAATCTTCATTTGTTTTGAACACTGAAACATAATAATTTTTATTATTAAAATCCAAACTCAAGATTCAAGTGACTGATAAATGTAAAATGACTGATAAACTAATGTTATCCTTGTCATTTGAAACACAGGCACACAATCATAGGGTTCAATCCTATTAGCAAAATTCAAAGCTTATGTGCATAGACGTCAATGACCATGTGTTTTATACATAGTTTTGGCATAGACAACATTAATATTTAACCATCAAACAAAATATTTACCCTAGTCAGAGACTCGTCAGCATCCATATTGTCTATAATCATACATTCTGTGAACTTTATGTATGTAGTCATATTTCCAATAGCTTCTATAGAGCATGCATGAACTTTGTTAGCATAGCACTCTTCAGCACCATGTTGACATTTAAAAATGTACTTTCCATCCTGTTCTTTGGTCTGAAAACAACAATCACTTGAATATGATAATTTAATGTTGTGCTAAAGCTTAAATGGATTCAATTTTGTTACTTAATCATGCCTGAATAGCTCCAGGGGTTTCCAGGTGAAATCATTCACATAGCTATAATGTAGAGAATATATTCTGAATGCTATTATATACCTGAGTTACATTTTTAACAAACTAACTTCTAATATACCATTATAGTACAAGAAGATACTTAATTTAAGATATTTACCACAGCCTTCCCATAGGGGACTAATGTCACTTCAAGAAACTCAGACAGTTTCTCCGTCACTGGCACCAAATGTTTGATAAAGAAATGCTTAGAATCTGGGCATAGTGCTTCATAGTACACCCTTACTTTCACTTTGTCCTGTTTATGTTTGTTATATTTGTCATCTTCTAACTGTATTATGTCAGCCTGAAATATAAAAACAAACAGGCACATGAATACTACACTCCTAATAATATATGTACTAAAATAAAATAAAAACATAACCATAATTTTTTATCATTACCTAGAAACTTTTACATATTGTCCACCTCTATTCAATAAACCATTTGGGATAGAATATTATTACCATAACATTATGCATTGGTTGTGCAACAAATTACAGTTTTTATGCTTATAAACAAAACAATATCCTTATAATTGAATGTTATAAGGTGTTAAAGACTACAATTAATTATAATTGTTTTCCTTAACAAGTATACACCAATATGTGTTACACATACATCTATGATCTTCAAATAAAATGCAACAATTATTATTAAAGGACATAATTACTTTGGCCTTTCAGTACTAGGGGTAGAACAAATTAAATTTGCATCTTGGATATCTATGAAATACTTAAGCTCTTATCAATTTTACGCAGACGGGTTATCTCCTCACAGACCAAGTAGATTATATACGTTATTATTCATATAAAACATAAGCAAATTATGGATTAGTTTAAAACTGCTTACCTCAGATAGTTCTTTAATTGGTTTTTGGTATAATATTCGGAGAAATTGCCACATAATCAAAATTAAAAGTAGAAGGACAATTAACCTATAGCGATTACAAGAATAAAAAGCCATTATAAATGACAATAGGTATATGGAATAAACAGGATATTAACGACCATCTGTAACTTAAAACTTGGACTGAGACTTTTATTTAGATTCACAGAAGAATACGAAATTATTTACAACTCTTGGCCTTTGGTTTTGATTTTATTCGATTCATCAGTAAACTGACAAATGACAAGTCTGCTGACAAGTTGACAACAATGATGACAGTTCATTCATGTGCTGCCACGTTTGAACAAAGTCGTTTATCAATGAGTTAGTTATCTGTCCTAAGATATTATTATTAGTACCTAGTTATTTTTTAAATGTTTTTATTTCCCGAAAAATTATAAACTATTTTACTTGGAAAATATTGTAAGTAAATTTGTATTTGTGGTATTCTAAATTGGTCGGAACCCTCGGTACACGAGTCGCCCTCGTAGGTTTAGACTTTAATTGAGTATTTCCGTGCGGATACCTGTAGAAATATGTAGATTCGGGGGGCTAGAACCAGATAATATAACCACAACTGAATCAACAGATATTCATAATCACAATTCATAGATCTTTTAGTGAGAAGACATTATTTTATATTTCCATCAAGACGCTTCAACCGTGGTCACTAAAATTTGATTTATAACCCGGTTGGCTTTGTGATTAGTGACCCTGACTATCAAGCTTCCGGTCGTGGGTTCGAATTCTTCCCAAGACAAACATTTGTATACATGAATATGCCTGTTTGTTCTGTATCTGGATGTAATTATCTATTTAAGTATATATTTAAAATTAGTATATGTAGTATATCAGCTATCTAGTTACCATATCACAAGCTCTGCTTAGTTTGGAATCAATTTTGAATCAATTTTGTGAAAAATGTCCCAGGATTTTTATTTATTTATCATAGTAGGTAGGGGACACTTAGCCACATAACTCCACAAAATGGCTTCTTCCAGCGCAATAAACATAAATGATTGTACTGAAAGCTCTTAGTTTATAATTTATTTAATTATTCAGTCAATTGTAGGGAATTAAATTTTTCTACAATATAGAATCCAGCTTTCACTTGTCTTCCACCAAAGAATCTTCCATTCAAGTCTACAACGGCTTTAATGGCGCTCTCGATACGTTTAAACTCGACAAATATCCTGACGGCTTCATCAGATGGAGCATTGGGCATCTCAAATATGAGCACCTTCACGACATCGCCGTATTTTGTATTGCATTCATCCTTTACCTCTGGCTCCAATTCTTCGTCCACATCACCAGGTCCAACCATATTCTATAAATAATATATATCTTTTATATATGTACACTTAACGTGAAGGCCATACATAGTAACATAAGTTATAATAATATTAGTACCTACTAGAATTACACAAAATATAACAGACCAAACATATAAAATATGGCACAACACAAACACAATTTACATTCTGCATTACATTTTAAGTTTAGATACCTACATGCCACACTCATTTCGAGTTTAATATTTTTCTGGTCAAGCGTTAATTACGTGCAAATAATAATTCAAACATGTCGGAAACAATGTAAATGTTTAAAGATTTTAATAATTCAATAAAATTTTACATACCCTTAACAAAACTACTTTACTCGGGGATTTCATTATCTCTGTGATCGATGGCTCATTCTTTGCAGCCTGTGGCGAACCCGATGTATTACCAGGCGATTCTTTAAGTAAAGAAACATAATAATTTTAAACAGTAGAACAATTCAAACGCAACCAAAATCACACTGGCTGGCATGGCATAAATATTGTCAGAAAGAGGATTGGCTAACACGCATGTAATTCTTGTGGAAATTAAGCAAATACGAGTTGTACCTACTTGTGCACAGCGGTTTCATACTATATCAATACTACCATTTATCGCTGATAATGGATAGTAAATAACATGATAATTATCTCATCAGTCTGACATTCAGTTCAATAGAACTAGTAGAACTTCTGATTGACATTTCTAATATTCATTATTTTATCAATAATGTGGAGAAACAAATTCAACATACATATTATAACTTGGCTGTATTTTAGTTAAGTAGATCATCTATCTATACTTATGTTATACTGAGGAAAGATTTGTATTTGTTGCATGTAACAAATAATCTTCAAAAGTTCTGGACAATTTGAATAATTCATTTAGCTACATTATCAGGCTTTGTTTTATTCCCGTTCTCCTACGGGAACTACGCGGGTAAAAGCCCGCGGAGGCAGCAAATATTTTATAAGCAATACCTTGGCCAGGTAGTGCCGGCATCGCAAATCCAGGTGGTGGCATGACATTCCCATCTTTTTCGTGAATGATTCGTCCACCACGTTTAGACGTTTTCTCTACTTGCAGGGCAACTGACATTCCTTGTTCTTTTTTTCCCAATCCTTGACCTTCCTGTTAACACGATGCAAAGTACATATAATCAATGTAAATTAATGTTTTATTATTATTACTATATACTTACTAATTTGATAAAAAAAATTACTAACTTAACTAAATATTGATCCTTTAATAAAAATGCAAATTAATGATGAAAATATGAATAATACCTTAAATCCATATTTGGCCATAATTTTAGCAGCAACAGAGCTAGCTCCATAACCTCCGATTGAGAAGCCACCAGGTGATGCATTAGGGAGAGGGGATGTGAGTGGAGGTGGAGATGATGTTTCTACAGTCAATGAAGGCGGTGGCGCTATGGCAACACCGGCAGCACGTTTTGATATTTCCTCAGCTTCTTCCTCCTCAGGTTGCTGCAAATAATTACACTTCATAAAAACCAATGTCCGGAATCGCAAATATGCCATTAAAATATATCCACTAAAGTAGGAACTATTAATAAATTTAAATATTATAGTGACCATAGGTATTAAGGTTTTTTCTGGAATAATGTCTTCTTCATCTCCAAATCTGCTTTTGCGTTTTCTATCTGATCTGTCACCTCTATCTACTCCATCAAGCTGCAGTCTTTTGGCTTGCATTTCTGAAAAAGCATAATATTTATATATTTGGTTATTATTAATAGCATATTAATTTACTCTAATTGAGTTAGGAAAAAATATAGAATGTAATGCAAAAAGAAGATGTGAGAAAGAGATGCTTCAAAAATATGCTAATAATTTTAATGCTTTGTATCCATAAAAGATTTACAATATAAGTTTACATGTTAAGTTATTGTAAAATATTTGTTTGTATTTGGATGATTATTTATTGTATTATTAATTTTTTTTTATAATAAATGTTATTATGTTTTTGAACTACTACTACAATGATGAGATGAGACTCAACTCAGTTTGGGTTTATTTTATGTCAAATAGTAAATGTGAAACATAATAGTAGAAAGAAACCCATCAAATAGACCACTTAAATAATTTGGCTAAAGCCATGCATAAAAAAGACATAAAAAAAAGACATGAAAAAGACAATATTATTATCAAATTTAAGGAATAGTTAAACTTTATAATTATTACTACTCTTACCCTTGGCTACTTTTTCATAATCATTGGGCCACATAGGATCATATTCATTAGCCACATTCCAGTCAAAATCTCTAACATTTAATGATGCTGTCAATGTTTTAGGTTGAGAGTTTGGGCTGTTTGAATTTGAATCTTCCTCATCTTTTTGTTTACTTTTAAGGTCTATCACAGGCGTAAGAACCTATAAGCATAGAAGGTACATAACATTAACCCTTATTCAAATATTGGGAAATTATTTCCCACTTGACAGTACCGTAATATTTCTTTATTATTTCTTTACTGGTAACTCTAATCAGTACCAATCCAGGAACAAAATAATTTTACACACTTTTTAAATATTTTACTTGGCAACATTTTGGACAAAATTGCGTAATGTCATCGTATGTCAATGTCAAAGTCACAATTTGAATTTTTTGGTGCACAAAACCGGTTCTCGCAGGACTTTCGAAAATTTTTGTAGAAAAAAAATCTGGTAAGTACATAAACAATATATTGATGTAAACTAGACTTATTTTCTGAATGCTTTTTACGGTTTCTGTGCTTTTTGCACTGATATTTCTTGGATTTTATTAGGTTTAATTAGGTGGGAAATAATTTCCCAATGTTCGTTCCTGCTTTGATAAACATCAGTGTCTTTATATATATATAAAATTGTTTGTCAGCTGTAATAATAACGGTATAGGAACTTGTAATACGATAGCGAGTAAGTCAAATTAGTGGCTTTTTGCAAAATTGTGACTGCGTTTATGTGATTTCTATGCTTTATTCCAAACGAAGCCACTTATAAGTTTTAGGACTTTTGTAACTATTTGTGCAATATGCTGATAAAACTACATAATTGCCAACTTTTTATAATTTACTTTCAGCTATTCAAATATGGACGCAAGAAAGGAACGTAAAGTGCTCTCCAAGAAACTATTAGAAGAGGTGGTACAAAATTTAGACGACTTGTCTGATTTATCAGGCTCAGATTCTGAAGATGACTCATTTCACACAGTTCTTACTCAGTAATGTTATTTTCATATAGTATTTGAAAAGTTCTTAATAAAATATTATTTGTAACATTCTAGTTTCATTTTATTTTTATAATTTTATTCAATCACTCAATCATGTTATATTGAATTTTTTATTTAAAAAAAATAAACAAGTAAAGTAGGAGTAAGTAATATGTATAGAATTTGTAGTAAAAATGTCCCAAAAAAATGTAACCATTCCGGATGATGGGAAATAATTTCCCACTTAATTATATTTTGCTTTTCCATACTGGATAATGGGAAATAATTTCCCACCGTAAAACCCCCATTTCCCCTCTTTTTATAAAATAAATGATGTTTTTTTCGAAATCTACAAAGCCCTTTTACCTAGAAACCATGTTTAATTCATAATTTTATTTAAAAAAAAATCCATTTGATTAAGGGTTAAATAATTTTAAGTCTTACTAAACCTACCTATTTTAGTACACAGATTGAAAATATATATTTTTTAACTTTTATAATACTAATGTTACATATCTAACAAGTTCTGTTTAGCTTGGTATCAAATAGATTCCAGAACCAATTAATTGGAATTATAATTTTAAATATGTTTAATTTATCCATAATGCTGTTACCCGAGTGCCTTTGTCAAATCTCCTATTACTAAGCAGTGTTAATAGTAATAAATGGAGCTCTTAGCAGTGTGTAAAGAAATATAAATATATTGGGAATGTCTGGCAGTGAATTTAGTGTGAATATTTATGTAAAATTTTATATAATTATTACCTGTGTGGTCCTTCGTAGAGCTTCTCTTTTAGGCTGTGTTACAGCTGCTTTCTTAAGTTGCAGCTGAGACTGTAAAAGCTTTATTCCTGAAGACCATCCAGCAACTTTTTCTGTTGTGCGAGCTTTTATAGTGTCTAGGTCGTCGTAAAGTGACATTTTTCATACGATTAGCGTAATATAGATATAGTGTAAAGTCTGTAACCGTGTACACTTGATAGTCTAGTTTTTATAACACTACAATGATTATTTAGGCCTGCACGAGCGTGCGTTCAGCGGGAACACATATTCTTTCGGAAACGAAAATTTTACACAAGTTATTTCACTCCATAAGTATGTTTGATAACAATTTATGTGGATATACTGCACCAGTTTTATATAATTCGGCCCAGATCACTAAACAGTAGGGATAAATCTCATTCTTTATAGTATAGCTCGCTTGATGAAAAAGTACAAATTTATTTAATGTCAGTTTAACAATGTCAAAGTGACGCAAAAGTGTCAACCAGGGATACCATTTACAAAAAAAAATATAACAAAATTGAATGTTTATTTAAATTCTCTAAGATTAAGGTCGTGTATGTGATATTTTTTTTTTATATTTCTCTGGTTTCAAAAAAAGTGTGCAAGTTCACAGTTAGATACTGTATCTAAAACCATAGTTTTCGTGGAGCCGTAAATTAGCATCCTCTATTTTATTTATATAAGGTAATGCTACGAAAATTAATATCGTGCAGTGGCGATGTACACCTATGAGCTGGTAATGCGATAATGGTGATATATAACGATACCCCACGCGCACCCCACCTACATCGCACCTCCACTTTTTGTTACTCCATGGTAACTCATGTGGGTAGCTCCGGTCAATGACATTGTTTTAAACGCAAATTGTCTAATGTAATCAAAATGAAAATTATTTGATCTTAATGGTATACAAATTAATAAGTTAATTATGGGAACTATAAATAGTAGGGATACAAGACGAATAAGTTTCGATAACAATTTTGCTTTAAGTTCTGCAATAACCGTTCAGAAGGCCATTGAAAATGAAAACGTTTTGGGTTTTGATAATTTAACAAATGTAAGTAGAATACAGCTGCCGCTGGATGCAGGCACCTTTCAATCTTGCATGGGAATCAATATGGGAGACCTATGTTCAGCAATGACGGTCTTATGGCCGATATGATGAAGTAGAATAAAACCATTGATTTAATGAATGTACATAGCAATTTAGTCATATTTCTCAGCAAATAAAAAAATCTAAGTTAAATTACTTTACATAATACTAGCCTTCGCCTTCCGCTCCGTAGTTTCATCCGCGTGCCCTTGGGACCTTTATTTTCTTGAGATAAATAGTAGGTACTCTATGTCCTTTCCCATGCTCCAGCTAAGGCCTAGGCTATTATAATACTAAATTCCATCAAAATCGGTTCTGTGGTTTTTTGCGTGTAGGTAAGCGTAATACAGAGACAGACGGCCAGATATACTTTCGCATTTATAATATTTCTTGATAAGTAGAGGAATAGTAGGAATTAATTCCATTCTATCTGAGTAGAGCGAAAGGAGCTAACTTAGTAGGTAACTTAATACCTACTTCACATTCGATACGTTGAGCATTTATTTATTATTTAATAATTACTTTTTTTATCCACAACGGCTGAAAGATTTTTCACTATTACCTGTTTTGTACATAAAAATATGTTTCAGGAGCCAAGTACAGAGTTTATTTATAAAGAAAGTACAGCTTTAGATGTCCAGGAAGATAGCGAACTTGATTACTGGTCAAATAGAATAGATCATTTAAAAAAGGAACATCAATTGATTAATAAAATTATTGAGACTGAGTATGAAAACCAAATCGAAAATACGAATAAAATATCAGAGCCTTCAAAGATTACTCATGAAAAAGTACAAAAAATAAAACCTTGCTATGAGTGGCGTGCCAAAGTAAGTTTAATCGGTAACTATTTTTTATTTATATGATTCTGCTGGTTCATTAATGTATAAATGAAACGATTAATTAATAATTGAAGGAGGATGCGCGTACTCTGAAACTCTGAATTTATTTAATGTTTTTTTTTACAGATTGTGCAATGTTATGAAGACAATCCCCATCAGCCTCTGATGTGTTCTCAAGTAGTGAAAGCTTTCAGCAAATGCGTTGCATCTTGTCGGCTGGACGAATAACATGTTTGTAAATGATATTTTTTGTACAGTCAGTACAAGTCAGCATGACTTTTGATAATTTTTTTGTTTATAATTTTTTTTGCTTATCGATAAGATTATACTGTGACTGTTAAATTAATTGTAATACAGCAATAATATTTCAGATACCATAATGTAGCTCTCACACAGTGTTACAAGTATACTTACTTAGATAATAATAGAAATCCACCAAACTAACCTACTTTTGCTTAAGTTGGATCTTGACCCTATACACATAATTTATCCTGTCAACATACCTATATATATGTTAGCATATGAAAATAAATAAGTATCGACGTCTGCATACCATTGAATCGATATTCATTAAATCGTTTCATATTGGCGCATCCCTATACCTCAAACCATCAAACAGTTAGGCTGGGTGCACCGGTGCCATGGACCTAATATACTAACAGGACTGATAACTCTGAAATTTGTATTTTTCGAAAATGAACCATATGTCAAATCGATAAAGTATATTTTCTATGATGATTTACACAGAGGCAAATCCGAGCCGAGAGAGATAGTCACAACGGAGGCCGTGTGTCTCGTTCTTCCATCTTGCCACTCTAAAAAAATTATGTTGATCAAAAAGTTTGGCTAAACAAAACTATGTTGAAACATTTGAATTTTTATGTATTTTTATACAATTTGAAGTCACAAAGTCAAGAATTGTAATTGCATGTATTTCGCTTGAAGTATTCTTATAAAAAAATATATAATAACATTTTTATTTAGCCTATTTTTTGTTTCTAATGGTAGCCCTTCAAAGCGTCATGTGATGACGTCAGTTTAACTAAATATTATCAATGAAACAAGGAGTATTATTAACGTGACCATACGTCCCGCTTTGGGCGGGACAGTTCCGCTTTCAGACTGTCCCGGTGTCCTCAGCAAGGCCAATGTTGTCCCGCTTTTGAAAACAGACCAAACGATAATTTAAAATATACTTTTCCCGTTCGAAATGTGTGGAACGTACCAAATGTAAAGGAAATCTTATAGAAGATGTTTTAAAGAGAAAGATAAAAGTATTATCACAAAGGCTAAATAGACGCGAGGAAAGATTAAAAAACGTAAATTCGCTTTTACTGCTATTTATTTGTATGAATTTTGATGAGGTGGAACAAAATATAAAAAATAAGTTTAACAACATCCATACTCTATTGAACACAGATAAAACCAAGAAAGGTGTAAGATATTCTGTTGAAGTAAAAAAAAATTGCTAAGGGTCTTTGTCTTAAAATTGTAAGAGGCAGAAAGTTAAAAAAAATATTTAGTCTTTAATTTGTCTCACATAGCAAACAATTTATTGTCACCCTGTTAGAAAGGGACACACGGCCTCTGTACTAACTATCTCGCTCGGCTCGTTTTTCAGATCAGACTGCTCGGTCCTGTTAATATATTACGTCCATGACCGGTGCACACACCATGGTACTGCCCGATCGATGCCCGTATTATACTCTTTGTGCAAGCAAGATAGAGCAATAGAACCGTTCACTTGATGTGATTGTACACAACATTAGTTGAGTATTTACCGAATTTATTAAGCAAATTCATTAAAATTCTGTATGCAATATTCAAAAAAAAAAAAACCGTTTCAAAATGATAAAAAATTACGAACTAATTCTTGAATTACTGGATACACGGGGACCATTATGTAAACTATGTTTTATTTGCTGGCGGTGAATATATAGACGTATTGGTTAATACATAAATAACCTAAAATTATTGCTTATGACACGACTACTTTGTGATAGACATGATGTGACAGCCTTACGTATACATAATAATACGTATTTATATGACGAACGAAACAGTATAGTATAGCATTAGCATTCTACTGTGTAAACACTGCGTTACAGTGCCTAACCGTAACTGATTATTTTGAATTGTAATATTTTATTTTGATTGAATTGAAGTGGAGTGAAGGCATTGTTGTTTGTATTTTATGTAATTCAGAGAATGAGTAAAATAGCTATCTAATAGATTTTTTTATGGCGTAGTGAACAGAAGCGAAACGTGCATATGTACTGTACTGTTAAGCTTTAAGTTTTATCTAAAGAGGTAACTAACTGGTGTACTAGTGTAGTGTATAGTGGGTGTAAGCAGATTCTACAATGCCGGGTAATGATACAAGTAATGAAGATAGTTTAGAATGCCACACTATATTGGATAAAATTAATGCTATTAATGAAGACGTCATTACCAAGGTACCTTTATAACTTCTATGTTACCTTATCTATTTCAAGGAGCCACCAAATAATCTTCAATAATTTTGTCCTAAGCCCCCAGATATAAATGATTTTACAATCATTAAACCAATAAGTCGAGGTGCTTTTGGTAAAGTGTTTCTCGCTCATAAGAAAAATAATGAGGAACAAATGTATGCTATCAAAGTTATGAAGAAGTCTGATATGATAAATAAGAACATGGTTGCTCAAGTGGTCAAAGAACGGAATGCCTTGGCTCTTTCCAGAAGTCCATTTTGTGTACACTTATTTTATTCCCTGCAATCTCTCTCATCTGTTTATTTGGTAAGTTCAACCACTGTATACCTAACTTTCTTGCTATGTTAATGCTTATAAATACTTGTGCTATGGGACCTGATGGCTGATATAATACATGTTTTACATTTATATACATCTAGCCCTACTATGTGGGAATCAAAACCGCTGCCATAAAGCCAACCAGTCAGTCAATTATATTTATACTTTTACTTACTTACTCCATTTACAAAAAAGAGGTGCCTTGGTATATGAAAATATATATTATAGCATTAGTATTATCCATTTAAAGTTAAAATAGCTTTTTAATTTAATTTCAGGTGATGGAATACATGGTGGGGGGTGACTTAAAATCATTACTGGGTGTTTATGGATTTCTTGAAGAGTCAATGGCAGTTTTCTATGTGGCAGAAGTAACTCTAGCGTTAGATTATTTGCATAAACATCATATTGTGCACAGAGATTTAAAACCTGACAACATGTTGATAGCAAAAAGTGGTCATGTAAAACTTACAGATTTTGGTTTGTCAAAAATTGAAGTTCACAGAGGTAAGTAACTTTAAGTTATGTTTTTAAAACTCTTTGAAACTTTGAGATACTTTATGTACCTGATGAGGCCCCAATTGCCCCAATGCCTATGTTCTCTATATTCCGATATGTGATTGGCATCATGGGTAAGCACATACGCCAATATAAATACTACTGACTTATATTTCAGTATGTTCCAATGATTTAGATTCAGGGTAGCAAATATCTAATACAACATTCCTTTTAGCATTTATTTTAGTTTAAAAGATAGCTGCACCTAGTCTATCTATACATAAGTGAGTGGTATGGTATCAGTAGTTTAATGTTACTTTTTGGTTGCTTACAGATTTAGAGATATCAGACTTTGTCAATAGAACACCAAGCTTGAACATGCGGACCCCTGGGCAGCTTTTATCATTAACATCTCATCTATCCTTCGGTTCTGGTGGTGCTGATAATACTGAAAACTCTGGGGTAGCTGCCGATGCCTGTGAGAACCTTCTTGATCAACTTAAACAGACTTGTATGCTTCTCTTACATAAGCTTAAAACCGGCACAATATATTATCAATCAATGATACAAGTTTTATTACTTTTTAGGTAAATTAAAAGGTCTATTTGATGGAGTAAGCGCATTAGAGAGTTCCCCATTATTAGAACATTCTCAAATGTCGGGGATTCATCCTTTTATGAGTGCTGACAGTATTAATTTGGATGATGTTGTAGTAAGTATGTGATATACCTCTTATGTATTTCCTTTGTCCTAATAACTACTTATCAGAACAACAATCTCATAATTTATGAAGTGCTGTCAACTAACTGTTGATAAAATGTAAAGTATTTTGGCAAAGACAGAATCATGCCACTACTTATGAATAATAAAAAAGGTGCATATTATAATTTGTTTTTGCTGTTTTAGTCCCAAGACTCAGGTTCAGAGTCCCTCAGTTCCTACCACACATGTGAAAGCTCCAAAAACAGTACTAACTCCAGAAGTAATAAATCTACTGATATCAGCAGCAATAACGGCTCTTCAATCGGCGATTCCACTGTTTTGACTGATTCACAACATGATCAGTCAACTTCGCCATTGTGTCGAGGGCAGTCTTTGAAAAGAATACCAAGGTAATAAAATGCAATATTCACCTATGAAAAACTGGGTTCAGTCCCTCAGTTTTATGGGAAATATTATAAGTGACATACTATTTATTTATGTCCATAGTTTTAGAGGAAAGAAAAGGAAAAGAATCCTGGATTGTGATGGTGACACACCAACAGGGGTGACCAGCTTGGCGGAGTCGAAGGAAAACCATAGTGGTCTCACTCAAGAAATAATGGCGCTTGAACTGACTCAGAACACGCCAAAGCGTATGTCCTTACATCCTACGCCCGATCGACGCAAAAATCCGATTAAAGGCGTGCTCAAAAAAAGGTCAGATTAAAAAAATGTATATCTATACCAATATTATAAAGAGAAAAGATTTGATAAGTTCTTTGTTTTTTATGAATAGGCGTCGAACTACTGGACCTATATAAATAATTCTTTCACCAATAGAAAGCTACGTTATTTGTGAGTGTAGGCTATATTTTATTTTATGTAATAGGCTATATTTTATCCCTGTATACCCAGGGCCGGATCTAGGGGGGGCAAGCCGGGGCCCATGCCCCGGGCGGCAAGGTCAGAGGGGCGGCAAATTCACAGTTTACAGACATATGGACAACTTTAACCATAGAAAAATAATAGTACAAGTACAGGGGGCGGCATTTTTCAGTTTGTGCCCCGCCTAAAAAAAATTGAAGATTCGGGGCTGTGTATTCCTACGAGAACGGGATCTACGCGTGTGAAACCGCGGGGCGGAAGCCAGTTGAAAATTTTTTTGAAAAACCGCCGCACGGGCGGGAGTCGAGAGTAAACTTATACACTACTTTACAGACCCTTAAAATAACTTATACATTTTATTTTTTCAGATGGGTTTCCCAAAATGATTTCAATGTGGGAGTAATATTTTCAACTCCAGTGTCAAATAGTAAATCACCAGAAACTAAGAAGAGGATGAAAGAGACTCGCTTTAATTTGCCGAAAGAGGATCGGCCATCTTCCAGCACTAAAGATAAATCATTATCATTCAGCAAGCATATCTCTTCCAGTTTAGAAATATTTCCTACAAGAAGAATGAGCAAGGTATACATTTATACGACTTGTTTACATACTCGGTTTTACCTGCATTCCCATAAACCGATTTGTTTACAACAAAGTAATATATAATTTTAAATAAATTATATTTATTTTTATGTTCTTACTGTATCATTCAAATTAATTATTATAAACTTGGGACATGCTTAGACATAGCTTATTAAGAATTTGTGAATTGAAAACCTAATAACTAGATCACATGACTCTTACTAATTTATATAAGTTATTGTACTTCTCGGTCGGTCTCCACAATACAGGCTTGGCCTAGAGTGGGGATTGTCGATACAACGACCTCTAAAGCTGGATCTGCATTTACACTTTAAGTTATTTAAATGGAATTTTGTGTATTAGTAATAATTATTATGTAGTAATAAAGGTTTTTCATTTTTTAATTTCATTGAACTTTTAGGGTGAAGGCCAAAGATCACCGACAGATATGTGTAAAACTCCACTGGCAACAGCTCACACGCCTTACCGAACGCCTAAAAGTGTAAGGCGAGGAAATCTAGTCTCAGACCAAAGAATTCTCGGAACTCCCGACTACTTAGCGCCAGAATTGCTTTTAAAGTAAGTTGACGCCATGGGATAGTACTATTCAAGTATATTTCAAAAAAATGCGCGGATGATAGTTAAATAATTCAAATTATTGTCAGTCCGTTAGTCAGACGCCTACGAACGCCTATTATAGCCATTTCTGGCCTCTGAGACTTTCTCATTTGCCAATGAAAATACGAATGTTACAAATTCTGACGTATTAAAAATATAATTTTGACATGAATTTCCTTTCAGACAAGGCCATGGACCTCAAGTAGATTGGTGGGCTCTAGGAGTATGTCTGTATGAGTTCATGACAGGAGTTCCCCCCTTCAATGACGCAACACCACAGGCCGTTTTCAAAAACATATTATCTAGAAGTAAGTTTCTTAAATATTACATTAAATACGAAATATTCAATTATAATTAAATATTGAAATTTTATATATCTTTATTTGTGTAGTGGGTAGCATCACGGAGAAATATCTGATGCGCTCGAAACAATATTTTGTTTACATCCCCAATGTACCTATGGCAGTGTAGAAAATGGAACCATGCAAACCGGATTAACATACCTTCACTATAACAGAGACGTGGGGCAATACATTCATCTGTTTTTGTTTAGCTGTAATATAAATAAATATCCTGGGACATTTTTCACACACGGCCAATCTGATTCCAAAGTAAGCTTCAAAGTGAGCTTGTGTTATGGTAACCAGATAGCTGATATACTACTTTTAAATACCATATTATAGATATTTACATCCAGACACAGGACAAACAGACATATTCATGCATACAAATGTTTGTCCCGGGTGGGATTCGAACCCACGACCCGCGGCTTGAAAGTCAGGGTCACTAACCACAAAGCCAACCGGGCTGTCATATGCTGCTTTATGCATCTCAATAAATAAATAAATATCGTTATTGACACCTTGGAATGATATACAATCATCTGTTATTGTTTAGCTGTAGCTGTAATATGTTTTATGCATCTCAATAAATAAATAAATATCGTTATTGACATCTTGGAGTATTTTATGCAGATATAGAATGGCCAGAAGATGATGAGTCTCTATCACCGGAGGCTGTAAGTGCAATAGAATCGTTGCTTACGATGGACCCGGCCGAGCGACCGGCGGCCGCCGTCGTCCGCACCATGCCCTTATTCCGGAACATCGATTGGGAAAACCAACTAAATGTGGAACCTCCTTTTGTACCCACGCCCGATGATCTTCATGATACTGGCTACTTCCAAGGTATATATGAATACTAACTTCCGCCCACATTACTAGGGGACTTTAAACTTACCCGGGGTAAAAAGGGTCCTTTCCCAAACGTCCTTCTATATCTGTACCAAATTTCATGAAAATTGGTTCGTTGGTTTTGGCGTGACAGAAGACAGACAGAGTTACTTTTGCCTTGATAATATTAGTTGGATTGCATAGAGGAAATTAATGTTCGATTGGTTACTTAAGGAAATGTATGAATGGTAGCAGTAAGCCGCCAACTATTTGCCTAATTTGTCCGCAGTTTAATTGACATATTTCATGAAAAACCTCGATATATTATACTCTTTTAAATGTTAAACTTACTCTTCTAAATATACATATCTACTAACAGATTATTTCCTAAATACTACAGTAAAATGCCCCAATTAGATCAACTATTTTGTTGGTTTTATAAACTACAAATTTTGAAATAATTACCCACAGTCTTTCATCTGCATTTTCCTTACTGTTCACTAATACTGGATCCATCGCTCCCTTCATCTCTCCCTAAATTTAGATTATGTAGCTACTTGAATCACGTCAAATATATTTTTTTGTTTCCTTGTTTCAGCTCGTAATATTCTTCAGCAGTTACACGTATCAAATTTTGACTTGTAAATCGGACTTGTAAGCGAACTTTAAAAAATGTATTGATTTCATAATAATATATTTAATTAATTTAAACAAAATAAATATCTTTCCATATTAAAGAGTAGGGTAACTAATATGCGTATACAATATTATTAAAATGAAAATAAACAATTGTGATATTCATATGATTTTAATTTAGAAACTTAACTAAATTGGCACAAATTCCAAAATCAATCAATTGAGAAAAGCAAGATTACTATATAGGTTGGTTTTCTCAAAATAATTGAAATGTTATATTTTTGTGAATGTAATTATTCTTTTTGAGAAATGCCGCCTTTTTTTTCATAAAATGTATCGTCTACTTGGAGTTCTTCTGTATCCAAGGCATAAAGGCAGTGACTCGCGTGTACACTCCTGGATATTGTCCTTTGCCGCATCCGATACCCCATGAGACCACTCCTACTTGGGTCCAGCGACCACCTTCGTTTACCATTAATGGGCCGCCACTGTCTCCCTGATAAACAAATACACAGTATGATTTATAAAATACCTACTAGCTTCCGCCCGGCGGTTTCAACCTCGTTCCCGGGATACCTTACACCGAAATTTATCGAGATAAAAGGTAACCTATGTCCTAGTAACCAAGCTCTAGCTTATCATCTTAATCGATTCAGTTGTTGAGGCGTGAAAGTGATTGTGTTACTTTCCCATTTATAATCTAAGTAAGCTATGTTGGTGCTTCTAACTGCTTCTAATTTAAGCGTTCTTGAGTACTACAAAAACCATATATTATTTTTATTAAACTTACACTACAGGAGTCCATGCTTGCTTTGCCTGCACAAATCATGTGCTCAACAATACCACCAGGAGCCGCTGCACCATACTTTTGACGACATTCGGCATTAGACCAGATTGGAATCGATACTTCTTGAAGAACCGCCGGTTGTGGTCCACCTAGGAAAACAAATGAACTAATAACTTTTGTCCAAATATTTGCCTCAATTATGTAATAACCCAATACTTACTCTCTCTTAAGCTTCCCCAGCCAATAACTGTGGCGACAAGACCAGCATAGGCCCTACTTCCACTAGGTAGGCAGATTGGACGAATGTTCTTTGTAAACGTAACTGGTTGGTCTAATGTTAAAATTGCGACGTCATTGTACTGCGGAAATTAATACATTAATTAAATACTTAGAAAAAATTGGATTAACGTAACTTTTCTCAAAATAAAACAGGGCTTACCAATGTTCGCATATCGAATCCACGGTGCCTCACCACACGTTTGATTTTCCTCTCGACGTGTTGAGTATCAGTGTTAGTATGAATATCGTGGTCTCCAAGTCTCGCCGTCAAACGCGAAACATCCCATGATGTCATACTGAAAAAAGTCCCTTGATCAGATTTAAAGTTTTTAAGAATACATATTTTAAACTGTTATAAAAAAAATACTGACTGGGCCACGCAGTGGGCTGCTGAAAGGACATGCTTGTTGTCAACGAGAGATCCTCCGCAGAATTGACGACCCCCATTAAATAGTGCAACGATCCAAGGCCATTCGTTCAAATTTGCATTGTGACCTCCAACAATACGTTCCTCATCTTGCAAGTCGTAGGTACTTCCATATGCCTGTAATATTGCATTTGCTTTAAATGTCTGAGTGCAATCGTGTAGGAATTTATTACACAAAATTGGAATAACCGGGGGGTTGGATAGAATATAATGACAGTCGTTATTAAAATGCATTTTAGGAAGCATGCTTTAATTCTACCTTTGTTTACTATATGATTATTAAATATTTTGTATAAAAGTTATATGTATAATCTGCCCCTACCCGTGGTCCATTTTTCATTCCACAGGAGCCATCTACAGCAGGTTGGGCTGTCGGCTTGCTTGGTTGTGTGGGGTAAGCGGTTGGCCAAGTCTGAAAAATAAATTACTTGTTACAATTATTTAAGTAGATACTTATTGACTGTTCCCTGAGCTTTTACTATAATCCATAATATTAATCTCATAATTTCATACGACGTAACGACTAGTATATACTTATATGATGTCACTTCTTCCAAAATCGACGTTCTGTATAAATGAGATAAATCAATGCTATAATCTCTTATTATTATTTACTTGTTTAGTTGTAGGTCTTGTTGTGGTAGGTGGTCTCGTTGCCCAAGTGGTGGCGGCAGGCACGCCATTCGGTGGTTTACTGCCTCCAGCGACTGAAAAATATAATAGTTATAAATGTAGATACTAGATACTTATTTTATTTAAGTGCGAACATTTCGTTGTGAGTAATCAATAAATATATTAAACTTACCTATGGATGGTGGGTGTGTAGGCGCAGCATGGTCAGGCGGGTGCGTCGGCAGCGGCGGGATCGTCGGCGGCCATTGCGCGGGTACCTGTCTGAAGTTAGTGCCCTCGAACGGCCATTGTGGGGACAGAGGGGACATGATGCGACCTGGGAAACTAAAATAATTTACGTCAACAACTAGATATTTTTTTAGGTACGTATCATTTGGTATCTAAAAATACAAGAAGCATACTTTGATAGCTGCATCGGTGGCAGTTGAACAGGAATAGCTTGAGGTAATATTCCTAGTCTCTGCACATCTGGTTCTTGCTGAGGTGGCGTGCCCACTGGTTCCGTACAACACACTCCGAAAACCTTAAATTTATTTAACGTGAGTTTTTTGTTGACTTAAGATTTTCTGTGTATCAAAAACTTAGGGTTATATTCACCTCCATGTTATCGCCGCTAATGTAACTGCAGGTGTCATAATGGCCCATAACCCAACCGTCCCAGCCGGACAAATCGGCAACTTTAATCAGCGGGTAACAGTCACGAAAGCTCTTGCATGTGCCTTTCTTACCCATCGTCGTCTCGCAGTCCAAACCAAACGCTCCTTCGTCCATTGCCTGTAAGAATATGTATTGAATATTTTAGTATTTTAAATACTTGTGTCTGCGAAATATATCTTTATGTTCCATGAAAATTTTAATCTTAAACGAAGGAAAACTAGTTATTGAATGATTTTGGTAAGTTTATCATTTTAGTGAGAGCTTTCATGAAACGTCTTAGAAATATAGTCATCATCTCATATTCCATTCGTACCTGTTTAGGTCGCAGTAATATAAGTTGTTTTCCATTCCGAGTAGAGTTTGTCTCTCGTCTTGATCGTCCAACATGCGCTGAAAGATATTTAGAGTTACAATAAAATATTATACTTGTACATTTTAAGGTCACTATTAGATCCTTAACTGAGCTTGTACAAGTTGTAATGTCCAATGGTAACCAAATAAATAACTGATATACATTTAACAAATTTCAAATCATAATTTAGTTGTTTAATATATTGTTTAAACTGTTTTTTTATTTATGTTAAATTACACCAAGTAGGTACGTACAGTAAATTTGTCTTAAAAAATAGATTGAAATGAAAGTTAAAATGTAAACTACCTTATAAATCATAAGCTTAATAGTCGGATGTGAGAAAAATATCCTTGAGCGCAACGACTTAAATTCTTGAGCGATTCTAATTTGTCAGCCCTCGTCATTATTTAGACATCGCAAATAAGTAACGGTTGTTTTATGTTCCAATGAACAAGTACCGTAATACCTATACATACAACGTTGGTTTGTACGCCAAGTAGGTATGATTAATATTATGTTTATTATTTCTTATAACCCGTTGCGGCCCATGAAAAGTTGTTGGACAACTGTCGATGTGTATTAATGTTGATTTATACTGTTCATTATCCTTAATATTATGTAGAGGAGCTAAATTCAGTGATGTTTTGTACCATTTTAGTATTGATAACCCCACACGTTGCGTGTCTACACAATACCCTTAATTTGACTGTATATTATTTTTAGATTTTTGATTTTTGATGATAGATTATTTTAGAAATTTACAGTTATACTAATTTATTAAACACATAACCTAATTTGAATGAAAATGTAACACAAATTCAAAGTTCTATATTGGCTAGTGTAAATTTACCTACTGTAAATTTTAACAATTTGGTAGGTGTTATTGTATGAATCTTTCAGACTATTTTATTTTATGCTCAGACTTAGATAAAGATTCATATTATTATGATTGAACATTGTACGGAACCCTCTGTGAGGACAGTGAGGGACTCCTCACGCTTGTCCGTTTTATTTTAAAAAGCACAATAAGGTTTGCAGTTGACCGGTTATTTTCAATACACATTTATGGGTCTTTAGTATATAATTGTGGACGAATGTATTGAATCGTCATAAAATTCAGTATCTAAGTACCCAGGAGTATAATGGAGTTTACCATATTATTAAAAAATGGGCCATGACGCTTGTTTGTTTTCTATAACCGTTTGCCGTGTAGTGTAAAGGCCGAAATATTAATAAACTGGCGTAATATTTTTAATCTATTATTTATCTATATCGCGCATGTAGGTATTAGGTGAGTAATTCACCTGCGATCATTGTCAAAAACAAACTTATATTAATATTCTAAAGGCGATCAAAAACAGTGTTTGGATCAGCTTTAATCCGCGTCGTAAACTTGCATGTTATTTATTTAGGATCGCTGCATAACGGTTTCCGTTATACTGAATTGTTTCCATTGGAATCCGCGACGTCCTGTGCAGCATGTTAACATTACCCATTGCTTGAGTTGACCCTAATTCAAAGCAATGTTTGGAATTTAGGAATTCGACGTAGGTATTATGCTACTTCTAGGGAACCCAGGTAATAATATTTTCATTCACTTGATTCATATTATCTAATTTTTTCAAGCTTATAACGCCTGGAGAAATAGTTATAAAAACGCTAAGGTTGAGATTTCAAACTTAAACCTCTCAGCAAAAAACATTTTCGGATAGGTACATCCTGAACTCTTTTTCATGGAACTGATAGAACTGGCTTCATTTCATGCCAATATAAAATGTACAGGCAAATAACCGGCCTTGAAGATGTTGATAGTTAACGTTATATTACTTATGCGCGCTGTATGCGTGCAAGTTACGACCGAGAGTTCTAAATAATTAAACCTGATTTCCTGATTTTAATGAATATATACGGCCTTTAAAGGTTCCTAGATCCAAAATGAAAATAATATCCATTACGTTGCAGTCACCAATGAAAATGTAACCTTAAAGTAAACGCGGGAGAACAGCATATTCATTAAATTAAACGCAATGCAATTCTTAAAATAACATAGTACGGTATGCGAGCAGACGCAACGCCTTGAACTTGATATAAGTAAGAAGTTATAATATAAATTCCCTGTTGGGTTGTTTCTGCTTGTTTAT
This sequence comes from Thyatira batis, assembly GCA_905147785.2. NCBI lineage: Eukaryota > Metazoa > Arthropoda > Insecta > Lepidoptera > Drepanidae > Thyatira > Thyatira batis. The sequence continues at coordinate 6,926,859 of LR990487.1, forward strand.
TGAACATTTAATTTAATTATTATACCTACAGGTAGTAACTTAAAAAAAATAGCTTAAGCAGCGGCTGCACGCTTGTTTAAATCACAAACAAGTTTAAAAGGTCTTGTCATTTCAAATAACAAATTGTTCTGGATTCCGGGTTCAGTAATCTAATGTAAGGAAATGTCAACAGCGTCATCCCATTTCAATCACCAGTCGCCGATCTATTAAATGCTCCTCGAACGAGACGCAAAAAGTGTAACATGTTAAACTTAACCGGCGAGCTTAAATAATGGACAATGCTTTGATTGATGTTTTCGACTGCCAACGTGTGGGCGTTAGAGCATTTGCATTGAATTGGTGCGATAGGTATTTGCCGAATAATGGCCCACGTGTGTACCAGCCACTGAGTGTAGTAGGACTCAGGTTGACGACCAGGCAGCATTTTGTCGAATTAGTAACGTACTTGTGGTCGGAAATGTCTTCGCGTTGAGCTCACTTATAATAAACGTCTGAAATCAATCTAGGTACCTATCTTCTTCTTCTTGAAAAAATGTAATTAATAAATTGTGATGTTAGTATTTTTCGCTGTGGCCGGACCATCTTGCAAATTTTAACTTTCTCTAGCCTCAAAACCTAATACATATCCACATGTGTCGCGCATTGTTATGAGTACACACAATGTCTTAGGTATTGGACACTATACTTTTCCTTTGAGTAATAATGTAAACAAATGCTACGGTAATATTATACATAGATATCACCTATAAATCAAAGGAAATTTTGATTCTTATTATGTCGTTTTAGGTAAAATGAATTTGTATGCTCACCGTTAATAATAACTGCATCATCAGTGTATAAGCCACCATCCTTAGAAGAGAATCCGTCTGCTTGGTGAGACACACCCCCGCAGACTGACGCCAGCAGCCCCATCCAGAGTATTAGTAATTTTGTTTCTATCAACATTTTGTTTTGTCTTTCCGATTACTTCATACACAACAGAGTAAATAAATAGTAATGTTGATTCTCGAGTGCGCGTCGCGTGAATGTGCGATCCGCAAGGAGTCGCTTCACAAAATGCTTCGGACTCTTGACACCGCGCCTTTATAATATTTTAAGATTGACGCTCTACATTAGGTAAAAGATAACAGAGCTTTTTTCTCTTTTTGTAGTGAGCTGACATTTGCCGGTTGGTACAAACGAGCTTTATAAAATATGACAACCATTTTGCTTAACACACCCGAAAAGGCTCCATCGATTGATGGTATTTATTTTTGCAGCATTTGCACGCACAGTTCCAAAACAAAGAATGATTTGGGAGATCAATGAACCCGGGCAGAGTTCCATCATTAAGGACGAAGTAATAACAGAAAATGAACTTGATTACAGAGTTTTTAAATAAGGGTTTAAGTGGTTTTTGAGTCCAAAATGAAAAAGCTTGAAATTTGTTAAGATGACTACTTTTAAGTTGATTCATGGATCAAGTGCCGCCAGTAAAGAGCATTGCAAAGTCCGTGTCGTCCCTCGGTAGGGTTAAATGATTGGCTTTACAAAACAACTTGCCTGCAGGCGAATTATAAGATCGTTGATTTTTATTGTAATTTACATTCGTATATGGAGGCCATGTACCGTACAATGAGGTAAGGTTTTCTGATAAAGAGTATGGTATCAAAAGCATAGGTAGGTATCCCTGTTTCTTACCATATTTCAAAAATAAAAACACGTTTACTGATATGAGAAAATGTAACTAAATGTACTGTTAACTTTAAATTTTCTTGTGTTACCCCTATTGATATAATTAAGGCATTTAAATTAATTAATATGAAAAAAACAGTTGATCTATGGGAACTTACAGTTAAACTTATAAATTATATAATTGATTGTATTGCACCGCATTTAGCATCTATCTTTAACAAATGCATCAATAGTGGTATATTTCCTGACTTAATGAAGTATAGTAAAGTAATTCCTCTTTTTAAAGCTGGTAGTACATCAGACCCTTCAAATTTTAGACCTATATCTGTACTACCAACACTAAGTAAAATCTTTGAAAAACTCATACTAAATCAATTAATGGGACATTTTAATAGTAATAATCTTTTTCATAATAAACAGTTCGGATTTACAAAGGGTCGCTCAACAACCGATGCCGGCGTTGAGCTTATTCAACATATCTTTGCAGCCTGGGAGGATTCAAAAGACATAATAGGGGTTTTTTGCGATTTATCTAAAGCATTTGACTGTGTCCAACATGAACTGTTAATCAGGAAGTTAAGCCACTACGGTATAAGAAATCAAGCACTCAGTCTTATAAATTCATACCTTAGTAATAGAATTCAGAGAGTAAATATAAATGGAAAGGTGTCCCCTGGATCAACTGTTGCTATGGGCGTCCCACAAGGCTCAATCTTAGGACCTTTCCTTTTCTTAATATATATAAATGACCTACCCTACCTTGTTGAGAAAAAAAATGAGGTTGTATTGTTCGCTGATGATACTTCACTTCTTTACAAAGTGAAACGACATGAATTAAATTATGACGAGGTGAACAATGCTCTCTCGGATGTGGTAAATTGGTTTACTGTAAATAATCTGCTTCTAAATGAGAAGAAAACCAAATGTATCAAATTTAGTCTACCAAATGTTCGTCAAGTAGACACATGTATTAAAATTAAGAATGAAAATATAGACTTTGTAGAAACCACAGTATTTCTAGGTATCACTTTAGATGTAAAGCTTCAGTGGGGCCCTCATATTTCTCGGTTGGCGAACAGACTTGCTTCTGCAGCATATGCAGTAAAGAAAATACGTGCACTTACTGACGTAGATACCGCGAGATTAGTTTATTTTAGTTATTTTCATAGTATAATGTCTTATGGCATTCTCCTTTGGGGCAGTGGTGCCGACATTAACACTATTTTTGTTCTGCAGAAGAGGGCTGTTCGTGCTATATACAATATGAGTCCTAGGGACTCTCTACGAGATGAATTCAAAAATATTAATATTTTGACTGTACCTTCACAATACATCTATGAAAATTTGTTGTATGTACGTAAAAATTTACATGTTTTTCCGAAAAATAGCGACACTCATAGTATCAACACCAGAAATAAGCACAAACTCGCTAGACCTGTAACTAGACTTACTAAAGTCAAAAATTCATTTAAGGGGCAATGTATACGTTTCTTCAATAAACTACCTAAAGATATTCAGGATTTACCAATTTATAAATTTAAGCAGGTAGTGAAGAAAACTTTATATCGAAAGGGCTTTTATAGTGTATCAGATTACTTGTTAGAAAAAGACCCTTGGCAGTGAAATGCTCGCTACAGGCTATTTCACACATTTTGTAAAAATCACTATTGTATTAGATCTAAGCTGGTTTTTTTGAAAAGAGTAATTACTGAGTTTATTGCCGGCTCTTCTCAGTAAAAAACAACTTTCAGAACCGAGCATTAATAGTGACTATTCATAAGTGCTTTATTGAGGCCTATTTGAATAAAAAATATTTGATTTTGATTTGATTTTGATAAAATTACATTATCAGCGATTTTATTCCCTATAGGGAAACCATTGAAGTAGTTTAATCTATCTCAGAGAGTTTTAGAAGTTAACTTGTTTTAAGTCACATTATGTGATGGACGAGTAGGGTTCCAAATAATCGCTTGTTTGTGATGTGGACAAATCCACAAATGGCAATCAATGTCAATGACCGTTGTGTAAAAAAACATCTTGAATTTAAAGGCGCGTTGATGTTTTATTTTTGATCTTATAAACTTACCTCTAATTAGATACATAATATTTTGTCGGTACAAATGGCGCATTGAGGCATTATAATTAACTTTCATGATTACCAGTATAATTGATATGATACTGAATCCAAAATTTTGTAAGGATAGATAAGTAGGTATATGGATGTTACAATAACACTTTTTTATTGTAACATCCAAATATCAATAATGTAAAGACATCTATAGATACCTATCTTTATTAATCTAAAGTCGTACCAACAAGCTGTATTCTATCCTTTTTATTACCTACTATTTGTGAATAGCCCTTCGTGAAGCCGAGAGTCATAGTACCTACATACTAATAGTGACAGATTTTTGAGAATATTTAGCACGACATTTGCACATGCTGTGGTGGCTCAGTTGGGAACGCACCGAAACACGATCATGTGGGTGCAGGTTCAAATCCCTGGCCCGTACCTCTTGAGTTTAAAAAAAACTTACGTACGGAACTACGGATTCCCACCACTGTCTTTCGGTGAAGGAAAACATCGTGAGGAAACCTGCATGCCCGAGATGTCACAATTAAAGGCATGTGAAGTCCGCCAATCTGCACTAGGCCCGCGAGGTGGACTAAACCCCCTCGATGTTAGGGGAGGCTCGTGCTCCTCGGTGGAGACGTACCTACCTATATGTGCTGATGATGATGAGCACGACATTTAGCAACAAATCTACTATTATGTCATATTACCGAGATGTGTCACATATTAATTTATTTGTGTTTAAAAAGAAGACAAAACAATTGGCAAAAACAAAAATTTGGCATGTTTCGAATGTACGTGTATCGTGGGTCTCGTGTAAAAATAATAAACCCAACTGAATTTTGGCTTGCGGAATTCGTTGTTGCAATTCTTAAGTGTTTTATTTTTTGATTCCGTACCAAAATGGTAATAAGAAAGAAATCTTTATGGTGAGATTTTGGTATCTGTTTGTATGTCACAGATGTTTAGGTATCTCAGTAGGTAGGTACTTATGTTTTTTATTATACTAGGTATTATACAACGTAACCTACATGAACCTATATGAAGAACGGGGCCTAAATTAGGAGTTGAGCTACTCGCGGTTCCCTGGGAAACCGTAATCTTAATTTTTCCCGGGATAAAAAGTAGCCTATGTTCTAACTTTGTGCCAAATTTCATTGCGATCCCTTTCGCCGTTCTGACATGAAAGAGTAATGGATATATTTTATCCATACCTCCATACATTCTTACTAACTTTCGCATGTATAATATTACATAGCTGCATAGTTTAGTTATATAATTTTTGATTTACGGCCAAAAACTGCACCAACCCGATCTTCGAAGTTAGCATGTCGAAAAATCTGATCATTCTGACTCATTGACAAAATATGATTTAGGTAGATAATAAGCATGACAAAAAAAGTTTTACTGTTATTTAGGAAATAAAGAAAAACTCATAATATTGAAATCTATAATATGTATAGAGAGTAAAAAAAATAAGTTTATTTTTGTACGTCTGTATGAAAGTAGTGACCGCATTTATAAAACGCTTACGACAATCATTAGTAAATAGTCATCAGTAATTCGCTAATTTATAATCATTATGTTTTGATTTATTTAGAACTAGTGGCTCCCCGCGGTTTCACCCGCGTACCCGGGAGGTCTTCCATTTTCCCGGGATAAAAAGTAGCCTATATGTTAATCCAGGTTATAAGCTATCTTTATTCCAAATTTCATTCAAATCCATTCAGTAGTTTTTACGTGAAAGAGTAACAAACATCCATACATACAAACTTTCGCATTTATAATATTTATAGTGGCTCCCCGCGGTTTCACCCGCGTTCCCGGGATAAAAAGTAGCCTATGTGTTATTCCAGAACATATTCTAGCTCTGTGCCAAATTTCAAGCAGATCCCTTCAGCCGTTGGAGCGTGAAAGAGTAACAAACATCCATACATACATACATCCATACTTACAAACTTTCGCATTTATAATATTAGTAGGATTTAGAATTTCGACAAGATAAATAGGTTTTAGCACTTAAAAGTGCAAAAAAAAGTGGGCTTGTGCGAGATGGATTCGCGTGTATTATCAGTAAATAAAATAAAAAAATAAACGAAACTACATTTTGTACTTTAGGTACCTACCTACCTGCTCATGAAAACTAGAATGAAAATGATAGGAACAAAAAAATATTATACCTGATTCTTGTGAGTGAACTTATTTGATTTTCATTTTCAAACACCCTGAAAGAAACAGAACATTTAGAATCCTGAAAAGTAAGACCTACCTGCTGGGCTAAAATACATAATAGCACCTACATACGAGTAGGTATGTATTTGTTCTTCGTTCTAGATCATAACGTTGAGTCGATTTGATAAACCGAAAAAAGGGATAATTGTTACGACTACTACTAATTGATAGAGTAAATAAGCAGCAAATGAAATAAGAACCTTTTCAGTTTTTAAGCCCTAAAAAAATCTGCTGATGTACAGTCATATCCAGAGGACCTTTACTAGCTTGTTCTAATGGAACGCAATTTTAGTCCGCCGCTTTTTCTTATAAAACTATTTTTACTTAAGTATTATAAGACTAGATTTTTCCAATTACTCGATATAAAAGGTTCATCATTTTAGTACGGATCCCCAAAAAATGGTCTAGCTGGATACATAAATAATTGTAACGGAACCACCAACAAGTAGGTAGGTAGGTACTTATTAATTATTCCATTGACAGAAATAAATTGATTGCTTTTGACAGTTTGACAAGCATTCATAAGCCCCATTTTGAGGGATAACTGTAAACCAAATACAGGCTATTAAGTACAAATATTTATGCTTAGATACATATTACTTTATATAAATATAAGTCTGTTGTAAAATTAGTTTCATTTACTTATAATACCTACTAGTGAGAAATAAACCTCAATAGTTCAGTCGACAAATCGAATTAATGGAAATAAAGGTATAATAAACTCAAAACGTATAGAGCTAGGTGGCACCTAATTAGTAAAGTAAATAGGTGCCATGGTTTGTAGGTATTGTGTACCTAACAAATCCTATGCGCCTGGTTGTGTATCACATACAAAATAGTGCTATACAGTTTTCAAAAGGCAAAAGCAATGTTTATAAGTACAAGCACTTTATAACTAACTTTGGACAGCCGGTTGGCTTTTGTAGTTAGTGACCCTGACTTTTAAGCCACCGGTCGTGAGTTGGAATCACACCCAGGACAAACATTTAGGTATATGCATGAATATGTCTGTTTGTGCATATAAGTATGTATTTAAATGTAGTAAGTATATATGTAGTTTATCAGCTCAGCTTAGTTTGGAATCAGATTGGCCATGTGTGAAAAAAATTGAATTGATAGAATCCTAGGAACTTTTATCTAAAATTTATAGCGAATCCTATCCTAACTAATTATAAATGCGAAAGTAACTCTGACTCGCTTTCACGCTTAAACAACAGAACCGATCTAAATGAAATTTGGAACACAGATAGTCTAGAGCCTGAGAAAGGACATAGGCTACTTTTTAAACCCGTGAAAATGGATGATCTCCCGGGTACGCGACGCGGGTGAAACCTCGGAGAGCCACTAGTACCTATATAAAGTGAAATTGACTCCAATTGAACAGGATCCAAAACAATTATATGAGCAGGCATATTCTTTTTTTGTATTAGATACCCCATTTATCACGGAAGGCTATATAACATCACGCTTCGACCAAAAGGAGCGGAGCATTATTGAAAACTATGATAAACTCGCGCAAGATGTGACGCCGACGAAGTTGCGCGGATCACCTAGTCTGATAGATAAATTAAAAGATTTAGAGGCAACTTTTTTATTAGCGAAAGTTTTTTGTCGCCGACAGGTAGGTATAAGTTTTTATTAGTTGCTGTGCTAATGCAACTTGTAAATACAAATGCTTGGAACCAAAGCTCTATTAATGAAACTAAGGTTGAATATGCAGCTGCATGTTATGCTGACCCCGATGTCTAAGGTGGATTACTTATTCGTGTTGAATCTGCGATCTTATGTTTTGAGTAAACAGAAGTAAGTAGGTAATATTTTATGTTATTTTATTTGGTTCATATTATTAATTATTATTCAATTTATTAGTATATTCCTGCCTAACTGATTCGACATAATTACTTCAAAATTATTAAGGGTCATAGTCACCAACGGACTTATGTAGGTAGGTACTATAATTGTTTAGAGGAAATATTTCACTTGAAAAAACTTTTTGTACTTATTTTTGTTCAAAACCACGCTGACCTAATATTATCATTATGGATTCAATAAAACCAGTGTGTGACATTGAAGACTGGTGCGCGTTTATGCAATAAGAGTGCGGGGAGGCGCGCGCGGCGCCGCGGTGGAGCTGCGGAGACGCCAATACGCTTGTAAGCACGCGCAAGCATCGCACAAGATACAAACTATGTCCCGACCTAGGTCGTAGTACTCGTCTTGTTTCACGCTAGGTTTCCACTTAAAATTTTAATTAAAATAATATTAATTACAAACAGAGACTTGAGTTTAACCAACATGTATCTAAATAAATCTTTTCTCTTACTAACCGTGGTAGCTTGCTGTCAAGGAGCATTGGATCTGGGTGAGTACCAGCTATCTTTAATGTTTTAAAACTGTATTTATTTATTTAGATACGTTACACAAATTACAACCAAAAGAAAAACAATAAAGTAATATGACTATTAGAATGCACACCCATTTATTTAGAAATAAATACTAAAACGAATGCGACACAATTATAAATAAGTATTGTGAGAAAATACATAGTAAAACTACAGATCACATTGTTTTTTTAAGATGTAGGAATAATAATTTATTTGTAACGAAAGCTATAGGTACAATGTTCAGGAAAAGCCATATTAATTAAAATCTACAAAATTGTACATTTTCAGGACAATATCTTAAAGTATGCAGCAAGAACTCTGTGGATGTCAACGATTGTCTGGTGGACGCTATCCAAGAAGGTCTGGATGTGATGGCCAGTGGTATAAAAGATCTCGGAGTGCCACCGCTCGATCCTCATCATCAAAAAGAAATGCGAGTCGACTACAAAAATAACCAAGTCAGTAGCTACCTATTTAATTTATTTTAAAGTATTGTCTATTTATGAGTTATTTACTTCGAATATCAATATTAGTTAATATATAGGTATATCTTTTTAAATAATTAATAAATAATAAATAAATATCCTGGGACATTTTTCACACACGGCCAATCTGTTTCCAAATTAAGCTTCAAAGTGAGCTTGTGTTATGGTAACCAGATAGCTGATATACTACATATACTACTTTTAAATAGATACTTATATAGATATTTACATCCATTAATACATTATATCTATAAATTAATACTCAGACCTTTTTTTCAAATTAACTAAAGGGCAAAGGTACTTGTGTCCCAACTATGTGTTAATGTTAATTGGTAGACTAATCTATAAATAAAACTAATGGATTACGTTATCACTGTTCTTTTCCATAAAGACCTAAAATAAACTTTTTAAAGGATACGTTTTAGACATAGCGAGCTATTTACTCACAAGTGATTGTAAGTTAAAATATTAAATATTGGATGTATAGGATTATTTAGAATGCACCTGCAATATTTTTAATGGTGGAATTAGTTATCTTTCAATAACTTTATTAAAACTAGTGGTTCCCCGCGGTATTACCCGCGTTCCCCAGGGATCTTTAATTTTACCGGGATAAAATGTAGCCTGATAGTAATACCTACCTATAAGCTATTCTAGAACATATGTATACTCTGTGCCAAGTTTCATCGTGATCCCTTCAACCCTTTTTGTGTTAAGGGTAACAAACATACATCCATAGGTACTCACAAACTTTCTCATTCATAAAATTAGTATGATGCTAGAGATAAACTTAACTGTTAGAACTGCTCTAAGTACCTATACCAAAGCTCACCTAGGAATCAGGACGAAATATTTGCCACAGCTGACTTCTTTCCTGTTTAATAAGATATTAAATTCCATTTCAGAAGAAAATAAAAACTGAGTTGAATTCATCTGAAAACGCAGATCACTTCTTGGGCTTTACCGACTTTAATTAGCTGTTAGCAGGCAACGTTAATTACATACGTGTTACGATATGAAACAGTCAATTTATGTTCAGGAAACCAGCATAACCATGTTTGTAACTTACCACTCAAATCATCAGCGTATCAATACGATAAAAATGATCAGTAAGTCAAGGTAGCTTGGGCAAATATACGTATCCACTGATGTAATTTGGTACATTATTATATACGTTGTAACATTATTATGAGGATAATAACACCTCTTTTACTAACTTCGTAACTTAAGTAGGTAATAATATTCTAAGTTTGAATATCTACTCGTTTTAAGCATATTTGTACTTACTAGGAGTAGGTATAAGTAAGTACAAGAAAATATGAGATTTGATATTCCATTCTTAAATGGTAAGTACTTCAAATACTTAGTTTGATGAACCAAGGTGTGTAGTTATGTCCGTTACAATCCATTCTATTCTTATGACGATGACATTTACGTAAATTGAAGTAAATATCCAATAAAATTTAAAATATAAACTAGAAATAAAATAATAATATTCGATAGTCCGACTTGCGTGACAAGCATTTGGCTTTCTTATACCTTATACTGTGGATGTTATTTACGAATTCAAGTTCAAGCGATTCTGTTGCCGGTATGTTTAACTTTAAATACCCTTTAAATTGTAATTTTATTGCCGGCTTTTCTCAGCATAAGCAACATTCCGAACCGAGCATTAGAGAGACTGTTCTTATGAGTTAATGGTCTATTTGTATTACATATTTTAAATTTAAAAAAAGGTTTTTATACATACTTATCGTGTAACAGGTGCCTACTAGTTGTATGTACCTATACTAAATTAAATACTATAATTATAATAAGCATCTTTAGAAGGCTTTATATTTTATAACAACGTTGACCCGTGTGAAACTGCCAAACTGGTAAAACCACAAAATAATAATTACAACGGCCTTCATACTGCGAGCAAGTTTGCAAAATTACTTACATAGTTTTTTATTTGAATTTTTACTGAATACTTTGAATTTATATTTTGAACAATGAATATTGCCGTTGCAGGAACATCTGTCATATTTCAAGGAATATAAATTTTATTAGTAAATAAAATGATTCAAAGTATATAGCACTATTCTCCAAATAACGACTCTTAAGAAAACAAAGTGATTTATTAAACTTGTTATGTAGAGTTGATCTTTTGACAATTTTTTCTAGTTTGAGTTCCGTCTCACCTCTCCCATTCATTTAGGTAGGTATATAATACTTTAGTTAAAGCTTCTGCTGACTGTACGGAATCGTGAGGCACGAATCGGCTTATCGTAAACTTCTTGCTTTTTAGAGAGAACAAAATGGTGGTGGAAGTTTGAGTTGATCTTAATTAATTTATCTAAATATCCTGGGACATTTTTCACACACGGCCAATCTGATTCCAAAGTAAGCTTCAAATGAAGCTTGTGTTATGGTAACCAAATAACTGATATACTACATACCTAATATAATACTTTTAAATACATACATATTATAGATATTTACATCCAGACACAGGACAAACAGACATATTCATGCATACAAATGTTGGCCTGGGTGGGATTCGAACCCACGACCCGCGGCTTGAAAGTCAGGGTCACTAACCACAAAGCCAACCGGGCTGTCAAAATAATTATCTGCGCAGTGATATATCATAAACCTACATTATTTCTAGTAGGTAGGTACCTACTCGTTATTCTGTGCTACAACTCACAGCTTGCATTGCAACCTTGAACACAAAGGCATCCATTATTTTTGGGTTCCGTATCTCTATAAATGTTACAATAACATCCTTGTGTTTCTATGGGCTTATATTATATATCTATAAGTAAGTAGCTCCTGCCTCTTAAACCTTAATCTAAAACTTTCGCATTGAAAGCTAAAATGTTTGTCGTGCACCTGTGTTATTTCAATTCGGTATAAGTACTAAACCTAACTAAGTAGGTACTTATATATTTTTTTCCCGAGACTGATTGTCTCGAAGCTTATCTAATGGAAATTCTGTAAGAAATAGTCGACGCAATCTATAGTAGTTACCTAAGTCGATAAAATTATTGGCTATTAAGATTGTTAATTTTATATTTTGCATTAAAACTTGAATCTATATCAATAACAAACCTCAAATCTGAGACACATGAAGCCGAATCGATCTCAACATCTCGTGCATCGTCTGTCAATATTATATCTTAAATATTGATATGCCGGCGTTTCCATTTTACTCTGTATTTCCTCCTAAAACTACTAACACTAAGTGGAACTCACCAACAAATTTGCCGTTATCCTTGCGTCACCTCGACAATTTATAATACCAACTATTCATTATTTTTCATTTATATAGCCACTACCTACCAATTATGGATAGATCCACTTTTACAAGAACCTTTAAAAAACTTAATGTTTTTCTATTTGGTTTATTCGTCTCGTATAAAAACAGAAATGCCTATCTTTGAGATTGTGAACCGATTCGTGCTGAGGTTCTATACTTACTTCGAGGCGATCTCATATATTTTTCTATGGATTGAAAATCCGTTAAAACGAATATTTATGTAAATATATCAAAACTCACGCCAGATATATTACTTGTGACTAAAATAAATAGTAGGTATCTAATCTACCTATGTAAGTAAAACAAATTTATTTTTAAATCAGCAGTATTTTTTGCTAACTTTATTGTTCTTCCCGTATCGCGAACAACCTTAGCTAGTATAAAAGTCAAAGTCAGTAGTCAAGGCTGTTCATAAGTGCTCGTAAAGTCTGTACCTACCTACCTATGAACAAATTTGATATGATCTGTAGCACGAGCATCACTTTGAAGAATGTCGGAATCCGACAACGTTAAATGCTACTGTTTGAAGGTTTAATATAATATTTGAGTACCTAATAACAATCTTGAGAGTCCTACAATAAATATGGTAAAACTTGTTGTTTTTTGCTATCTTCTTAACAATACTCAATTACGTCATTATTTTATGTTTCTCAGTAGGTTCCTTCCGTGTTTTAACTAATTACTTAGTAGATTTTAATTAAGATAGAGAATAAGGCCTTAATACTAACCAGGGTGGTATTATTATTGTAACAAAATAAACTAAAAGCAGCTTTTTTTGTTCATTACAGATAAACGTAAGAGTTGTTATGAAAAATATTGAAGTTATAGGATTGAAAAATGCCAAAGTTCATGATGCAAGGTATGTAATTCTTAAAAAAAATATAGACAGCTTTCAACTGCAATCTCAGGTATCATTGTAGGTATATATAACTATTTATATATAACTATCTCGATGATAGTACGCTACATATTTTCATATCGTCATAAAGGCACTACGAAATCCATCAATTTATCTCTATGGTTTCCTTGTGCGACACAAATCTTAACCAAAAGTTCTAGGGTATAGTAGATTTCAGACCTCGGCAATTGACGTTACCACCCAACTAACATTTTGGTAATAAGAATAAGGGCTACATGAGCTGCTTAAGAGGATTTTTGTAACCCAAGGTTATGTAAAGGCACTAACAACTTGGTGATAAAGCGTTCTGTAACTCTCTTATAACCCTGATTTGGGCCTGTTCGTACGAGAGCTTGAGGCTATTTAATGGTTATAGAGAGTGATAAATTAGTGTTTATTAAGAGTTAGAACAGTGCTACAGTAGCAGTGACTACCACTTCAAGTGTTTTATAAGCTATACACAGGGTATAACTGCAAGCTAAAGTACTAAACAAGTTATGGAAACCACTTAAATGACTTTTTTGGTAGCAATAAATTTCACCGAAAGCGCTAAATATTTAAACTGTTTCGCAGAGTTTTACGTTCTTGTTAGAGTCAATAGTGATAGTATTTTATAGCACGCATTCATGTCATGGCGTTTTAATAAAATAATTAAGGTAAGTACCTAAAGTGTTTAAGATTACTGGGTGTTATAGGGATTTAATCACATGCGGCGGTAAGTTTACGGTAACAATATATACTAGTTCTCATCTCATTTTTGAAGCGCCCTAAAAATAAACTACTTTTGATGATTAAATGATGTAAAAAAATACTGCCAGAATTTTTTTTTTCTTTATTTATCTTATTTATCAATTCCTGGAGCCTCCTTAAGATATTTTAATTGAAAATTATGAACAATGTAAGTAAATAATTGGACTAGGAACATTGCAATAAGGTTTTTCTTTCACAATTTTATAGTAGGTATATCTTTATTAAATGGCGTCTTAGTTCTAATTACTTAAGCATCCTGATATCTCTGTTATTCCTCCCGTAGTGATTAAATACTGATACTAAGGTGGATTGCAGAATCTAGCTCTATAGGACTTATAATAAACACTTCTTAGATCCTTATAGCTTTCTTAGTAACTCTTAAGACTCGACAAAACTCGTTAGGTGATATAAAGTATTTGTCTAACTCTTTTTAAGAATACCAGTTGATAGCAAGTGTTAGTAGACACCTGAGTATCACTCAGAGTGTTTAATACTTCTTGAAGCTATTAGAGTAAGACTTCAGGTGTTACAAGACCTTTCACTACCCCAGTAGTCGAACATCACCCGTTAGTAAGTGTTAGTAGACACCTTACAATTGCTTTTATAGGTTTGTGCAACTAAAAGCTATAAGAATAAGTTATACAATGTGTTGTGTATTATATTAATATGGGAAGGTATTTCTAAATACTTTTGGTTCACTGTCTCTTGTCACTTACTCATTCAATAAACCAGTATGCGATAGTCTGTCTTTCATTCAATACATTACATTGGCGCAGTCGGTAATCGGTTAATAATTGAGTTTTATTGTGATTATAATGCCAATCGGTAAAATAGAAAGTTTTGATATAGGTTCCCACAATTGGGAAGCCTATTGCAGGCGTATTAAACAGTTTATCACGCTCAATGGCATTGCAAAGGAACTGCACGTGGCTACTTTAGTGACGCACGTTGGTGTAACTTGCTACGAGTTGATGTGTGATCTTTGTGCGCCTGATTTACCGGAAACAAAATCGTTTGAAGAACTCGAGTGCATTATAAAAGAACATCTCGAACCGCAAAGGTCAGAAATCGCAGAACGGCACGTGTTTCGGCAACGAAAGCAAGGCCCCATGGAGACGGTCAACGACTATCTACAGAGTTTGAAGCATTTGGCCAAAACCTGTAACTTTGGCAATACCCTCGAGATCAATCTCAGGGATCAATTCGTGTCTGGTCTTCATCACGAGGATATGAGATCGCGGCTGTTCGCCGAACGCGACTTGAATTACAAGCGATCGGTCGAACTCGCGCTGGCATTGGAGGCGGCGGACAGGCACGCGGCGACGGCGGCGTCTGGCGCGGTGACCGGCGCGGGCGGCGGCGGCGGCGGCGCGGACCGCGAGCGTGGCGGCGCCGGCGCCGGCGCGAGCGGGGACGGCTTGCACCGGGTGGCGGCGGCGGCGCGCGGCGCGGGCCCGAGGCCGGCGGTGGCGGACACGGCGGCGGCGGCGCGGCGCGCCTGCTCACGCTGTGGCAGGACGGGACACGCACCGGCCAGGTGCCGGTTCAAGGCGTACCATTGTGATAAGTGTGGTGAAAAGGGACATTTAAAAGCTGTATGTCGTAAGTACGTAAATAATCGCGACGGAGACGAATCGAGGATGATGAAAGGTCAGTTTTTTTTAGATGAATCGGATTCTGATGGTGATTTGAACTTTTATAATTTAAGCGATACTAAAAATGATTCAGACGATCCTTATTACCTTAATTTAAAAGTTGAAAACCGTTTAATTAAGTTCGAGGTAGATACGGGTAGTAAACTATCTGCAATTTCTAAAAATTGTTACGATAAATGGTTTTCAAATGTGCCTATAGTTAAAAAATCGTTAAAATTAAATTCCTATACTGGTGATATAATCAGACCTATCGGTTATATAATGGTAACTGTTTTTTTTAATTCGATATCCGAAAATTTACAATTATTTGTTTTTGATAACGGCGGTCCACCTTTAATGGGTCGTACGTGGATAAGAAGGCTACGTTTAAATTCATTACAGTGCCATAATATATCGGGGGGAACTGGTGGTTTGGAAAACCAAGTAAAATTATTATTAAAAGAGTTTCCGGAGGTATTCGCGGAGGGTTTAGGTACATATAGGAGTCGTTTGCAGTTACATTTAGTAGATAAAACTCCGGTGTTTGTAAAAGCACGGCCATTGCCGCTCGCGCTGCGCGTGCCTGTCGAGCGGGAACTCGAGCGCTTGCAGCGAGATGACGTCATTTATAAAGTGGAGCGTTCAGACTACGGAACCCCAATTGTACCAATTGTAAAAAAAAATGGTGATATCCGCATATGTGGTGATTATAAAATAACTATTAATCCGCGTCTAAAAGATTTCCATTATCCTCTTCCGCGAATTGAGGATATATTTGCAACTCTTGCGGGTGGTTTACAGTACTCTAAATTAGATTTATCTCATGCTTATCAACAATTAGTCTTAATGGAAGAATCTCAACCTATGACGGCTATCACCACTCATGTAGGAACTTTTGTATATAAGCGTGTGCCTTTTGGCATCAAATGTATTCCAGAAAATTTTCAAAAGTTTATTGAAGAGACACTTAATGGCTTGCCATTCACTGTGGCATTTCAAGATGATATATGTGTCACTGGGGTGGATCGGGAAACACACTTTTCAAATTTAAGATCAGTGTTATGTAGATTAAGAGATGCCGGTTTACGTGTGAACTGGTCTAAATGCGAATTCTTTCAAGATAGTGTAACTTATTTGGGTTATTGTATCGATAAAAATGGTCTTCATACTGACAAAAACAAAATCGAAGCCATAGTGAATGCTCCACAACCAAAGGACGTAACTCAATTGAAAAGTTTTTTAGGCTTAGTTAATTTTTATGCTAAGTTTTGTGCAAACATAAGCGATATTTTAAAACCATTATATGGTTTGCTTAAAAAAGGTGTCAATTGGTCGTGGAATAAGCATTGTGAAGCGTCCTTTATAAAAATTAAGAATGTGTTGAGTAGCGGTCCGGTATTGGCACATTACGATGCGACGTTGCCGTTAATACTATCGGTCGACAGCAGCGCGTACGGCCTGGGCGCCGTGCTCACGCACCGCTACCCGGACGGCTCCGAGCGGCCGGTCAGCTGTGCGTCTCGTACCTTAAATGCAGCCGAACTTAATTATTCACAATTAGATAAAGAAGCGCTCGCTATAGTTTTTGGGGTGAATAAACACCATCAGTATTTATACGGTAGACATTTTTTGTTACGCAGTGACCATCGTCCTTTAAGTTACATCTTCGGGAAAAATAAAGGCATTCCTCAAACCGCAGCTAGCCGGTTACAAAGATATGCTGTGCGACTAGCCGCTTATAATTTCGACATAGAATTTATTCCTTCAACCAGAAACTGTTTTGCAGATGCTTTGTCACGGTTGCCATTGCAATTATCTGGCAAGGATAAACATCATAATTCCAATTTAGACGGAAGTTATTTAAATTACGTAGAAGATAAACTACCTATAACATTTCAGGAAATTAAGGATGAAACAAAAAAAGACCCACAGCTTAATAAAATAATAGGATTTGTCAAATTTGGTTGGCCGGATCGTTGTGAGAATGAAAAAGAAAAAGTATATTTTAATAAAAAAGATAGTTTGTTTATAGAACACGGTTGCTTAGTTTGGGGTTATAGGGTAGTCATACCAATAAATTTTAGAACGGCGATTTTAGAAGAATTGCATAATGGCCATATGGGGGTTGTAAAAATGAAGCAAATAGCTAGGAACTATTTATGGTGGGAGGGCTTGGATTCGGACATTGAGAGAATTTGTCGCGAATGCTTTGCTTGT
Source organism: Thyatira batis (assembly GCA_905147785.2). Lineage (NCBI taxonomy): Eukaryota > Metazoa > Arthropoda > Insecta > Lepidoptera > Drepanidae > Thyatira > Thyatira batis. The sequence goes on from LR990487.1 coordinate 6,944,511, forward strand.
AATTCACAGCGTGATCAGCCACCGCCGGCTCCATTGCACTCATGGGCCTGGCCCACGGAACCATGGTCGAGACTTAATATTGATTTTTTAGGTCCATATCGCAATAAATATTATTTAGTTTTGATTGACGCGCATTCTAAATGGATAGAAGTTGAATGTTTGTCTAGTACATCGGCTTCATTAGTGATAGGATATTTACGAACGATTTTTGCACGTTTCGGCCTGCCTAAAAGTATTGTTAGTGACAATGGGCCACCGTTTTCATCATTAGAGTATCTGACTTATTTAAAAAGGAATGGTATTAAACGAATACTAGTGGCTCCTTACCACCCGTCTAGCAACGGAGCGGCAGAAAACGCAGTACGGTTAGTGAAACAGGTTTTAAAAAAGGCATCAGTTGAAAAAGTAGACTATGATATAGCAATAAGTAGATTTTTATTTAATTATAGAAATACAGAGCATTGCACTACACAAAAAGAGCCGGCAGTGGCACTTTTAGGTCGTAGGTTAAGGTGCAGGCTAGATCTCTTGCGTCCTCACACGGAGGAGTTAGTACGTGCAAAGCAAATGACACAGGAAGCACGCCGTGAGGGTGTATTTCGTGAGTTAGCTGAAGGAGACCCAGTATTAGTACGTAACTACACTAACAAGGATGTCAAGTGGACAGATGGAGTAGTGGTTGATAGAACAGGGCCGGTATCGTATGTAGTTAAAACCAGTGATTCGATTCACAAACGTCATGTAGATCAGATTTTGCATAAAAACGATAGGAAATCACGACATTCCTTATCTTGCGTTACAGGCGATGGTCGTGCGTCAAAACATAGTTTGACCGAAGTAGATCAGGTCCCCTCTGCACCAGTACTTAAAACCCAGATTTCTAATAATAAAGACACTTTGGAAGTTACCCACGCTAGTGAAAGTGAATTAGTTGAAGGTGGAAGTGGACAGGTCGTTCAGTCCGCTTCGTCACATACTGCACAGGATAATGTAAATGAAATCACGGAAAATAAACATTCACGTCAGCACCGCACTGCTACTCAACCTCATACTATGAAATTAAGATCACGTGTATTATATAAGAACAATACTTAAAAAATTGGTATATGACTAGAGTAAGAAAGTAGATTGTTTTACGTATGTTTTGTTGTTAAGTTGATTACATATTTCTTATGTCTGTTTTATTAGAAACTTTTTGTATCAACCTAATCATGATTGTTTTGTTAAGGGGGAACAGTGTTGTGTATTATATTAATATGGGAAGGTATTTCTAAATACTTTTGGTTCACTGTCTCTTGTCACTTACTCATTCAATAAACCAGTATGCGATAGTCTGTCTTTCATTCAATACATTACACAATGGTTACGATAAACTCCATTATTATTATTATTATTTGGATTAAGCGGCTATTTCAAGTCTTCTCAGAGCTTGTATCACTGCGACCATACTAGGTCTATTGTGATCGCCACATTAACTAGATTTCACTGTCAAGACCTGCAGCTTTGAAAAACCGCACTATGTTCTTGACAGGAATTGATTTTACCTCATCTGGGTGCAATATGTGTTTCCCCAGGTGGGTATTACGTTTTGGCATAAGTGGGTGACATTCACACAAAAGGTGTTTGGGTGTTTCATCTGCATTGCAGCAGAATCTGCACTCCTTTGTGTCACGGACACTGATTGTGAACAAATGTTTGTTCAGTCCACAGTGCCCTGTTAGCACCCTCACTAGTATGCGCAAGTTGCTTCTACTTAGAGAAAATATCTCTAAAGCAGATTTCTTACTAAAGGCCTTTATAAGTGCCTTAGAGTGACTCATTCCAAGCATCTCATGCCAGGAATTAAGGGATGAGTTTACATATATGTTCCTCAGGGTTAAGTTAGCTAGGCTTTTGGGTATACCGCAAATTGGCTCAGGCCCATAAGGGCTCCCCTTAGCTCCAGCCTTGGCGAGTTCGTCGGCTTTTTCATTCCCAACGATTCCTGCATGTCCTGGTATCCACCTTAGTACGACTCTGTTCTTTGTGCCCAGTTCGTTAAGGATGTCCATGCAATTTTTAACTAACTTAGAGTTGATTGTTTCGGAGGTCAGGGCCAAAAGGGCCGCTTGGCTGTCCGAATGGATATATATTGTGTGGTTGGTGTAGTCTTTCTGCAGATTGATGTCCGCACATTCTAAGATGGCGTATACCTCTGCCTGGAAAATGGAGGCGTATTTTCCAAGGTTCAGCTGCTTGCTGATTTTTGGACGCTCTCCATAAATTCCACAGCCTACCTCAGATCCTGATTTGGATCCATCGGTGTACCACTTAAGGCCACCTCCCACCCACGCGATTTTGTCATTAAGCCATTCATCGCGGGAGGGAATATCTACTTCATAAAACCTACGAAAGTTTATCTGAGGTATCATTGAGTCCGATACCATGTTCAGAATTGGAGTTTCCAGTACTGAGTCCTGAACAGATTTAAGTGCCTGGGAGAGCCATTTTGGTCCCACCTGTGCGTGTATCCTGTGCATAGTAGTTCTCGCCACCTTCTCTACATGTAGATGCAGGGGCGTTAGATCTAACAACGCATCCAGTGCCGCTCCAGGGGAAGTTGACATAGCTCCGGTTGCCATAATGCAGGCTGTTCTTTGTAAGCTACTGAGTATGGCAATTGTTGATTTTTGTTTTACCTTCTTACTCCAGACTACGGAGGCGTATGTTAATAACGGCCTCACAATAGCTGAGTACAGCCAGAGAACCATCTGGGGCCTAAGACCCCAGCGTTGTCCTGCCATTTTGCTACATATTCCCAAGGCAATCTTTGCCTTCTGTGTTACGTTAGCAACGTGGCTGTTCCAGGTCAGTTTCTGGTCGATAGTGACTCCCAGATATTTTACTTCCCTAGAAAGACTTATGCTTTTGTTATTTAATTTCGGCAGGACAATTTTGTCCAGCAGACGTTTCTTAGTAAATGGGACCAGGACAGTCTTATCGGCATTAACCGAAAGATCGTTATCGCTGCACCATTTGCCTATAGTGTTTAAAGCTCTTTGCATAAGGTACGAAATCGTACTTTGACAGAAGCCTCGCACAGTGATTACAAGGTCATCGGCGTAGCCTTGCACGTCTATGCGAAGATCTGCCATCTTATACAAGAGTTGGTCAATGGTTAATGTCCATAGGAGGGGAGATAGAACCCCCCCTTGTGGACAACCCCTCGCTACAGATACCTCTAGAGAGGTCCCATGCAGCGATACGGTGTTTGACCTGTTTGAGAGCATCGCTTTGACCCATCGTACAGTGGTTGGGTCTACGTTTTTATAAACTAAGCCCCCGACCAGACTGCTTATGGGCGTGTTGTCAAAGGCTCCCTCAATATCCAAAAATGCGCATAGCGCAATTTGTTTGTCTTCTAACGCCTTTTCGATTCTGTCAACAAGGTTGAGCAGGGCAGTCTCAGTAGACTTTCCACTTTGATAGGCGTGTTGAGTACAATGAATAGGGTGCAAGCGCAGAGCTACATCCCTGATATAGTTATCTATGATTTTCTCCATAGATTTCAGTAGGAAGGAGGAAAGGCTTATCGGTCTAAAGGATTTAGGTTGTGAGTAATCCTTCTTTCCTGCCTTTGGTATGAAGAGCACTTTTACCTTGGTCCATGGTTCTGGAACCACCCCCAGGGCAAGACTGGCTCTAAACATTTTAATCAATAGGGGTAATAGGATGTTCAGTCCTTTCTGAAGCAAGATAGGCTGTATACCATCCGTCCCACTTGATTTATAGGGTTTGAAGGAGTTAACCGCCCACTTTACCTGCTGGGGTCTAATGATTTGCGCCGCTCTGCGCCAGTCCTCGTTACGAGGCCTGTAAGAGGGCACTTTGTCATTTGCTAAGTTAATAGCTTGAGCGCCAGGGAAATGGGCGGAGATGAGCACCTCCAGGCTTTCCTTTTCGTTAGTTGTAAAGGAGCCATCAGCATTCCTGAGAAGACCTATTTGTCTAGGTTTTTCTTTGGCTAGAATCTTATGAATCCTAGCCCCCTGAGGCGTATGCTTAACGTCCTCACAGAACTTTCTCCAGGAGGCTCTCTTAGCCTTCCTGATTTGTTTGTTATAGTCCGTTAGGGCTTTCCTGTAGACCTCCCACTCCTGCGTCTTCTTGGCCCTATTAAATAGTTTCCTGGTTTTCTCCCTTAGTTTCCTAAGTTTTGAATTCCACCAGGGAACTCTAGTTTTAGAAGTCTTTACCTGTGGCGGGCAACTTTCCTCGTAGGCAGATATTATGCCCTCCGAGACAATGCAAGCCGCCATCTCGAGCTCTTCTGTTGATTTTATATTTTTCGGACAGTCCTCTAGATTCTGCCTTAGGTTGGCCGTGAAGTCATTCCAGGCAGTCTTTCTGGGGTTCCGATAAGTGACCGATTCATAGTCCAAACGGCATTTAACCTCGAAAAGTATATGCCGATGATCGGACATTGAAGTTTCGTCACTAACATGCCATCCATTTATGTGAGAGGCTAGTTTGTTTGTGGCGAAAGTAATATCTAAAACTTGTTGCCTGAGGCTTGTTACAAAGGTTGGTATACATCCTAGGTTTAGCACTCGAAGACTGTTTAGTGTATAAACTCCATACTACCGTCTTGATTTATATTTTTTTTATTTAATACTCTTATTCCTCTGGAAGGTTTAATTATTCATAACTAACCCTACTGTAGAGTCGAAGGTTGCTATCGGAGTTCTTATATACCTTAAATAACAGTAAGAGCTCTAAAAAAGGCTGCCGCTAGCACTAAAATGTTTGTTGGGCAGCTATGTTTATCGCATAACTATCATTTTTACTGCCACATAAATTGCCGGCAACAACGGCGGTGGGATGGTTTGACAACTGCAGCTATTATGCCGTGATTATAAAAAAAGTTTCATATTTTCCCATTCACGTACATTTATATCAACTCAAAAAGCAAATATGTACATATCTCAATGTATGCACATTTGGCTGGTTTTAAATTACCGTTTGTCAATTTTTTTTACGTCTGGCAAAATATTAGTTATTTAAATTTTAGTAGGTACCTACTAAAAATTAATTAAAATATACCTGACAAACTGTCATGACATGTCAGGGTCTAAAAGAAAACAATATAAACAAGGTCACGTCATGGTCACGGCCATGTCACATCATAACTCAGACAGCTATTCATTAACACATGAGGAATTAGGTATAATTATTTAATTTGTTTCGTAACCTTTTCATTGTTTAGTGTTCCTGTACTTATTTAATTTTAGATTAAAGGCAGATGAAGATCAATTCCATCTAGAGGTTGACCTGACATCTCCAAGTATTGACGTAAAAGGGGAATTTGAGGGATCGGGACAATACAATTCGTTGAAGATTAACGCTGATGGATTCTTCACCACTGCAATGAGTAAGTTTAAGAGTGTATTTTTAATTATTATAATATAAGGATTCTTTAGGTACAACCAAAAGGCAAATACTTAATAAGTAGGTATATTTTACAGGAATTAGATTCGCCTAAGTACGATCTTAAATCCAGTTTTGTGAATCTTACATGATATGTATAGAAATATGTAGGTACCTACCTACCAACATGGTGGTGGTTGCCTTCTACGTTAGCTGCCATTGTGGTGTCCTAAATTACATTCCTAAAAACGTAAACCTACCTAATTCATAATGTTGTTTTGTTACAGCTGACTTGGTATACACCTGGAAACTGGACGGTATACCAGAAAAGAACGGCACAGATACTTTCGTGCGCATTACTGATTTCTACATGCGACCTGATGTTACTAGCATGGTGTCAAACTTGATTAATAACAACCCTGAGAGTAAAGATCTAAGTAAGTTCCTAATGAAAACATATATACTAAGAGAACAGCAATAATAGGAGACACTTAAAATAAATCTATTAAGAGCATGATTACCTAACAATCACTTGTTTAGTTGAATATAGTGTAACAATCTAAGTTTCGTTCTCTTGTCCCGCACCATGCTACAAAGGACCTACTGTACCTATATGTTGTTTTGTTTCTTCATGATATTTAAGCTCTTGCTCTGAGATAGTTATTGGTTCTACTTATCACTTGTGATGTTAACGTACCTATCTACTTACTGGGGATAACCAAATTGATCGTACTGTTGCCAAATTCGTGTGAATAATGAATACAACTTTCATTCTGAATTATCTTAACGGCATTTTATCGCTCTTGACCGATCTGACTATTCTTAAGTGTTTTATTGAAATTTCAGCGGACTTGGGAGTGAGGTTTGCGAATGAAAACTGGAGACCACTGTATCGCGAGCTGTTGCCTTATGCACAGGCCAACTGGAACAGAATTGGAATCCGAGTTGCTAATAAAATCTTCCAAAAAATACCCTACGACAAAATATTTCCTAATGAGTCCTAATATAGATACCTACTTACTTGTTTTAGTTATTAAAAATAATGTTTCTATATACCTACCTGTGATAATTTTCCCTTAAACTGTCATTTTTGTAGTTACCAATTATTGTGATTAATCTATATATGCATACCTATGGTAGTGGTTCTTATTATTTTTTGAATTAGCGGTTTGAAACTATGCTAGGGTTTGTATTGAATGTATTAATTTAGGTTTGGAAACTAGTTATAGCTATATATTAGAATAAATTATTTGTTTAGCATCGAACAGAATCGACACAATGTTTCATAATAACGCCGAATTTAATGTACATATTTGTCTGACTAATGTACAATTTCATAAGTCGGTACCTATTTATGTGTGCGTTTGGTTTGTGACACCATTTGTTGTTCGAGATTTTCAACATTTTAATAAGTGTATTATGGTAAATGACCCAATGGTGGCCAGTTTAAGAAAAAAAAAACAGGTTTTTGTGAAATATTACCAAAATTGTGAAAGTTTCAGCGCTGAATATAGTGAAACTGTAAAGTCCAGTCCTTATTTAATATTTGTAATGTGTTGCGCGTGAGATACGGCAAAGCTGGATTCAATTAATTTAACAAATAAAAGTTGTAGTTTTGTGACCCAGTCTTGGCCAGGGAAAATTCATTAATGGATACCCCAGTCTTAGTCTAAGTTTATCTTCATTTTATGGTTAACACATGAAACAAAACTAATTTTGATTTTAATTAAGCAATACTATTTTACAAGTGAAACTTTCTGCTCACCGCCTTAACGATTTCCTTAAGAAAAGCCGTCGTTGTCAATTTCAAATCACCTTACACTTTGTATTCGCGCATATTTGTACGTGTAACTGACTGAATTCAATAAAACGTTAAACTTAGATAGTTCGATGTCTAAAGTCTATGTCACAGTGATCCCAATGTAAAAACATTCGCTCATGTCCGAATTCTAGATGTTTCTTTAAATTTTTGGCCATTACTGGTACCGTGGCCACGACTGGTACACTTACGATATATAGCATGTACTTGGAATAGTAAAAATAAATATAAACTGACATTTGAATTGGGTATTCATTATTTTAATTTTTCTGATCCCCCTCTACACTGTAGAGACCTACTTATTAGGTAGCTTGAATCGAGAGCCTAAAATAATGAATAACAATAACAAAAATAGGAATCACAAAGAGATGATGAAATGGTACCTTTAGATGATAGCTTCCTAGTTCCTTCCTGCCCGCTTCACCCGCGTTCCAGGGGATCATATTTTTTTCTGGGATAAAAGGTAGCCTGTGCCTTTTCCAGCCGCTAGTCTATAGGTACCAAATTTCATCAAAATCGATTAATTGATTAAGGCGTGACAGCGTTTCAGACAGAGTTACTTCCCAATTTATAGAATGTATCTACCTATTACATGTTTTAATATATTTAACTGTTTTGGTTTTCTTTAGAGATTTTAAAGAAAACATGCACTAATGCCTAAGCAATCGCATTTCAATTTACAAATTACATAACAATTATAAATAGGTACATACTTGCAATAGTTTATTGTGAAAATTTTATTTGATTTTTTTTTAATGTTAGCCCTCATTCGCACGAGAGTTTTTTTACCGGACGTTAAAATAGCGTTCAAATTCAACAAATGCATTCCCATGTATATGTTCACACGACAGCGTTTTTAAAACGCGACGCTTTTTTATCGAGCGGTGTTGCATTTTCTACTTTGGGCGCTGGAAATAGAGCATATTATGGTACTTAATGCTTTTTTTGTCTATGAACGCTTCCATAACGTCCGGTAAAAAAACTCGTGCGAATGGCAGCTTAAACTATTTAAATTCTTCAATATTATCTTCTATACATACTTTTCTTATATGTCAAATAGTGATATATCGTAACTTTAAGGTACTCCATATTGATACTGTTGTATATAATTATATTTATAATTATATAAATAATTATTTAAAGACAATGCTTAAGTATATTTTTTTAACTTTCTAATGTTAAAACGAAATAGCAGAAACGTCAATTTGATTTTGGTCACACTGTTTCTGTAGGCAAGGCACTGGCTGACAGTGACTGTCATGTCACTGACATGACTGAAATTGACAGAAATCAGAATTGACTGACTGCTGACTGAATGAAATGAATATTCCGTTCGCAACTTTAATTTTCTTGGTATCTTGGTTGGCTAAATGATGGTCCTTTAAAACCAGATCAAAATGGGAATTCTAGTCAATTATTTAATTGCCGGCTTAGTGAGATATTGGCTGATTCACATAGATTATTGGCAAACTCTAGCAAACCGAGTTGAAATAGCGACGCCTTTGAACTCATGGAAAAGGTTAATAGAAGGCGTATATTTGTACGATCGCAATATAAATCCATACGATGGCGATGCATTCCACGAGTCACCGATAATGCTACTAATTTTCCATTGTTTATTAAAAAGAGTGCCATACCTTTTGCCAATTCTCTTTACAGTTCTCGACTTACTGACAGCGCATTTACTATTCAAAACATCGAAGGCATTTGCTCGCCTTTTTAAAGATTCCCAAGAAAAACAACTGTCTGATATAGATCCAGATTCAAAAGCTATGCTATTAAATGATGAACAGCTAAAAGGTGCATCTGAATATGTTTTAATTGTGTACTTATTCAATCCATACTCTATATTGAATTGTGTTGGGATGACAACAACTGTAGTACAGAATTTCCTAGTAGCTACAGCACTGTGGGGTGCTTCTAGTGGGCAAAGAACAGTTGCTTGTGTCTTCATTGCCCTTGCAACCCACCAGGCATTGTATCCTGTGTTGTTGGTGGTTCCAATAGCCATCTTGCTAGCTGATGTAAACAAAGGTTGTAATAAATGTTCCTACCTACGCACCTTGCTGGTATTTGTACTCAGTTGGGGCTTTTTGATATTTATATCAGCATATATAATGGATGGCTCTTACAAATATGTTTACAACACCTATGGATTCATGTAAGTATATTTTTTTTTATAGCATGTTATTATTTGGAACTAATTCATAGACTAGCTTGTCGACAATACTAAAAACCGTTAAACTTGCTTGGTTGCAAAAATCTCTTCAATACCAACATGAACATATAATATGGGACCAACTAGGGTACCAAAATAATTTGATTCATTATAAACTCTTGAAACTATTACAGTTTTGTTATTTATATTAAAAGTGTGTGAACTATATGTTTATAGTTACAGTTCAAGCATTCCTAAGCTTAGTGCTTAATTGTTGTCAGTATAGAATTGGCCATAGTTCTTGAAAATTACATATATCTGAATATACTATAATTACTCCACTTTATAAAAAATGTATGTAAAATGATGTCTTAAATGTTGTGTATATATCTATTTCAGATTGACGGTACCAGACTTGAAGCCTAATATTGGATTGTTCTGGTATTTCTTCACAGAAATGTTTGAGCATTTCAGATTACTTTTTGTGTGTGCATTTCAAATAAATGCACTAGTACTATATGTTGTACCCCTTACCTTGAGGTTCAAGAGGGAACCAGTACTACTTGCTACTGTACTTATATCTTTATCAGCAATATTCAGATCCTATCCATGCGTGGGTGATGTTGGATTTTATTTAGCACTCTTACCAATGTGGAAACATTTATTTTCATGTGAGTATCTAAAGATGAAACATTACATTTCTGGGATGTTAAGAATTATAGAGCTTGATTCATAGTATATTGGTAAAAACTATCATAATCAGTCTGTGTCAACTCACAGGTTGGTATGGACCTAACAATAGGTTGACATGGGATGGTATGATGATGATTAAAGATCTTATATAAGCTATTAAGTCAATTCATTACACTGGTGTGGGACTATATAATATAGTACATTTGTTACTTAATAATAATAGCCTAGCATAGCTTGGCTTAGTTTCAGCTCAAATGGCTGTGTGTGTATAAATTTCAGAAACTGAAAATTTAATATTACATATTTTGTTAAATTTTTTGTTAAAACTTTGACCTGTGGAAATGTAGACTAGTACAAAGACATTAAAAATAGCTGTTTATAAAAAGTTTTAAATTTCCTATAATTATTTTGTTTCAGTCATGCAGCAAAAATTCATAGTTGGCTGCGCCTTCATCATCTCATCAGCACTGGGGCCAACAGTATGGCATCTCTGGATATACTCTGGTTCAGCCAATGCTAACTTTTTCTTTGGAGTAACCTTGTCATTTGCAACTGCACAAATATTTCTAATAACTGATGTTCTCTTTGCATATATAAAGAGAGAATATACATTGTTACATGGTTCCTCGCGTCTAGTTAATGGCAAACCAGCCAAATTAGTATTGCGATAGTATTGACACCCACTTCTTAGAATAATGCTAATATTGGTCTTGATAGGATTATTAACGGATTCAAATGACATCACACTCTATTTGCATTGGTTTTGATATATATATTAATACAAACGCAACCTCAAGTGAAAACTGTTGGGAGAGGCAATCAAATCATTTTCTGATTGGTTCATTTGCAGCTTACCACCTGAAACATATTTTATTATATTTTATTTTTTATTACTACTTGATTGCTTCATACACTCACTTGCAGGTACTTTAATAATAACATAATGATTTATTAAGAAAGGTATTCTGTTTTAGTCTGCAATGCATGCTAGTAATGCCCTAATGTCATTAGCCCAATAAACAGTGTCTACAAATTATAATGATAATAATATGTTTTTAAATAGACTTACATTAGAAAATACTAAAATATTGTTGGACCTATTATTTTCTATTTGTTAATTCGATTGTAATTGATGTAACACTTATGTATAAATTGTATTTTATTGTTAAAATAGTCACTGGATTTCTAATGAACGAAGATTTGTATATTGATGTTAATGAGGAATGTTACTTCAATTGAAATACTTTTAACATATATACCATTTGAAAATCTTAATCTATTGTAGATTCAGTAACATGTTTACAATACATTAGTAGCCAAATTCACTAAAGAGATACTAAATATATAGATAATATAAAAATAATGTAAAAAAATCAATATCCTCAAAGAAAGTATTTCAGTATGTAATATGTATATAATAGAATGTATGCAGGCACCAAAAATATAGTGTAAATAAATGTGATTTTGATGTAAGGTTCTTCTAAGTTAATATTTGGTAGTGCATTGTATTTCATTTTGAATTATTATATGTGTAAGGCCTGTTAACATCTGTACCACTCGAACCTATTAGAGACAAACTGATCCCTACATAATTTTAATCAACATTCCAATAAATCTAAGCATTTGGTACTGGTTGACCACATTCACACCATAGTACCTTAAGAAAAGGGCTCGTTCTCTCGTCCACACTGCTGCATAGGTTTTGGGGACTCTTAAGATTTGCAGAATAGAGATTTGGTCATACTTACTTACCTAGGTGTAAAATAATATTGTCACCGTTATGAATTATAAGGCGACATAAAAATATAGGTCCAATATAATTTAAACTTTTTAATGCATTTACTGGTATTTATTTTTCACTTTTATAAATTGTGTTCATGTAGGTATTTACAAGAGATTGACTTCTCTTAAACGTTAGATACTACCTAGTTATAAATACGCTGTGTAAGTACACATTGGTGTCAATAAACGAGATTTATATAAAATGTTATTATTAATTAACTTTCCCAATTAAAATAATTTGATTATAATATAGCCAAGTAATAATGTCCATACTATCATTCCTTTTTTCGCAATGATTCATAATCTTGTTATCTTATCACCTTGCCGTGATCCATATTGTTACACACCTTGTCGAGCGACAGCACGCATTGTGTTATGTTTTATTACTTTTTGCTGTTTTAATTATCCTATAGTGTTAAATTATGAAGAGTTTGTACATTTTTTATGTACTAGTTTACTGTAAGTAATGTACAATGTTAGTGATGTAATGTATCTTTCCCTATTTAGCTATCGTTTATTTATATTTTGTGATACATTGTTTGTTGTTGATTTTTATCTAGTTACTGAAAGTGCGGTAGTGCCGAGTATACCATCTCACCTATTAGCATGCTACCAAAGCGGTGGGCCCGTTCTCGCTGCACCCAGGCGACTTGATGTGTACTTATCTCTAATACGAAAATTGGAATCTAGTTCTCAGCTTGACATGAGACTGTTTAGCTCTAATTTACTGAGGAGGTATGATTGGTTATTTTTAATTTACTGTTAACAACGTGTTTCGATTACAATTTAACTAAAACCATAACTAATTGATCAAATATAAACCATCGTAAGTAGGTAAACTTATAAATAGCCAATAAAACCGGCGTTTTCCTTCTCCTAATTAGCTTACGTCTCGACGGTATCGAACAATCATCAGCGAATGCAGTGGAAACTGAATTCCTTCTGCCATATAGAGCGTCTGGCTTCCAGTTTCACAAATACAAACTTCTTATGGACCTGTTTCTGCCAAGCCAGAGTCTTCTTAACGTTGACGAAAGCCTCTCCGTGGTTGAGAAATGTCTTCTACACAGAATGATTAGTTCGGGGGTACGACAGTGGGAGAGAGGCGATGAAAGCGTAGTCTGTCCAATATCCTCGGAGCAAAGGGCAAACATAGTCACTGGAAGTAGTGATAGGTAAGTAATGTCATGCTGTCAAAAACAACATACGTATACTGAAAATTTAACTAAGAAATTCCTATTTAGGTCTCAGTATCAAGTAAGTAATATTCTAAAATAGTGTCTATTTACAGTACAGTTGTTAATAGTAAAAATTATACATATAGGTATATATCATATTCTTTTAAGTATCTGAATCATTTTCTGAATAGGTAACTTATCGTATACTTATTCTGTAGGACCTGACATGATATTTCGTGGTATAGGTAATTTTATACAGGCACCTTGATGAGTAAATTCATAGTATTATTCATATTGTGTGCAATAGGTAGGTAGGTATTTTATATAACGTACCTACCTATCTATGTTCAGGTGAAGGTAAAGTACCTATTCATGTGTAATGAATCCTGTAGTGTCTCGTCTATAGAAAATACAATATTCTTGGTAGGTATCGATTACCGAATCGAAACTACAACCTATATTATGGTAGCCTTTTTTTTTTTTTTTTACGCTGGGAAAAATGCGTTACGCATACCCTCCCTGTCGGGGGACAGGAAGGGTTATGTGGGACTCCCCGGTTGCTAGCCAACCGGTATACCCACTAAACAACCCAGCGACACTCTTTCCTCGTCTTTTATGGGGGGGGACTGGGAATCCGGCACAGCCCTTGCGTCCAGTCCCCCTCCGACGACCGCCCGCCCTCTTGGCAGGCCCTTCATGTCCCCCTCCCGCTATGGGAGAGGGGTTTGGGAATGACCGCGAGTGCTCGGCCATTCCCTCCGGCCACAGTGGTGCACCGTGCAATGCGGGAGTGGGCGCCCCCGCGCCCGTCTCCCGCTGGTCACCACCGCTTAAGGGGGGAGGTTGCGGCGATCGTACTGTCGCCGCCTCCCCCCCCTTCTTCGCCTGCGGAGCTGTGAGGCGAGAGGGTCGTCCTCCCGCACACGCTCCGCCGCCTCCTTCTGCGACATCACTTCCTCGCAGAAGGAGGCTACCGCCGCCCAGGCGCTCTCGCCTCCCAGCATGCCACATATTATGGTAGCCTAGTTAACGGTTTAAAATACCAACTATAAAGGTGGTTCTTATACTAGTGCAGTCAGTCCACTCATGACCTGGTGGTCTAAGATTCTCTAATCTAACGACTAAGGTAGGTACCTCTTTAATCTTGGTTATGTTCCAGAATTCATAGCAGATGTCCAATAGAAGACGGTGTTGTTCAGACTGATTGGGGGGTTATATCCCCCGGTACTGTCATGGCAGCCATCGCTTCAGCCTTGGAGGTCCAACGTGTCTCCGTAACTGATATTCTCAGCGCGAACATATTCAAAACGGACGTTGCTGAACCATTGATGGCAGCTGCATTACAAGAGTGGTTTGAAGACATTGAGACATTGAATACCACACAACATAACCAAAAGCAAGTGGAAGCAGTTGATATTAGCAACATATGGGTTGCTACTCTGGCTGGTTAGTACCTCAAGTTTTTCTTTAGTAACTGCTATTTGCGCCTCATGATATAATATGAACTTACCAATTACCTACTTATATAGGTACCTATTAAAAATACGCATACTTCCCTTTTAATGTACCTACTTAAGCTGAATTAGGTTAGCAATGCTTAGCTATAGGTATATAATTTTTAACCTTTACCTATTATATAACAGTCAGTATGTTGTCGATATAAAGGTTTACCTTCCTATTTGGTAGAATCTTAGATTATAAATATATAATATTTTTTTTATCATAGTTACATATTTTTTATTTTCCAGGTGACTTAGCTGAAATAGTGGTGAATCAGGGTCCCAGAGTGGGCTCTGTGTATCAAAGGATGTCTATTGGCAGTAATAATAGATGGAACGATACTTTGCTGCCTAGAAATTATTATATATTTCCCGCTAACGGATCTGTTATAGATTGGCACTTTACTGATGCTGAAATATTGGCTGGCATTGACGGTATGAAGATCAAATAAATACTTGATATGGTTTGTAACCACAAGAATGATGAATATTATTCAAAGTACATAGTTACATAGATAGACTTGTCCTTTTCTAGTCTATGTATATAACTACATAGTCTACATAACTATAATGAGATGAAGAGACAAAATATGTAAAAGTGTAGATAGAGATATTTCTATATTTATATATTACGCAGAACTCTATTATGATTGGGAGTAGGACAAGCAGATGACGAGGATTTGTTTAGATCAGCAACTAGCAAGAGATACACAGAAATATGAAGATAAATCATGATTGTTTATAAGAATCGCTTGTAATAATCATCTTCTTTAAAACTTTGTCTACTGTTTCTGTATTTAATTACATACTTCATATTTCTAGGTCTAATATTATCAAATTATGTTGCAAAATGGGTGGAACAAAGAAGATCCCTCAGGCTATCGCAAGTCATCGAAATGTATTACTCGAACGAAGGAGTATCTTTTGATACCAAAGTGAAAGCTTGCAACAGGCAAACCCTTTTTCAAGATATTTTCAATAGTACAGACTTGTTTACCGAAGCATCCCGGTTCGCTCACGTGTTGTCACTGCGCCAGATCACTGTGTACATTCCTGTTGAAGAGATGGAACGGATTACAGACGCCGCTGTTACTGCCTTTACCAATTATATACGTGAGTTTAGAAGAAACCCATGTCACATTTAAAATTAAATTAATTTTCGAGTTATGCATATGTTAATGGTTTCCATATAGGATTTGTGTTGAATTCTCCGACCGTCAAGCTTTGTTCTCTTATACCTAATAAACAAACTTGATCTTTACGTAATTTGATGTTAGTATTCTTCTTTATGTTATTTCAGCCACAATACTGAGACAAAATCATCGTACCTGCCAAGTTAACCAGAATGTGCCCGTAGTCGATTTGGTTATAGCCACAGACGGCGCCTGGAAAGGTTACGACGTTGAGCAGTTTATATCGTGAGTGAGTTTGAACTAATAAATGTATTTCGGTGATGGGGGAGCAATTAAAATCTCCAGTATCACTAGAGATAAAATGATTAGGTACTTATATATACCTACCTATCTATGAGAGAAGCAATCAATATCGTCCACCTGGTTGGCTTTGCAGATAGCGACCAGGTCTTTAAAACAACTGGTAGCGGGTTCGATTTCCATCCAGGACAAGAAATATTGTACTTGTCTGTTCTTGTGCGTTTTGATGTTAATATTTAATAGCAAAAAGGTGTGGGCTGTCAATATTGTCATATATTTACGACTCTTTTTTATTCATGTATAATATTTTTATACCAACAGATGGATAGGTGGTGCGCTTGAGATAAATCAACAAAGAAGTACATTGTCGTTGCTACACGGTAACACAGGCAGGTGGATTGCACCGCCGTCCAATAATCTCACAACTATATTTGAACATATTTCAAATTTCACAGATGAGTGTAAGTATTTTTGACCAATTAGGCGCCTAAGTATTCCATCAAGTTCTATTTTAAACTCTATTGGTATCTAATATTGGTACCAAACTTGTCAGATACTAAAATGGATATAAACCTTTTGTAACCAGGGCCAAATCGTCTGAACCTGCCAACAATAATATCTAGTACACTCCAGTTATCGTTGAACAAGTCCGTTGCTGATATAACGAATATGGTGAGCGCTGGCCCAAGCACTGTCGTCCTACTTGTCAGCCCTAGCGACCGCCCCTCGGCCACTGAAATAGAACGTGCCAGAGACCTAATGAATTCTCTAAGGACTAGTTATTTCGATGTTTACTTTGCCTACGTTGCTAACGACCTGACTGCCTTTCAAAATATTAACAATGAATATTTGGATTATTCGGAGCTATTTCTGTCGGTACGTAAATATTTAATAGTGATATTGTGATAGATACAATAATATGTTTTGATGTTGTACGTTAAATTTCAGACTGCATCATCGAGCGTGCAAGACGTCATTGAATCCGTCGATACATATTTAGTTAAAAGCGATATTCCAATACGACTCATAGGACCCCAGTGTTCTTTCAATGACACTGACTTTAACCAAGTGGAATACGAAGATTATGTTCTGCCCGGTAGAGAGATATCATACAGAATACATCCCTTCTACATGAGACAGGAACCATTAATTCAAGTTCAGGTAGGTAAGTGTTTAAATACTCTGAAACGACACTGATATAGAGGTTTTAGATTAGACCTGGAAACTCTACTTTCCTTTAGATACCTAAATCTCCTTTTAAGTAAATGCTAGACGTTCCTCACCTATATTAAAGTTTTCACAATGTATTTCATTACCGAAACTCCAGCCAGAAGCTCATTATTGGGGCTCTTACAGTTTTTATTCTTCTTTTTACTGTTACCAGTTTCGCAATGATGGACAAGGGGAGCTGCTGGCATGCATGTGGCGAGGGGCCGACGCGTCGCACAGCTGTCAAAAAATAACAGAACGCGGTCTGCACACCTTCAATTTGACAACTCCATGTCCCTCAATCGATTTCTGTCCTCCCGCTCATTTTATCGTCACAGCACCAACAAGTGGGAATTTATGTGCAAGTAAGCATCAAATTATTGCAATAAAATTTTACAAAAAACTATGCTACTGTTATTAGCAAGGCCCCGGGGGGATTCGAACCCCCGATCTCCTGTTTACTAGACAGGCGCTTTAACCAACTAAGCCACGGCGCCGATATGGGCGCTGGTGAAAATTTTAATCAAGAGTGGATTACTAAAATTTTACTTCAGTACAACTTCTGTTAGCAAAATAAGAGTTCAATTTGAGATCTTCGAATCAAAATGTTTTTACACGAGATGAAGTAGACGAGTAATATGTACCTTTATTTTCAGATAATGACTGCCGTTTTCCACATCAAGTGGGCTATTATGTTCGTCATACAGGATTTCGCTGTTTACCATTAAAAGGATCTGCAGTTAAAACTATACCTCTAGGACAGCTTTTTATTATCATATCATTAGTACTAAATATAATTTTACGAAGAGTGACATAATATATAAGGGTTTTATTTCCAAAAAAAACTAAGATTGTACCCCTGGTGGGACTCGAACCCACAATCCCCGGCTTAGGAGGCCGATGCCTTATCCATTAGGCCACAGGGGCTTGTGTCATGTGATGTAAAATTATGTGTCGGGTTCGAATTAAAAATAATGGAAAACTGAAATCTTGTTTTTTTTTGTTTGGAAACCAGATATAACCACAGAGGTGGAAGCTATTTCTGAATAACAAAATAGTAAAAAGTGTTAAAATACTTGAAAGATTTACTTTTTTTACATAATATGTCATAGGTAGGTATATATTTTTCATTCTCATGAATAGGTATGTCGCTATTATTTGTCGAATCTATTTTAATTATCTTTCTTTTACAATAATATTATTCCATATTACTGGTGGTATTTTTATTGTAATATGCCATCTTTTTTCTGTATATACAAAGTTTTAAATGTAACATTTCTAGACAGCTGTTGTACTGGATAGACATGTAGGTTCCTACATTAGTACATGAATATATCGCAAGAGGGCGCTACTTTACTATTTAGTAATAAAAAAATATTATTACAGGTATCTATTTATTTACGAGTATGTGGTTTGATGTCGCCAAACCTATTGAAACAGTATGGTTATTAAACAGAGAAAGTAAATATATTATATACAGTATACATATGCATTAATTTCAACATAAATGTCATCGACTCCGTGGCGCAACGGTAGCGCGTCTGACTCCAGATCAGAAGGTTGCGTGTTCAAATCACGTCGGGGTCAAATGTAACTTTTTGCATCAGTATTGTTTTTCCTTAGTTCTTATTTATCTGACAATAAATTAAAACTTAAAATATCTGAGAACACGTATGGCATGAACCGTATCTGATAGACTTTATGACGCTTGTTTACTTTTTATTTCAATAAAACTACGTAGACGTCTATTGCTGCACTGCACTTATGTTGCATGTTCACCATGAGTAATTTAGGTTAACGTACTCATTAAAAACATCAAACAGTTTACACAGAATGCTGCCGGCCCTGACTAACTAATCACTATAAATTGAACTTATAAACATCAAGAAAACTACTTCCAAGCAACTTAATTTGCTTCAAACCGGACTATATGTGTGACAATGAGAATAATGTTTATCCAAATGTTTATATACTGTATGCTAAAACTTTTTAGTATACATCAAATTACACATATAAATAAGGCATGTACAAATATCAAAACATGACTACTTAGCAGGCTGTTTTATGAAAATAATATCTACATAAATTTTTTGATTATGATTTTGGATGATGTTCAACATGGCTGTCTCATCGCAATTATAATCACTGTGTGATTAATCGATGGATCGAAACCACTTCAAAAGGAGATATCTATAAGTACATATTTAAAGATGGCCAAAGTTCAGAAGACAATAAGTTTCTTAAATACGTAGTGCGATAGATAATTGAAAAGTATGTTTGCAATAGTTTGCCTAAACGATTGCTTCTATCTCAAATCTACAACATTAAAAAAAATAACCTATTATTACCCCATCCCTTCCATTTTCTTGTGGCGTTTCGGGTCAGTAACAAATGAGTTGGGTGCGTTTTATTATACTAGGTACTATATTTTATTCAATTGCAGACGTAGACAGAGAAACTAATAGACTAAGGTACCCTGTAACCACGACTGAAACAGAGATAGTGTAAGCGTGTGTTGCCACAGTGCCCGACTTTCCCATTTTGGAAGGGAGTTCCTTATCCCGCGTTGCGAAAGGGAAACATTAAATTAAAATTTAATCTCAAACATGTGTCCTACTTCAGTTACCACAAGCTAATTATTACTAAAATTAAGCCTACTGATTAAGTTAATAGTACATTATATTTGTTAATAATAAAAAAATATTTTAAATTAAAATTTAAATTACAGTTCTTGCTAATTATCTTCAGTTGTAACTATCACTTTATTAAATACGATTTATTTAATGTTACATCAACTATTAATAAATGTACTTCATTCCAAAATAAATATAAATTAAATGTAAAAAAAAAAATATTTATAATACCTAGTTGTCTTCAAAGAAATTAAAATATCCATCAGTGTATTGGTAAAAAACAGTGATTTAATATATGTATGATAAAATATGTATCTATTTTCAAAATATCTGTATTTTTTAATTTTTATTGAACTAAATAATATTTAATTATTTTTATTATAACTGATCGGTTGATCGTTGATCGGTTATCGACCGGTGAAGGCGGAAGATAAAATAAAAATCGCGATGGTAAAATAGGGGTTGATTGTAAAGGGTTGAAAATTCAGGGTTATATGTATTTACTGTTGCTGTATCATAAAAAAATTAAAACATTTTTTTTTTCTAAAATTGAAAAAAAAATGGGGGTGGATTACCCTTAACATTTAAGGGGATGAAAAATAGATGTTGTCCGATTCTCAGACCTACCCAATATGCACACAAAATTTCATGAGAATCGGTCAAGCCGTTTCGGAGGAGTTTAACCACAAACACCGCGACGCAAGAATTTTATATGGTAAATGACCCAATGGTGGCCAGTTTAAGAAAAAAAAACAGGTTTTTGTGAAATATTACCAAAATTGTGAAAGTTTCAGCACCGAATATAGTGAAACTGTAAAGTCCAGTCCTTATTTAATATTTGTAATGTGTTGCGCGTGAGATACGGCAAAGCTGGATTCAATTAATTTAACAAATAAAAGTTGTAGTTTTGTGACCCAGTCTTGGACAGGGAAAATTCATTAATGGATACCCCAGTCTTAGTCTAAGTTTATCTTTATTTTATTGTTAACATATGAAACAAAACTAATTTTGATTTTAATTAAGCAAATAGTATTGCAAGTGAAACTTTCTGCTCACCGCCTTAACGATTTCCTTAAGAAAAGCCGTCGTTGTCAATTTCAAATCACCTTACACTTTGTATTCGCGCGTATTTGTACATGTAACTGACTGAATACAATAAAACGTTAAACTTAGATAGTTCGATGTCTAAAGTCTATGTCACAGTGATCCCAATGTAAAAACATTCGCTCATGTCCGAATTCTAGATGTTTCTTTTAATTTTTGGCCATTACTGGTACCGTGGCCACGACTGGTACACTTACGATATATTAGATAAAAATACCGGGGCTATTGCTAGAAAACACTGTGATAATTGGATTCCATGTTAATTTGCTTTCTTTTAATACACATTCTCAAGAGAATATTTTACAATAAAAATGGGAGATTTTTTACCGGACGCTGGCAACACTTCCACAATAATGTTTTTATAGGTTATTTTGATTGAAACTCGATATTACGCTTTAATTTTCATAATTTAACGCAATATTTTGCTAATTTATACTATAAAATAAGTTATCAACCCTGAAAACACATATTTGTGGTCAATAAACCACAAAAACTGTCGTACTTACGCGTGAAAAGAGACACCGGCAATTTCCTGCTCACTATCGCTTCCACATGAAATTACACGACAACGCACCATTGT
Source organism: Thyatira batis (assembly GCA_905147785.2). Classification (NCBI taxonomy): domain Eukaryota; kingdom Metazoa; phylum Arthropoda; class Insecta; order Lepidoptera; family Drepanidae; genus Thyatira; species Thyatira batis. Next base: position 6,966,005 of record LR990487.1, read on the forward strand.
ATAACCTTTGGCGTTATAATAGTATAAATTTCTCAGTCTTTTCACTATATTAGAATCGTTTTAACACACTAAAACATAAAAAATTCGCAGATCCAACACAATGTAAACACGAACTGTCAGGTTTGTTTCGCAATTAAAGTTGCGAAACACTTGAAAAAACTGGTTTCACACGATGAGACAGAAAATGTACTAGTTGCATCTTTGTCTTACGCATTCGTATTAAAATGTTCGCTCCCTTTCTTGTGTGAGTGAGAAAGAATCGTCACTTAGTCTATTAGTTTCTCTGTCTACGATTGCAGACTTTATTATAGAAGGTAGGTACCTAAACATTCTCAAAAAGTTGAGTCTCTCGTAACGTCGTGTGCCAGATACGGCGTTTCAAATCTCAACTGGAAAATCATCATTTCAAATCGAGACGGAACACAAATTTGTTGATTTAGTAGACATTGAAACGTAGAGGCATGATTTTAAGGTTTTATTTACTGTTTCAAATAAGTAAGCGAGTGGTGACGGGGTTGGTGGACACGCCGTTCTGTCAGGTGACTTACGTAGCTACGTGTCTGCTGGCCTTTTTAAATGAATCGTATTCATTAACCGGCATGCATACATACGCAAATATCCTTGTGTTGTGTGTTTTCCTGCATAACCACTTCCAGTTATGTGCACGTACACGAACACGCCTTCTTACTGCGATAGTATGTGTGCATGAAGGTTGGTTTCTGTTCACCTTGGAGGTCATTATGTGATTGGAACACCGAGTAAAATATTTTTACGACTGATGACTGTGGTCGTACACGTTCCATTGGTTAACACCTTATTAGCTGAGTTTTCGGCGGTAGGTACCTACTCGTAATTTTCCAAGGATTTTATTTTCAGAGATGTGGTCATCATTTTGTGGTTAGGTATCATTATAAAGTTTTCCATATGAGAAATTTCTGGGAACATTAAATTTGTAAAATGTAAACGTTCAATGTTCGTTCGTTTATGGCCTATGATTTTATGTCCATCGCGTGACTGAATATTTTAGTTTGTTTTTCTGACCTTGTCAGTATGCATATGGCTTTCAAAGAATACCAGTTGACGTCAACATTAAACAAAGTTGACGCAAAGTCCAACGTCTGTTAATATACCTTCATTGTACTCCATTAAGTTTTTGTCAACTTTTTGATCCAATTGACCCTCGTTCTGTTTGGGGAGCGTGAGCGACGTTACATCCATCTAAAGTTCATTTTTTTATCTGAACATTGTTGAATTTTTATTTAAACACATTTTTAAGTATTTACCTCATCATCGTCATCTCTACAGATACCTAATGATTTGGTAGGTTTATTTATATTAAAATTATTAGATATTATCGTTTAAAGTGATGGCTGTGGTGGCTCAGATGGCTGTGGTGGCTCAGATGGCTGTGGTGGCTCAGTTGGGAACGCACCGACTCACGATCATGAGGGTGCCGGTTCAAAACCCTGGCCCGTACCTCTGAGTTTATAAAAACTTACGTTCGGATTCACACCACTGGCTTTCGGTGAAGGTAAACATCGTGAGGAAACCTGCATGCCTGAGATGTCACAATGAAAGGCATGTGAAGTCCGCCAATCCGCACTAGGCCCGCATGGTGGACTATGGCCTACACCCCCTCGATGTCAGGGGAGGCTCGAGCTTCTCGGTGGAGACGTGTATGAGCTGTTGATGATGATCATTTAAAGTGTAGTAGTTCATTAGAATGTGAGAACCTCAGATGTCCTATACATAGGTTTAGTCTATACTTAATATTATAAAGGGGAAAGATTTGTTTGTTTGTTTGTTTGTAATGAATAGGCTCCGAAACTACTGGACCGATTTCAAAAATTCTTTCACCTTTGGAAAGCTACATTATCCCCGAGTAACATAGGCTATATTTTATCCCTGTATTCCCACGGGAACGGGAACTACGCGGGTAAAACCGCGCGGGGGCAGCTAGTAAGTAATAATTAGGTAAATTGTTTTAACAGACACCTCATGGGTGAATAAGCAGATGAATCCTTGGACTTCAATAACAGTAGGTAGTTATAAGTTTTTACAACCTAGGTACTTTTGTTTCAATTTTTCTTGTTTAATAATTTTTATCACTTTGTTATTCTTTTATGGATATTCTTTAATATCAAAATATAGGTTGTTATTTTGTATCATGGTCACTTTGAAGTTCTCTTGTACCTACTTAGGTACTATTAAATAATTTATTAGTAGGTACATACTTACTAACTTGTTATCATCCTTCTGATAAAATAGTTTTATAAATCGATGGAAGGCAATGACCGTCGGAATCCAGTTAATATAATATAGTACAATAGTTAATCTACGTTTACTTACTTACTTACCAAACGCAATTTGAATAATAGGACGGTATCTATCTACATGTTTGTTTTTCACAGAAATTTGCACTTGAATTACAGTTTTTAATGTTAAGTCTTTTTGTCGACGTAGTGATGTCATATGAGTACCTAATTGAAACTGTAGGTACGTAAAATAACTTAAAATAAGCAAATAACCATTATTTCTAATAATTACGATCAATGGTATAAAAGTTATTAGATTACCTAGGTACCTATGTTAATATGCAAACAATAACGCGTGATAATGATCATCAAATATTGTTTCAACTAGCCAACCACGAGCAGATAAAGTTAATGCAGTGGAAAATGCCAAGACTGACCCATAAATATCGGTGATATTGTGCCACTACATAATATTTACCTGTAGATAAGAATTCATGCGAACGTTACGATCTAATTTACCTAGCTTAGTTATGAATTTTATATATTGTCGAATCATATATATATATATAGACGTTTCAACAGAATGTCTCTACATTTCTATTTAAACCGCAAATTATTTGACCAAAAAACATTATCTTTACTTGATTAGTTCTTGAATTATTGTCTGTGAATGATGTAATATTTTTGATAAACTTTGTAAATAAAATGAAAGAAATTATATTCTTGAAGCGGATAGGGATCTCTAACACTTTTTAGCCCGTGCCCTTGATACTGCATGACACCTGTGTGGCCTAGGTAATTAAGGAAATAAATAAAACCCACTCAGATAGCGATTTGAAAAGAATGCACAATTTACCACTGATGCGAGGCGAGGCATTATTTAATTCACCTACTTTTCTTGTTCAAACATAAGATTCTGTTGATTCGATCAAATTTATTTTTTATTGTGTCCCCAATATTTGCATTGTCCACTTGCATTTTTACTATGCGTTTAAATATTTGTGTTATGCTTGGTAATAAATTATGAAAGACATTTCATGGACCTATTCGATTGCTTATGGGTGTGGCACTTCCTGGCAGGTTCACGAGCACGGAATTATATGACGTCAAATATCAGCATTTGTCAGTTACTGATGAAACAATTGTAAGGAAGTTTTAGGAACCCTGTCTTATATTAGGTATCATTTTAAGCTGTGTTGTACCTCACCGTTGCCACCCACCAGAATATTTTTTTTGTCCCAGAATCTTAATTTCAAATGTGATAAGTAGGTATGCAAATGCAATTTTTTTGAAACATATAGGTACTTACCTATTTAGCAAATAAGAATATTTGCAAATATTAATTTAAACAGATATTATGTTCTTGTAATAGCTATGTCTTCTACCACTACTAGGTTTACTTACATGTAAAACAGTGGATAAAAATAGGTTATAACTTTTAAGCCAGCGATTGACAAATTCTGATATTTGCAAATTTTTCTTCGTCCAGCCAGCATTCAAATCCGTGATCGTGACCCTGGCAGGAAGCTAATGGAACTGGTTACAGCACTGAATTTATAGGTAGGTATTATTCTTCAAAGTTGAAGGTTGATCTGCGATCGATGATAAACTACTTACTATCTATTAAAATTTGCCTAAATAGGTATACTTATTTACCTACTAAATAAATTTCTAGGTTGAAGAGAATTAATTTTCAGGCGTCTGATGAATATGGTCATTTTCTTGGATCTAATACCTACTAATATAAACAATCTCATATCTAACTAACAATAGAACGTTCCATTGCACCTTTATACCTTATCAAAATGCGCTAGGGCGTAGGTGTTGTAAAAGCAATTGCCTAGATTAGAAAATTATCATGACGATAAATGATAGAGCAAGACAATGACACGCCTCGCTTTCACATGTTTTGCATCGTGAATCCTGGACGGGCGTCATGCTTGTCTAATTGATGTGCAAACGCACGTGCATCATGAGATCTCTATGATACCGATGCTGCTGTTTGCGAAACTAGTCCCATTTTCCACTTAATACCTTACCTGTACAGTGTACCTACATGTCCAAACTAATTAAAGGAGTGCTGCAATAAGATCAACGTGAGTTCATTCTTTTATGAATGATGTTACCTCTAAAAATAAAACTCTAAGCATCAAAATTTACCTGTTGTGTGTAGAGCATTCATCGCTTTTTATACAAAGTAGCTATACCAACCTATATACCTAGTACAAATTAGTATCGATAAACTCACTAGGGTACCTAAGTACCAGCGTTGCCAGATTTATTTTTTGCCAAGTCGGGATTTTGGAACTTTTTGAGTGACAAAAGCGGGATTCTTTTGTCGAAAGCGGGACATAGTAAAATATTGACGTCGTTTTTTTTTTTTTAGTCGTGTCTCTCAATTTGGTGCCCTTGTAGACGTCACAAAAATATTGACGTCGTTTTTTTTTTTTTTTTTTAGTCGTGTCTCTTAATTTGGTGCCCAATATTGACGTCGTTTTTTTTTTTGTCGTGTCTCTCAATTTGGTGCCCTTATAGACGTCACAAAAATATTGACGTCGTTTTTTTTTTTTTTGTTTTTTCTCCAGTCAATGCACGCTTTCTCAGTACGCTGCACACACGGTCGAGTTATTCCCGAAAAGCGGGACACAGCCTGTCCCGCGCGGGACATTACAATTTGGCATAAAAATCGGGACGGTCCCGCCAAAAGCGGGACGTCTGGCAACGCTGCTAAGTACCTACATTTAAAACAAATGTTTTCCTCTGTAGGTGTGTTCTACAAATTTCATAATGAACAGCATAGTAACTAAATGTATGTGACTGTAGTCACGACTTGTGGCAGCACAGCATGATATCGTGTGACGTTTGGGGGCTTGGTTATCCCGACCAATCCGGTGCTGCCAGCCGTCGTATGCGTCAGAGCATTCAAATTCTATTATTATTTTTCCTCGTATATTTCAAGAAACACTTAAGTACTTACCTAGTATTATATGAAACAATGATATAGGTTTGATGTTTTAATCTCTTGATAAAATAGTTTCTAAAAGGCTATGGTTACGTTGTTAATTCACAATTGTAACAAGCAAACAAGCAGCACCTACTAAAATCGTTATCAATATGTAGGTAGATAGGCACCTAATAAATTAGGCATAGACTAGTAAAAATATCGAAGTGCTGATGCAATACTAAGCCGCAGTTGTGCTAGATATGTTGTTGGCGCTGGCGCCGCCGCCGCCGCCGCACCGTTCGACGCTCCCAGGGTCGGGGGCTTGTGCACACACACATTTACATAGCATCAGCTTGCGTGTTGAGTTGCGCGTGCGCACCGTTGGCGGCCCGCCACACCTCCGTGCACGACGCGGCCGCAGCGTACCATTCAGTATCGGTTTTTAAACGATTTTTATTACATTGTAAGACTAATATGATACACTATCCAAATTCTATGATAAATAGTACGCAAAAAATGTAATAATTCCTATTCAATTCTATAATTGCCTGAATAAATACTAGTAACAAGTAACTGGACAACTTTCTAAACAACGACGTCACTGACCTCTGGCGTCTTAGCATTATCTATTGTATTAAGCATACAAGATATGTACCTACGCAATTTTCAGAAGGAGCCTATTTCAAAATAAAGTCTTTACTTAGATAAGATTGTGCGTAAGAGTATGTTTATGCTTATGTGTATGTACGTGTCATATGAAAAAGAATCCGTTCTTGCAACCTGCTTGCGTCAGATTTACGTCTGTATAATATTGTTATACCTATTAGCACAGCTGAATTCCTTATGTAGATGCCTACTAAGGTAATATATGTAAGTATTAAAAACATCTCACCCTCGCAGGATTTCTTTAATATTGCACAATGTTTTAGCATCTCATATAGCACTAGCAGTTACCGATGAATGTTGTCTATCATTTCATTACGATTTTACCAAATAAAATTTATTTTTACAGCAATGAAGAACGTCATGATCAAACAGTAATCTAATAGAGCCTATATTTGCTTTTACAGAAGCAAAAGGCTTCAGTAATAAATTTAACTTTTACTTTGAGAAATGTTCTTATTTATCCTGGCGAGTTCCTCTTTAAGTTCCCCTAATCAAGATTATAACGTTTCTTAATTCCTACTGCGGATATTTAGTACCTACTTAAAATAAATGTTTATTAAAACCAATTAAAACCAGCCTGCATATTACATTTACTTGGTACATGTCGCCGTACCTACTGGCCACTACTTCGGATCTGGAATCAGGCGCCGCCGGAGCCGCATCGCAAACTGACTAGATTGATTTAATTGCTGCCGATCAAGAGCGGAATATTCCGATTGCCTTTAAAGTGGAACAACCTCATATTTAACATCCAAAGGTTGGCAATTGATCGCTAATACAGACGGTAGGTGCCTATTACTGCTTCCATACTGTAGGTACCAACGTATTTATGTACATATTAAAAATTTGATTTAAATTCGGTTCCGAAAGAAAATAAATAAAAAGTTACCGTAGAAGTCGTACCAAATTACGTTTAATGACAAACTTATGATTCACAGTAGGTATTTCGCTTCATAACAGCAAAAATCGATGAATGTCAGTTGGGCTCGGACATAGAAAGATCAATTATAGAGCAAGAAGATAGGTACTAAAAACATGGATAGTTTTCGAACTTCTTCAGTGGCGATTCATATTGCAAACGATGTTAATGAATACCCAGTCTAACGTTCTTTGGAGTACCGTTTCATAAACATCGTTTCATTATTCATTGCCCGAATGGAAAATTTCTGGTCACGACCGTGTTTGACCGCTAAAGACTACATGGCAGTGCACATGTTTATGCAAGTGAGACAATTCATAATAGAAGATTTAATGAAAACAGGAAATTTCTGATATTTTGTAGGTTCTTTTGTTTTACTATTGTGGACTGGACTCCATGGATTTAATTTTGAAAGTCATGTGAAGTTAATATTTGTTTGTTATGAGGTAGGTATTTGCAATATGAACTTTGATAACTTCTCTGGTTATGGATATGGTATATTCTCTGGTTTCATAATCCCATGCTGTCTTAACGATTTGCTTTTTAAGTTCTCTAAATATTTTTATATAATACCTCTACATTCGGCATCATTATTTCCGTCGTTGCGACGATTAAGCTAAGTAGGTATGCAGATAGTATAATGCACTACTTGTTAGATGTCTAGCTGAGCCAAAAGTGATTTTAGTTTTTCTGCTATAATTACTAGCTGTTAAACAATTTGTCGCTTAAGTATCATGAATTCGCAGAACATGATAGCAATTGAATTGTTTCTTAATGGTGTTTCTTAGACTATGGAAAATTCCATTTAGTTATTGGAAAGTGCACATTCAAACAGTCGCCATGAGTTATTACAGTAGACTGACTGGTGGCACGAAAGTCAGATAACTTTTACTTGTCACATAAATATTGAGAACTAAGTACATACTTAAAATATTGCAACGCAGTCAATTTAAGATAATATTTTAGATCATCGATAAATAGTAAGTTTTTAATAAAAGTAAATTTTATCTAACAGTAGGATAGATATATTTATTTTTCACTTCAAATCATATGAATCTAGCATTTCAATCAGAAATATAAGCATGATTATGATCAAAAGGTAAATAAGTAATGAAATGAAATAAATTTATTAATTCAAATAGGCCTTCACAGGCACTTATGAAACGTCGACTCTAATGCTCGGTTCGGAAGGTTGCTTTTGCTGAGAAGAGCCGGCAATAAACTCAGCAATTACTCTTTTCAAAACAAGTTTTAACAATTTCTTTAACAATAATAACATTAGTCCTGATAGAACGAGCGCTATACCCATGCTTCGTCATCTATACTTATAATAAATCTGTAGAGAGGTCAATTCTGTACATGCAATATATTTTCAAAATAACTATCAGGGGGTGATTAGTGATCGATACTGATGCCAAAAATGCAATCAGTAAAATTTTTGTCTGTCTGTTTGACTGTCTGTATGTTCCTTATAGAAACAAAAACTACTGGACGGATTTTAACGAAACTTGGTACAATTATTCTTCATACTCCTGGACAGGTTATAGGATACTTTTCATCACGCTACAATCAATAGGAGCAGAGTAGTGAAGGGAAATTTTGGGGAAACGGGAGAAGTTACTCCATTTTTTAAGCTTCCGTCGCGTGTGCAGCCTTAATGGTTAAAGTTACATAGAAATCATGTATGACGGAAATATTCTACATAAAATTTCCAAAAAAATATCTTGCAACAGCATATGTCTATCTTTTATGGTTGACTCACAATAATACGTGTAACTCCTGATAGCTTAGCAGTTCGGAGCATTCTGATTATATTTGTTTACTCTTACGTACCTATATAATACTCTCACTCATCCCTAATTTAAGAAAGTTGACATTATTACCTATTCAATCATAAAAAGAAGGTATAGAAACACCAAAATTATAGATGAAATAAGCCGTCGCAAAACCATAGCAGCAAATAATTATCGCGTACTGTGCGCGGGCGAGGGCGCGTGGCCGGTGGCACGAGTTAGCTCTGCGAGATACTAACCTTCTACGTGAAAGAAATTTGATTTGATTGATTTGAAGTCGCGGGTTAAAGTTAGAGTTAGCCCAAAGAAACTATTCCACGCGAACGAAGTCGCTGGCAGAAGCTAGTCATTAATATAATCATTTATACTATAATAAGCTTTCTGTACCAAAGCTGACTTAACTCGTTCCTTAAATTTATTCATAGGCAATTCTAAGATATTTGTGGGGATTTTGTTATAAAATGTGCACCAAGTCCTAAAGTAAGTATGTATTTATTACATTATTGAAAATGATAAGTCATCAATGATAAATTCGCCTGAAGTCATTAACGTGGGTGTGTCAGTGCTGCGTATGTATGATAGGATAGATAGGCCAGGAAAACAACCAGCAAGGCTTGTCATTAATTGCGCAACATAAGCATTATTTAGGCAGATATTATTTCCTTATTTTTTGTTATGACTAATTTTGTTAATAGAGATAATGTGCATGTTATTCGGCATTTTTGTTATTTTCGATTAGATCACTGACAAGCGCTTGATAAGTACCATTGAATTAGTAATTATCAGCCTTTCCTGACGTAATGTTTATTTCCATCCAAGGCTGTCTATAGTCCGGTCCGTGTACGCCTACCTACCTACAGTGCATTGAAAGTGGGTACCGATTGCCGTTTGCGGTAGAGAGTTGTGATTGGCTCGCGGCGGAGGCCTGGCCGGGTGTGGCGAAACGTGTTCTTGTACATTCCGATGAAATACCACTTGATTTCTATGTTATCCAGGTCTAACAAAACTTGGATGAAGATAAATAATCTTTGAGTATAAAAAAATATCTGCATTTATCAATTGAATCTCTGGCTGACAATGCCAGTTGTACTTATTTCTCTGGCACGTGATGTTTGCATATTTCAAAAGATATGTACGTTTAAATTGGCTGAATCAAATGTAAACACTAACACAGATCGACAATCACGATTTTTTTAGTTAAGTATCTGGCGAGGTCGTTTGGTTGGTTGGCAATCACACTAATAATACAAAGTCTAGATAACTAGGAAGTTATTATAGCGCTACATTATTAATTAGATATTAAACCTACATAAAAATATGGTTTTTACGTAGGAAAAAAAACTAAAATGGAATGCAGTGTGGGTTTTTATGTAGAATAATATTAATAAGTAAGTGTACATAGTATATGTACCGATTATTATATAATAATAAGTATTTTTTACATTGACTTCTTATGGTGCTGCTGTGTATAAATAAGATGTATTTAGGTATACCTTCATCAACGAGTCTGGCGCCACTAACTGTTGATTACGACCCAGATCTTTAATTACTAGTTATCTAGTCTTCATATTCATCCTTAGAATAGGTACTGTCATTAATTCTATAGAAAGATTAATCTTAAGGTAATAAATTTATTCGCAGTGACTATAGCCTTGATAATATTCCACCTTATTTTATGGTAAGATTTGTTCTCATTGTTTATTAATTAAAATTTCATCCAAGTATTGTTGTGTTCTACAGTTGCTGTCTACCAACCAACTTTAGAAGCAATATGGTAGGTAGGTGTCTGTCTAGGTACGTTCCAAACATCTCAAGGCTTTCTACCTCTGCCTACTATCGCATATTAGCATCGATAAAGTTCAACCAATTTTCGTATTTTTATTGTATAAATTATTATTCTGAATTGGATGGCTAATCGCATTTGGCTCTTATCAAGTTATATATTTACCTACATGATTAGGTAGGTAAATTTTGATATAGTGGAACCTGATAACAGTATTTCCTCGTGTTTCAACCACATCCACCGAACTCGCTTTTGTTACATTATTCAAATCTATACCTATGTAGGTTCCTACTTAACGACGATCAACCGGTCACTTTATTTTACTTCTTCATGTCCGTATGATGCCCGGAACGGTTAGGCCACTTTATGTTATAGTTCTGTAAGTGGAATAGTGTATACGGGGATAAGTGTACCTAGAGCCTGTCCTTTGTCAAGCACTGGGCTATATTATTTGTACTGCTTTTTTTATAAACATCGGTTCAGTGGTTTTGGCGTGAAAGCATAAGAGACAAGACTATAAGGATTTATCAATTGGACTGACTCACTCACTATTAGTTACCAAATTTTCTAAATACATAAAAGCACAATGCTCTATATAGGTACCTACCTACCTATATAAAATAAGGTTTTTTTTTAAATGGATAGCTGGTGTTAGCCTCAGATGGCTTTTACACCGTTACGCAGACTTTCGATGAGCGCAGAGCGATGAGCGCTCTCAACCGAAGGAGAATTTAAGCGACAGCGCTGAGGGTGTCCCCTGCGGGACCGTGCCTCGGCTCAGGGCGTCGCTGGGGGAAGTGGGGACCCACTTGACTTTATGAAAAAAACGTTGGTACTTAGGTAAATTAATATAAACCGCCCCACAGGGTTCACCCACGTTCCCGATGACCTTCAATTTTCCCGGGATAAATTACTATGTACTACTTAGGCTACTGCCTATGTGCTATTCCAAAACATATTTTAATTCTGTGCCAAAAAAAGATCCCTTAAGCCGGTGTAGCGTGATAGGGATCTAGATGATATTTGGCACAGGGTTAAAAAGCCGGTATAGCGTGAAAGAGTAACAAAACATCCATCCATCCACATATTCTTACAAACTTTCACATTTATAATATTAGTACCCAGACAGCGCGAGTAGAAGCTTTTAATTAAATGTTCCAACACTTGCAGATATCGAGTAAGTAGGTACGTACCTACCAGGCTTGCCAGACGTCCCAATTTCTAATTTAAATCAAATTTTTAATGTCCCGCGCGGGACAGGTCCATTCCCGCTTTTCGGGAATACTCGACTCGGCACGAGTTCTTTATATTATTAAAGAGAAAAAGGATACTTTAAAATAAGTTAAATCTTCACATAAATAATTATTCTCTTATTGTAAGTTGCAATTTGTAATACTCATGCATTTTTTGAAACGCCATATTTTTCTAATGAATAAAACTTTTTTGATTTTGATTTCTGTTTTAATTTTATTTAAATTCAGAATTTTTTTTTTTACTCAACTATTTAACGATAGGGTAAATTTGATTAAAAAAACATATTTTTATTAAAATACAATTTCTATGGATATTTTTACTATCAATTGTCACATAAACGTAATTTGAATTCAAATAAAAAGATAAATATTCAAAAACTTTTGATTATTTACGATTATTTTACTATGTCCCGCTTTCGACGAAAGAGTCCCGCTTTTTTCACTTAAAAAAGTTCCAAAATCCCGACTTGGCCAAAAATATATCTGGCAACGCTGGTACCTACCTACTTACTAGCTTTCAAGTTCATTAATTTAACGTCCTAGACGAGTAAGATGCTAGGTGATAGATTTATAAGACTAGATGATAGGTAATTGAAAAATTAAAAATTAGCAAGAGTTGGATTCCTAGATAATAATATGGTAAATGGGAGGTACCTACGTCAAATGGTGGTGATGTAACCCGACTAACGTACCTACGTAACATTAGTCGGGTCGAAAGTGAATGACGTGATATAAGTTCAGGCAGTTCAGGTCACTGTCAATGAATGTGCGTTGCCTACATAATATCTAGTAATTATTATTGATTTGACATTGTCGCTGTCGATAATTGTAATGAATTGGTACGTGCATAGTCGTCCTCGTCGTCCAGTATTGAAGAGGGTAGTCGAGCCTCGTGTTTTCAAACGATAGGCATATTTATTTTAAATAAGGCTACCTGTGGTTTATAAAGTACTGTAAGATAACCATGGGCTCATATTGATAGACACCGTACGCTTTATATATTTATTTCACTTAAGTAGTAGATAGGTATGTAATCTTATTATTAAATATGACTTATAATTTAAACATGTACCTATATATTCATAAAATTAAACCATTTATTCTGGTTGATAATAAAATAGCATGAGAAAATAGAATCAGAGAATTAATTTGATACATATATTTAAATTGTATTATTGAGTGTTGAAGTTCAATATCGTTATGAAAAATAAACGTTCTTGAATTCTAAGGTTTAATATTAGATATATAATGAAATAATTACTTAATTATTATTAAACGCTACTGACGCAAAATAAAAGCTCGAATTGAACGTAGGTGCGATACGTGCAACATTCAATAGGTAGGATATCTTCTATATAGATATCTACTTTTTTTTTTTCAAGTAACATATCTAGTTATTAGCCCGTATAACTTGACATCTTATCATCTGTAGGTACCAGGTAGGTAGGTACTTTGTGATGTTTCTTAGTGTAAAAAATGGCAGCAGACGGGAAGCGATAACGTTTCAGACTACATGACGGTGAATAACTATGTTTACTTCCGTGATTTATTGCAGTCATTAGCTTCAGTGTAGTACTAGTACTCTAGCAATCCATAAAGTTGAACGACTAGTATGATGCTAGGCAACATTCGATACCAATGGATAATCATCATTAACACACACGACACGTACCTACCATGGAAATATGTTAAGTGGAAACCTACATGAGTGTGGGTTATGGTATTTAATACCAATAAGTGCAGGGAAATTACCGCGTATGCATCGGAATAGTTAACCACTTGAAATCATACTTATTATAAATTAAGCTTCTCATAATTCCGTTTATTATAAAATATAAAAATAAGCCAATAAATTAAACAATCTTATGCTTTTCAAAAATTTTCGAATAACATAAATTACCGAAATATTAGCTCAGCCGGTGGAAAGAGTATCTAAATTATTCTAAATACTGGAAATACATTAACCCCAATTAATCCCTTATTTTAAACATCCATGAAGTTTATTGTCATGTTTCTTGTATTTATGCATATCTATCAAGTATTTTTAAGCTTTGAAAATATAGTATTCAATAGCATACCTACAGCTTTTTTAATTACCTGTTATAAATTAATACTATTACAGAACACATCGAATCGAAAATCCCATTGGAATTTTATGAGGTAAATCATAAATTAAATCCATAATTTATAGAGGTATAAAACAAAATCACGTACCTACATCGCACGTCTTGTTCACGTCAGTAATGTATGTTTAAGTGAAGTGTTTAAGCAAGGCGACAGACGTGTCAGCACAAAACGATTACATAAGACGAAGGATCATCATTGTATAAATTTATAATCGTCGCTAGAAAATAAATGCAACACCTTCATTATTACGCCACATGCAGCATGTAACATAATGCTACGCTATTTTTAGTTACGTGTCGAACAACCTAATAATTCTCCATGTGTCTTATGCACTGCGTGTGAATAAGTAATTATTGTGAGTACCTATTAACATTATTAAACAATTATATTCTTGTGATTGCCGCTTGACAATCTGGAGGACTGGAGAATACAATTACAAAATGTTTAAAAAGTATTTTGCAAAATTATGTACTTACCTATATCTTACCTTCTGCGTAACTTAATACTGACAATAATGAAATGAAATACCTACATCTGCACTTCATAAAAAGGTTTTATTATATGTTCTTAAACAATCACGACAATATGGTACTCAGTATATTATATTTCATGAACCAAAGAACAAGCTGTACCTACACCGGCTACGCCTGATCATTAAATAATGAAGAACAACATAGGAACTTTATTTGCCCATGCGCTGTATCGACCACTCCTGCTGGCAGAGTGGACATCGGTTGTTCTGCTTCACCCACAGGGACATGCAGCAGAAGTGAAAGCTGTGGTTACACTCTCCCCATACCACAACGCAGTCTTGCTTGCCGTAAGAGTCTTTCTTGCTCTCCCCCTGACATCGCAGGCAGGCATCTGAAAGGAGAAAAGCTTCATAGAAATAATTTATATTAAGCTCTAAGATGACCACTGTAGTATTTTCTAGTAACTACTACTATAAAGTGCTTTTAGTTTATGTAAAATACAATAGCAACAAAGTCCTTAAGATTTCTCGAGAAGATTACATTATAAAAGCGGTGACCCTGGACTACCTTCACTTGTTGTTGGGGTGTTTAATAACATCCTGAGAATTGCCATAAAGACAAATAACCAGTAATTTATAAACAAACATGCTCTTGCGTGAATTTAAGCATCGTTGTATTAAACAATAAAAACTATGCTATTATTAATACGTTCCTGCAGAGTAGATACATAAAGTTCATAGGCTTAACATACACCTATCAATCACAATTAATGAAGCTATTTAAAAATAATTAATTATCAGTAGGGACATCTGAGATACACATTTGTAAACATTTTGATTGAAGATGATTATTAAGCATACGTAATTTATTAATCGAGATTACCTATGTTTTTGAACCGTTCTTTGATAACATCAATGCTGTCTAATGTTAAAAAATGTAATCCATGTGTCGTAGAATTTTGGTAACCTACTATTAAATCCCGTATAATTTTACCTAAGTTATACAAAGCTATACAAAGACAAGGTAAACTTTAATAATGTTGAATATTTTATAACTCAACTAATGTTTATTTTATTCATAGTACAGATAGAAACAAATGCTGGTATAATTAATTATGTGTCCATGTCACTCTTTTCATTTGTAGGTACCTTCCTATAGTGTTACCTACATGTTGTGGAATCTTCTTTTCTCAAGTAGGCCGCCGCTTATGTGAACCTTTAATGCCACTATACCAGGTATATATGATTGCAGATGGCCCTACGATTTTTATTTTACTACATACTTATTACCTTCACCAGGCAAATAATGCGAAGAATAGACGACGAAAGAAAGGTTTAATTCATGACATAACATTTCATTAGCTCCTGTAGCGGAGACCTACATATCCAAAAGCGATTCCTTTAAATTTGACAACCTACTTCTTTTTCTCCCTTTAGCAGCCGTCATAATTAATTTTAGCATCTCCAATAGCATTAGGTACTCCTACTAGGTTAGTCCTACTTACGATCTTCTCTGGATAGGAAAAAAACTAGTGCAAAAAATAATGTGAAAGATATTTTCGTCTTAAATGACACAGTTTGCGTGTTAGCTGATTAATTATTTAAAGACTTGATATAATCTATGTAGGTATAGTCCGGTGTTATTTTAGATGCTTTCTACAATGTAATTAGTAGGCATACACACACTTAGACTCTACAAACTGACCAATAATATTGATTAATTTATCCATATTATTTTTTATATACACTGCCGGGTACTAGTCTGCGTAACCTCGGTTTTTGCATCTTAAGTACCTACATATTATGCTTTCAAATAAGCATCCAATAATGAAAAAACGCTATATATAACTTAGCAATAGCACAGACGGCGAGGATTAGGCAGAAATTTGGCAACGTTTTATCCCAAATTCCAATGTTTCTATTAAGGAATCAATAAAAGTAGAAAAGCCCGATAGGAATGTAGTCGATGAATTCCCAACAATTTGGGACCGAGACGGTTTCTCGTTGGAAATATAACTGCAGTATTTTGGCTCTATGAAATGAACGGGAAATGCGTCAAACGCTCCAGCCTAAAATATCATATGGTAGATCCTATAATACCGGTAATACCCTAAAACAAGCTGCGTGCGGCTGTGGCGACTTTTATCTTTAATTAATTGAATGGGTAGGTACATAATATCAATCGGTATTAAAAGAAATAACTGAATCTGTTGTGTATTGCGGTCCAATCCTATCTGACACTCGACTCGGTCCTTATTGAGTTTTTTATGTAAGTAATGCCCAAAACCCAACATCATTTTACCAGTTTTATTGCCATGTTATTGCATTTTTTATATGGAAACAGACATTTAATTTGAGCGTTGTATTATAATTTAATGTAATATTTTGTGATAAAAATGATAATAAATTAATTATTATTTTGCAATGCCTTAAAAGCTATGTTTAAGTGACTTATATTCTACGATACCATTTGATCATGTCTACGTAAGTTGATTAATAAAATATGTTTATTTTGAATGTGAACCTGTAACTGTAACTATATAACCAAAAATGTAACTATATTTAACACAAAGACAAACGTCATCATTAATATCCATAGCAAAATTGTCATGACAATTGTGTATATGAATTATTATACTGTTTAACAAATATGGGTGTGGTGATTTTTTATAGCGACTATGTGACTTGCTAGGTGATATATATGAAGATTGACAAATTACAATGTATGCGACTCCGCCTCCAATCAAGTTCAATCACGGATCGCGTCAGTAGCAGCACTCGCGCACGTCAAACGTAGAGCTCTTATTTGTAACCTTTTCAATTTACAATGTCGACAAATAAGAATTGCGTGTACCAAATCACCTATATGAAAACACTCCCTTTTAACATTTAAGACTTACTGAAAAAATCGTTTTTCTTTTATCAGCTTGCATTTGGTCTCTGACCCGTCTGTAAAGGACGTTGCCGGAACCTAAAATGGAGCATGCTTGCCCAGAAGAAACATATTCACTCTAGCCTTGAAATCC
This sequence comes from Thyatira batis, assembly GCA_905147785.2. Lineage (NCBI taxonomy): Eukaryota > Metazoa > Arthropoda > Insecta > Lepidoptera > Drepanidae > Thyatira > Thyatira batis. The sequence continues at coordinate 6,983,243 of LR990487.1, forward strand.
ATAGATTGTAGGCATCAGGAAACACAGATAACAAAACAAAGTAAACACAGTTAGGTTATTATTATTGCAGAAGTATCTATATTTATATGATACGTTTTTAAGAAAAGTTTTTAAAAACACCAAAAAGTTCTCATTCGTCACTTAGCTACTATTTTATATTTTTAAATAGCCACATCTCGTTCTTCAATATCTCCGAATCAACTTATTTTACTTAGTTATTGTTTTTAGGACGGATATGTCGTATACTATACATACCATACAGCTTTCATACATGCATGCAGTCATTACTTCTTAGATGGTATTCAAGGAATAAATTTTAGATGTCAATTGGACCACAAATAAATATTTGAATTAGGGTGATAAAAGCACTTAACATGTGATCACTAGACTAGTGCAGTGTATAGCAGATTGACTAAAATTACCTTTGTCAATATTATGCTTTGTTAGGTTGCGAGTGTGAGGTTGGCTATGTAAAGAATTGTAATAATTAAATTCGATCCTATACAATTTCGAGAATTCCTCATGCCACCGGTATATCGTGTAGTTATTGATTAGGAAATAACATGTTTCGCCGACTATGGTTTTGGTGGTAACTAATGTAAAAATTTAGAGTCTGACAATAAGGTAAGTTGTTGTACGGGTCAACAATAATGAGGTGTGCCGCAAAGACCATCCTTGACCCTTTCTTTATTTATGCTCTAACATAGCCTTATTACCTGCAATGAAATATGTAAAAATGTTTTAGATAATGATTAATGGAATATAAATTAAAAAATTGCACTAGATCTTGTACAAACAAATTTATATCGTAATTTGAAAACCGAAACCAATACCTGCACGTGCGCCTGCACTAGTAGGTACATGCGAGTAAATTGAATGTCGATGGCACCTCGATTTACACTTTCACATATACACGATTACACAAATGTGTACATACAATGAGCATGTGTGAGTACAGAGTATGAATTACGAAAAACCTTGCAATGTGTGAGTGTTTGCCAGTTAATTCAGGTTCGTCAGTGGTGCTGAACCTTTTTGTAAATTTAGACAACTACATGTGTATTATCACTTACCAACATCATCTTCGTTTAACCAAATTAAGGTATAATAATAAACTGCCACATTTTTACTAGGTCAAGAAGCCAAATAGTTGAGTACATTTAAAGACCTATATACTTTCAATAAAATATCGCAATGGTACCGCGAAGGACCCAGAAACTGCGTAAACAATATTAAAACTTGATCGATAAATATGACTGAAAAAAAAACTGATACGTTCAAGAAAATAAAAGTTTACAACGTCTGTCTTGTCAGTTCGTTGTTTGGTTGGTGCAGTCTTCTTCCAGTACTTTTCTATAGGAACCTTGGCGCATATTTTATTCGAAACCCACAAATTAAACGTGCCTCATCTGACACATGTATTAAAAGTACTGGAGAATGTTTTTTTTGTGAATTGTGTTTATAGAATGTCGAACGTCGTCACGAGAGAGTTATAGGATCCCTTGGTGTTCGCGTTACTTAATTAGAAATGTATATATTTTTTAATCAGCTCGAGCAAAAAAATTATTTAATTTATGAGGAGTTTAAAATACAAATACATTATTTATTATATTTTTGCATGCGTTACATTGCTAAGGCCTTCCTTTTTAACAGTCACGCTTTATGATCCGACCGAGGCGGGAGCAATTGATGGTATAAAGTACCGTTGTACGATGGTACAACGAAATAGTACCAAAGAGATGTCTTTGATTTATACTGTTACTTGTAAATCGATTATTATACTGGATTACCAGGTAGTGGCAAATTTTTCAACTTACCTCGTCGTAAAGAGAAGAGTGTAATAATGCGCAAAAAAGTCGATGATAAAAACAGGTCCTCAGAATAAATGTATTCGGAGTTTATTTATTGGAATGCAAATCGATATAATTTATATTTCAGATTGAGACACATTGCATCTGCGTAATTATTTTCAAGTAGGTATTATTTGTTGAATACATACAAAGAAGGCCGTTTATTTTGTCAGTTAAATAGATCTAAATGCGGCTTGGCTTATGCGGCCGTAGGAGACTGAAGCAAAAGCCGTGGGAAAATATATAAGAGACAAGCTTACATTAACATTAATTCCACATTAATTGGTTCACTTCACAGCATCATTTCTGTAACGATAATGATGAATCCGGTTGTCAATGTTGTACTTATTGGTGATGTATTGCTGTTTAATGTGCATAAGTGGATTAATTGTTTGTAAACTGCACTATAAAATACGTAGTATAGGTACATCTGCCTGTACTTACTACACAAAGTTGATTATTTAATCCATGCACATAACAATAGGGTCAGACATCAAAGCAGTGGTACTTGCAAAGGAATATTTAATGATTCCCAACGAATATGTGAACCAGAAATAGGTACTAGCATCGATGTTTGATCGTTGCCATACCACCATGTGCAACAATATTATAGGAAATTAAGGATATTTTTGTAAATACCTACAGATAATTTAGAAATGTAGTGTAATTAAATATTTACCATCGAGCCAATCATATATTGAAAACCCACATTTAAAGTTTTAATAAGTAAAATATGTAGTTTTTTTGACACATAATTTTAGAGAACGTCCAATAACAAACATCAGATCTGACCTTGATTGGTATGCCTGTCTGTGAAGGACGCCTGCTGTTCGTTCTAGGCGGAAATTATAACTTTATTAACTGGTTAAATTGATTCTATGTTATATAATACAAATAACTCGACTGACCCTATCCTTGCATATTAACATATTACCTGCTCACATATAACAAAATTGCCGTGCATTTACGATAAGCAGCAATCTGAATCTCATTTATTTTTATAAATATAGTTACAGTTTGGTGTAATATAATTGATTACGCAAATTGGCTCAATAGGGCTAAAGACCAAAACGTAGTTTACAAGTTTTACAACCTATTCTCGAGAGTTTTTTTTTTCATCTCAAATAAAAATATATAATGGTGTCTCAACCAAACGCACACATAGCACAAACATAATATTGATTGATACTACTTGGAACATCTATGAAATCATGCATAGACAAGTGTCGTAACCTTTAATTAAGTATTGAAATTTACTATGGAAATAGACTATGGAAATTTTTAAACAGAAATTTATCTCAATTAATTTTTGATAAGATAAGACACTCCCAACTCAGACTAGACGCGTGATAATTTCGTCGGCATATGATTATAAAATGTTATCTTTTATCGTCTTGGAAAGGTACAACAAAATGTTACACGCATCAGGTATTTTCACAATAGCCGCAGTTAGAAGCTTAATAATAAATCCATAGTATAGAACATCCATTGTAAATGCACTTAGAGCGAGGATTTGGGGTGTTTCTCTTTAAAGTTGCATTATACTGAGTTATCATAGACCTAAAAATTACACTGCCCACATTAAGTCTTGTAGAGCTCCGTTGTGGGAAATTTATACGACATTTCAGTACTTAACGAACCGATGTTTGTTACTATGCAATTATGTCATATCCTGCATTGTAATGATGAAAATAAATATGACTGATTGATGAAGAAAGTTTCATAACAATTTTTAAATGTTTAAAATGAAATGAATAGAAAGCACGATATCAGCAGCATCTTACATTACATAGCATTCAAGTCTGTCAGTTTGCAGGATTTACCAATTTATCGTTTAATATCAGACAGACCGGTTGGCTTCGTGGTTAGTGACCCTGACTTTCAAGCGCCGGTCGTGTTTTCGAATTCCACCCAGGATAAACATTGGTATGCATGAATATGTCTGTTTGTTCTGTGTCTGAATGTAAATACATATCTATATTTATACAGTTCTATAAGTTGTACAAAATGGGATTATTCAGGATGAAACCGTTGGCGGGCCTAATGATGCAATAGCGCAGCACGAACATTCGAACTGGCACGTCCACAGATATTTTCGTTGCGGTTTTTGTTGAATCATCTATGACGCGCTGTTTGTTGTATAAAGTTGGCCGTGTGGGTGTGGTGTAGTGTGTCCAGGCGTGACGTGAGTTTACGTACAAGTGTGTGTTCGAGCTGCGTGTCGGACGCACCAAGGCGCACGCTCAAAGCTTTCGGGATTGCCTACCTATAGCAAGCCAGACAGCTGTAACCAAACGCACGTGACCCGATGCACGCGCTCATATAATTACTTTTAGACAATTTAATTTTAAACCATAATGTGCTGGTTTAGGAGCTGCATATTTAAAACGAAATTATTGATTAATTCTTCCTAAATACTTCTCATTCTCTACACTACTCTTTGACATTTCCTTCTTAGTTAAAATAGGTAACTGTTATTTTAGTTTGTAATACCAATTGGTGTTTCAGTGTCAGGTTACTCATTCTTCCGCTCTGACTTTAAATTAATCTTGCATAGGTCTTAACAATTTTTTACAGCTTGTATCTGTACATAAGCACAAGAAGAAATTACAGGTGTGACGTAAATCCAGCGACTAAACTCTTATCTCACAATAAAGGTATTTCGTCAGCCTGGTGATTCATTTAGGATATATTGCAGTACGCACCTAGGTAAGTTCTAAATATAACATCAAATTAAAGTTTAAGCTCAGTTAATTTCCTTCGTTGGTCATTTTCAGTTTCGGGTCTCAATACTTTATGAAGGTCAAGCTACTTTAGTTAGGTACTTCTTGTTCACTTAGCTACGTTTTTTAGTTGTAATGTAACAAACAAAACGATCCATTTATTAAGTTAATACATGATATAATACGTACACGTCATAGTTAACCTTGACAAGATGAACAAAATTGTTGTCATGAGATTTTCGTAGGTATACCTATATTGCCAAGTAATCGTCTCGCTGGCCGGCAACTAACGCCTTCATTGAATCCAATCAAGCAAGTCAGAATGCGTTTAACAAAGCGGTTATCGTGCGGCTTGATGACGTGAGCGACCCGCCTACAATTGTCGAATATATCTACTTACATCTTACCCTCTATATGATCCTATAGTACCTATATTGTATACCTACATAAAACGTACAAATGATAGGTATATACCGCAAAACGCATTACCACATTTACCACCAATCTAGAGTTCATATCCAACCAACCAACGCGATGTTTAGACTTAGTAACGTATCGTTTTTAAAATACAAACAATTATGTAAATATCAGTATAATAGCTAGAAACGTTTAGCTGTAAGTAATATATTATTTTTCTATTGTTTGTAAGTATTTGCATCACAAAGAACATCTACGTATTAGAGTTTATTTGTAGTGTATTCAGACGATCGGTAAGCATGTGAGCGACACACCCCCAGCCAGACATTCGCAGACGAGAAAGGCATACAAGGTCGGCTAAGCAGGACTGCAAGTACCTACAGAGGCCAGCAGACTGGCTCAAAGTAAACAAACGAATGCCTGGTAGTTAGTTGGTTTGGTACCCGACTGATAACAAATGCTATTTATGTTTGGTATACTTTTTTATATAATTTATTATATCCTGGGACATTCCAATAGCGGTGGTTAAATTGGAAATATACATTCATCTTTCAGTATTAGATAAATTTAACCTTCAGCTAGTATTAAAGTTTTCGAAAACGATCACAAACCTACAAATACTTATGTAATTGGCAAATAAATAAAATAACGTCTGGAAATAACATTCGTAATACATAGTTGAGTTCTTACTGCAACATCGAGTTTCCGTTATAGGTACACCGATCAACTAAGTAATTATCGTAGGTAGGTAATTAGGGGCCTGAAATGTTCCACTTTGTTTGATCACATTTGTAGGTAGTAGGTCACATTTCCAATTATTAAGTATTTCAAGTAAAAAATAAAGTTTGGTACGATTTATTATCTCTACTATGCTGATTCTGACAAAATAATTCAGGTGTAACAACGAAAAGATTACTTTACAAAAAAAATTACACGAAGTTAGGTCGTAGGAACTAGCACGCATCCACATCCACTCACACGTGTGTGATCATTATACACCGATTGGCGGGGCGTGGGAGGCGTGGGGGGCGTGGGGGGCAGGTGCCGCGCGCCGCCACGCCGCCACGCCGCGCCGCGCGCCTCCGCCGCCGCCGCCGCCACCACTGCCAACCTTTCTATATAAAACATTGCGCTGCCATCTGCAAGTTTCAATAGATAACTTGAACTCTGAAGAATTCGGTACGCGCTGCAAACGTTTTCGATTGTTGTGCATACTTTTAAAGTTGAATATTGTGTATGTACTTTTGAAGGATTGTAGTGGCAAATATTTACAAATATAATATTTTTGTGGACAAAAACTAAACAGTAGCAAAATAACAGTAAAAAAGACATAAATACAGAAAAAAAACTGTGTCAAATCGCTGTCGTCGTTTACCGCTTGCGGACGAACTGAAACTTTTGCTGAACATCCCAGAGTTGAAAACCAAGTGATGGGTACTGTTAACCGGTAATAATCGCGATCCTGGATTATATAAATCTGCTGGAGTTCAGACAAAATACAGCGATACCAAGTGTTAATTTTCATAAACATTATCATTTTGACGTTCCTTGATAAGTGAATATAAACTTATAACAAGTATTCAATCAAGACCACAAGATGAGCTTCAACAATAAGAACAACCCCAATGCCATGGGGAAGATTATGGGATACCTCAAGCAACTTTCCACAGAAATGGTAAGTAAGCATAGCTTCCAGCATAAATAGGTACTTGTTAAGACTTGTATGCTTTAACTAGTTTGTCTTTACGGAGTCTGGTGTCTATATAGGTATAACAAGCGTTTCGATTGACCGGATGGTGTTTATTAGTAAACATTTCGTAATTCATCATTAGGAGATTTTTAGTACGCAAGCCCAAAACATATTAGATGTTCTTAGTAAATTAAACTTTGCCTCAATAACAGGAAGCACATTACGAAATTTAAAACTAGGTTACCTAACTAACTAGGCGCTTATGCTGTAATCTGAGGTCAACAAATAACATTTAGAGAAGAAAAAAATTGCAGTAGAACCTTCGCGAATATTCTATGTAAATCAGTGATGCTGCTTGCGGACTGCCATCGTCGGCTGGCGGATAGGCAACTCTTCTGCTGCTCTACACATAGCCACGAAGAAGAGTCTGCACCTATATCTTGATTTTCAAGAATGGTATTAATATACCTTAATTAATTAATTATTTGGTTTAAATCGATACAACAGATGCAATCAAGGTCGAGAAGGTGGTCAGCCGCGTCGCGGCGTCAATACTATAATATATTATTTATGTCTGCGCTGAAATTACTTTCCATTTTGAACGGTCATCGCTCGTTATGGCTTTACAATCAAGTGTGGAATATATGCACATGATAGCTAGTATAAATTCCCTGAAATACAAAACAGGATAATTTAACGAATTGTTGAACGATATTCGTAACAGTAGGTAAATGTGATAAGTTTTATTTATTTCGTTAAATTTGGTGTTCATTGACAAATAATAATAAAATCGATTCTATATGGTATAAGGTATATTAGCAACGGTATAAGGTATCCTATATAAGTATATCCTGATGGAAATTAGGCACTCACTCCACTTCAAACATTTACATATTTATGGGAATTATTTACTAAGTTTCTTTTTAGGTGAACCACAATGTTCGTAAGGTACCTACTGAAAATATTAGATTTGGAAGGAGGTTGATATCGGTCCGCGGTGTAATGAAAGGAGACTTTCAGCACTAGCGCTGCCTTTGCATAACCTCAAACTGTTTAACCGCAAGGGTTTACTAGCTCACGGAGTTGTTAACCGTAGCTTGTATAGATGGCGCTTACTGCTTAGTCCCCTTTGCGACTTAATAGATGGCGCTAAAATGAAATGCCTTCATTTCTAAAGCTTATATAAAATTAATTCACTTCAAGTTAACTATTTGGTAATTAACTTATCATCCTACTTAAATCATATACAAAAAATCAGTAACTTCGTGAGATTCAGTTTGTTTTAACTTTAATAAAGGGTTACACCTTTTGATATGACCCAGACATCACAAACATGTGCCACTATTTGGAGAAAACAGCTTCCTATTTTTTTTCAATTGAAATTTAATATTTGGATTTTATTTCAATTTAATACCTAGTAGAAGGTATAAAGAAGGAAAAGCAATTGTGACACATCGCACCATTCGCACCGCGTGCCTACAACTTATTTGGTTGGATCCCTTCAATAACGAGTACAATAACAAGAAACGATCGATTTAGCACTTCCACAAATACCATATAGAGACGATTTTATCTATAAAGCAATCAAATGAGCTGCCCAAGCCAGACACCCCTAGTCCTTAGCGTCTTTCTTGCGTCATTATATCCATACCCCTATGAAGGTACACGGATATTAGTTTCTGATGATCTTCATGACCTTTTTTTGCTCATTCTTATAAGTACATAATAAACGGCTAAGTTGCATTGTTTTATTAGATCTCCGAAAATACTCATCCAATTTAAATATGCCCATAGATATTCCAGGAAACATTAAATATCTCAAGAATGTGGGTTTATGTTCCGAATCTCGTATTAATTGATGTTATTGATATAGATGATATGCAAATAGCAAATAGGGGTATTCATATCTATAAAACACGTGACGGTTACTCCTTGACCTCTTATAATATAGTTATATAGTACGAGAATATACCGAAGAATTAAATATGATATTCTGAGATTTTCCGAGAAAACATTGTTATAATGACGTGTATACTGATATCGTAGACTGATATGTCAAAAAATATCAATATACCTTTAGACAATTCCATTAAATGTATGAATAACGTTTTGTTGTTGTAAACTTGTATTGATAGTAATTGATTGATACGTGGTTTGATATGTCGAAATAGTGACAGTTATTGTCATGCTTTATCAACAAACTATTGCAAAAAACTACAATACATTTAAAAATGAATTCGAGGTAACTAAAGTGAACACAAATTATTGTGTGGATTATTTAATACTGAATCATACTACTGTAAAAATATTATGATTATATTTCTGCAGAATGTTCCAAAATAATTAACAATGCCCCCATCCGATCATAAATTTCACAGTGCTACAAAACAGTGTTACAAAGAACCATTCGTTACAGGTACGACAACTAAAGAAAATGTTTATATAAAATATTTTATAAACATCTGCTGTGCTATTCTATAATCAAACTTTACTCCGAGCTCACGCAAACGATATTGTCCGTCTCACTTGTTACCTCTGCATTTGCATCAGAGGTCCGCTCTCACGTGTTTCTCTAAGTGATAACATGGTTGAAATTTGGTATCTGAATAGCATGGCTGTACAAGTTATAGACAATCACCCACCCGATAACGTCAAGAGAATCAAACATGAATATCAGTGTTGTCTGTACTAAGTACATAGACTACCCCTTCATAAGTCAGTTATATTTTTGCTAGACCAGACGTGGTGTCCAGAACAGGAATCGAATGTGTGATCCGGGTCAGGGTGGGCTTTACGCATATCTTTAGGTTATCTATAACATGCATTGGCCATATGACAGACAGTGGTCAGTAAGCGTACTTAATTGTGTTTTCTTGATCTGACCTACGACTCCCGCAGTTCATAATTCTTATCGTCTTGACTGAGTTACGCACATTAGATAGCGGATATAATAAATGGGTGTGTTTGAGGATGATTACTTCAGTATCGAATGTCCAGTGTGTTTGACTGACCAGTCCATATTAGATAAATTAATAATTCTAGTCGTATCGAAACTAAGGAGACTACAATTGATTGGTTAGAGAACTAACTGCGCTGTGCGTAATTATGATAAATTGATTAACTATGTGATACTCAAATGTTCTCAATAAATGTTTCAGGGTGGGGAGCAAAGCCGCCGTGGACAAAGTGACGAAGAGCGGTTGTACCGAGCTCGTGGACCCAAGTACGCGCGGGTACCGTCTCGAGCAACGCTCTCAGCGTCAACAACCTGCACCTCTCTTGCAACATCGTGTGGTTCACAGGGCAATCTTGAGCCTAACTATCCACCAATCCCCGAAAACGTTTCCACAGAAAGTAGCAGTGAGGACGAACAGGACTCCTTTGAAAATACGAGACGTCATTTCCAGCAACTTCGTCAGATCAGTTTAGGAAACGAATTTAAATACAAAATGGAGATGGAGATTAAAAGCGCTAAGGAGGATAACTTGCGGAATTCCATTCCCTTTGTAAAACAACTAAGCACAGACAGCAATAAAGTTAAAACTGATTACACTATCAATGGCGAGGCACCGCCATTCCGAGCATCAACACAGCCGCTCTACCTATGGACACAGGTATGTTTTTGCTAACTAAGGAAACATAAAACCAGAAAATATTTGTTTAATCTCCTGCTGAATTTACATTAAAAAGCTCTGCACTCAGTAATCGTTTGGATAACGTACTGACTTGCTATGAATTTGTCGTACGTTACAACTAGTGTTGCTTTTTATATCTAGACTAGATGCCTCCGCGCGGTTTTACCCGCGTAATTCCCGTTCCCGTGGGAATACAGGGATAAAATATAGCCTATGTTACTCAGTGATAATGTAGCTTTCTAATGAAAACAGATAAAATCGGTCCAGTACTTTTTGAGTTTATTCGTTACATACAAAAATACAAATCTTTCCTCTTTATAATATTAGTGTAGAAAAAATAAGTTTGCACAATTTTGAAACAAAGTAGAATGATATTTTTATAAGAAGTACCATAGTTTTTGTCACAATATTGTAAGTCTTGACATTTACTGAGAAATTCTATACTTGATAGTTAACTTATAATTATAATATGTTGAAAGTCGTATGCAAAGCCATTAACAGCTGATTCTATGCCAAAATATATATATTTTTTTCTATGAATAAAATTGGTTCAAAGAATCTCTGATGTATCTTGATTAAATGGTCCGTATACGCCGGCGGTCATTTAACCGCTCGTGAGCGTATGCTCTTGTTCATACAGAAGTGAAATTACTGCCATTCCTATGATGAATGTCAATATGTCATAAAGTTCTATGTACATACTTAATGCTGGTTATATGTTTGGCATGAGTACATAATAAAACTGTTACGCCCCCAGAACCTTACAGTTTCTGGACGTAGTTCGCACCACTTCGTAGCCGAAACAGTTCTTATAAAAGTTGTTGATAAAAAATGGCTTTTGATCAAATTATTAATCAAGTATATATACTTAATGCATACAGAAATTTCTAATGGATTTGTTTGAATAATCTATAATATTGACTGACGTTTTTTTGTTATTGTTACAGATTTTAGCTGCTTTTGCTGTCTCTATGGGATCACTGATCGTAGGCTTTTCGTCTGGATATACGTCACCTGCTTTACCCAAAATGAATGCAACACTAGCAATTACTGATGAAGAGGTAAAAAATAATTTTATTATGTTTATTCTTAGAATTGAGCAAAATACACCATTCTTTAAAATAATCATGCCAAGTAGAGGTGAAAATTATAATGTACCTAACTACCCAAGTATTTCTTTACATACTTTATTGATTAATTTATTATTTCATTTTATATTTTTAACACAATTTTCATGTGTTTTTAATAAGCTGATAGTGTTTATAAGCTCAACAATTACGTAATAAGTATATTTATCTAAAGTAAGATCTAAACATATCTAACTTAAGCTCAAGCGATTTGTGTATGATTGGTTGGTTTAGCTATTTTAATTACAGTTATTTTGGTGCCGTTTTAATAAAGCTTATAGCTGTACCAAAGTTCATCAAAATCGGTTTAATGGTTTAGCCGTGAAAACGTAACAGACTAACAGACAGAGTTACTTTTGCATTTATATCTAATATTAGTAGACTAGAATTACTACCTAAAATAAAATTGATATATTACTTGTAAGTATTTGGTGTTTTGAAACTAATAATCAATTTATCTTGTTTCAGGGTAGCTGGATTGGAGGACTTATGCCTCTGGCAGCGTTAGTAGGTGGCATCTCTGGTGGTCCACTTATTGAGTATATTGGAAGACGACTGACTATAACAGTTACCGCAGTACCTTTCTTTGCCGGCTGGATGTTGATTGCGAATGCACCAAGCGTGTATATGGTACTTGCTGGACGTGGACTTTGCGGGCTTTGTGTCGGAATTCTATCACTGGCATTCCCCGTTTACCTTGGAGAGACATTACAACCGGAAGTCCGAGGTGCTCTTGGATTATTACCGACAGCTTTTGGTAACACTGGAATTCTTCTTGCGTTCTTCGTTGGCAGCTATTTGGATTGGACACACTTAGCATTCTTTGGAGCTGCACTTCCTGTTCCATTCTTTCTGCTCATGCTCTTAGCTCCTGAGACCCCACGGTGGTACTTCACAAAAGGACGTGTCGAAGACGCCCGTAAGGCACTTCAATGGCTTAGAGGTAAAAACGTTAATATTGATAAGGAAATTAGAGACCTGACGCGTAGTCAAGCAGATTCAGACAGACAAGGTGGAAACGCTATCGGACAACTGTTTTCCGTTAAATATTTACCAGCTGTTCTCATATCTCTTGGACTTATGCTGTTTCAACAATTAACCGGAATCAATGCAGTAATATTCTACGCCGCGACAATATTCAAGATGTCTGGAAGTACCGTTGACGAAAATTTGGCGAGTATAATCATCGGTCTGGTAAACTTCGTATCGACATTCTTGGCGACAGCTTTAATAGATCGTCTGGGACGTAAAATGTTGTTGTATATTTCATCAGTTTCAATGATAACAACTTTAGTGACTCTGGGGGCTTACTTTTATTTAAGAGAAGTCAAAGCAGAAATTGTCAACAGTTGTGGATGGTTGCCACTGGCTTGCCTTGTGATATATGTGCTCGGATTTTCTATCGGTTTCGGTCCGATACCGTGGCTTATGTTGGGAGAAATATTGCCGTCAAAGATAAGAGGCACAGCTGCTTCGCTAGCAACCGGTTTCAATTGGACATGCACCTTCATAGTTACTAAGACATTCCAAAATATAATTACTGCCATCAATATGTCTGGAACTTTCTGGTTATTTGCTGTAATTTGCATATTTGGATTATTCTTCGTAATATTTTTCGTACCAGAGACTCGTGGAAAAAGTCTAGAGGAAATTGAATTAAGATTGACTGGCAGGTCTCGAAAAATTAGAAATAGCGCTAATAAACAACCACAAAATGGCTGTTAATACTTGAAGCGCTCTGAAATGGAGTAGGTACGTAAATAAAATGTACATTCCGAAAAGCTATCGCGCCGCGTTAGTAGAGCCTTAAATATGGCCCGAGTTTGGGTAAAAAGGAGAGTAAGCAAAACGCTGAATATTCAGTGTATAAGTACTGAAGACTGATTGGGAATGTAGCCATAGATTCTCATATATAGACGTAGGTGTTTGTAATTTGAATACAAATGCTAGGTATGCATTGTAATACAAGTTCCTCTAGTATTAGTTATAAATTATAGTAGAGCTACGATTTTCGTCTATCGCTATTGTTTAGTATATACAACATGGTACTTTAATAGTTTTTACTTGTTGGATCTGTTTTAAAGACTCACTAGTGAAATACTTGTCAATGTGTTTTTTTTACGGTTATGGTATTTGAAACAAACTTGAAAGTATTGATTGTTATATATGTATAGTACAACATCATAAATTAACAACGAAATGTTTAAATGCTAACATTAACTCTAGTTGTGATTAAACTTACCGTAAATTGAAACTATTTTCTATCAAAAATGTATTGACTCGAGAACGATTTAGTTCAGACAGTTGGTTGGAATGAAGAGTTGATGGTAAGGCCCCAGACCTGAAATATTCATAAGTCGTATACCTATATAATAGTCATAATACGTTCCTACTTGGTACTAAATGTTGCCTGTCACCTTGCGAATTAATCTGTGAAATGTTATAATGGGTGTCAGGACCACTCTTAACATTTTAATGTTTTTTTGACGAAATGTTTTTCTGTCAAATAAAATTGATTATATTATGGATCTGTAATTACTATTTTGATCATGACAAATAGTTTATATTTAGATACTTTTGTGACCAAAAGATTAATTTAAGTGATTTATTAACAGGTATCTTGATTAAAACATGCAATTAAATATTATATGAATCCGTATTTTCCGGAAACAATATTTATTATAAATTATTTCTTAATTAAATTAAATATTTTATGACGCATTACGGTATTTTATATATTTTCCTAACGTCGAACCCTTTCCTCTGATGCCAAACCAAACTAAGCAGGGTTTGTATTGGTAACTAGATAGCTGATATATTAAGTATACTACCTACTTTTAAATACATACTTACCGTTTATTTACATCCGGACACAGTACATACTAACAGACATTGAAGCACAAAAATATATGTTCCGGGTGGAAATTAAATACCACCGAATTGAAAGTCTGGTTCGGTAACCATAAAACCTAATTAACATTATTTCTGTTTTGACGATTAAATACATTATATTGGTTTACGAGGAAGACTAATAAACAAAGTAACTTTATATACCTTAATAAATGTATATTACAATAATAGATGTACATTATACTAACCAATGTAGAATGATCAAAATTAATTATGTAGGTACTTATTAGTGTATAGGTCCAAAAATATATAGACTCTAGAAACGAGATCAAATACCTAACCCATATTAATTTTGTCTCAATAAATGCATTCAACCTTTGACCAGTAAAGTAGCAATAGTAAGGAATAGTAGCAATTAAATAAATAAATAAGAATACTGGAATAATTCCAAGACTGATAATGAACAAAAGATAGAAATAATACTCTCAAACATGATTGTAGAATTGCAGTAAGAAAAATGCAGGCGTTTATTCAACAAAAAATAAGGAAATAACCAAATATATAAAATTAAATAGTTGTAATAAGTATTTGTTGGAAAGGTTACATATGTACATTTTACAATTCAGACCATACTGCTTTGTTTTTAAAGGGGCTAGTCTCAGATAGCTTTTACACCCGTACTTATGCGGACTGAGACCAAGAAACTGCTGTTTTATTACGTGCACAGTGCACATAATCTCGGAACGGATTATTGCTCAACTCAAAGTGTAGGCGCAACTCAACCTCAAGAAGATATGAAAAAAACATAAGTAGTTTGTTTGTTTTGATGTTTGTCATTTAATCAGGCTCTAAAGGATGAACAGACCTGGCTGAAATTTAGTTCAGGTATATATTATAGCCGGGAATAAGACATAGGCTACATTTTATTTTTATCCCTGATGCATGATTACTTTTGATCGCGATAACAGACATCCAAGCGGGCGAAGCCGCTGGCATTATCCAGTATGTAATAAATTAATAACTTTTTCGAAATAGTTTCCAAAGTATACTATACGGTATATTATTCAATACTAGTCTTCCTACATAGTATTTATTTATTTAACTATGTAGGAATTGTTATTGTGATCGTAAGTCAGCCATGTGCAATGTAACACGTGTTATTAACGATTGTATCTATAGATTTTGTTTACCAAAAGATCGTCATAGACAATATTCACAAACACAACGTATGTAAGGCATATAGATAGGTAAATGATAATCATCCTGATTTTACAGTTTAACCCATACACATGCGTACCCACATAGATGGTTATAGTTTAGCTGCATTTTTTTTTATTATCTATGTATACTGCCTAGAAAGACGAATTAAATTAGAAACCAATAGGAATAAAAAAAAATACCTTATAATATTTTATATTTATGTATATACCTACCGGGATTTTATCCTTTTTTACGGGGAATAATGTAATGTGTCCAAAAGTAGTGTGTTATTTCAGATGTTATGCTATTTCGGCGCTAGATTTCATCCAATCTCGTGAGCCGCTCTGACGTAAAAAAGTAACAAACGTCCACAACAAACTATCTCATGTATAATATAAGTAGGATATACCTAAATTATGTTGATTACAAATCGCTTTTTTTAGGTATTAATTATACGTTTGTTTGAGTAGCCGGTATCTCGGATCTATTGTTGCAAGCGCAATTTATAACGAAATAACTGAATTCGAAAAAATACTTCAGGGAGCACATCCTATTACCGCTGCTATAGCGCAAATTAGTATGTTGGCGTAATGAGGACTTTCAAAATTCAAGCCTGAAATGTAGAATAAATGGGAAAATCACGATAATTTTTTTTTAACCCTTATGTTATGTTCATTACGCGGAGTACAATCATGAAATTCATAACTATTGGGAAGATATATTTTTCTTACGAAAATAATGGGTTGACAAAATTTGTTACGGCGGGCGTATTACTTATCTACTCGTATCTTTACTGAGATATTTTTTATATTATCAACATTAATAGTATTTATTAGATTGGTTGCCAAACAAATGACGAGAGATGGTTTTTTACGTTACTTTGAGGATGCTGTTTTGAATTGCACAGCCTCGGATGCCAATTAGTTTGGTCAATCAATTTGTGCTGGTATAAATCGCGGCATGCGTGGCGAGATGTTCATTTCTTCAGTAACTCATGTGTGATACACATTGTGTGACAATTTTCACAATATAAATTTGTGTGCCGTGCAATTTTAAGCGATAGTTGAAATAGGAAAAAAATCATCATGAAAGTTTTAATGAGAGCTGACACTCATTATAGTATTGCAGTGAGAACATGTGAATATGGGACGCCAAAATATACTTTTTCACAGGTGGGACAATTGTATTGACTAGTTTATAATTCTTAAATTCATTAATATAAAGATGTTTTCTTTCGAAGAAATATAATAAACATTCCAGCAGTTGCCAATTGACGTCAATTAATTAAAGTAGACACTCACTAAATCATACGGCGTATTTCCAGTCAATTTTATGTATGCTCAAAATTTGCTAGTATTGTAATACAAATGTGATGTATAATTTAGCATTAGGCAAGTTGGCGATACTGCATTTTAAACGAAATGAGAATGGGCGTGAAAATATAGAAAATAAAATTACTTACTTAAAATTCTTCAATGCCAGAATTATTAAAACAGGGTTTTATAGCATATAAGTAACACTTAATTGACGGCCAAGGAAATAAATCAAATTAAAATTTGTTCAGGTTATAAGCGAATTATGTGAGATGGTTATAGCAAGTTTAGTAAGAACTAGGTTTCAAATAGAATTATTATATTCTATATACATAATAATAATAATAAACAAGTTTGCAAACAAACATATCTACATTCGGACAAGATTTAGGTTGACAATCGAGTAAAAACAGACAGGGCATGAAATAATGGTGCGCGAGTTAATTGAGTACAAAGTTCTATATAGGTATTTATGAAAGATTTTAAAGCAATTACTTTGTAGCAATTTCTCTCTTGTTCTTTAACGGGCTGGACCACGAGACAAAATTAATAAGTAGGTCGATATCTAAGTATATTTATTTCTATGATTTCGTATCAAAATTGTAAATGGATACGTAAAGAGAGAATAGAAAGAGCTTAGGTTGCCATTACGTATAACCCTATCTATCTATGCTATGCTATATTAAAAATGAAATGTGTAACTACGGCAGGGTCAATGCCTTAGTTGAAACATTTGCGCACATTTACATGTTTTCCCTTTTTAGGTATACTTTACGAGCTTCCGTCCCGCTGTTTCACCCGAGTTTCCGTGGTACCTTCGACAAGTTCTATTCTATGTATTAAACATCATCAAAAAGTTTAGCCGTGAAGACGTAACAGACACAGAAAGACAAGAGTTACTTTGGCATTGAAATATTAGTAGTGATATTTAACAAAAAGTAGACCGTTGTAAATAAAAAAAAATAATTCGGAGAAAATGTTTTTAATTTTATTATCACTATTTAGGTTGTTTTTGACAAACTGACTTTAGATAGTTTATTTAACACCCTCCTAACTTTTCCATTAAAATTTAATCAATTGATCATGAATTAATATCACACAATTGATTTATTTACTACGAGGATACGTAAGTGGTCACAATCAGAGTCGATGATTGCTTAAATTAATCGTAGGCGGCTCGCGTCGTGTCGCGGCGCACACACCTCCTGACATTATAGCGTCATATTTATACTACAATATTGGCTACTGTTAAATGAAAACAATTGGTAGGAACAGCTGCTGTGATACTAACAATTGATGCAAACTCAACTAAAACAGTAGGTACCTACTCCTTTAGTAAATTCACTTCTTTACCATTGCAGGTTTTAGCAGCAGTTGCAGTTTCTATGGGTTCGATGATAATAGGCTTCTCAGCTGCATACACATCACCAGCCCTTATCACAATGCAAAATAGTACAGTTATAACAGTCTCAAATGAACAGGTAAATACCTAAAATATATAAATCTAGATACTAAGTCATTACGATTTGATATTCATATTTATAGATTAATTATAACCTGAGGGCTTACTCCCGACGCTTTCGAGAAACGAGTTCGAATCGAATAAATGTCATTTCATACATTTTTGATAGCGATTCTAGCGCACGATCGTGCGGTGACACTTTTTGGAACTAACTTTGATCAAGAATTTCGTTACAATCGAAACCGAATCGAAAAGTCCGTACTCCTGGCACTATTTGACATTTGTGAATAAAATGGCGGGAACGACTTTAAACGTCAAAATACACGATCAGTAAAAAGGTACTTTTTCAGGATCGAGTTATCACATCAAGGATAAATTTATCTAATCTAAAAAATTACATCTAATGTACAAGATTTCGTTTTAGAAAAAAATAAGGAATTGAATATTTATTTATTTCTGTAGAAACGAACCACACACAACTTATTTTATAATTCTGAAACGTCAAACAACGTAACCGATCGAAAACATGTCAATCTTAGCCATGGCCATCTTGATTTTTTTTCGTATTGGTTCGGGATTAACCAATAGGAGTTCATGATGTAATTTTTTGGTTCAGGATTAACCAATAGGAGCTCAAATTGAAATCAAAACAAAATCAAATTCGAATCGTTTTCGGGAGTAAGCCCTCTGTACGTGCAACCATAAACAATGCATTATATGTAGGTATGTACGATAATAAAAAAAAAACTATCCCTAGGTTGTCTGTCAGATATCGCTTCAGCGATAAGGCGCTTGAATTGTTTGATGGTATTAATTATTATTGTTAGGGTTTTGTACCAAACGGTACCAAAACAAAACGATTTTGGTGAGATCATCTCACCGCTTCAGTAAATGAAATGTAAAATAATAATAATATATGTTTATCAACAGGCTAGCTGGATAAGCAGCCTGATGCCATTAGCTGCGCTTGCAGGGGGCGTTCTCGGTGGTCCACTCGTGGACTACATAGGTCGACGGAGAACCATTCTGTTCATTGCACCGCCTTTCTTCATTGGTTGGGTTCTAATTGCCACCGCAAAAGTTGTTCATCTAGTATTTTTAGGTCGTGCTGTATGCGGTTTGTGCGTTGGTATTGGTTCACTGGCTTTCCCAGTATATCTGGGTGAAACAATTCAACCTGAAGTTCGTGGTACATTAGGGTTATTTCCCACGGCGATAGGAAATATTGGTATTTTGATTTGTTACACGGCCGGTAAATATCTAGATTGGTCTCAACTTGCGTATCTTGGTGCCGCTTTACCTATACCATTCTTTATTTTAATGCTAATGATCCCTGAAACACCACGTTGGTATATATCACGAGGTCGCACGGACGAAGCTAGGAAAGCACTTCAATGGCTCAGAGGAAGTAACACCAAAATCGATAATGAAATGCGTGACATAGCTCTATCTGATGCCGAGGCCCAAGATGATACAAGTCTCAAAGAACTTTTTACAATGAAATACATGAAATCTATTCTCATTTTACTCGGGTTAATGATGTTTCAACAATTATCTGGAATTAATGCAGTCATATTTTACACAGTAAAAATTTTCACAATGTCAGGAAGCTCAGTGGATGAAAATCTTTCAACAATTATTGTAGGGGCTGTGAACTTCGGGTCTACATTCTTAGCCACAGCCCTTATTGATTTAGCAGGACGTAAAGTCTTGTTATATATTTCTTCGGTGACAATGACAATAACTTTAATCGTGTTGGGTACGTTTTTCTTTGTACGAAATAATCTCAACTTAGATGTTTCTACATTAGGTTGGCTACCTCTGACCAGTTTAATGGTTTATTTACTAGGCTTTTCACTGGCATTCGGGCCTATACCGTGGCTTATGATGGGAGAAATTTTACCAGCTAAAATAAGAGGAAGTGCCGCATCGATTTGCACAGCATTTAACTGGCTATGTACATTTGCTGTAACAAAAACATTCAATAATATTTTAGACGCTATAGGTCCGGCTGGCACATTTTGGATGTTTGGCTGTATTTGTTTTGCCGGTTTATTTTTCGTTGTTATCTGTGTGCCAGAAACGCGTGGAAAAAGCCTTGAGCAAATCGAAAATAAATTGAGTGGTAGAGCCAATACCAGAACACGTAGATTGAGTTCAATCGCAAATATCAAACCATTACCGAGTGGTTGTTGAACTTTTGTACACCAAGACTATAAAGAATTAATCTGTAGATATTTACCTAATTTCTCACTAACAAACCAAAAATAGTTTCGTTATTTGTAAAAACTTTGATTGCAAAGATTAATTATAAATAATTAAATGCTGATTTATAGTGTATGTATACATACCGATTGGTGATCGGTACAAGGTACAATATGTTTTAATTATTTATAAATTTTAAATATAACTATGTATTTAAATGAAATTTATAGGTAGTATATAAGTTATTTGATTAACATAGCACATGCATTGATTAGTTTAGACTTAAGTAGCAGTATTGTATGTAAAAGAAATGTGTCAATATATATTTTTTTCATTGAGTATCAATTCATAAAAAATCACAATGAAGCTTAGTAGTTGTGTAACTTCATTGGTAAATGGTATTACTGGTAATATTGGTTAATATTGGTAACCTAAACCCTTAATATTGGCAACCTAGATAAAAACATTTTTCAATAATTACTAATAAAAAAAATATATTACATTGTGACATTGCATTCTTAAGCAAATATTATTATAACTCTTATTATTTGTGCCTTTTTAATTGTTAAAATTTGGAAAAATGTGGAAGACTTGCTATAATACTAGACATTGGCAGAAATTGCTGAAGCCATCCGCAGATTGCCATTAAAAAAATATGAGTTAGTTAATAATTATGTAAGAAATAGTTAACACATTGTCATGTGAAGAATAGGTAATGGATTTAATCAATCCAATATATATTTATTAAGACTATCGAATAACTGGAAATAAATAAATATGAATTTAGAGTAGTTCGTTTAAAGTATCTGCTCACTGTTACTGAGCTTAAGTGTTGCACATGTATACTGATTAAACATATTTAGTGATCTAAATATAAAGTTACTTAAGTAAGTTTGCCAATAGTAAGTAAAAAAAAGATTTGGATGAATTTTTAAGGTAGGCAAGTAAGGTTTACTGTTTAACTTTAGTCCATATATCATGTAACTATTAAAAAAGAAATAAAATGTATGATGTAATTTTTATTTCAAAACCTTTACAGAAAAGGCACATCAGGTATTTTTATATTCCTCACTATCCGTCAATATTTATCCATCATCTTTTATTATACCTTCACATCACCTTTCACATCCTCACATTCTTTGGTGTTCCTCAATTATTCAACCACCACCATATATTTTAGCCGTTCAATGAATTTGTGAATCTCTGTTTACAAATTTTATACAAATGGACATTCATTAACATTATTTTTTATGATATTAAAGTGTCTTGGCTAGATACATAATATAGCTATTGCAATATAAACCAATATCTGAGTTCTATAATGTGTATATTGTTCATACAATGTAACTTTTCAAGAAGCAAATATATTCTTTATATTTATTGATTCGTAAAATAAGTTGCAATTAAATGAAACCCAGGTGACAGAGGCTGGTTATATTTCGCGTTTTGGTCGCTTAATGACCTTTACAACTGTAAATGTTTACGTTCAAATATAACCGCAGAACTCATTAGCTACAGCGTCGAATATAATTATCATGTATACTGGAAGGTATAGGTTGCATAAAATGGAAGGCAGAAGGGACTCACCCATAACCTGGACTCGGCAAATAGCGCAGGTATCACACTCCACATCCCAACTCCACATTGCAACAGCATTCCATTTTTTCAATGTGAACATCTTGTCAGATTTCAGTCCATCGTTGTCGCCACGATCAAGTGCATCACAATCTTCACTGTTAGACATAATTAAGAATGTTTTTTTTAAGTTTTCACAACAAAACTTTTGTTTACCTAAACTGTAACTCACAGAATACAAATTACTGTAACTCTAACAAAATCTGTCACGTTGACAACTTGACAATCAATCTAGAAACAATGTGACCAAATTCAAATTGAACATTATGCGAGCTGCTCTGTTAAATTCGGAACAGGACTTTCTTTTTGAGCTCAATAATCCATAATAAAATCAAAAACATTCCAAATAAATAGAATTTCGCTAAAAAAACATATGTTCGGATAAAATCTGTCCTATCTGACAGCTGTTTGGATCAGGCGCGTACAGTTTGGCCAAAAAGTCCTGAAACGGAACTAAAATATTTGATCATTGGCAACACTCGCTCTGTCTTGTCGAGTAAGGTACACATTCTGTCATTTATTGTAATCGGTGACTGTTTTTCGTGTTTATTATTATTTATTTGCGTTAATGTGGTGATACTAGTGACCCATAGTGTTCATAATGAACAGATCTGTTATTCCCAGCTCCGCAAGAAAGAAAATTTTTAAAGTGTACGCTGTGTACGTGAGATGTTTGGCGGAACTTGAGGCCGGACAAATTTCATCCGATTTCAACGATATGTATAAAAGAACCGCTGAAATGACAGGTAAAATTATATTTTATTCATGTAATCAGATGTAACGTGTGCATTTCAAGGTGCTATATCTAGTATAAACCTTTCATACAATTATTGAAATGTACATTGACGAATTTGAGGTTATGTTTACAAAACACATTCGGATTGCAGCGCGTTCGTATAATTTTGATACTTTTTATCAATATTGCATAAATCACTGAACAAAAATAACTACTTAAAGTATTTTTAGGTAAATCCATCAGTACTATAAGGCAATAGAAATACAAAGAAACAAAGGTGTTTTAAATTTATATGTAATCGCAAATGATTGTTTTTTTTATTTTATGTTATTGTTCCAGGCGGTGACTGAACAAGCGTTTCAGTTCACGACTAGAAAAAATCATGTCAACATGTCATGAAAATAGAAGAAGGTTATCTTCGAAGGGGGCAAATTCTTTATAGTGATATTGAAAAAATTATCATAAACCTACAAGATGAAAGCAGCAGTAGTGACACATCTGAAGATAGCCAGCAGAGTTTTGGTGAAAGCACACACCAAGACATGGATGAAGACTTTTCGGGCGTGGAATACTTAGCGGAAAACATTTTTGAGTCTGATTAAAATTTTTGATTCTGACTTTTTTTTCTTAATGTTTGTTAAATAAATAACTACAAATGTTGTCGTTCTAGACACAAAGCGTTTCAGAGGTTTTCATTTTTTCATTAAACCCACCAATATTCATATTAATTGTAAAAAAGAAAAACCGAGTATCAAAACTGTTTTTGTCGTACTATATAGGGTTGCAACATGCACGATAGTGGCGCCACCATTAATTTCACGACTTTTTGGCCAAGCTGTACGCTCCGTATGATGGCAGATAAAGTATCTAAAACCCTCATTGGATGGAACTTATTAGAGAAATTTATATTTCTAGTTCTAATTCTGCTAAAAACGTATAATTCTACTAAATCTGGTTACACTGTCAAAAAACGTCAAGTAGACTGACTGACTGACATGAAGTGACATGTAAGTCAGTCATGACATGTCAGTTTCTATAAGAAAAAAATATAATTACCGTGTTGGATACTTAAAATCTATGGCCAAAATTATTAACAACAATGCCACATCATTATTTTTGAATGTGGATCCTAAATTCCTAATATTTAATAAGAAATATTATATTATTGACGTGACAACGTCTTATAAATTGGTTTGCCGGGTGACACTTCAAGAAACTGCGTTACGCTCCGCTCACGTAACGTGACGTTATGTTTTGACGTGACAACGTCTTATAAATTGGTTTGCCGGGCGACACTTCAAGAAACTGCGTTACGCTCCGCTCACGTTACGTGACGTTATGTTTTAAATTGTTACTATTATTTCATCCTTCTTCCTACTATACGAATGAATATTCACATTAAAATTATTTTACCACTCAAAGTCGTTGTCACGTAAAACTTTCGCCCGTATACCGACTTTACAGGCAACCAATTTTTTTTTATTCATATAATCATATCCAGTTGACGTGTTACACTGAGTTACACATAACAAATTATAATTATTTTATAAGTTTCGCACATTGCAGTGGATACCTACTACTTTTTTAAGTATTTTCGGGATAAGTGTATCAATACATAAGTTTAAGTATCAATCCATTTTGCATAACCTTAACGAGTCACAAACATTTAAACATAAATATTCGTAGAATTTGCACCTAAACACTTATATAACATGAATTTTCGCATCCTACTTGTGTTTTGACTCTCACGAACCTAATCTTATTTTATACGAAGTAGATCTCCGTGTTAAAAATAAAAATTTTGATGTTTTCTTAAAATATTTGAATTTTGTACATTGATCGATCCCGAAGAAACTGCCTCCATCTCCACTATAAATTTTTGTGGTTTAAATCGAAACGTATTTATTTTGTAAGTTCTTTATTTTATTTATAAAAAATATAAGTACCTATTGCAATCTAAAATTATACGTACCTACATTCACGTTTAATAACACTATAGTTAAATATAACACTGATACACAAATGTCGTAGTCAAATCGTACAAGGATTACTGTCAGCAAATAAATTTACACAAAAGGTGCATTTATAATGCACTATGGGCACTATGGTTCTTACCAATACTAAACTAACCAACCTCCCTGGTAGATTATTTTAAAGATTGAACATTTAAGTAGGTATATAATGTTATAACCTTATGATTTAATCAATAGTATAAAATTAAGTGTACTAATACCTATTTCGTACAATGTAAGTTTTACAATTGTCATTTAGTTAGCTATCAATAGCAAGAACACATCGTATACAAAAAAACTAATAATAATCGGTAGGTGCTAGATATTTTATCGTATAATTATATAATTTAAGGTATTAATTAATGGACTTTATCACAGTGAATAATAAGGCCGAAAGTATAAATGCATAGCTGGCGACTAGGTTTCCCGCACCACTATCGCACCCGAACTCTTCAATCTGTACTTGATACCTTATATTGTATGGGAACCTGCAGGCTGCTGCTTCTGTATAACAAAGTAAACATAATCAATCAAAAATATTTTAAGTCGATGAATATTTAATATAAGAAGCAAAAGTGAAAAGCATACTAACCAGTGCATAGAGCGCTGGAAGCCGTACTAGTTCCGATATCGGACTGCACAGATACGTAAAAGAATGGGCAAGAGTTAATTGTACGATATCCATCACACGGGTTTGCAAGATTGATTTCTACATTCCCACTTGAAGCTAATGTTTGACACGTGACTGCGTTCTCGTCGAGGCCTATTATCGTTGAATTCCTCCTGAAATTGACAAACATGCCTATTAGTTTTGGCAGAGATTAATCTTTAGCGCTTTCGATAGCGGATGGCCAGATGGCCTAGCCAAAACACGATGTATGCTGGATATAATGACAAACTGGATATTTTTTTTCATTCTTTTATACCACAAGGTTGGCAAACAGGTATACGGTCCCACCTGATGGGAAGCGGTTACCGTAGCCTATGGACGCTTGCAATACCAGAAGCATCACTCACGCATTGCCGACCCTATAAAAAAAGGGAGCAACTGCATAGGCAGTGAAAGGGACAAAGCGCAATGCACATGTCGTCGAAGGGCCAAACAGGCATCACTCCTGCACACCCCTACGACGCTACTCCATCCCTGGTCCCCTCACTGCCGCTACAGGGTCTCCTCATGGAGCTCTGGCTACCTTACTCACCGCAGGAACACAACACTACATGTAGTGTTATTTGGCTGCGGTCTTCTGTAAGGTGGAGGTACTACCCCAGTCGGGCTGCTCCAATTTCGAACGGACGAATCCGTTGCACCCTACCTCCTTTATTTTCTTCACTTTTAAACTTTTTTCGGAATCATGTCGGTTATAAATATATATACCTAACTTACCTTGGTTGTTCTACAACACGGGAATGACACACAATGAGGCTTCCAATTGAACCACCACTACTAGCTATCCTTACTCTTCTGTTGTCATTATTTCTATAAAAGTAGTTTGGACTAACTGAGTAGAAGTTTATATAGCCGGGTTCAACGTAGTCATTAAATTGTCTTGTTCCGGATGACCCTCCAGTGTATTCAGAACCACATGTAGGATTAATAATTCTTCTTCCAGCTGTAATGTGTAATAAAATCGTTACTGAGCTGGATGAGTTACATTGAAATGATTCCTTGGGTAAACGTTACTTTTCACTCAATAAAATATGTGATAGGGAACAATAATTAAGAAATAACTGTACTTAACAATTCAATCATTTACTGTAGGTATAGGTACCTGATTGAATTCGTTCCGCCACCGCAGCCATAGTTATTTCAACATTAGTTCCTGTAGATGTAAGAGCTATGGTTTTAATATCATTATGCATGTCCCTCACTAAATTCCAAAGGTTGTCTAACTGGTTGGACGCTGTAGCAAAGATTATTCTTAAATCTGAAAAATATTAATAACATGTTATTTTAAATAGTACCTAGATACTTATTTAATAAAAATCGCTTCGCCCAGTCGAAAGTTCTGAGGTAACAAACATAAAAAAAAAAAAAAAAAAAAAAAAAAAACATACCCGTCGAATTGAGAACCTCCTCCTTTTTGAAGTCGTTTAAAAAATATATAAATCCTGGTAATAAGGAATAGGTACATACCAGGTACAGTTTCATTGAGTTGACGTGCTTGTTCCCAAACTTGTTGGTTGTTTTGCACATTTCCAGTATTAATGAGATATAATAGCACGGATGAATTTCCACCGACATAATTCATAGCACTCTCGTTTCGAAGTACATTGTGCATCATTATTCGAATGTTTGTTAAGCTCGTCTCAAGATTTACTCCCGTCAGAACTGAAAACAAAAATCAATACACGCTATTTACTTCCATACCGGGTATAGGTACTTTAAATATTGTATTATGTGTCTTCTTACTTGTTTGATGTTTAGTCAATGTGTATTCTGAGTGGAAATCCGCCAAAGAAAAAGTTGTATTGACTACAACGCTTCCATCGAAGGCACTTAGTAATGTTACACTGGATCCAAACTTGCCTACTTCTATAACATCTGCTAGATATGAAATTGCTGGATAAACGGTTTGATACTGCCATGAAGAATCCAGTACGATATATAAATTTGTTTTCAGGCGGAAATCATCACTGGTTGCCACAGTTGTGATACAATTAAGATCATTCAAATTACTTGCTAAAAATAAAAAATAAATAAAGTTATTTTATTTAATGTTAAGATTTAAGTGACTTAATACATTAAGTACCTACTCACTTGTATATGATTGGAAGTTAGTGACCGCACTATTAACAAGTTGATCAAGACCTCCAACGATAGTTCCTCGAAGAGGCATATTTGTGTCCAATGCAGCAGCAAATGCATAAGTTTCAGTTGCTAAAGTATTACTATTTATGTACTGCTGGCTAAGTGCACGGCGGTTACATGCTCTTAGAGTCGGATTGAATACTCCGTTCTAAAAAAGATAGAAGTAAAACAACTATAATTTTTTTGTCAAAAAGTAGACAAATATTATGTATAAAAATAATAAATACCCTAGGGGAATAGTACATATCCAGGAGTTGAGACAATTTCAGAGAACTATACGTTCCTAAGGCAGAATTTATCGTTGAACCCAATACAAAACCATCGATATCTCCTCGAATTTCAGCGTCAGTCATTTCAACATTAAGGCGACTGTGCAACATGTAGTGTCTGGTTGCCTGGGTACTATTCCAGTTTCCAGCTGTTCCAATAGAAATCGAAGAACTTCCTCTGTCGGTACCTTGTATAAGGACAGCTTCAGCTAAGTCACCTATAATAAATTATAATAAAAACATTAATTTCTGTATAAAGTAACAACAATACGAAATCAGAACATTTCTATGGGCTCTGGGAACCTCTTTTATTGTGATTTAACCCAGTGTTAATCAAATTCTTTTTGGGTTAAATGTCGAAATGTGTGTATCTAATATAGTATGAATCTAGCATTCTAGCAAGCATGACAAAAACACGACGCGATAAAAGTTTCGAAAGGTTTCTGGTTTTAACTTAGAGCTTGTGCAATTTTTACAAGGTATTTCGGAACTCACCTGATAATGTAGCTGGATAAATAGATGTTACAGTTTGTTGAACGTTATTGTAGTTAAGAGCAGAACCCTTGGTCAGTTCCAGTATTGGGACTTGTTGCAATTGAGCCCCAGCCGCTATTCCTGCGATAAGATTTCCAGCTGATGTCGCTCCATATGCCGTGTTTACTACGCCATCAAGTAATGGACACTGACTGTCTCCTAACAACTGACGTTCGGACCTAAGGCCACTGAAGCTCGTGTATTCGACGTCGTTGTTTGGATCGAAATTCCTCAACTTTCCATTTTTGTAATCTGAGTTCCTATAAAAGGTAATTAATAAGTAGTTAGTTAGGTATTTTTTTGTTCTTTTTACAATAAACTAGCTACAACGTTAGTAGCTATACCGTGCTAACTGTTCCCGGTGGTTTTTGGGTTTTACCACTGATTTAATGTTGAGTTTTACTTACAGTTTTGCGACATCCAAAATTTCAACATCGTCATTTATAGAAGGGGCATCACGAGCCGTTCTCAGAGCTCGATATTGTGAGAGCTGATTGCAACTGTTCTCATCGCCACGAAGTCGCGCGTCGACTGTAGTTGATAGCATGTGATGAATACTGCACTGTAAAGTCATTAGAAATTAAGTAAGTAGGTTATTACGGCGTATCAAACTTGATTATTAAAATATTAAAAAAAAAGTGTGTTAAAACACACCTTTAAAGTAGAATTCAACGTTGTATTCGCCAAAACTTGCAAATTACTAGGTATCAGCCTTGTTAGAAGCAATCTGTGGCGGTGGAAAGAGTGGAATGTCGGAGCATAAGGTAGAACATTAGACGAAGATATTACGCTGGTCTCTGGCTGATGGAATTCTATACCATCTTGTCTGTACCTGCAATAAGAAATTATGTACGTTGTTATACGATAAAATTGGACAATACATAAAATTCATGTAGCAGATACGAGCAATAACAGTAGTTTTAATAAATCTTACGTGTGTAGTAAAATTGCAGAGAGTTGTCTTAAGTCCATGTTAACATCTGGGTGATCTTCAATTTTACGAATGATGTCGATAAGTACTTGTATTGTTGTTGGAGGTAAGTTGTTCCTGTTTACCAATAGTGGATCCGAATAGCACTCCCTGAGGTCAGGTGCTACACTAGTCTGAGCTGTCAACTGTGCATGTGCGCCACCAACCGCGACAACCAATATTACCGCAAACCAGTACATATTGGCCTAGTCTGTAAATGTATATATAACAATGTATATTTTGTAAATGTATGAGTTTACGATGTAGTTAGTTAATACTTTACTTCTCCTTGATTACTTTCAACAAGGATCTAAAGTTGATAAATATAGCGATAATGAAAATAATGTTTCGATGACGAAGCCCGTGTGGTATTCATGATTAATACATAGGTCCATTATCAGTAGTCGATACAGGGAGCGGTCGCTAAGAAATACTTTTTAGGATGCGTTGTTTGTCCGGATATAATCTATTCGTTTTCCGTTACTTTAAATATGAATCATGCCTATTGGTCATTACGCCAAACTATTCGACCTACCCGCTTGTGACCTGTGCTGTGCAGTCATGATGTTCTCCTTTTTGAGCCCATATTTCACAGGCAGTTGGCTACTAAGTACTCCTAGATTAGACAAGGTTATGTAATTCAGGCTTCTCGCTCTGCGGAACTAAATAAATCTCTCGATAGCTAGTATCTACTCCTTTTTACCTTCTTATTACTTTTTTACCTAAATTAACTATAGGTAATACCTGCCTATGCAGTTGGAACTAGAATTTTAGAAGGTTGCCCAATTTAATTCGTATTTACTTGCTCTAGTTACGATAACTATTTGTAGGTGTTTGATAAAGACACATCAAGGGAATAATTTCATGAATCATTATACGTATCTATGAAAACAAGTGGGTAAATATTTAATGAGTGTATAGTAGTAGGTACCTACGAATGTGCCTACCTACATCTTTGTAAGTTAAATGTATTTATTTAAACGTTCTTATTGATACTTATTTATTGATTCGAGTGTATAGTAACAGAAACCTTATTGTAAAATATACCTACTTATACGTAGTTATGTGGCTATCATACTCTACGAGTAGTTATGTTTGATTGAGACATACCTAAGTAGGTAATTGAGTGTAATATTTTTCAAATTATATCGATAAAAATAGCTAGATACTTACTAAAATATCAACAGTAGCCTATAGGCATGTACTATGTACTCAAACCGTACCAATTTATTTGATTTTAGCTGTCCCTGCGAATTTGATTTCGTCTTTATATATTTAAAATCAAATATAGCTCGTAGGAACATTAGAAAGGTTATCCATTAGAAAGAAACAATCAAATCATTTCTCTTTATACTATATGTAAAATGGTTACAGTCGGAGTAGGTACTTTTAGGTAGATTACATTTCGCCACTTTTACGCCATTCCATAGATAATTGTGGATATAATCCATAAATATCTACTTAATACTTATAGTTTAAC
Organism: Thyatira batis; assembly: GCA_905147785.2. Classification (NCBI taxonomy): domain Eukaryota; kingdom Metazoa; phylum Arthropoda; class Insecta; order Lepidoptera; family Drepanidae; genus Thyatira; species Thyatira batis. The sequence goes on from LR990487.1 coordinate 7,014,163, forward strand.
ATGCACCGCCACCTAGCGACGAAAATATGTGCTGACAAAGTGCATTTCCGGTAATCTGAAATACGCAGATATCTACCCGCCCTTCATAGTAATTTCGACAAATTAATTTATTTATTTTCTAATTTAAACTTTGCATTTGTACTAATCAGTTAATAACCCAACTATGTACCTAATAACCACTTGCTTGAGTAATTTCCTAGAAGTTTAGAAAGTAAGTTTAAAATCCTTGGGTAGGTACTTGTAGTAAGACCTATAAATCTACAGCTCCACATTGGGATATTAAATGATATTAGACACCATGCTGATATAGTTAAATTAGATAACATAAGTACTTACATAAAAATACTATCCAAAACTAATAACTTCTTTGTTAACACCACAAAATGTTTACTATACTCTTCAAGTTCATAGATCACATGTCCAAATGTAGGTAAATCCTTAACGTGGCACAGATAAATGGCTAATTAACACGTTCAAAAGTATTACAACTATGAATTAATGCCTATATCAGTCGATTCAGGCGCACCCAACACATACCTGTGTTAAACTTATAAAATAAAGGGTACCAACACCAGATATAGTACGATAAGATAATAGAAAACAGGTCTAGATAATTTGTAACTCATACATATCTAAGCCGTATCTGTATTCGCCAGCGATTACAAAGATAACACCTGATATAGCGAAAATGGTATGTATTGAAAATGAAAACAGCATTGAAAAGAAAAATAGGGTAGGTATTACAGTTTTTCATGACACAGATTATTTACATAAGAATATTTTAACAATTTGTTTATGCTTAAAAAAAAAAAAAAAAAAAAAAAGGTAGCCTAGATATAAACCTAATATTATGTTATGTGAGGTGTCAGGTGACCCAAATTATACCAAATATACAACCAGCTTATGTCCCGCGGTTTCACCCGCTTTCCCGGGAGATCTTAAATTTTCCCGGGAAAAAATGCCTGTGTGTTAATCTTGGGTGTGAGCTAACGGCATACTAAATTGTATTAAAATCGATCCAGCGGTTTAGACGTAAAGAGGTAACAAATATACACAGTCACAAACTTTTGCCATTTTTATAATATTAGTGTGACAGTTTGTTGCTGAAGCTAAATCAAATTATAGTAAAGAGTTTAAAACTTGCGTTTGTCCAATTTTCAGTTTAAACTATCAACAAAAAACTATCGACGAGGATGGGATTCGAACCCACGCGTGCAGAGCACATTGGATTAGCAGTCCAACGCCTTAACCACTCGGCCACCTCGTCACTTGTAAAAGTGGTCAAATTTAGTCATCACTACATTAAGTAAACGTTAACACAAAAAATCGACGATTTAAATCAATTTAGAAAAGTCTATAATAATATTTTTAATCAGAATAACAAAAGAAAATAAAAATGTTGAAAATAACTAAAAATTATCGTTCACCCGAAGATTTATAAACACATCTAGCGACATCTATTCGTAGCTTTTATTGATATTTGAGACATATCAACATTACTCCCATATGACTGTACTCTCTGTTTAGTATGCTTACTAGCGCCATCTATTATCAACTCTCAAGACTAAATAGACAATTATAAGCTACTAGTGACATCTACACGCCTCATAATACTACTGTTTTTATTTTGTGCAGTTCCATCCATTTTGTTCCGAATTGTAAAATATTCTGAAGATGTCGTTCCATGTATTTTATAGCCAACAGATTTATTATTAATTTGTTATACTAAGCTAATTAACTATATATACTTATACAACCTAGTCCCTCCGCATTGTTTTTATGATCAATAGGTAGGTAAATGTACAGTTTTGTGATCACGACTTCGTTAACAGCCTATATTTACTTATTAGGTACTCCCAGAAACTATTACGAAAACTATGAGTAGATTTTCAATTAAGATACATATGCTATACAAATCCATTTATTATAGCAAATCCACTAAATAGGAGTCGGGATTCCGTGTTTGGGATGAGCGACCTGGAGCGACCTCCAGGGTCAGCCGCTGACATGTGCGAGAGAGAGGAGTGCGTTGCCAGGCAACCAAACCGCGCCGTCTGATCGCCTACCTCCCTATATTCTAAGTGAGATACAAAATAAGTAGCATCACATTTTATTTTGTTCTTTACTCCTACGATAAAAGAATTAGGTATGTAGCTACTAAGGTGGCAATGAGTTGCTCGTTTCCTGTTATATCCGTGTTAGTCGGTATTCAAATAAAAACGAAAAGAAAATACTTATGTTTAGGGATTGCAATCCGGCGTCATTTTCAGTCCGGCCGGATTTGACCGGATTCCCATCAATCCGGCCGGATCCGGTCGGATCCGGCCGGATTGATTAAATGAAGATGATTTTCGCTTTTTAGTACAAAATAAGTGAGTTAATCAAGTGTCACTGCACTTATATGTAGGTAGTTTATAAAAAATAAATCACAAATATATAAAATCGACTTTATTTCCTAACCAATGTTAAAACAAATAGACAACAAGAAAACAATTAAAATTTAGTAGTGTAGGTATTACCTACTAGGTAACTAGTAATAATTTTACGACGTAACGAGTAGCTCAGTCTTTCTAGATTTCACTTTCACAGATAGATCAATTTATAAGTAACAATATTAATTATCAAGTAACTATAATATCTAATAGATACAATTAACCTTACGTAATTAACTGAAATGAGATCAAAATCATTATTAAAGTATTTGAGAATGCTGACAAACAAGTCATTTAAGTATTTATGATTATGACAGATACCATCATGATTTGATGAATCTGTCGAACGAATGAATGGCAAAAATTATCACAATAATGAGTTTAGAACTCATCTTTAGTTTAATCAACTTACGATAAATAATTATTTTAAGTAATAATTGTAAAAAAATATAAGTATTAAACGAAAATCAATATTGATTTTGAAAATAAGATCGTAGAAAACAAATATTGTTAATTGTGTCATCAGCTAAAGTACCTACTCATGCAACAGCTATATTATTTTCCCGCAAACTGCTAGCACCGGATCCGGTCTTCGGATCCGGTATATTGGTACCGGATCCGGTAACCATTAAATGATGCCGGATCCGCCGGATTACCGGATCCGTTTTTCCGGATTGCAATCCCTACTTATGTTCCAATTTCCAAATATCCACATAGTCAATGTCCACTTAGTCAAGTCACACTCGACTAAGACACATATTGTTTATTATTATTTATATGCACATGTACATACATTGTACATATTTAGATATTAGACCAATTTTAAGTAATTTACTTGTGTACCTAAGTAATTGTTTGTTTTCCCTAATAAAATAAATAAATAAATTTCGCAACAAATCACATAAATATAATTTGAGACGATCAGATATGACCAAACGAATATAGATAGGTACTCTCTACAAAGATCATGGCTATTGGTATATAATAGATATGTTTATTTGACTATATTCTATGTAAAATTACATCTAGATATGAAACTCGACAGTTTGTTGACTGCATCCCTCCAATCCGATTGATTTGATTAATTAAGCGGCAAGCTGAGCAGGAGCTTGCTTCGGTGAGCGTAGTCAGTCTAGACGGCTTCTCTCTCATTTAGATTGCTTTGGTGCAGCACATTACATTGATTTGTGCGGTGCGACCGACTGGCCGCGCGCCCGCACCGTCTCGAGCGAGCACTTCATTCCTCTTCTAAGGTAGAATATAAAGGAAAACCTCAACCTCAAAGCGCCTTATGTGATGGTATCATATTGCTCAGATGAAAGTAAAATGTATAATGCATATTTCCATTATAGGCATAGACCAGTACCTGTACTTAAACCTAAACGCTGTTTTTTATCAACTGTTATTGTTCTTGTTGATGTTTTCAAATACTTGCAGTTCGAACAAACTCATTATAATATGCAGATATTAGAATTTCCGTTAATTCAAAATCTATTGGTCTAATAAGGAATTGTTATCATCATCCTAATGCTAGGGAGTTTTCATACCTATGTATAATGATTCAACCAATATCAATAACCATATCAATCAATAACTAGTTCAGAATAGACAAAGCCATGAGCCAAACCAGTACCTACCTACTTGTGTACTACAACTTACGTGATGAGGATAAATAAACTGGAATTGATAACACGTACACACGTACACACCTACGATTTCGTCGTCTTTCTAAAATATTTGACCGATGAACTATTCAAATACTTAAATGAATATTGTTTCTTTAGAAGAAGTCATAAAAATGTTATATACCTACTGGCAACGCTTCGGATTTGCAGACATTGGAAGGTCTTCAGACGGTGAATTTTACAGGATTAAGTTAGCAGTCTCCAATTTCAATGGATTTGATACGTCTACTAAAACTTTAAAATCTAAATAGTTCTGATGGAGGACATCCTCCTTTGTTAACCAAGACACATGTCTTGGTTAACAAAACTGGATCTACATCATGTAGAGTAGAAACTTAAATACCCACTGATTCATTTAACACGTTTTCCTGACTGGACATAAATAGGGACATAAACGTTTGTTTGTTATGGTTACAAAATACCACAATATTAAGTAACTGTGTGTTAAAGTGAACACAAAAATACCGGAGGCATACATATATACATACTTAATTCGAATTCTTAAATATAAGTACCTATGTTTGAAGACTGGAGGCTAAATATTAAATCTACTTTGGTTCAAATTTTACTTGCTTGATTTATAAATAAATGTATAACAATTTATATTGTAATTATCAGTATTATATATGTTTTATAGATTCCAAAGCTAGTTGTTAAATGCAGTTTTATCTGAACGTAGTAGGTAGGTATATAATGGCGATCTTTGAATTTATTTCCGCTTGAACTTTTTAGAATCCGCCACTCTTTCGCCTATTACCTCCTTACTTTGTGCTTCGTCGTTTTACTACTTTTACTGCTTATTTTACTTTGCCGAGATGAGTAAGAGCAAATGAATTTCTAGAGAACTTGCTGCACTCTACGTAGACTCTGAATACTCAGACGTTCATTCTGAGTATTATCGTAAGTGTACCAGAGTAGATTGAAATTGGGGTTTCTGGATCACAGATCCAGAAACCCCAATTACAATTCTAAATCACAGATCCAGATTCATTTCAGGTAGATGTATTCATCTACCTGATCTCTTTGTCTCTCTACCTACAGATCAATTCATGGACTGCATTTTAAGAGATCTAGTAAATTAATCTATTACCTTCTCTCTACATTATTCGAGCATTCATTCATTCAACTACGTCAATTAATAATTTAACTTAACTCAAGTTTTAGAATATCTATTTAACGTGTCGCTACAATTTAAACGTCTCTAACCATCTATTCATTCAATCTTGTGCACCTACTCTCTCTACCTAATTGAAACATTAATTTATTCAAGATCCATGATCAACTTTATAACTTCATTGCTCAGTTCTTTATGATTATCTATTCAACATCATGTTCAAAATGCAATTAATAATTAAAATAATTAAATTAATTATTTCTATGTAAATATTATGTGCACCTAATCAACTCGATTACTATACATTCAGCTTTGCGCACTAGGGAATCTAATGTGTTAAAGATGTTGCTCACTGCGACCTTATATAGAGCGGTAAGCGGTGTAGAGTATTAGGTAAGAGGTGCACTAGGATTATTTTTTATTAGGTATGAAGTACAATAATACAAATGGATACAATCAATGTTGTTTATTTCAAATATGAATATAAAATAAGACAGGTTGCAACAAGTTATATCAAGTAAAAAACAAGTATGCAAATTGAACTTATCTAAGCTCTTGATTCGATATCGTCCTGAATTTTGCCTATTAATTCTTTCGTACTGTTATAAATATCATCAAATAATATGGCCTTTGCAACGTGCTGAACACACACTTCCGCTTCACAACTACATATTGATTGTTCTAATTTTGGGAAACTATCCACATTGAAAATTTCTATTCTGATGACTTTGGTTCCTCGCGTGACTGGTTTTTTTATATATTGAAAAACTGGTTGTTCTGTTTTTGCTCTTTTTCGAGTTTCAGCACCAGTACCAATGCCTTTTGGTCCAGATTTCTGAATAGCAGTTTGATCCATACGTACAAAATTGAATAGATCTTCAGTATCCTGAAACATAATTTCAAATTAATGATAGTGGTATATAATTACTACACATAAAACAAATATTCGAATACATTTTCCTTACTGACTTAGAATATGTAATAATAATAAAATAAAATAATGTTCCTATATTTAAAGAATACAATCATAACTTACCGACATTACGAAGTACACTTGCGCGAGCAGGTAAAAAATATGAAATGAATATCGATATCAATTTCATCCATTTTATATTAAAATATTTTTTTTTAATTTTTTTAATATATTATTAATAGGGTTCAAAATCGTACCTACGATTTTTAAGATGATTGCATTCCTGAACATAAATGGTAGGATGAAATTGAAGCTTCACTAATTGAGTATTGCTGACTATAAATCTATCATATTTAAATAAATTTTACTTTAGGTTTGTTCATTGCAATCCCCTCATACATCGGAACACAATCTTCTGACAAGCAAAGTCATCAGATGTAAGTTGTATGAAAATGAGCATAACTTTTGTGATGTAAGCGATTCTTTTTATGGACACTGATTCATTGTTTTATGAATATAACAGTAGGTAACATACTATTATCATACACGGTTTCGCTTGCTATTATTATGTATTAGCGTTCCTCTATAATACACATCTACGTTAAACAAATGAGGATAATCTTAAGTAAGTAGTAAGTCTTTATTCTCTAACCTTTTTTACCCATGGTGGTCTAGTGGTGAATGCATCGACTCATCATCATTAGGATGCAGGTTCAAATCTTTGGTCCGTATCTGAGTTTTATTTGGATTAGATAGTTTTAGTATTAATTTAGTAGTATTTTAGTTCAGATATTATGCCTAACTTATTTCAGTATCGATGATTAGAGACATACAGATATTTTTAAAGCGAAACTTATATATTACAATAGAAACAATATTGCATAAAGCAGTCGTTAAAAAATAATAATATCAAGTGAAACCAAAGGTAAGCGTAGTATGTAAATATTGCTTTTCATAGCTCGTTTGTATTTGGGTATAGACAACTGACACAGCATTCGATCATATTTTCATTAGGTAAATACGCTCTCCCATATTTGTAAGTATACCACGTGATTTTGTCACTATTTAAGAGTTATCTCGTAGGAGCTGGATCACATACCATCTTTACAAGTCTCGCTGAAACTATCTAATTGATCTGAAGTGAAGTTGTCCTGAATTTGAACCATCAATACAATGTAAGTACTCCATAATTATTTTTCTATTATTTTTACTGTTCTATTAAACTTTAAAATCAGTTTGTTTATTTTTTCACTATTCTACTATTCTTTATTTCAACAGTTGATTAATCAAGTAATCAGTTAGTTGGTCATTCATCTCACTGATACGAACATTTCATCTAATTAATGATTATTTATTTTTTATGTTTAGGTCGAAGCAAATGGCTGATGCACTTTTCCCATCGGAAGATGAGTCCGCGCCTGAGACAACAGTGAAGTCCAAGCCAGAAAAAAGGAAGCGGAAGGCTGTCCAGCAGGGTTCTAGTGAGAGCCAGACTTCGAAGAAGGCGAAACCAGTCAGAGTCACTGCTGGCGAGCTCTTCGGTACTGACTCCGATGATGAACAGATGGAAGCAACAGGGAAAAATCCTCAACCGATCTACTCGTACGTGACACGTAGATTAGCAAATGGATTTTCAAGACAAATTGATGAACAAAAAAAAGGTACCTACTACATAGAAGTTAAAATTTATAATTGTAATGACATAGATCATGTAGCGCCAATTAACAGATGGCGGCACTCCATCATCACTATAAAAAATAAGTGCAATGAAGACTCTGAGTCGTGGAAACAAATAAACAACTATGTTAGAAGTGTAAGAAAAGAATTTAAGCACCGTACACCCACTTACATAAGTACTTATCAATAATTCTGAATTTTTATTTTATAACTTGTAAATGTACGGTGACTTTCAATTATACTATAATATAATTAACTACTGTAAATAGGTTTAATATTCATGTATTGACTATAATTTAAATATAATGACAATGTTTTAATAAATCATTTATATTCAGTCTATTAATTTTTTTCTTTTCAGTTATACCAAGCACTAAATCATCAAATTCAGATATGAGTTGTAATGAATGTAAAATAACGATACCAGAACATGAATATAGATATCATAAGAGAACTAATATCCATAAATCAAATTGTTTAATCCAATCAAATTTTAATAATGTTGATATTATTGCCACTGCATTCAGAAATAGAATATTGACTTATCGCTTGAACCCGTCTACAGAAATTGAGCACCACCTAGCGGAGGTATTCTTAGACGGAAAGCGAGATGATGTTCATAAGATAATAGAGTTGTCACTGCTAAGAAATATCTGTATCAAAATTAACTTCGAGTTGTTTGCTTACTTTGAGTTACCTAAATCAGGTGAGCAACAGCTTAAGTCATTTATTACGAAATATGAAATTATATATAAAAGTACTGACTACAATGTGTTATATTTAAATTTAAGAGAGATTTTTAAAGCGAAACTAACTGAATTTGAGCATTGCGAATCCGGATGGTCTTTTGTGTCTATTAGTCACTTAGAAATGAATATAAATAAGTATTCCCCAATGCGAGGCGGATCTTATATTGAACTACCTAAAATTATTAAAAATACAAAGAGCTGCTTGAATATACAGAATTATGATAATTATTGTTTTTTATGGAGCATTGTTGCAGCATTATTTCCAGCAAAAAATAATGTCTGTCGACCTAGCTCATATCCCCATTTCAATTCAATATTTAACATAAAGGGGATATCATTTCCACCATCACATAGAGATATTAAGCTGTTTGAAAACAATAATCCTGAAATAAGTATTAACATTTATGGTTTAGATGAATATAATACTGTTATTGGTCCTCTGTATGCGACTAAATATAGAAATAGAAATAATCATATTAATTTATTGTATTATGAAAAAAATAACAAAGCTCATTATTCTTTGATAAAAAGTCTATTGCGTTTAGTTAAGAAACAAGTTTCATGGCATAAAGGTCAAATTTATTTATGTGAAACTTGTCTTCAATTTTTTTCTACTAAAACTAAATATGATTCACATAGTTGTTCTAAAATAATAACGTTATTACCAGACAAAAATAGTACATTACAATTCCAACATTACGAGAGAAAACAAAAAATTAACTTTGTTATATATGCAGATTTTGAGAGTATATTATTGGATTTTAAAGAAACAAATACTGATAAAAGTACAATAAGAAAAAAGCTGCACCAACCGTCATGCTTTGCATATTATATATGTTGTTCTCATGATAAAAATCTTAATAAATTTGTTACATATAGAGGATCAGATTGTGTACAAGTATTTGTTAAGAGTTTAATAGAAGAAACAAAATTAATCCAGCAGATTTTGATAACAAAGAAACCCATGAAACCTATGACTATAGAACAAACTAATAATTATAATAACGCGATTACATGTCACATTTGTAAACAATTATTATTTGATGATAAAGTTCGCGATCATGATCATATAACATCTGAATATAGAGGTGCTGCTCATTCACACTGTAATTTATTATATCAAGTGTGTTCATTCATACCTGTCATATTTCATAATTTATCTGGTTATGATTCGCATATATTTATAACAGAATTATCTAAATATGATGGTGATATACAAATTATTCCAAAAACAAAAGAAAAATATTTATCCATAACAAAATCTATTAAAGTAGGCAGTGATTGTATGCCTTTACAAATTAAATTCATAGACTCGTTTCAGTTTCTTAATTCAAGTCTCGATACTCTAAGTAAAAGTTTATCAAATAAAAGTTTTATAAATTTGTCAGAACACTATCCCAATAGAAATCAATTTAATTTAATAAGAAAGAAAGGCATTTATCCGTATGAATATATAAATTCTTGGCAGAAATATAATGAAACAATAATCCCCTCGAAAGATTGTTTTTATAACAGTTTGCAAATAAAACATATAACCGATAGTGAATATGAACATGCTCAAACAGTGTGGAAATGTTTTAATATTTCATCTCTCGGTGAATATACAGACTTGTATTTAAAATGCGATGTACTATTACTATGCGATATATTTGAAAACTTTCGAAACATATGTCTCGAGCACTACGAACTTGATCCTGCTTACTATGTTTCATCGCCTGGTCTGAGTTGGGATGCTATGCTCCTATACACCGGTGTTCAGTTAGAGTTAATTCATGATTTAGAAATGTATCAAATGATAGAAAAAGGAATACGTGGAGGATTAGCGCAGTGCTCCCATCGATATGCCAAAGCTAATAATATTTATTTACCTAATTTCGATGATTCTAAACCATCAACGTATTTGATATATCTTGACTGTAATAATCTTTACGGTTATGCTATGACGAAGAAGTTACCCATATCTGATTTTAAATTCATGACATGTTATGATATTAAGAATTTTAATATATTTGATGTTCCTGATGATGGTGAATATGGTTACATTTTAGAAGTTGATATAATATATCCAGATCATTTACATCATTTGCATAGTGACTTGCCATTCATTCCTGAAAAATTTGTGCCTATAGGAGGCAAGACACAAAAATTAATAGCAAATTTGTATGATAAATATAATTATGTTATTCACTATGTCCACTTAAAAGAATGCCTTAAGAATGGTCTTATTATGAAAAAAATTCATCGCATTCTTCAATTCAGACAAAAAGACTATTTAAAAAAGTATATAGACTTAAATACTAAACTGCGACAAGAGGCTTTAACATCATTTGAAAAAGATTTCTTCAAGCTTTTGAATAATTCAATATTTGGTAAAACGATTGAAAACAAACATAAACATGTTAATGTCAAATTGGTTACGAAATGGAATGATAATTCAAATAAAACAAACAAGGTTCTATGTGCTGAGAAATTAATAACAAAACCGAATATAAAAAGCATTTCCATTTTTAGTGAAAATTTTGTTGCAATTCAATTGACACCAGAAAAACTAATTTTAGACAGACCTATATATATTGGATTTGCCGTGCTCGAATATTCTAAACAGCATGTCTATAGATTTCACTATAATTTCATCAAGAGTAAATATAGTCAGAAAGCTAAATTATGCTATACCGATACTGATAGTTTATTGTATTTAATACAGACTCAGGACTTTTATAAAGATATGTGTAATAATATATTGGAATTTGATACAAGTAATTTTGAAACCGATAATCCTTACCGTATGCCTAAGGTAAATGAAAAAATCCCTGGCCTTTTCAAAGATGAATTGGGAGGTGATTTAATCACAGAATTTATAGGTCTAAGAGCAAAACTTTACTGTATTAAATCATTAAAGACACAAATTAACAAAGCAAAAGGTGTATCTAAGCCCGTTACAAAAAGTTTAAAGTCATCCAACTATAAGAACGTGTTGTTTAAAAATACTGAACTTAAATGTAAGATGAACACGATAAAATCATATAAACATGTATTGTATTCACAGGAAGTTAATAAAGTCACATTAAATAGAATCGATGATAAGAGACAAGTTCAATTAAACCAAATAGATACATTACCATGGGGGCATTGTGATACCATGTGTTGACTCTTGTTTATTACATAATTTAATTTTTATGCATGTATTAAGTATATATTGAGAAAAATGTAATGCTATAGTTATGGTTAAAATGATGTGTATATCAATACCTATGTATAATATAAATTATTTTGTACTGTTAAATAAATATTACTTTACATCTAATTGTTGTTTAATTCTGTTAACCCTCAAGTTCTTAAATATTCGTCTAGTTATAAATCTATGTAGTAAATGATATAAATACTGATACAATTATAAATTTGACAACAGACGCAAACATGAAGATGATTAAGCAACCAGTATCGTTGGAAGTTAAAAATATTGAGTTAAAAAAAAATAAACTTCATATCAAACATAGTGTACTTCTCCCTAATAATATGCGATGTATTATTTGTGGTCCCTCAAACTGTGGGAAGACTAATGTTATGATTAGTTTATTGATACATGAAAACGGCTTAAAGTTTCAAAATGTCTACCTGTATTCAAAAACCAGTTTCCAACCAAAGTATTGCTTTTTAAGACAAATTTTAGAAAGAATTCCGAATGTAAAATTTTTCATTTTTAATTCCAATGAAGATGTTATTCATCCTAATGATGCTCAACCAAATTCTATCATCATTTTTGATGACGTGGTTAGCGAAAAACAAATCAATATTCGGAATTATTATACAATGGGGAGACATAAAGGAATAGATTGTTTTTATTTATCACAAACGTATTCAAAAATACCAAAGCAACTGCTACGTGATAATGTAAATTTTTTGATTATTTTTAAACAAGATGAATTAAACATGAAGCATATATATGATGAACATGTTAACTCTGATATGGATTGGTCTAAATTTAAAGTCATGTGTTATAAAATCTGGCAGGGTCCTTATGATTTTTTGATTATTAATAAGGATTGTGAATTAAATAAAGGTAGATATAGACAATCATTCGATAACTTCATTACTTTTGAATGATTCAGTCATACTCAAATAAAATCAAGTAATACTTGGTGCCCGAGAAATATATACAAATTCAGTGACTATTAAGAACAAAATCATTCTTAAGTTTTTCTTTATAAATAGCACACGTACTATTAGTAAAATAAATGGAGCAAAATATTAAGCAACAATTAATACATTCAGTTAATTCTATAAAAACTAAACTAAAACAAATGCAAAATGCGGAGGCACATACAGACCTAACGCTAAACAGAATGCTGAAACCCATTACTGTTCCATTAAACACGTTAGCTAATCACTCTAAGCAAGTAAACATAGAAAAAAATAATGATCTTAACACTGATGAGGTTGAGTCTATTGGCTTTTTTAATGATTCAGTAAAAGAGGAAGAATTTCATGATGTGAAAAATTATGAAGACGATTTCATATCCTCTGAATGTGATGAAGATCAAAACGACTCAGTCATTCGAGAAGCACCTCAATATCCGTTGAATAAATCTTTAAAGAAAAATGATATAATCGATATTTATGATCATACAGATATACCATTTGGTATTCGAGTAGAAAATAAAAAACCAATGATGGGAAACTCAGAAGTACGATTTTCTAAAACTGAAATTTTTTTAAATGGTGGTGAAATTATTTTGATTAACGTTGAAGGAAATTCTTATGAATTGACAGCTGGCTTAAAGGAACTTCTTCTGCGTAAGAAACCAAATCTATCCTTAATTTCAGAGAAAGATAAGCTTATCTATAGAGATATCCTGTATTAAACCAATGCTCATAAAAGAGACTTTAATGCTAATGGTCAGATTAAGGGAGATAAAGGTATAAAGTACCGTGAAATTATAAAACCATTACTTTTTGACCCCAAATATCGAACTCAAAGCGAACCCAAATTTGGAGGTAAACTCCCAACACTAAAAAAATTTAGATCGAATATAGATCTTGTGTATTGGGATGATCCTAACGAGTTGGTTGAGAGATTAAAATTACTTATTGCTTCTAAAAATGCTGGTAATACTAATCATGATAATGAAATAATATCAATAACTGAAGAATTAAAAGAAGCTGGTATCATAAAAGAATAAAAGCAATTGTATTCTTAGCGATTGTTTAGTATTCTTATATTACTCAACATGAATGTTGATAAATTCGGACACCATTTAAACAAAAGGTTAAAAAATAATGATTTATTTGTAAATAATTATTCGCTTAAAGTACTGAGTGATGGAAATTTTAATATAGAAAATAAATTTTTAAAAAATGTGCATACACCTATAGATTCCAATGATAGTGCCACGAAAGAATATGTGGATAGCTGTATAATAGACTGTATCAAAAAAATTACAACTGTAAGCAGCTTAGTTACGAATCTAAGCACACAAATATCTAATTTAGAAAACATTTTTAAAGTTGGTAAATTTGATAATAATGAGCAAAGCAGACGTTGTAAACGAAATACATAAAAATGCTAGAATACATTATCCACGTCGAAAAGTCATAATTAAAGATATAGATGATCTATGGCAAGCTGATTTAATAGATATGCAAGCTTTTTATAAAGAAAATTCATGCAACAAATACATTCTGGTTGTTATTGATACTTTTTCAAAGTACGCTTGGGCATTTCCACTTAAATACAAAAGAAAAGAAATTGTATGTGATGCATTCAAAACATTACTAAGAGAAGGACGTAAACCAAAAAACTTACAAACAGATTTAGGTACTGAATTTTATAATGATAAATTCAAAAACTTAACTAATGCATACAATATAAATCATTATTCAACTTATACAATAAAGAAGGCATCGATAGCAGAAAGATTTATCAGAACTTTAAAATCAAAACTGTATAAAGAATTTAGTCTAAAAGGAAATTACAAGTGGACAGATGGTACCCTTGACAATGTTATTTATATTTATAATCATACAAAGCACCGAACTATTAACCAACAGCCTAGTGAAGTCAATAAATATAACAAAGAAAATATACTGAGTAGATATTACGTGAAAAACAATCACTTAAATAATTTAAATAAACCTAGACATCTAAAAGTTGGAGACTTTGTACGGATTAGCAAGCATAAAGGTGCATTTGAAAAGGGATATACACCCAATTGGTCCACAGAAATTTTTAAAATTATTAAACTAAAAGAAACAATTCCTATCACATACTTATTAGAGGATTCAAGGAAGCAACCAATTTTAGGAGCATTTTATGCTCAAGAATTACAGGAAACAAAACACCCGAACATATACCTTGTGGAAAAAATATTGAAAAGAAAAGGAAATAAAATGTTTGTGAAATGGTTGGGATTACCTTCTACCGAAAATAGCTGGATCAATAAGTCAAGTATAATTTAATGAGTGTTAATTGAATACCTATTTAAATGGTTATTAGCAATAGGATACATTAGTGTAGTAAAGAGCATGAGCAAGAGCAGTCTTTTAAACTGGTTTATTAATCATTTACCTTTTGAACTTCATCTACCCGGATATAATTATTGTGGACCAGGCACAAGACTACTGAAAAAACTCGCACAGAGAGAAAGAGGCATTAACCAGCTGGACGAATATTGCAAAGAACACGATATAGCCTATCAGCGAACATCTGATTTAAGTGATCGGTGTAAAGCTGATATAAAACTAATGAAACAGGCAAGAATGCGGATAACTGCACCTGATGCTAGCATAGGTGAAAAAATAGCAGCTCAAGTAGTTAATAAAGCAATGATGCTGAAAGTTAAAACTGGAACTGGCTTAAGGAAAAGTGAAAAAAATAAACTTATAGAAACTCGATCTGGTACCGGTATGAAGAAAAATCTAAAACATGTTATCGCATACGCAAAAAAACAGCTACAAAAAATGAAACCTAAGTGTAAAAATATGGCTATAAAATTAGCAATGGCAGCTGCTAAAGAGCTGGCAACAAATGCAGATGTGACAATTCCTCGAATAATTCCAATTCCAAAAACTGGTGGTTACCTTCCTTTAATACCCATCTTTGCAGGGTTATCTGCTGTTGGTAGTCTAACTGGCGGTGCTGCTGGTATTACCCATGCTATTCACGAATTTAAAAATGTCCAGAAACGACTCAAAGAGCGGAAATTAAGGCATAGCGAAAATAAATCTGTATGCTTAGGTAAAGGATTAAACATAAAGCCTTTAAAAGAAGGTTTCGGTATTTATGTGTCTGATAAAAAAAACTAAATATTCGGCTACCTAATAGAGCTCTCACTAATATAGATTTAATGAACCACTCTAAAAACATTCCGTATTTTCGAGGAGTATTTATGAGAAATGAGTTACCTAAATATCCTCGTATCAAAGAATGTGGTATTATCAATTTGGATAGTTCAGAAAATCCAGGGAGTCATTGGGTAGCCTATGTAAAGTATAATAATGATATCGAGTATTTTGATAGTTACGGTAATTTAAAACCGCCAAAAGAATTAATTTATTATGTTGGATCAAATATATACTATAATTATGATAATATTCAAAAAGATCATCCCGATAATTGTGGCCACTTGTGTTTGAAATTTTTAAAAAAATTTTGGTTTGATAAAAATATAAAACAAATAAATAGCATGTAAGAGTTGAACCTCATTTAATAATCATGTCTATCGCATTAACCATCACAGGTAAAAAACCATATCTGGAATCATATTTTCAACCTCCTTTAAATATAGGAGGTAACTACGAGTGTGGATTATTATACTTCTCAGCTCTTAATTCAATACCAAACATAACTATAAAAAACAATGTATTTGCTTACGGGAAAGATAAAACGTTGCAAATTCCATGTGGTGCTTATGACTTGTATGACATAGCCGACTTCATTCAAAGTAATATAGTCGATTGCGAAATTAATATAAAGCCAAATAATAATACTTTAAAATGCTCAATATATTGTTCTAGTACAATAAAATTTAATGTAGAGAACAGTATAGGTACCATGTTGGGTTTTGACAAGATTGAATTAGAAGCAAATAAATGGCATGAATCTAAGAACCCTGTCAACATTACTCCATCGTCCGTGATAAGAGTCGAATGTGATCTTATAGAAGGGTCGTATACTAATGGATTTCCATCCCATATTATACATGAATTCATACCA
The DNA here is from genome assembly GCA_905147785.2 of Thyatira batis. Lineage (NCBI taxonomy): Eukaryota > Metazoa > Arthropoda > Insecta > Lepidoptera > Drepanidae > Thyatira > Thyatira batis. The sequence continues at coordinate 7,030,945 of LR990487.1, forward strand.
AACGTACCTCCTGCTCATAGATTTATAGAAGTGCCAGGAACTATTATTTATTTTCCTGTTAATAAAAAATCTATATCATCGATAAATATAAATATTGTTAACGAGTACGGTGAATACATTGACTTTAAAGAAGAGAATATCCAATTGCGTCTTCATTTACGAAAACGAGATGATTGTATTTAATAAAAGTGTTAATACTACTGAAAAACGCATTACTTCCCATCGCGTTGCCCAAGTATATAGACGTCCCAAAACCTTTAAGAGGCTTAGTAAAAGTAATAAAGAATTTCTTCGCACGCTCGGATTTAAATTATGAATATACTACAGATAACGGATTTACCACAGTATGATAACTCGATTGAAAGCTATGAAATCCATACTTACAATCCATATAATAATAGTTTTAAAGAAAATGATGAGATTCGGATTCCTATACACCAACAAGATATCTACATATTACCATCCGCCAGTTCCATTCTCATTGAAGGAAGAGCAACTGTTATTGACAAAGACCATAAGCCGCATAATGTACCTGTGGAATTCACTAACAATGCTGTAATGTTTTTGTTTCAAGATATTAGATATGAAATAAATGGTGTTGAAGTAGATCGTATTAAAAACGCTGGAATATCAACAACAATAAAATCTTACGTATCTATGAACACAGGGCAAAGTAAAGTTGCTGCTATATGGGGTTGGAACTTAGATGGACTTAAAAGTATTGATGGTTCTTTTAGTGTAATTATACCATTAAATAAAATACTGGGATTTGCTGAAGATTATAATAAAATAATAATGAACTGTAAACATGAGCTTATTTTAAATAGAAGTAATACGAACGTGAATAGTGTTAAAGTAAAGGATACCGAAAGTTTACAAATACATATTGAAAGAATACAATGGCGTGTCCCTCATGTAAAAGTTTCAGATCGAGACAGACTAACATTACTTAAACTATTAGAAAAAGATAAACCTATACAGCTAGCATTTAGAAACTGGGATTTATATGAATATTCATTTTTGCCTAGAACTACGAAACATTCTTGGGCAGTTAAAACAGCTTCCCAGCTAGAAAAACCACGCTATGTTATATTCGGACTACAAACATGCAGAAAAAATAGTAAATCGAAAGATTGTTCTTTATTCGATCATTGTAAAGTAACTAATATCACTTTGTTTTTGAACTCCCAGTATTATCCATACGAATCTTTAAATCTTAAATTCGATGAACATAAATACGGTATAATATATGAGATGTACAGTAGGTTCCGACAGTCTTATTACAACATCCCTGCGGATCCGTTGCTTGATTTGTTAAATTTTAAAGAAAAAGCTCCATTATTTATTATTGATTGTTCAAGACAAAATGAGAATTTAAAAACTGGACCGGTGGATGTCCGTTTGGAAATAGAAACTTCTCAAGATATTCCCGAAAATACAACGGCTTACTGTCTCATCATTAATGATCGACTCTTCGAGTATAAGCCGTTAAGTAATATAGTTCGAAAATTATCATGAGTGCTATAGTAGACATTCAAGGGTTTAAAACTGATAATAATCAATTCATTTTAAAAGAGATTGCTATTATTTTTAAAAACCATGTGCAAGTTTTCCTATTCAAATCACCATATCCATTTTATGACTTGACTAAAACAGAAAGAAAACAAATCTGCTGGATAGAAAGAAATAGAGGGATTTCCTGGGGTGATGGTTATATACCTTATCCGAACCATAAAAATATTATTCGAGATATTTTACGAGGTAGAACAGTATACACTAAAGGGTCTGAAAAAAGTGTTTGGTTAATGCAAATATTAGAATCCGAAAAAGTTTTTAATTTAGAAAATAAGGGCTGCCCTAATTTATTAAGTTTATGTGAAAAATATAAATTATCGAGAAATATGTTCAATTGTATGTATCACAGTAATATATGTGCTCTGAAAAATGTACTATGTTTAAGAAGGTGGTGTTTAGAAGAGAATATAGTTTTATAGATATTTTTTTCTTGTTTCATTTAACAATAACCCTACTAGCTACCTCACCTAATATGTTGTGTGTTTATCCACATTCTTATTCTATTTTAAAATAAGTATTTCATTTTAAATAACAATACAATGTGTTGAATAGATAATCCCTAGGGGCTTTCAACATTAATAATTTAAATGTTTGTATGAATCGTTTAGGTAATGGATTAATAATTTGAAATTTTACTAGATCTCTTAAAATGCAGTCCATGAATTGATCTGTAGGTAGAGAGCCAAAGAGATCAGGTAGATGAATACATTATTTAGTAGATTGAAATTGGGTGTTTCTGAATCTGGATCTGTGATCTAGAATTGTAATTGGGGTTTCTGGATCTGTGATCCAGAAACCCCAATTTCAATCTACTTACCAGTCGTGGCCACGGTACCAGTAATGGCCAAAAATTAAAAGAAACATCTAGAATTCGGACATGAGCGAATGTTTTTACATTGGGATCACTGTGACATAGACTTTAGACATCGTACTATCTAAGTTTAACGTTTTATTCAATTCAGTCAGTTACATGTACAAATATGCGCGAATACAAAGTGTAAGGTGATTTGAAATTGACAACGACGGCTTTCGTTCGTCTTTAGGAAATCGTTAAGGCGGTGAGCAGAAAGTTTCACTTGTAAAATAGTATTGCTTAATTAAAATCAAAATTAGTTTTGTTTCATGTGTTAACCATAAAATAAAGATAAACTTAGACTAAGACTGGGGTATCTATTAATGAATTTTCCCTGTCCAAGACTGGGTCACAAAACTACAACTTTTATTTGTTAAATTAATTGAATCCAGCTTTGCCGTATCTCACGCGCAACACATTACAAATATTAAATAAGGACTGGACTTTACAGTTTCACTATATTCAGTGCTGAAACTTTCACAATTTTGGTAATATTTCACAATAACCTGTTTTTTTTTTTCTTAAACTGGCCACCATTGGGTCATTTACCATACCTATATTGATTTCCATTATGAACACCCTTTTTAAGTTGAATTCTATTTGTTTATATTTCTTCATATATTTGTTCTTAAAGTATTTCCTTTAAATAAGTCTAAACAAATATTTAAAAAAAATATATATTGTTTTGTTTGTTTGTTTGTTACAAATATGCTCCGAAAAATTATGTGTACTTATATCCTTAACTAGCTTCTCCCCGCGACTCCGTCCGCGTGGAATAGTTACTTTGGGCTAACGCTAACTTTCAACCCCCTTCGTGTACGTAGAAAGATGACCATCCGCAGAGCTAACTGATGACTGCACGCGCCGGCCCGGCATATAATGCGCGCACAGTACAGCAGGGCTATTGCGTATCTCAACTGACAGCTCATAGTGATGATCATTTTGTATGGTGCTCAACTATGAACTGTCAGAACGCCATTTTCGTATTGCCTAACGTCAGTTAACAACGCGGATGACGTCATGAGAACCGAGTCTTGTTGATAGTCACTTGATAGGCACCGTAAACATTTTGACAATTGTTTTCGTATCGATAGTTGAAATATTGCGATTGCGTACGCATAGTGTATATCAAATAATTGACAAAGTGATGATCACTCAATTTGGTGAAAGGAACTACTAAAGAGCAGTGTTTTATAGATCGCAAGTGATAATCACTGTAAAATTTGTAGGTTATAGCTACTCTTATCCATAGGAATTTCAGTAATACATACTGACTTTGATCTATTTGCTTATGTTATTTAAAAATAAAACATTATTACTTTATTTATTATTAAAATATTGATACGCCTGATAATTATCACTCATTAAATGTACGTAAGTAATACCTAATTCTATCAAAATAATTTTTTTAGGCAATAGTGCTATTGACCACTTTCAATTAAACAACTTTACAGAATTACTAATACAAATAATTACGAGTACAATTGTATCAATGTACCTATTTCACCAATGTATTTTATACACTTATACACAATAATTTTATAAGGTGTTAATTAATTTGATTTCAGATTTGTGATGTGAACCTAAATATATTATTTATTGATGCATCATTTGGAGGTGCCTCACATGATTCCTATGTATGGAATCAATGCTCAATTGAACCTCTGTTAGAAAGACTACAGAATAGAGAGTGCTGTTGGCTTCATGGTATGTACTTTGGCTAAGTAATAGTAAATCCAAAACATAATATGATTTCCAGTTTATTAAATGTGTATATTTCCTACATTTTTTACATTGACACCTACCTTTCTACATATCATAAATAAAAATCATATCAATTTATTTTCAGGTGACTCTGGTTATGCTCAAAGGCCTTGGATGATTACACCCATGTTAGGTGCTGTCTCTGGATCTCGAGAAGAGTTTTATACGGATCTTCATTGTTGTGTCAGAAATACTGTGGAGTGGTGCATTGGTGTATTAAAAGCTTGTTGGCGGTGTTTGTTGGCACATAGAGTGCTCATTATGACCCAGTTACTGCTGGAGAAATAGTGAATGCCTGTGTTGTTAAATAATATTTAATCTTTAATAAAGGAATCATAAATCTTAAGTAAAGTTATGTATTGATATGTTTACATTATAATTATATTAATTGTTAATAAACAATTATTTTAGAAAATAAGGTTTAGTCATTTTATTAAGCTTTCATGCATGAATGAATACTGAATTGCTGGTATGAAGGATGAGGTAGCCCTTATCTATAATCTAAATTCAAAATATAAATATACAAATGTGGAACTAACATCAATTAGTACACCAGACATACCCTCCACCCGCAGCTTTTGCTTTAACTTTGGCTTTAAATTCTATCGTACATAACAAAATAATAATAAATTATTAATTATCACATAATTAAACCTTCTTAAAAAAAAGGGTTTGCTTTACAAAAAATATGTACCTTTTGAGTACTTGTACTGACACATAGATTAAAAATTGTTTTAAGTTTTTTGTGTCACCCAAAGCTCACCCACTTGAGCCACAAAGCAAGTGTCTCATTAAGTAAGTGCAGAGTGATAAGGTTATATTTGTATGAGTGAGTTAAATAGTACAACATAAAATATAAAATAACAATGAAAAGAAAAAGTTGCTATACAAAAGGGAATAATGGAACAATATTTGCTCGAGAAAGCGACTTATATGAATAAAGTGAGAACTAGGTAATGATTAATTTATGGGTATTAATTTATTTAGGTAGGCAGAGTAAATTTACTAAGATGTGAACTTTGCGTCATTGGAGTTTTAGTTGATCCCTCGGCCACCGAGCTCAAACAACAACTTCAGTACGGTTCTCTATTATATATAATAAAAACATCAACAAAATAATTATTTTTGTAGTTTTACTTAGTATTAAGCATTTATTATCACCAACTTTACACTCAACATAGCACAATATCTTCCTCGAGTTTGAAAGTTTTGAAACGAAAATGAGTATGCCGCCAAAATTACATGTAATGTTGGTATAAACCGGATAAAATAAAGTGAGCTTTGGAAACTAGCATTTTGTTACGATAAGAAGGCACACTTAATCTAGCCGCATAATAGTCGATAAAAAATAGAGGTGTCGAGAGCCGTCCCGATAGGCACCGTTAGACACCGCCACTTGATATCCACTCGATTTGATACGTAATACCAATGTTATGATATTCTCGGTTGTCATCAATGTTCGGTGTACAACCAAACCCAGTTGGTCACTGACATTGAAAAAGATAGCCAATAGCCCCGCAGTACTTGAACATTATTTTGGTGCAATGTTATTATAAATTTGCGATATCTCCTAAGATATTCATTGAAATCGAATGATGTAAAAGGCAATTTTGTTTTAAAATAAATACTTGTGATGAATAACGTATTTATTTTGATAAGGATTAATATTATCTCCATAAGAACACCTTCACAAATAATGCTTAATTTTCGAACAAATTTGGTTAGTATAAAAGTGGTCACAGTGAGCCAACCTTAACAGATAGACATATGCTATCGCGGACTTTTTTTTAGAACTTTTGAAGGGGAACAATTCTGTCATACATCATTTTAGCGTAACTTTAACCGTTTACGCAGCGTACGCAGCGGAAGCTCTCAACTGGAAAATAAATCTCCCGATTTTGAAACATTCTTCATTAGTGCTCCGCTCCTATTAGTCGTAGCGTGATGATATATAGCCTATAGCCTTCCTCGATAAATGGACTATCCAATGGCGAAAGAATTTTTCAAATCGGACCAGTAGTTTCTGAGATTAGCGCGTTCAACCAAACAAACAAACTCTACTCCTTTATAATATTAGTATAGATTTAGTCAAACGAACATTTGTTTAATCAATTTATTAATTGTAACACTCAATAATGTGTTAAAAAATATTTGTATTTTATTTTGATAAGGCTGTATGTTCGTTCACATTGTTCACTAGCTCTTGATTAGCGCGTAAAAAAAAAACTTGCGCGCCATTTCCATATTTTGACATTTTGTTTTTATCGTATTTGTCACTGTGCTAAATTATTTTGTTAGTAGGTATCTCGCAAATGTGTTGAGAAAAGTTGTAATAAACGATCTGTAACTATGAATTAACAAATTTAATTAATGCGACTTACATATACCTATACATTATTTAAGTTTTGTAAGTAAACATTATTATATTTTCTTTAGATTAATGGAAATTATTATTAGTGTTTACCTATTGAATAACGTTATACACATGGTGGTTATACTATTACGACCTAGTACATAACCTATACACAATAGAACTGCGTAGTTGAAAACATCTTATTAGTACCTATATCTTTTAATTAAGTACAGTACACACCTTTTTGAAAAATCAGTAAACAGATGACTCGAAAGTAGATTCTCCTTTTATTTTTTATCGGTTAATGACATCAAATGTGAGTTCATGAACTTGTAAACCTTATACGCGTAGATCCAGACTAAGGGCAACGTGATACGACCTTCTTATTCTTCGGATATCATAAACTGATTTTACGCTTAGCACATCTTTTACAAAAATAATGTTGCAAGTCATTTACCTCTTTCCTTTGGCCATCGAGATAGTACCTTCCTACCTTTTCACTCACTTCCAGTAAATAGTTGGTATATAGATTTATTAGATATTGAAGCTATTTAAACTATATTATTAGGTATGAGATGCATTATGTAGCAAATAATCATTATTTAAATACAAAATAACCTTCCCTTACAAATAAGGGCTTAAATATTAGAATACCTACCCATTGTAATTTTTCTATTCATATCGAAACATCTTATTATAATAGTAGCTTATTTTGACATATTGTCATAAATAAAATTGTATCCAATCGATTCTCAATATAGATATCAGCTATCAAATACTTATTTACAGATGATTGACCCTTTTTGAATGAATAACCTTACGACTTTGTGTAGACTGGAGTATTTCGACCTATCTGCCGGCGCGACGCGGGCTTTCGCCTCCCATCTGTCCTCGGTCGGACGTAGGACAAGTCTATATGAGTCTATTCTAATATTTATATACCAAAGCTAATAGACAATCGACTTCATCTCACGTCTTTGTGAAGTCTCTGGATATTTGCAGTACAAAAAGAAAATATTTTTCAGACCTTATAGTGCTTATAGTGGTCCATCTTTCAAGCCTTTCTAAGCGCTGCTGATATACTTCTGAATCGGGAAAGCAAAGATTACGAATGGGCTGAAAAAATGAGGATTGGATCCGCATCGTCGTGGTAGGAAGGTGATGATGGAATAATAAAGTTCTGTAAGGTATCTACAATTCATTCTTTAAAGAATAATTGTATCCTTTTTAAGAGAATTTTAGCCTTCCAATTTCGTTGATATATACTTTACGATAAAAATAATATATCTCCCTACTTATATACCTAAGTAGTAGGTACTACCTACCGATAAGGTAGGTAGGATTTACGCACCCTCGCATAAGGGGACGAAAAAAAACATAAAACAAGAGACACTTTTTCTGTTCAGTGTAGGTGAGACGCGATGTCGGCGATGAGTGAGGGCCTGCCTGGGGCCTTTGATAACTCGTGAAAAATTCAAGTACACCTGACAATATCTGCAACGAACACCTACCTATATACAAAAGTACCTACAGGTAAATGAAAAGAAAAATACCTTACAAATTTTTACAGAACAAACTTCATATCATATTTTAGCAAAAATCAGATAGTCATATCAAAATCCCATAGAAAGAAGTACTATCAGCTTTCCTACACCTTGTGTAAAAATTGTCCCATTATTATTTTAGAGAAGAAAAGAAACCTGTTTTGGTAAATCTTGACAATTTATTAGATATGAAATATTAAAGAAATAATCATTTGGTATAACAAAGATTCCAATAACGATATATTTAAGAAGTCATAAAAATTCAAATTTGGTTGGTACACATGTAGGTACGTAAGGTATCATTCCTTATTTCCTACCTATATAGAGCGATGTACGTACTCATGTTCTTATAAATAAATCCCCCGTAAAAGTGCAATCTCGGTGCTCTTCTTAGATAGCAGAAATTTTGCTCTCAAATCTATAAAGGAATAATAATGTTGACTTCCTCGGCGCATTGACTAAAGTAAAACCTTTTTCATTAACTTCCACCCAATCGGTAAAACATAATATTCAGCATATACATATTTATAGGCGCACAAATATCGAGAACATATTCAATATTGGGTTTCCCAAATAAAATCAGGGATTGCTGCTATGTAAATTAGTTTATCAGAGCGAAGAAATGATTGGCTTCAAATTGACTGAGTCTCGGAAAGATGTCAAGAAAATGAAAAGTACTACTTATTACATTTTAAAACATCTCAGATATTTTGACGAGGTAAGTTAATCACATTCTGAAATCTCTATTTGGCACGCTATTGGAATGTATGTAATTATGAAGCATCCAATGACGCATTCGTAGCACGTAATCGTCCTACAAATATGCCCCGCAGTTTCACCCGCGTTATTTAATGTTTTTTGCGATAGAAATATATCCTATATTAAGTACTCTAGTCTAGAGTAATGTTTCCATATTTAGAAGATTTTTTTTAGATTGAATGTAAGTTTCAGAGTTTAGCCGGTGGTTTTAACCCAAACTTGTTCCGACCAGAGTACAGAAACTAGATCTAGTGCTAGAAAAGTTCACAGAAATATGACTGCATACAGCTACCTAACGTTAATAGTACCTTATAACATCCAAACAACAGAGTTTACCTCTTGACTATATTTCTTAGTATAGGCAGATTTGTCCTTGTTATGTATTGTAATGGCTATTTTCAAGTAAGTACCCAGCTACAGTATTTTACAAACACATTTTTCATAAAAACCCGTAAGTAGGTACCTACCTAATAATTATATGGCTTTTCGTACATAGTACAAGTGTATAGGTAATAGTATAGACGAATTATTCCTAGTGCCAATGACGAGTTTGTTATAATTAATAAGGTAAGTCCTATTTTTTTTTTTATATTATTTTAATTCAAATAGGCCTTAACTTATAAATGTAAAAGAAATGAGTATATAAGTGGTGTCAGAGTTGTTTTTCAACCCTGCGATTTGATACAGGGTTTGTTTGGTGATGGGTCCTTGTTTTCGTTTGTTTATTTCTTAGGTGCCATTAATTTGTTTCAGGTTATTGACTATGTTGGTGATGAATGTCTGGTAGGAGTTGAGGGTGCTTTCCTTTTTTATAATTTCTGGAATTTTGTAAGGGTCCAAGTTAGCCGCTCCGCAGACGGCGAGGTGGTCGTGCCTTTTGAGGGCGAATATCGGGCACTCCCTCAGCAGGTGGTCGAGGCTCTGCACGCTTGTGTCGTCGCACGGACAGGTATTGTTGTCCGTGATCTTGAAGCGGTGCAGATACTCCTTGTGGTACCTACCCATGATTCGTGAGAATCTGGGTCCACGCAAAGGTCAACGATACCTTGCTTAGGAAGCGCCCGATATCCTCCATTTTGTGGTCGAAGAGCACACTGAGGTGGCTCGATAGGGCTTCCTCATTGAAGAGTGTATGCCATTCGCTCTCAGTGCGTCTTTTTAAGTCACGTTTCGCGTACGAGATGGGGAAGAGACGGCTGACTATTGTTGTAGTGCCTGTTGCAGCTGCGTTTGCCGTTTGGTCAGCCATTTCGTTCCCGGCGATGCCAGCGTGAGCCTTGACCCAGACGAAGGATATTTTTATAAGTGCCTGGTCCAGCCCGTGCAGTAGCCTGTGGATTTCGCATATTGCGGGGTCCGGGTTGTTCCTGTCTTGCAGAGCTTTTAGGGCGGATTGGCTGTCAGTCGCGACTGAGACGTGCTGGATGTGGTGGTGGTCATTTTTGTCCAGGTATTTATTCAACCATTTTAGGCCGGTTTCTATTGCGTTATATAGTTCCGATATAAATACTGTCGTTGTTCGGTTTAGTCGTTTTTTGATTTTGATTGGTTGGTCTTGGTTCTCTAAATAAATTACTACACCAGCGCCGGTGTCTCCATTGTGTTGTTTGCTGCCATCTGTAAATATTTTGATTTGGCTTCCAGCTGTTTGTGTGTCTATTTCTTCATTTGTCAACGCTTCCGTGTATTTAATTGATATTCTCTTTGCCGGATGTAATCTGTTTTTTGGGTGGATATTTCTGCGTAGTGTGATGTCATCGGGTAGTGTAGTGCAAGTACCTGTGTATTTAACTTTATGGATTTCTTTGGCTTCGTCGACAATGAGGTGCAGTGGGGTGAAACCCGCTAGTGTGATTGCAGTCACTGCCGACACTGTTCTGAAGGCCCGGATTGTGCGGATGGCGAATTGTCTTTGTAGCCTGCGGAGCAGGACTCTGACGCATACGTATTTGGTGGCTCCTCCCCATATGCCTGCTGCGTACGTGAACATAGGTGTTATTACATGTGTGTAAATGGTCGCGGCATTTTGAGGGTGTGCTCCCCATGTTGGTTTAAGTCCTATTAAATACATTTAATGGAAGAGAAAAAATCGTTCATAAATTATTTCTGTTATGTTGGCAGTCAAATGGAATATACTTACTCATGGTATAAGTATTTGACAGCCCGGTTGGCTTTGCGGTTAGTGTCCCTGACTTTCAAGCCGCGAGTCGTGGGTTCGAATCCCAGCCAGGACAAATATTTGTATGCTCATGCATATTCATATATGTCTGTTTGTTCTGTGTCTGGATGTAAATATTTATATAAGTACCTATGTATTTAAAAGTAGTAAATGTTGTATATCTGGTTACCATATCACAAGCTTTGCTTAGTTTGGAATCAGATTGGCCGTAAGCTGTAGGTACATAGGGCTACAAGTAATAGCCCTATGTACCTACAGCTGTCTTCATGTACCGAGTAGATGAACAAACGGTACCTACCTATCTATTCATTAAGATGTTGAAATTAAATTAATCGATATACATAGATAGCTTCCACATTTTAAAATCTGTTTTCAGTTAAGTGTTCTGAGAAAGCTTGACGATGATTTAATTTCGCTGTTTCTATTACGTTACGAAATATTAACGTAAATACGCTGGATGTAAATCGTGTCATTAGGAGCGGCTGCGATTGGTCCGCGCCTCGCTTCTAATTGGAAATAAATTACGTTAGGGAGAGGTCTGCAGATGCGCATTTTATTTTAGAAAGCATAGTTGATTTTATTTTTCTTTCTCATAAAATAAAAATAACAAAAATGATTAATCAGAATAAAAGGATTCTCGATTACCTAAATGAATTGTCATTTTGGTAGCATTTGAAGTATTATCGAAATACATAGTATATAGGTAAAATATAACACGAGCTATACTAAACATAAATTTCCGACAATAACAAGCAAAGTTTCATATGAATATAATAAATTGATATGCGCTTGGAAACAAAGCCTGCTGCTCTGTGTTTGACCTGACTCAGATATCCCGGAGGGATGAAATGAAATGGGGTTGAACAAAAACTATGTTAACATACATACTATAGGTACAATCTGTATGGTTCAACTGCACGTTCAACGTTTAATTAAAATTCGTCTGCTGATTGATGCAAAGGTAGGTATTTGGTCCTACTAATTTAATAGCTGCTTAACCTAAATATATTAATTTATGAAGTACCTAGTATTTTTAAATCTATAATGTATAAAAGTCGTAACCTAAAAATAACAGCAACACACGACGTTCATATAGATTTCGTCGAGTTACTCGTCGCGCTTAAGGTGGGTCGCAACCATATACATATATATCGATGGTCGCAACCAAATGAATATTTAACGTGAATAGGGAACCCCCACAATTCCACTGATGAGCCATAATAATGTGGGAACATACACCTGCAGCAAATACTATAACTTAAAGTTGTGTAGTCATGGTGTATGTACAATATATAAAGTCTACGAAGTCCACGCACTGCCATTCAATGGCAAAACTACGCGACGCGGGTATTTAAGAAAATAATTCTGTTACCATACAGGTGAGTAGTATAAACAAATTGATTATATATTTATACGTATTATGCCTTCGCTTACTGAAGGGTTACCTACCCCACAAAGCACAATCCAGCAGGGTTAAAGAAACATCGACGTACATACCTACAAATACCTTCTACTGTTTCGATAAACTTTGTAGAACAATGGCAGCAGCAGTTATGTATTGCGTTTTTAAAATAGTAATGCTCACATCGGTTTGGTATGAAATATAAACGGGATAAAAATATATGAAACTTTATGCTGTATGCAAAGGTTTCACTCCAAAAGTATATTTTTTTCATTTCAGGTACATTTATAAACAGCAGGGTCGCTCTGCGCCCAACATCTGGCAAGCTTTTCACTTTGTAATGCTATGCTACTTTCAACTATATTCCTTTTTTTTATCTTAACAAACAGTTTACAACTAGTGGTACATTTATAGTTTGGTGTGGGTTTAAAATGAAAAACTGCCGTTGTAATATGTAGTTGACTAGTTGATTATCGAGTAGGTAAAGTGTTTATAGTTCTCTAATAATATATTTGAGGTTGAAAGAGACTAATTGTAAGTTAGGTACTTACCAATTTTTCAACTTAAAGAATTTATTATTTTAACTTTCAAATGCTTGTTCCATATTTAGGATCTTTAGAAGTATATTATAAAAAATATGTGGCAAAAACCCTACTGAAAACGACAGCTTCCTACCGTACCAACCATCCATTATTCGTTAAGTGTAGACAGACATTCGCTACACTACACCCGGCTGCCTAATACTAATGCTAGGTATACATATTTGTATATTTTTATATGGTTTATGCATTTATATTACGCTATCCTTTGATCACGGTCCTTTATTAGTGGTCGAAGCTCCTAACAATTTTCCTATAGCTTATATACTACACAAGCGAACTAAAACGTATAGGCTAGATAGCTTACATGCTACCTTTATCATTAAAAAGAATGTCTTCCGAAAACGAGGGTGAAACCGCGGGGCAGAAGGTAATTTAGGATAAATCTATTGTGCAATAATCTCAAATAAACCGCCAGCGCATAAATATTTATAGATAAGTACTTATCAAAAGTTATTTTTATTGAATTAACAATCAAACATTTTTAATGAATCAACCCGGTCTGATACGTTAACAAGATTGTTTGTGTTAAACTCGGATGGGCAGATGAAAATTTTTCTGTTACAAATGAACGCGGAATGACTCAACATTTGATTATGCACGGTTGCACTAAATACTTTTTGTGTTCTTCAAAATACTTATAACTCTACTATTTTAGTTTTTGGTATCAAACAATCCTTGCATTGCGTTACATTACACAATGTTGAGTAACCCCGTCATCTAGATAATATTATAGGAATGATCATCTACACTACACTAATATTACAAAGAGAAAAATTTGTAATGAATTAACTCAGAAACTACTGCGCCGATTTCAAAATACTTCCACCATTGGAAAGTTACATTATCAGGGAGAAACATAGGCTATCGCCGTATTCCCACGGGAACTACGCGGGTGGAACCGTGCGGAGGCTGCTATTTGAAAAATATTGACTAGAATGAATTTAAGGTAAAGTAAGGTCAGGCAATCATAATTCAATAAATCATACCTATTTATATCCATATTTTAAACAAAGTCATTCGCAATATAAGTACCTATATTTATTTATTCTTTATGATGGGATTCGCCCCAGGGTTTTTCAATAAAAACATAACATATGACCTTATCGGTTATCATAATATATAGTACCTACTCACAATGAATATAAATGCTAGCTTAAATACAATATGTTAAATCAGTAATTAACTGGAAGTCTTAGGCGCCGGTCTCACATTGACTTATATAAAATAGTTCTAATTGTACTTTAAATAATGTGTTTGTTCAAGTTTATAACTATTTATTCCATCAGTATTGCAATTATTGCCACTCTATGTCAAAGCGGTTCGTATGCGCCCGTTGGATTGTTTAAATTGAAGAATCTAGTTTTTGTGTTATCACAGATGATTAATGATTATACCTTCTTAAATTTACAGAAACCACTTCTGCTGAGTTCGAGGATGATTCAACCGATATGAGTATCGCAGATGAGGTAAATTCAATATATCTATTATAATAATAATAATAATTTATTGGCCAAATAAACACTATCAAAAAGGTTACACGATTATCTTAGACTAGGTAAAAATAATTAAAAGCTTAGCATCTGCTGCCGAGCTAGGCCGAAGCTTGTATTACAGCATGCAGCGCCAAATCCCCATGGACATGTCTTACTTCTAGCATCTAGCCGTATCTATTGGAGTTCTTAGCATTCTTTACTATTTCATAATGTTATTAATTAATACATGCAATTTAATTTTTAATTGTGCACTACAGGTTTTTTTTTCATAACAACTGTTGACGAAACATTAAATACAACAAAGTATCCCATATAATTAGATTTCTGGATGAGAATTCTGTCTGGATTTAAATGAATTAAGTAATGCTTCCAAACTTGAATGTTCTATAACTTGCTGAGCCATTTCAGTCTTATCATTGATTAGACAACCTTATTATAAGTTTGCTTTTAAAAATATTTTTATCTCCCCACGTTCTTCATTGGTGTATTTATTTATAGGTTAAATGATTATAATATATGCACATGTTTCAGCTATCGGAATTAATTCCTCAGAAGAAAGTGAATGTAAAATTATATTATGAAAGTTTATGTCCTTACTGCAGAGAATTTGGTCAACGCCTTAAAATTTATGCTAATATACTTGAGGAATACATTGATTTACAACTATATCCATACGGAAATGCAGAGGTAAAGTAATACTCATATTCAATAGGTTTAAATATTTTATATAATGATCTGGTAAACACAATGGTCTCCATTGTGTTTACCAGATATATTTACACAACTTAATTAAAATGGGTTAATCTATATACCTACTTATTCAGGTATACCTGTTTTTTATATAGTACATTTATCCTTCTAGTACTTATTATAGGTAGGTACATACATGAGATAGATTGTATCTTTGTTACCGAATTACAATCAATTTTATAACCTAGATTACCACATATTACCTATTATGTTTGTCCCACGACAATTGGGTGCCCGCGGAGCATTCTCATCTTAATTCTTCTAAATCACGTAACGGATTTTGATCCCGCATCCAGTAATAGAAGAAGCAAAAATCTAAGAATCATTATGGTTTTTATCCTTAGTCAATTGCATCTGTGCAAATCCAGGGCGGGTCACTAGTACCTACTAAATCTAGTATCCATAATGCCTACTAATTTCAGTTATGACGTTTAGCAGTGTAGATTAAAAACTTGTTTGAATAACGGTGGATTTGGTTAAACAACATTTTTAGTTTTAAGATAAGCTTTGTTTGTAGAAATAAGATTTTCCGTACAGTCATCTTCAGTGAGTTTTGACTTCATGCGCTTCTAAATTTTACTTCCATAAAGTTGTTAATAAAATGTTACAGTTAATAAAAAGATGCAGATGACATCATTATAACCCTTATCAATAGCAACGATAACCTCTTCCACATTATTTCAACTCTACGCAGTTATAACAAAATGAATCAACCAGCATTAAAAACAATTACGTGTTTCAGATCCAATTGTTTAGCGATCACTTTTTCATGGGGGTTATCTATTTATCTTTTCGACTTTAGAGTTTATTTATAGATCGCGTCCATGTCAATGTAGGTAAATAACTATGCAATTTAATTGATAATATTGATATAATTGATAGTAATTAGTAAGTTGTGATACAAACAAATTTGATGATAGAATGCTGCAGATTTCTCCCTTATGACATGGGTTATATTTTTATCCTAAAAATATTTAAAGCATAAAACAACGCTTTAACCAGCGAAAGCTAATTTAAAATAATTTACTGTGGAGTCAACCAACAATAAGTATACATATACAAATGTTATTTTATATTTTTTACAGACTGAGTTCAAATATGGGAATTATGTATTCGATTGCCAGCACGGTGAAGACGAGTGCTATGGCAACAGGCTGCATGCCTGCGCCATCGACATTCTGGGTAACATCACTCAGGCTGTCAATTACACCTCGTGTATGATGGACCCCGCCAGGGAGGACGATTATGGTTCTAATGACGCGGCTGCCGATGAGGTTATTATAAAGAAACGTTTAATAACTCATTGCTTAAAACAACAATCAACGAATATATAACATATTTAGGTTATTCTCCTTCTAAGCAACATTTAGCTACAAAATTGTACTAAATTTGCAGTATTTAAACAAGTACCTACATATTTAAGTTACATAAATATGTATTTTAACTTTTCTACAAGCACATATATCTAAATATATGCTAATATATGCATGCCTAAGCATGTAATGAGGTTGTCAAAATGGTGGTAAAGCAAAACATGATGGATACTGGTTCTCATGTGATTTGATTTTGATGGTAACAGCCATAGCCCATCACGCGGCCCTAGTGCGGATTCACTGTGCTAGCAACGCCTTATTCTTTTTTATTTTTTTCAGTGCGCTGCACAAATGTCGTTAGATTCGGGGCCTATAAAGAACTGCGCAAAGAGTAGTAAAGGGATTCAACTTCTCAAATATTACGGAGACGAAACAGATAAGGCCAATATTGAAGGCGTTCCTCACATCCTTATAGATGGAAAAGAATCGAATAGTGAAACATTTGTTGATGACCTGACCGAAGCCATTGCAAATAACATCGTCGAAGAAGTTATCAACAACGGCACCGAAGCTACGACACCAGTGGTAGAGGTTGTGAATTCGAGTCGCAATCTCCATAGTACCAATATTTGCCTGCCGATTGCAATGACTCTTATATTGTTGCATATATCTTTAAAATGGTTGCGATAGTATAAGTTGACGTAAGAAACGAATACTAAAATGGCGTATTTTGTTTGCATTTATTTGTTACAGTAGCAACATTAACCAAAAAACATAATCTGCAATACTACTCTTCCTATATAGACTTTTGGTTATTCAAATTTGACGTATGTAACATAAAATCGGTTCGTCTTGGTTTTTTCACACTATATGGCCGAGTATGTGGGGTGTTCGAGTGAGAGGAAAAGATTAGGTATGTGAGGCGCCATTTTAGATCCGTTTCTTTATTCAGTCAGTATCACGATTGAAAATTGCATAGTATGTTTTGGCTATGAATTTGTGACATGTAACAGTTGTATACAGTACTTAATACAAATTTAGAAGCTCTGCAAGGCAGAGGGACAGTACTTGTTACAGTATTTGTGAAACGAATAAAATATATGTAAATATGGGTTCAATATACGTTTATTTTAATATATACTTACGCTTATATATTTAAATTTCAGGCAAGATAGATCGTTTTATTATATCCCCATTATGCTTTCAAATTAAAAGTTTATTTTTCCTGATTTTTTTTTATAGAAACCAAATTAACTTACAAAACATTAGTACATATTTTAAAAGATTTAAATAAAACTTACCATTTGTGTTTAATTTTTTAAATAATTTTTCATGTTTGTTGTAAAAAACATTTCTTAATATTACCGACCTAAAATAAAAAGCTAACAACGATCAAGTACCAGCAACAGTACCTATATTTTTATCTAGTACCTAACTGAATACATTCAGTCGAAATACAATAACTCATAATTGATCATTTATATATAAGTATATGTATTACCTACGAATGAAATACAAATACTAACATATTTGTAGTTTGTAGATATGTTCATTACATATTAGTGTTATCGCAAGTGTACGTCGCGTTGTGTCGTATTTATTAAACATCCATTTAAATGTGGTTCAAAATGTTGTACCACGTTATACCAATAATTTTCATCAGTGCAGTGTTCATTACTGTTGTAAACAGCCAAGATGGTTCGTACCTACTTAGAAACGATTTCGCATTTTACCAAATCATACTTAATCAATGACATAAATATAGTACGTATTCATCTATTTACAGATATAATAATTAACGTTCTGGACAATGGAGTAACACCAAACAAAATAGATTCGGATTTATACATTTTACTGGATAAGGTAAATACTTTTTATTATTACATATATTCCACATGATCACCACGACCTTTTGATAAAATATAAAATAAATCATAAGAAGAGTGCGACAGTTTATGATATTACGAAGTATTTTGGTAATCTGTGATCAAGCTGTTAATCTAAGGGATTCTGTGATTCTGTAAGGCAAGTTTATGATGGCTCCGTCTGTCGAGCTGATACCTCTATGTCTTTCGCTCACGTGGTAAATCCGCTTTCTGATTAAGGCTTAATTATCCTTAGTAATAGATAATGCGTGGGTTACATGTAGTTATTAGGTAAATTAATTAAATTCATTTAATATGGAATCTTAATATTGCTACCAACCACAATAAAATCATAGTTCACATAAAATTATCTGAAATCACACAACTGACCACCAAACAGTAGTGATGGTGTATACCTAAATACTTACAATTTTATGGTGCTGATAGGCTCAAATATGCAAACCACATCATTATAATATGAAAACATTTCATTGGGCGTTGATAAAAATGTATTACTTTAATTAGGTACCTATAGAATGTGTAATTATGGTTGCAATTGTTAGCCTAAAATATCTGCTATTTTAGCTAATCGAAAATTCAGTTGAATAAATGAAACATGGAAACAAGACATGCCTACATGATTTAGGGCTATGTAGCTGAGATGTGGTTGATTGTTCATAACAATGTAGCTTATATAACATTAAATAATTGATTAAAACCTACCTAACTATATAATATTATTATATTTCAGTTTTCGTCAGAAACAGAACAACAGAGAGTAAATTTAAAGTTGTTCTATGAATGCTTATGTCCTGATTGTAGAGACTTTGATTCAAATTATTTCAAGCCAGCTGTTGAAAAATTAAGTGATTATCTTGACATACACCTTTATCCATATGGAAATGCAGAGGTAAGTTCAAAAAGTACCACTTTAGGTACTTGGTAACTCATTAAAAGAATTAGTATTCAATATTTAAAATTTAAAATCTTATCTTAAATTTTGAACTGCTTATACAAATGCTATAACGAATATGCTATAAGAATATTTTATATTGTACTAGCGGACCCGGCAGACTTCGTTCTGCCACCAGCGCCACCTACCGGGTCCAAATTGATGCCATACTATTTATACATAAAAACCTTCCCCATGAAATACTTCGTAATTTGGTGAAAACCGCATGAAAATCTGTTCAGTAGTTTTTGTGTTCATCGCGTTCAGACAGACAGAGGCAGCTGGGACTTAGTTTTATATATATAGATTCTGGCAATAGTGAAGAAGTACCTACCTATCTATTACTTTGTAGACATTCGAAAAAGACGGTCACTTCGAGTTCAAGTGCCAGCACGGGCCAGCGGAGTGCTACGGCAACATGCTGCATGCCTGCGCCATCGACGTGCTGGCCAACATCACGCAGGCGGTCATCTACAACTCGTGCATGATGGAACAGTCCAGGTCGGGCCGTGGATCTGACGACAAAGCTGCTGATGAGGTTGGAGCTATCTCCATTATTTTGAATTCATTTCTACTTTCTACTATTTCTGATTTACAGTTAATTAAGATTCCCAATCTAACTTCATAACTATTCAAAATAGAAATTTAATTATAAAAATATTTTGAATTTATTTTATATTTTTAAGTAAAACAATTTGCTGAGATAAAATAAAAGAGTAAGTACACGTTGCATATTTTGAAAAAAAAAATAAGAGGGAAAGGAAAATGGTGTCGAAGTCCGCTTCATTAAAAGAAGTATGCAACACTTTGCCAGTTTTGCCTTGGCTTGCGTTCAATTATAACAACAATAACTGTTAACATTTTCAGTGTGGTCAACAGTTGAAAATTGAATCGGAACCTATAAAAAGTTGTGCCAAAGGCGACAAGGGCACTGAGCTATTGAAATATTATGGGGATGAGAGTAAGAGAGCAAATTTTTCTTATGTTCCGTACATACTGATCGATGGAGTAGTGAACCAAGGAGATAATTTTTTTAAGGATCTTTGCTCTGCTTTTACTTCTCCGCCTCCACCATGCCGTACTTGAAGGAAGGACACCTAGCGAACATGCTGGAAACCAGCTGCATACATAACATATACTTACCTAATGTTTTATAGTTATTTTTATTAAATATATCAAATTGCATCTTTTGTAACTTCAATCAATTACGAATAAAGGAACAAATATCCATATGAATCTTATACACACATGGACGTGAGAAAACATTATCTTTAATGTGTAGTATGTAGAAAAGGGAGTTACTGAGAATTTTACAATCTTTATATGTCTTTAAGATGAAATATAGAATGCGATTTATCTCATTTATTGGGGGCAACGACCTCGATTATAGTGGCTTATTCGTTGGTCTCAAAGACATTTCAATAGAAGATAATGAATTACAACTAGGTATATAGGTGAGTGGGTGTTGATAATATTATCACTTTTTGTTAGGTCTACTATCATCTGGTCATAGGCTATTCAAACTGATAGTTATTTTTTTATATTAATACTGGGTCTCCATTTTATTCTACAAAATTGTTGTCAGTTATAAATGAACAGTACATAAAGATGACATATTATTGGAAAGTTTTATTGATTTTATTACATATAACTTTTGCACTAAGCGAACCAATGGATTCGAGACATAAAAGTGAGTTCAAGTTTTTGTTTATCTATTTTTTCTTTGTGAACTGATTTTTTTTCTTTACTTTACCTTTTTTTTATTTTTAGGAATGTCACTAAACTTGGAAGTTCGAAATCAGACTTCAGAGGTGAGAAATTATTTATTATGAAGGTATGAAATAGCACAATATCTACCCAGTGCAAAAATATTTTTGTGTTTTAATACTACGGAGATGATTAAAATTACAATATCCAATTTATTATATATATATATATATACGAATTACAATATCCAATTAAGACACATTCCAACATACAAAATTGGGAAGCCTCATAACTATTTATGAATCTATCCTTACATAATTATATATCATCATCATCATCAACAGCTCATATACGTCTCCACCGAGGAGCTCGAGCCTCCCCTAACATCGAGGGGGTTTAGGCCATAGTCCACCACGCGGGCCTAGTGCGGATTGGCGAACTTCACATGCCTTTAATTGTGACATCTCGTGCATGCAGGTTGAGGTATTCCACCAAGCGCACCCAAACGAAGCGCACCCAGACGAAGCGCACCTAAAGTATTCCACGAAGCGCCCCCGTAGGTGCGCTTCAAATGAAAAATTTAAAATAATTAATTTCCTATTCCACGAAGCGCACCTAAGAATATCACTCGCATAGTGTGGTGACAAGAAATAAAAATGTCGATAGAAAAAAATATTTATTATTTAGAAGACTAACTTAATTTTCTATAATCGTTCAGTTTCATTATGTGACACAATATTTGTCATTTTTGTAATCTTAGGTAGGTACTATTTAAAATCACAGATTGTTTCATAATTATGCAATGAAACGACAAGTATCAAAAACATTGTAAATATAGTTTTCCTTAGAGATCTATGTTGAAGTTTTCTTATAGCTTAGCTACCTGTTTAGTAAATAATAAAAATACTCTACTATAACATAAAAAATCACAGATTGTTTCATAATTACAATAAAAACTTGGACAAATATCAAAAACATTTTAATTATAGTTTTCTATAGAGATCTAGGTTAGTTGATGTTGATGACCTCTAGTTTTATATAAAATCACAGACTGCTTAAAATAACAAAACACAATATTTAAGATTCTTAAATAATCTTGAAAAAATGGGCAATATATGTAGTATATAAACTTATCAATTGAATAAATTATTGATAATCAAAATCTTAATTTCTCTAGACAATGTCCAACTGAAATTGACTGAAACAAACAGCCCCTGACGTCGCAATAGTGTAATGAGAACTAAGCATGTAAACAAGCTCCGGAAATGCTCGTCTAAATTCGGGTTGGCTCGGGAATTCAGTGCCGCGCGCATACGTTGACGGTTAGCCCGGTTAGACGGTTATGTATATGAACATTAAAAATTTAAAGAAAATTACAATTATTGTATCACATTATTACAATGAATTTTTTAGATGTTAGAAGTTTTAGTAAGTCTTTTAAATAATATATATTTTTTTCTATCGACATTTTTATTTCTTGTCACCACACTATGCGAGTGATATTCTTAGGTGCGCTTCGTGGAATAGGAAATTAATTATTTTAAATTTTTCATTTGAAGCGCACCTACGGGGGCGCTTCGTGGAATACTTTAGGTGCGCTTCGTCTGGGTGCGCTTCGTTTGGGTGCGCTTGGTGGAATACCTCTGCAGGTTTCCTCACGATGTTTTCCTTCACCGAAACCCAGTGGTGTGAATCCGTACGTAAGTTTTTTATAAACTCAGAGGTACGGGCCAGGGATTTGAACTGGCACCCTCATGATCGTGAGTCGGTGCGTTCCCAACTGAGCCACCACGGCATATATGTATATATACGGACAATTAATCTAAACTTATTTTCTTTCAGGAATTATCAAAAAACAAAATAAAAATAGAAGTTTATTACGAAACATTATGTCCTGCCAGTATTCGATTTTTTACTAAACAGTTGCGACCAGCGGTACAAATATTGGCTCCATATTTAGATGTCCACTTAGTGCCCTATGGACATGCCAAGGTATGCAAACGTTGATTTGATCTGTAGAAATTATTTATATAGGTACACCAGCCACACCATAGTTAGGTACACATCCACAGTTACCAATTGATATGTATCCGACTAAAACACATACTACTGGGAAATTCCTTAATAGCGCAGTGCGTCACCGATAACTCCTATTTTCAGTTTGTGAACTATTTAATCTATACGATGATAGAGGTTAAAATGTCTTGTTCTCTTTTATTAAACAAAGTAAACACTGTAGGTTTATTAACAGAATTTTATTAACTAAGTATCTGCACTAATTACAACAACTACAATTTGCCTCTTATTTAACGCCCATCACGTTGACAGACTCCTAATTTCGTGAGATTTTCTTACATTCGTTCTAAACTTAGTTTAGCTAGTACGTGTGTGTTGTTAACACAACGTATAGTATCTAACATGAAGTAAATGAGTTGATTCAGATGTAACCGTTTCCAGACACGGATGGTGCGTCGGCGCTATAAGTTCAGATGTCAGCACGGAGCCGCAGAATGCTACGGGAACCGCCTGCACGCGTGTGTTGTCAACGAGTTGCACAACAACACACAAGCTGTGCTCTTTAATGCCTGTCTCATGCAGTACACAGTATATCGAAGGAATTCTGGATTAGACTTTGCCTCTGTGTTTGAGTGGGTACGTAACATTAATGACACTTAACAACTGCATGTGTCTCTTATTCAGGGTTGACAGAGCACATTTATTTGTGGTGGTAGTTGTTTTTCTAGGGATTCAAGTAATTTCCAACAATAGCCATCCGTTCGAAACAGTTTTCTATTTTTTTAATGAGACAACAACAGGATATATATATAGGATAACAGCATCTGCCTACATCCTATCCTACTTCTCTTATTAATACTCATCATAAAAGTGTTTTTTCCAAGAATCTAAGGTTGTACCGACTATGTAGGTATGTGGACTTTCACTGGATTGAAACAAAATTTAGCGCACTGATAGAATATTACACAGCTACAGGAAGCTTAGTATATAATATACTTACGTATGGAACTAAAACAATAATATTTTTTTACGTTTCAGTGTTGTTACGAGCTCCATGTTCATATGTACGGTGTAACAAAGTGCGTGAACGGAGATCAAGGTTCTATTTTACTGAGAGACTACGGGATAAAGACACACGCACTACAACCCCATTACGTACCATATTTAGTAATAGACGGCTCCACAGACGAACAGATGCAGGATCGAGCTTCTGTTAACTTAATTGCGACTGTTTGTCAGATGCTGCAGCCAGCACCTCCACCTTGTTATAACTACATATAGAATCACAACACAAAAACATGATAGATAATTTTATTGTTTAACATAATTTTTAAGACTTGTATTGTACCTACTGTATGCAACTATTGTAGGAAAGCGTTTATAGACTGACTTACAATAGTCGCATCCGATGAAATGTTTGAATCTTAGAATTTGATCTTTAAGACCCAAAAATATTGTAGGTAATGTTTATCTACTTAATCACAAGCGTTTTAAGTAACTTCCGCAAATGTAGTTTTATGAAAGCATATTTTCTCCTAAAAATTGCCGTTCAGGATTGGAAGACTTAGATATGTACATAATAATATTATTGCAAAATATTTTTACCAGGCGCTATTACTCCTCCATAAATTTATCGAAGATAAGGTAAGGCACAAATAAAATAATGTAGGTATTATAATTATAAAACGTATTCCAACATTTGAATGTCTAATTTTTGAGTAGATACAAATAGGTAATAAGTAAAGGTCCGAAAGAAAGGTATCGGAATGCAGCCGTATGAATCACGAAGTAAATATTTCAATCATTTGTTTCGTTGTGTTGTGACTAAGACTGTGTTGTAATATGACCAGTGACCATAAATGTTTTATTTAAAGTTATGATAAAAAACTGGTGAGAGATTTGTCATGACAACCGATGGTTAGGTACAGTACATGCATAGTTTATGTTGTGATACAAGCTCAACTGTGTAATTAATAACAAATCAAATAAGAATCATTTATTTGCAACACACTGTTAATTCCTTGCTCTACTTAG
Organism: Thyatira batis; assembly: GCA_905147785.2. NCBI lineage: Eukaryota > Metazoa > Arthropoda > Insecta > Lepidoptera > Drepanidae > Thyatira > Thyatira batis. Next base: position 7,056,106 of record LR990487.1, read on the forward strand.
CGGGCAGGTAGGTAGGTAAGTACACAACGAACGGTCTAATTGTTTTACAGCATCTACCGTGCCAACATGCAATCAAATAGGCAAAGAAAACGAAATCACAAGGTACCTAGGTAGGTACTCGATACACTCAGTACAAAAAAATTTTTAAGTTATAGATACGTTTAAATTATTTAAGTTACATAATACAAAACGACAATATAATTAACCACTGTCAGATAATGAAAAAATATGTAGGACTTTTTCTAGACATGAATAAGTACTAGACTCATTGATTGTTAATTTCGTCATTCGATCTCTGACTTCAACGGCTTTCGAGTAAGAATGAGCATTACGTTGGTAAAACAAAATGATTCAAACACCTAGTTTTAAATAATATGCCAATTATTTATTTTACAACAGCGCAGTGCGGCAGGGCCTAGCAAATTATTGTGTGCATTGAACAGTGATTCCATATTCCATTAATAACTTTTCGACATTAGGTAACTATGTCTAATCCACCCACGCGTTGGAGTTTACCGTCATATTGGCACGCAGTTGTCGCTCTACAATTACTGTTCAATTTGGAAAGCCCTAACTTAATCTCACATCCGAATAGCATCCTTGAGAGTTGGTCGGAACACTCGGAACCCGGTATTAGAGTTAGGAGAAGTTTCGATGAGCTATACCGAGCTCCAGCTCCAACGGCATTAATACTTTGGTTCGTATTATATGTACCTATGTATAAGTACCAATGCATTTTCTGTTAGTACAAGTAAGTGCACAACAAATATACCTTAACTGTATTTGCACGTAAATTACATTATTATGGAGACAAAACCGATTTGTAGGTTTTGGATTGCGACTGAATCGCGCATAAACGCTTAGAAGAATGTAAATGCAACATGAAAGACACCGTTAGAAGCAAGAAAATGCCATTATATTTTTTTAAAATTGCTTGAAAATAATGGAATAGTGATTCTCCTATAGGGTAACATAGGTATACAATTCAAACAATGAAATTATTAGTAAGTATGTTTAGCACATAAAAAATAGTGACTATCGTCTCTAGATTTGTTTAATATCAATTATTATCTTTATTGGATATTTAAATAAAAGACCTAACCATAGATTATACGAATATGTAAAATTTGACAAAACACGTTATTTTTATTATTTTCACTTCGATAAGAAATATGTAATCAAGAAATTTCGTGTTCTTATCATAAGTAATTAGGGATTGCAATGCATGAATGCGTCATAAAATTACCTGGAGCTGACGAGCCTTTAGTTCGTAACCCTTTACAAAGAGCTCGCATCGCAGCGCGAGTCCTCGTGAGCACAACGTACCGAAAACATTTCAATCCCGCAGGTTACGTTAGCGCTGGCATATTCTCGATTATTATGAGCCTTAACCGGCCTTCCATGTTAATTAAAAAGTTTGCATACATGTACTCTATTTTTTTTACTTAACGTACGTACGTAGTAATAGTGCAGTACCTAATAATAAAGATTCCTGTAACATACACCACTTATGTAACTTTTTATAACTCTGCAAATCATATATGACAATTTATCTGATAAACTGAACATGACACAAGACAATTACCTATTTATCCAGGTAGTCTCGATCTCACGTCTATTTATTACAATACATACCTACTCATTTTAATTATAAATTAATATTTTAAATAGGTATATGTATAGATAGGTATATATTATATACATTTATATCTACTCTTTGTTTGGACATTGTGAATAATATTATAATGATTGTACATACCTAGGTACATATTGCGGACGACTCATTGAAATTGAAGGTCTTCGTTTACTCACTGGTTTACGCTATAATACACTAGTCTATTTGAATAGAATCCTTGACTTGTCGATTGAAATTGGACACTCAAGCCGCAAAAACCTATATACAAGCTGCTAATCGAAACGTGATCTTCATAGTACCTACTATTTAGGTACGTCTGCATCTGACTTCATTTTGCATTAAATGGTAAGAAAATAAAGAAACTGAACAGGTACAGGTACAAACGAAATTTTAAGATGCTACTTTCACTAATTGATTTATACTTTCATATTATAAATCTAGCTAAGAATATTTAGTAGTCAACAAATACACATTTAAATCACTTACACTATTACAAAACCTTTTTAAATTTTTAAATTTATTAGGCTCGCACTTATGTACCTACAGCTAGAATTTTTTCTACATCATTATAATTTTAAATTACGACAACAAGAAATCAATATTTTTTCATTACCATCCACAGTTGGTACGCAATCGCGTGATGTAAACTATGATGGATAACACGAGAGATGACGTCCTCACACCGAGGCTGGAGGCAAGGCCAAGGTCGTGGCTTTATCACGCAAATTATGGTCTGGTCACCGCTAATTACTGCGCTAATGTGATAATAATACCGCTGTGCTGGCTGATGTCGGTATATCACGCTCCAAGCCATGATACAGCTAAAACTTGCGGTCTTGTGATCCTGTCATGATAAGTAGATTCAAAGTTATGAGACAACAAGTGAACATGCATAGATACTTCCACACTCATAAATACAAACCGGTTTATATTATAACCCTCCTTTTTGGCGTAGTCAGGTAAAAATAACATAGCGAGGTATGTACGTATTCTACAACTTACGAGAGAAACATGAATCATTCAAATAGAATAGACCACTACAAAAGAATGAAAAAGTTGGAACGACTGACGGGTCTCTTTTATAAGGGTAAACAAATAAATGATAAAACTTTTACTCTCGTTGTATAAGGGTAAGGGGTGGGGGTGGGCGTGCGGCAGTGGATGTTTCCATGGTCTGTGCTGTGCTGTGACCGATCATTCGATCAAAACGTGTGTGTTGTTTCTCGTTTCGTTTCATAGATAGGTTGGTATACTTGAAGATGAGAACCAGGCTCTCTTATTTGTATTTTTATTACCCGAATATTTACCATTTCCTATGGTAAGATGTGGAAGACATGCATGACAAAAATCACATAAGAACCTACGTAACAATTGATTGGTGTTAGCTTTACATAGTTTTAATTTAATTTTGTTGTTGTTGTTTTTTATCAGGCGAATTATAATATGTAGATAGGTATAGAGTGTAAGCCTTACAAAATTAAATTGAAGAAGCGGTAAAAATTTGGCCGTCAATTCGACTTTTTGTATAATATTATTATCGAAGGGTAGCTAATTTGAAATTTGATATTCAATTGACATCCGCCCCTATCGCTACTGCCCGACCGATCTTATTAAAACTTTCGATTTTATGTAACAGCGTTTTACTAGTCGCTGATTTATGGTGGCCACCATTCATGAGCAAATAGCAGGAATATATTTACTGCATTTCACATGAATATTGCCGACAAACAGTCTGGCCGTACAGCGTTACCCTTCGTAAATGTTTAGTCAGTTGATCCTACGTGAATACTCATTGTAACATAACAGGGAGGGGGATATACATTATATCCTTGACGCCTCTGTGGAGTTGGCAGGATGCCCACACCGCGTGCCAGCAGCCACGTGCAGCGCAGCCCAGACAAATAATGAGTTTACTAACAAAAAGGCGCTTTATCACATCGCGCATATATTTTTGGCGTATTTATGCCTCTAATGAAGAGTGTTACGCAATATTGTATCTCCTTTCCACCACTAAAGAACTGACCACAACTCCATTCTAATGGACGACAATTCCGTTCTAAACACTTTTTAATCGATGAGTGATAAAAAACTATACCTACTTACTACGAAATACAAAATAAAATTGCTACTCCTGTAGATTCCAGAAATTTTCTGGAAGCGTGTCGGCGGTGGGGAGTTAGTACCTAGCCCTTCTTGTAATGAACGGAAAATTATTTATAAATTCATAACATTTTTGCTGTAGTTATGCTTCTACCGTGTCACGGTATAGCATGCAGTCTGAGTGGTCGATGGAATAAAAACCTTTATTTTAATGTAACTCGGAGCCTGCATACTAAATTCCATTCAGGTCCGTTATGCTGTTAAAAACGTACGGTTGAAACGTGATTGTGTACCTACGGTTTTTCAATATACACGAGGCTACCTTGTGATTGAATTTATAATCAGCTTGTGAGTTTGCTTCCATCTTTACAAAATTTTGCCACAAGATTTAAGTAAGATTTATAAATCCGTGATTCGGTTCATTTATCCCGACGTTGTGATGCAGGGCATGCAGCTAAGGCTCTAATCGACTTAATTAAACCCTTGGTGGCGTGCTTGGACTTGAGCTACTAGCAGTGTACGTACAGGCTAACAATAATTTTGACAATAAACACAAACTATGGCTCCTAAAATAGTAATTCTATCGATTTTGTGGTCCCTTTTTTTCAGATCTAGTAGGTACCTACTCGGCTGCGATTCTGAGCAGATGCAAAAAAAAATTTGCTTTTGAATCTGTGAGATGTTGCAATAGATTACGGATTTGTTATCCGAATCGGGAGTATCCGAGTAGTTCTGAATAACCCCGAACCAAACTGGGTCGGACGTAGAAAGGTCATTTTTCATTAACGATGGTATCACTAATATGATTCAAAACCAAGGTTTTAGGAAATCACACTCACTTGTGCAACATAGAATAGAATATAAACCATATATCTCATATCTCCCAAATATCGTAGGCGATATATGTATATTACAATACCTACTTTTGTTTGGTTTTCGTATTGTTGGGCATGAATTATGAATTAGATACTAAACAACTACAAAGTTAACATAAATTGTCATGGATTGAAAAAAAAAACATTTCTATTACATGCATACTCAATTATAATGAATAATAATGTATTAGTAGCATAGGGTAAAACCCCAGCGACACCAAAAAACTATATATGAGAATAGAACATAACGGTGTCAGAAAGCTAGTGTACCTTTTAGTTATAAATTGAAAAAATATGAACACTGAATTGCGTCTAAAAATCGTTTACACTCTATTTATTCGGTTACCTATGTTGTGAAATATGGTGTGTGCCAACAGTGTAGAACGTTGTGGAAGGATGATGAGGACGCGCCTTCGCGGTGACGTCACGTGATGACCGACTGAATCATTCGAGCGCGTCCACGCCCGACTCACTGCGGATTTCCAAAAACTACATATATGCTATGCACTAGTTGCAATTTAGCCTCATTTCAAAATCTAGGCACTAATCGACACATATTCCCATGGTTTAGTTCTGCAAATCAGTTTTAAACAGAAAGTATAAATATTGACCTCATAATTTATCTTTTAAAACAAACACACGAAACATAAAAGTCTGTGGTTTTTTTTCCAAATTGATTAAAGGCTAAATAACGGAGGTAACCTTTAATTGGCTCCTCAGTAATACAATCCATATTTACTAATAAACACTAGTAAATAACTGCAAAAGATAAAATAACTCTTGTATATAGGCTGTCTGGCTACCAGTATTCTGTATGTAGGTAGGTAGGTATAGGTAGGTATGCCCGATCCCGCTGCAACGTGAACCGTCGCATTCGCATCGTCAGCGCCACTGCCCGCTCGAATCACGCTTGCGCATGCTATACTTGTAACTAATATTATAAATGCGAAAGTAACTGTCTGTCTGAACTACTGAAGATCTACCGGGCACACGGGTGAAACTGCTCGGAGCCACTAATCTTACATAATTAACGATAATAAAACCTAAATAAGAGTAATATATCTCAGTTGCGAATAATCCATCAGTCACATTAGCCACAGGAATCTATTGTCATTAGTACTTAGCTGGAACGTCCGCGTCACCCAGACAGATTGTATGAATTTTATAGCCTAACCACACAATTGATTGGTACGTACAACGGCTCTTGTGTCAACACAACACGAACAATAATAATTGTGATCGTGTTTGCAAAGCAGCGCACGTCCGCGGAGGCGCGCGGTATGACCATCCGGCGCGCATAATCTCTGAGCCCTTCAACATACCTGTCAAGGAAAAATATGGGTTCCTGCTTGGCATTTTTAGACAAAGCACAATCAACAATTTGCGGGCAAATTTTGTATTAATTTCAAGCAAGGCTTTGGATTGATAGGTAGAGTTAACAGAGTTGAAATTAACATCATTCCATTGATTCTGGATCAAGATTGCAGGCTGTTGGTTATATAGCCTGTCGTAAAGGTATACTACAACGCCAATACCTATAGAGAGTGAAGAGTTCGTTGACCTCAAATTTAAATAGAAATAATATGAATAAAACAATAACACTGCATCCTGTCCAGTAATGTGCGAGTTATATCAGCGTCGCACATGCCATGGAAGCATTAATCAAAAACGTGATAAGAAGTTCAGTGCGTGCACATACTAACTTCGTAAATCACTCTTTGCTGTTATGATTGCGAACTAGGTATATATATCAATCACTTCTTTCACTTTTAATGTAAGTATAAATTATAAATAACGTCATCATAATTGTGATTCGTTTCGGACGTGAAGTTTCCTCATTTTTTATACGACTTCGACGAATCGTAACGTTGTAAAATAACAGAAAGAATGACTATAGGTAAATTAATTACTAAATCGCACGACACACTGTTTCCAAGTTTTTGTGACCAATTTCCATAGCTACATGTTTACGCATGTTTCTAGCTATTTTAACGGTCTGCGGTATATTTCGTAATCCTCAGCGGTTATTGCTAAGTGTTTTTTTCACCTTCCTTTGTATCAAGACATTCAATATATTTTTCCTGTATACCAAAAATATTTGTACGTTAACCACCAAAACCATTCCAATATTTTAACCGTTCATCTCCCACCGTTCTCTCCCATTGATCAGCATCAAAAATAAACCTTGATTGGAAAATCCGTGTCCGTTAATAGCCAACGTAGATCATTTCATATCTAGTCGATTATTCTCAGTTCAAATCTTTGTGTAATAGTTTTATGTATGATAATGTTTACCTTCATAAATGATTATTCTATGGTCAAATTGGACCTTTTAAACTAGGTATCTCAAACTTCTCATACCATGTTAATGGTATTGCTGTGGCTACTCTGACAGTTCCATTATTAATTAACTATATATTCAAGTATTATTTCCTCGTAATTTTAATACCGCAAGTAGTGCAAACCCCCTTTTCCTGTTAGAGTTACGATTCCACTACTTACCTTCAGTGGCAGGACAGTCTAGTTGTACGTCCATTTATCTACAAGACAAAGGAGTGCATTCAACCTTCGCTCTCTCCCATAGCTCGTTCAACAAGGTCACAACTAATCAAAGTACTAGCTAATTAGACTATTTACAACTATTTTATGTACATGTTTTCATTAAGTATTTGAAATTTTGTTACCATATTTTCCATTCGTTTTACAAGTAACATACCTACACAAATTAATTTGTATATTTTATGTTCATATGTAGTTAATTGTTAATATCTGATTGATAACGAAACTAACATAGAGTGTAATCAATTTGTTAGAGTACAAACATTATATAACTAATAAATTAAATTAGTTATATTTGAATAAACGAGTTTTGCATCGCGGTGGCTGGATGGCTCAGGCTAACTGATCTACTCTATTGACCATTCAGCAGTGGATCATTATTCACTCTATAACTCAATACCCAATTGGCAATTTACCTAATAATATTTTACAATCCTACAAAGTAAAATAAATGGCATAGTTCATTCGTGTGGATCAAAGTAGATAGAAATCGTTGCGAGTAGGACACTTGTGGTATAAATTTACGTAAACAAGGGTGAAGAACCTGAGGTCAACCGATAAACCTCCAACTCCAGCCATTTACTGGACGATCATAATGAATCATAAACGAGACCAGCCTACCTAATATGTCAACGCAACCTCTGACCCCACGTTAGTCTGGGAAACCTTTGTCATTCTTATACAGTCCGCTGGTTTATGAAAAAATTAAACTATTTATGGCAATTGTTAGGCCTACAAACCGAGCAGTCAGTGGACTTATTATGTCAGGTGGTCACCGCTGCGTATGGTCATCTCCCAAAAGGCGAACTTTGCGTGTAAATTACCATCAGTCTAGTGATATTAGTAATGAAATTAACTCTTCAAGGAAGTACCTACGGTAACAAAGAGAATCCTTTTATGTGTAACAACGGACAGCAACGGCTATAACAAAGATGTCAGATTAGGGCAATTTAAGCTTGTTTATGAAATTAGTTTGGAAAGCTAGTGGCCCACTGGCGTTGACCACCACTTCCTGTGATAGGCCTACCGCTGTGCCTGCTGCGCCGATAACCGTCGCCTGACCGACATCCGCCCCGGGCCCGACCGTGCATCTCCCATCTTCATATACTGTGTATCCAGAAATAAATCCTATCATCAACAAACCCTTGGTAGGTACATTATGTACATAGGTATTTGACTCAACGAAAATTATTTTAATTCAGATTATTATGTTATAGAATTTTTTATTTAGTTATAATTATCTATAGAAGACGACCGAACGGGATATGTGCCTAAAATCAATTTTCTCTTTATTGAAATACCTACACAGTGATGAATTTTACTGTAGTTATGTTTGTGTTTAATAATACGGATAACAGGCAGGGGTCAATTGCCTTACTCGATATATGTTCAGCTAGTCTGATAAGACTGTTTGAACTGGCAAACCAACTACTGTCGGTACTCACAGCTAAATTATCATTACATAAGTTATCTTTACTACTGACACCATTTTATAAATTTATCTATTTATTTTTCAATGTTAGCTTGCATTTACTTTTATTAGGATAATTTTGAAAGTAATGTAATCCATCTACTTATTATCCTATCCAAGAAATAACTTGTACTGAAGATTGTTGTTGTAATTAAGCACCATCATACCGTGGAGCATCGCTACCAACCGTTATATTTAACCTTCCTACTTACATTACTTTTTCTCTCACCAATGTTGCTTCCTGCTTCATTACTTATTAGTTGATCGATTCGAGATAGGGACAAAAAACTTGTTTTTACCTGCATCTGACCAGTGAGTAGGTTGGTACTTATATAAGATTATTAAGTTTGATGATTCCAGCCTGATTCCTCATAAGTAGTTGTTTTTTGTTATTACTATTCGAGTCAATTGAATACCGAAATAATAACTCATCTGTCGAGTAAGAACTAATCAATTAAAAATGTTCATAGGTTCATTTCAGTGTAAAAATCGTATTACGATAACACGTTAATGGTAATACGATAAATAAATTGAATAGGTACCAGAGATATTTAAGGTTTAATGAAGCATGACTGAAGTTGCAATTTGACACAGGTAGAATATGTTCTAAATTCACTAAGGTTCGTTCGATTGATGTTATAGGTACATGTGTTCTTAGTAACGGAATAATATGAAAAGAAAATATTGAATGAACAACCAAACGTCAGACGTGTCTAGAACGTAAATTATAAGTCTAGATAATATACCTACTATTATTCTGTTTACACTCATCGCCTGGATTCATCATAAGTAAAATATTCGTGATTCATTTTTTCGTACGTATTGCGTGGCTTTACATCGGTAATGAAATAGCTTCGGTTGAGAGTTAAAATGGAAATCGTCACTTCATCATAGGTGTCGCGTCTGTGGCGCCAAGCAGTGTCGGGCTCGGGTCTGATGTCATGGTCACGCGCGGTTGCATCACAACACTCGACGGCGACGGTGACCTGGTGACCACTTGATGAATACAGACTCGAACGGTGAGCGTCTCACCGACCCCGCTTCACTGCACTGGCTGGGCTGACCACTCGAATATAGGTTAAAAGGAATCACTCGTGTTCCTTCAGCTGTAAAATGGCATCATCATAGCTTGTTAGGGACCTCTCAATACCTTCTGGACTTTTAGCAAATAGACTATCAATATAAAAAATCCAAATACGAAAGTTTCTGTACCAAAAGCAAGCCAAATATGGAAGTACAGGATTAAGTTAAACTTGCTCTGCATATTTATATTCAAGGCAACATTAATTTATCTCACATTATCGATAGCTGCTCCACGAGGTTCTTTTTATGGTATCTAGTATAGTTGTAGAATATTAAATATGCTTAGATACCACACAACAACACACACATAAACCTATTTATATTACCCCATCACGTAGAAGGTAGAAAAAGACTGTAAACCAGTTTCAATATACAAAAGTTTTTTTTTTGAAAAATTTTGTTACTGTACAGTCGCTCATTCATTAGGTAGGCACCTACTCATCTCATTAGTGTCATTAGTATGGGAACAGTGTAGCCTTCGTAATATGAATGTAATTGAAATCCACTGAAATCAAATGCATCGTGACTGCAGACAGTTAGAGGGCTCGTGAGCTGATAATATTACTGCTAAATATATTATCCGATAATTGATGCTGACACATTTTGTAACTACCATGAAGCATTAACATGTGTGGACTTTACAATTTATTCATAAAATAAAATAAAAATATCACCACTAAAGCTATCTATATTATACCTACCTATATATTTGTTTACTATCTATCTTTCTATCTAAAATATTTATTTATTGAGAATCTTTTACTATGCGCAAAATTTTCGTCTTTGTCGTAATTATTTATTAATATTTTAAATTCATACATAGGAAAGAATAATATCTATATAATATATACAACTTAAAGCTAGAATAGAAAAATTAAAATACAGTAAAACGTAATTATTTAAAATTACAGCTACAATTCTATCCTTCAAAACGCAGGTAGTCACTTGTTACCATAATTATTCAACTTTGAAGAGTCTTTAGTCTGTTCGCGCAATGTTAGGTTGGTAGCAGATACGGTTCATATGACACGCGTACAGAGGCGATGTCGGTGGCGATGGCGGACGGCGAGCCGGCCCCCACAGCCCATTATTTAAATCCCTTTAGATGGCAGTTCCATTATCCCCTTGTGCCAGGACCTGCCCTCGAGTGAGTGGACATGACGGTTCCGCAAATGCGATGCGGATCAACAAACTGCCCTCTCGAGCTCGGTAAAACTACATATTGTATCCCCTGTTAACATTTTCTATCGTCTATAGGAAGCTAGATAGATCTACCATCAACGAGTGAAACTATAAAAATAAATAAATAAATAAAATATACTTACCATGGAAACCCAAATCAATACAGCCAATTAATTTATTTCTCGTTATCAAACTCAACAATGTCATAAGCTAACAGAAGCGAAGTTTTGATTGAGCTCAATTTTCCTCGGAACAACTAATTAATATGAAATGTATGGAGAGGGAGCTATGACGGATTCATTGCATTCAATTACAGTAGGATATTTGTTCGGTGAAGTTATATGTTATAATTGATTAGTAGGTACACGGACCGTGACGATGTGAATATGAGGGGACAGGAACCGACCGGGACTGACTGAGATATTGAGATTTGTACATACTGTAGTTAAAAAATCTATATACCTATTATATACAGTTTGATCAGTATACATTAGCACTCTATCAGCATTTTACTTAGTTGCATTGTATTTGCAAAACCACGCATACTTTCCGAAAATCATTTTCCTATAGCTATTTGATATTAGCGGCTATTTCGTATGGTTGAAATATCCAAAGTCTTTCAAACTCTATCAATTCAGGATTACGGGATACCGTAATCTTTCGTACGAATAACTGGAAACAGGCTAGACATTCATAAGAGTATTCAATTTAGATATTCTATAATATCTATTCTATTGATTACTTAAAGCGTTAGTCCATTCATAAACTACCTAATATTGAGTACTTCGTGTTAACTAACCTAAATTTATTACTTCCAAGTTGGCAGCTATAGGTACTGTATGTAATAAAATTTGTAACAACGCATGAGGAAGAATTGATTTTATTATTGTTGACTAATTCCTTACAATGGCTATAAATACAGATACAAAGGAAACCTATGTATATGGTGTTTATTTATTTAAGGCAAACATAATTATTAATTGATTGATACTTGGTAAACCCGCTATTGAACAAAAATAACTATATACTTGATTAAATATAATAAAAGTAAAGAATTTTATCGAAAAACATTTAACAAATAACAACATTAACATTTTATTAGTCGTTGCATTTTCCTTTCATGTGTGTTACAGTTCATATTCATATTCATATTCTTTATTTGCATTTTGATAACATAGATGTTATTTTGACAACCAACCATTCACGTACAGAATTCACTATTATATTTCATTTTCTAATATGGGTTCTTATTGTCCAGTCCATCTGGTAGAATCTAATAAACTAATCTAAAGGTTAATTGATTCCTGATATCATCAAGTACTTAAACCATGCGTGCGATCAACTTTTTGCTTTGTTAAGCATAAGGCTTAATTATGGTGAAGTGAGTGACACGTAGGGTCAATAATAAAACCTATTTAAACTGAAACTATGTATGGTATAACTACTTTGTAGTTAAATTATAATTAAATCAAATATTCCGTCAAAGGACTTTCTGCGAGCAGCTATTGCCCAGTCAAAATGTAATAAAATAAACTGTGTCACATCCAGATCGACACCAGCTATTTATACTACGCTAAGTCCGAAATGTGTACTTTACAGGAGAGGCTTATAAAGGAAAAAACGTGATAACTTTTACATTAATTAAGATATTCATTTGAAATTTGGAACCCTTCATGGTTATTTTTTTCTTTATAATATCTCATATTTATTTTTCCATAATTATTTATATTTTTCGATTTAGCGCTAGTTAGCCGAATATAGACGTAATTCTTCAAATTAATTTTACAAGTTACACACGTCTATCTTACGTTAGCGTTGTGTATTACGGGATGTCATAGTGATAAAGATGTGTTATTTTTATTGTGTTGCGATGATAATTTTTAAATAAATCATGCATTATTTGTAACCTTAGGGTTATATATATATCCGTAAAATATATTATTATAAATTCACTGGCTAAATAACTAGTTATTAAAGATAGCTTTTTGTTAACCCGTATATACGTCTCTGGCGGATATCGCGTTAAAAGCCGCCAAATTATACATAGCGTACTATACATCGACCTGTGCCACAAGTTAACGCCTCATTTATCTTTCCGTGGAGCTAAAAATTATATTATTTTTTATAGATTCTAGATAGAATAGAGCAGATAATATTATATTCTGAAATTTTGATACATAATTTAAACTAATAACGTATAAAACTAGTAAGAAATCAACAGTTAATTAAATATCAATTAAGTGCTTACTTATGATTAATTGAAGATCAGATCAATCACAGTTCGATTTTGTACCTAATATTTTTTTAAATCAATAAAGTACTTAATATTGTTATTCTTAAAAGAAAATGAAATCTCCTCATTATGTTCAGTTAATAAAATAATAATATTTATGAGGATAGCAAGATGGGAGGCATTTGCCCTGCCGTGGGATACCCATAGACCCAGGCCTTAAATAAAATAGATAACAATAACGATAATACATTTCCGGAATAATATTGTTATTACAATAATATTTAAGGTTTTTGTATTTTGCTGGATTGATTTAACCAAGTTTCGTGTCTTTTTCGGGAATAAGCTCTAAAAGTGGGATAATCTAGTATTTTTAAAATATACTACATGTTTGCTTACGTTATCAATCAAAAGATAAACGATACTTATTTTCCAACAAGCCGTAGTTACCACTATACACTATTTTAATTAACTTTGTTCTAGATATTTTGCCATTAATAAAAATTATGCTAATATTGTTTCAAGAATCAAAAAAGAGTTCCATTCCCTATCGCACTGGTGTATACCATTCAACTGGAGAATACACTTCTCTGTCTCTTGCAGTCTTTTCTATTAAAGCCATAAGTCTTTTTTCCATAAAATGGTTGCTTCTTCATCTTCTCAATCTTCATTTGAAAGAAATGAGCGGATAATAAGTATCTTCATAATATAGTAAACGATATGGTTACTGTTTCATCCCTCACGCAGTTATCTGATTATAGGTTGACTTTGTGAACTCCATAAGATGTTAATTTGTCAAATATATTGTTTAAGCAACTGGCAGCATAGCAAACAAGCAGCCTTTTTAGCCGTTCGGTCATCACAGTATATAAGCGGGGGCTTATATACTCATCTTCGAGCTTAAGATGTTAGAGACCGACATCAGCCTTTTTAGAACGATGGCATTTACTAGTTTGATACCGCAGAATAGAAACTATCATTGAAAACAGGCGAAAGTTTTAAAATTACTGGGGGTGGATATTGCCGTTACTAAATCTGTATTACTACAGGGGCTGTCATTCATGTGCAAACCTGAAAGACTTACCTGGGAAGACGTACCGATTTGATGTAGGATTGTTGTATTTTCGGTTTTTTGGTAAGAACTCGGCTACACCGTTTGAAGATAAGGAACTATATTAGCTGTGCTGTCAGAAGGATCATCAGATACGACAAAATGTCGATGCTTGTTGGACTTAATATCAACGGAGAAGGCTTTTGGACCGAAGTCAATACCTTTGGTAAATAAATATTAAGTGGAGTATAAAGAGCCCCCAAGTCGTTTAAGTTTGTATCTTGTAGGTCTGCACATAATTTTCATAATTGACTGAACTGGATAGGTATATAATAATTATTATTTTAAAATTATCTCATCAGACATAACGTGCTCATAAAAAATCCCGAACTCAGGATTATTAACTTCAGCTGGTAATTTATTTGGCTACGATTCTACATAAAAGGGTAAAATATTGAATTAAAATTATGTTTTTTATTATCATAAAAACATGCCGATACATTAAAAATATGAATGGTGAAATTACCGTCGAAAACGAATAAATATAATTGTATTTTGACATAAGTATTTAGCTAGTAAAAGTCGCTAAGTAGCGCATTCTACAAATGAACAAATATACCTGATCGTTCTAAACTACGCTAACTAGTGTTTGCGTAGTATATACGGACTTTTATAAAAGCGCTTAAATTTAAGAAATACGTAGCGTATTACTATAATATATATTTAAATACTTTGTAATACATAATATAATCTATGCGCCCCCTCCCCGTGGACACTCCGCTAACACTAGTTGGCGTGGTTTAAATCGAGTGATTTCAAAAAGTACCTGCACTTAGCGTTTTATAAAATTTGTAACTTCGTTATTTTTGTATATTTCTTCACAATTTTTTTTTTACATATAAAAAACCTAATTCTAAGAAGCTTGGCATAAAAAAACGTTTTTGCCAAATTTCGAGTTAGCGTAGTATAAATAGCTGGTGTCGAGATAATGTTTGTACTTAGTGTATCGAACTCATAAAAACATCAACTGAACAGTGCTCCGGGATCACGGATCGTTCTTATGAATATTTTACGCCTTGGAAACTATTGGATGGAGGTCACTCCGACCACGTAACATTAAATAGTTAAGTAGATCGTTAACATTCAAGCATATTTCCGCTCATATTGATCAGGCAAATGGAATTTAAGTTTGTTGCTCATACTAACTTCCATTTTGTATTACTTTGTACATACCTACAATCGGTATTAAAATTCATGTTTTACCATTAGGTACCACAAACATACAGTAGTTTAAATAATAACATTAAAACGTGTATGATGACACTATTTATTTACTATATTTTTAATGAAGATATAACCCTAAAAAAATACTCTGGTAACAGACTGAAGACTGACGGCGTGCAGGTCAACCTTCAGCTGTGCTTCAGCCACAATGTCGCTGTTAGTAGGCCATGCATGACCAAACGCTTTAATTCGCTTAGTTTAAGAACTCTGGAATCCTATTCGCTTTAGTCAGCGGTCTTCCTTATTTGTAGATTATAACAACTCCTTCAGGAGACAACTTGTTGTTGATACTGGCCGTTAGATAATCTATGTATTTGAATATAATTTAAAATAAGGTAAATGTCAACTGACTTATTGCACTCAATAAAAGAACTTGGTTTTGGTCGCACGCTTGGTGTTTTTAGTTATCAGTAAGAATAAATTCCATTAGGTTATGGGCCCAGGACAGTAAACACAAAGTAACGTGTATTATAGTTGTCGGATTGTTTTTTGTTATATAATTGGGAATCGATTCTTCTGGACGTACGCAATGTCCGAAGAGGATTGCGGAGCTGGGCCGAAAGGCGTAAAAAAAAACTCAAAGGTACGTCCGATTACCCTAATTGGAAGTTTTTAACCAGAAACTACCTGGAAAACAAGAACTGGTGGAGGGTCATCGAAACAAATGACGATGATATGTCATCGAAGTTCGAGGACGTAGATCGTAAAGCCAGGACAACGATTTGTCTACTGATAGAACCTGAATGTTTTACCCATGTATATAATGCAAAAACCGCCATGGAAGCCTGGTATAATCTGCAAAAGGCTTATGAAGACAAAGGCTGGGGAAGGAGAATCTCGCTGCAGCGCTCACTATGGGAATGTAAGTTGGAAAACGTAGAAACAATGGAGAAGTATATATCCAGAGTTTTGTTTTTGTCACAACAGCTTGCTGACATAGATGCAAAAGTATCAGATGACTGGATAGTATCTATACTGTTGAGTGGATTAACTGCAGAATATGCTCCAATGATTATGACAATAGATAATTGTGGAATTGAGATATCTCTGGAGCAGATTAAGACGAAGCTCATACAAGAAGCAAATCGTCGAAATGCTGTTGAAACCGGTCAGAACGAGAATAAAGCACTGATTGTCAAGAAAAAGATCAATCGTATAATGAAGTGTTATCGTTGCCATAAACCTGGACATAAGGCTTCGGAGTGCAAGAAGACATCGCTTTTATGTTGCAATGCAGAAGGACTAGCTGAAACATCAAAAGATTATTGGTGTATTGATAATGGTTGTACAAACCATATGACGTACAATGAGCAGATCTTAGACGACTATAAAATTGATACAAGAGGTCTAAAGGTAAAAATCGCAAATGGAAAAGAATTACGGGTACGAGGGAAAGCAAAGAAGGTTGCATAATCAAAAATTCATATGATTAAAACATGGCGACTGCGAAAAATGACAATGGAATTTACAAAATAAAACAAAATCTGTCAAAACAATGTCATTTGACAATTTAAAAAAGAAATTGATTGGCATCGTCGAATGGGACATATGAATTCGAATTATTTACAAATTTTGCGAAAGTTTGTGAACGGAATTGATAATCTGAATTTAACGGAACGAATTGTGTACCATGTATTAACGGTAAAATGAGTAGAAATCCATTTCCAAAGGAAGGTACGAGGACGAAAAATATCTTGGATATTGTTCATACGGATGTTTGCGGCCCAATGGACGAATTTTCGTTCGGTGGATCAAAATATATGCTTATTTTTATTGACGATTTTACAAGAATGACACATGTTTATTTTTTGAGAAACAAGAGTGACACGTTCAACGCATCTTGCGAATATAAGGCTCGTGTTGAGAAAGAAACTGGAAAATCAATAAAGTGTGTCAGGTCTGATAACGGCACGGAGTTTTGTAATCGAGCTTTTGATAATTTTTTGAAGTTGAGTGGTATACAACGCCAATTGACGGTTCCGTACACGCCAGAACAAAACGGTGTAGCAGAACGGGCTAATAGAACAATTATTGAGAAAGCAAGAACTCTGATGTTTGAAGCAAAATTGAGTAAGAAGTATTGGGCGGAAACCGTAAATACAGTAGTATACCTTAAGAACAGGAGTCCTACTAAAGCTGTCAAAGATAGCGTACCGCTGCAGAAATGAAATGGAAAGTCAATCGATCTTAGCCATTTGAGAACATTTGGATGTTCTGCGTACGTGTTAGTTCCTGAGCAAAAGAGACGTAAATTGGACAATAAAGCGAAACCTATGATTTTTGTTGGATATTCTGAAGAGAGTAAAGGGTATAGGTAAATAGAACCAAAACCTGGTAAGGTCACTATATCGAGAGGTGTAAAATTTATAGAAAATGTTTTTCCTGGGGATAATGTAAATAATGTCAGCGATTCACACATTTTTCCTATTGCTTTAAGGTGCAGTCCTGAAAGTGAAGATGAATGGGAAGAATGTGATCCTGTTGCAGATGAACTTGTGAATGAGAGTGATTCTGTGATGGATGAAAGTGAATCGGAGGTAGGTGGTCAAGCTGCTGTTGATCATGGTGAATCAGATGGCGATGTGCTTGATCATGATACTACCGTTGCTGATGAGCCTGTCATCGCTCATGATGCTGTGGAGCATGATGATGTAGAAAGTAGGCGGTATCCTCGTAGAATTAGGAAACAAACAGAATTTTATAATTGCTTTACACAAGATATGATTCCAGAGAGTAGTGTGACAGTAAAAGAGGCATTATCTTGACGCTGACTGGGGTAGTTCGTATGATAGGAAGTCTTATACTGGTATGGTATTTAAGTTAGGCAATAACTTAATTACTTGGGAAAGTAAGAAATAAGCTTGTGTTTGTTTAAGTACTACGGAAGCAGAGTATGTAGGCTTGTCACATGCTGCCAAAGAGGCAATTTACCTTCGGCGCTTGCTTTCTAGTATTATCCAGTATAACGAACTAGTTGTTATATACAACGATAACCAGTCTGCATTAAAGATCGCAAATAATAAAGTAAATCACAATAGAACGAAACATATTGACATAAGGTACCATTTTATTCGTGAGGCGATATTAAATGAGGATGTATTACTAGAATACATGCCCACAAAGGTGATGGTGGCAGATATTATGACCAAATCACTGCATGGTCCTAAAATAAAAAGTTTTTTGATAGATTTATGTTTAGTGAACAGTTCTGATAGTTAGTTTTTTATTGTGCAACCATCACAATAAAAAAAAGTACTTTAATTATTTATTTGTTATCGTGATTATTTTTGTGACTGCGGATTTTTTGATGTATACAGGATGTGTTTATGAGTGCGAATGAAAAAGATTACTCTTGTCTTGTTACACTTTTATTTAGGATGCTAATATTGGACATTAGTAATAATATGAAATAATAGATTAAGGGGGAATGTTGTTGATACTGGCCGTTAGATAATCTATGTATTTGAATATAATTTAAAATAAGGTAAATGTCAACTGACTTATTGCACTCAATAAAAGAACTTGGTTTTGGTCGCACGCTTGGTGTTTTTAGTTATCAGTAAGAATAAATTCCATTACAACTACATTCAAAGGAAATAGGTAAATTTAATCATTGTTGTCATTAACAGATGCTATAAATAGTAAACAATGCAGTATCGTTACGACATTTAAAACCAGAAGGACACTGTAAATTGTAAAGTTAAATATCTATCAGATCAATCCAAGTGAAGGAATGTCTAAACGGTTGAGAAGTCCTGTGCATTAGTTTGAGATCTAGGAGCTAGTTTGAAAGACAGGGGCGGCTACAAGCCAGGGACGTCTTCGACACAGCAACAGTAATTATCGCGGCCGAGTCGACGACTCCGGCCAGATCGTTCACCCCGAGGGTCGCACAATACGCAACTGTCGGGATCGCGCTCGAGCGAACCTATCACAAATCTGGGTGTCCGTTTCAACCGCGCGGCCACATCGTAGAATTTGATGAAACTTTGCCAGGAATTAGTACTAATTTGTTACTTTACACACTTCTTTTCCTGAATTTGTTACAAAAAAAACTTAGGCGCTATGACGAATAATAGTTGGCCGCTAGAACCGCCACTCGCCGTAGTCATCGCCCGTGATTACACAGTAACTATACAATGCAGATAGACAAATGATGTATCAATAGAAAGGTCTTAATTTGTACAATTTGTTACAAAAATAAAAAACGGGAAAACATAAATAAACAAAAAGTTATGCAATATTTAGTTTTCAGGTTATCAGCAGGTTGTTAAGTCACCATAAACATCAAATTAATTGAGGCTAATATTTATGAACAATTAGTACCTAATTTGTTACAGCGAATAAGCAGATAAAAATACTAGAAAGTAGGTTCAATAATTTGTTAGAGTCGATTTAAGTTGGCCGCTAGGTCGGCAATATGCCTACAACACAATGGCGTTTATCTCGTTGTCAAAAGTAGGTGGAAGCTTAGTTCGAGTACTAATCGACGGGTAATGCAATCTAGTTTGGGTGAATATGGCGAATGTAACTGCAGCATTCATATTTTAGGAGATATTTACAAAAAACAGTAGTATGAAACCGTATGAGAGTAGGGTGACCATTATCACATTAGTCCAATGGCATGTTTCTAATGTTGTACTCTGTTTGGGCGAATATGCGGTTCGTTTTGCGGCCATATTGATGTCTATTGTTCGTAATTCTTTGAAGTATTATTTTTTTGTGAATATTGTCATTGATTTTGTTGTGAATGATAGATATTGTGCTGAATAATATAGTGTGTGCTCGTTCATATTTAATTCCCGTGATTTTGATACTACTAAGTTACTAAGCCACTTAACAGTAAATCCAGAAGTGCATATCTATGAGTTGTGCCCACTTATATGTTGGATTTGTTTATGTAGAACTCATCACCAAAAAGTGTATTGCAGACTCAGAGGGATCCAAATCAACAGCGGTAAGTTTGATTTTCAAATTTTATGTAAGAATCGTCTTGTCCTCCTCACGGCCGATCCAGCAAAGATATTTGCTGAGACAGCCGTAGCCCATCAACATCTGGGTAGTTTTAGCCACGTGTCCATTGCGGGACGTATGGCCGCGGATCGTGAGCCGTCCCGCGGTCGGGTGAGCGAGTAACTCGTCCCACTCCGCGAGGACGGCTGCACGAAGCTCTCGCCTCTTCCGCTGGACGGCATCGAATTCGACTCGGCCCTGCTCCTGCTGCTCCTTGTACCAGTGTTACATACAAGCCAGGGCCTTCGCCTTCACCGTTCTGGATGGCGTTCCCGCAATGAGACACGCGGCCTCCGAAGAGATGTGCCATAACATGGCCATGGCCATCACACGCTGCGACTTTCGCAGGACTTTCTGCCCAGATAGGGGCCATCGACCGCACGACCCCGTGTAGCACGGGGCCTACAATCGCCTACACGTCCGGTTTGGTCCATCCAAGTTCGGCAGCAGTCGGGACAATGCAGCGGCCGCTTGCGTTAGTTTGGGCGCCAAGAGATGAAAGTGCCGCCCGAAGTCCCATCGTAGCATGAGCAAATGCTGCATATTATTATTTTAACGTAAAACCTACTTTATTATCTATGTAACCTCTTCTTATTTATTTCGTCTAAAAAATCAAAGATTCAAATAATGAACGCTCCTCTGACAATACATTTGTTTTCTAGTGTTGCTTTTTCACTTGTTACGAAGC
Organism: Thyatira batis; assembly: GCA_905147785.2. Taxonomy (NCBI): domain Eukaryota; kingdom Metazoa; phylum Arthropoda; class Insecta; order Lepidoptera; family Drepanidae; genus Thyatira; species Thyatira batis. Next base: position 7,077,278 of record LR990487.1, read on the forward strand.
CACCGCAGCAGCGCAGCCGTATAGTGTGATAAAATTGATTACTTTGGATTTCATTGTGTGTATTAATTGTGGTATGTATTTTTGTCGTTTTGATTATTGAAAGACTTTCGACATTTTATAGTCGTTTTTTATAGTTTGCTTGAAGGCGCTAATTTCAGAAACTACTGGTCCGATTTCAAAAATTATTTTAGTGTTAGATAGCCCATTTATCGAGAAAGGCTATATGGATGCTGATAAGCAATAGTGTGTTAACCCTCATAAACTTTGTTTCGAGAAAATGACGTTTAAAGATAATAATGTCTTTGTGATTTAAGACTTTTTGTATGATATAAATCCATTATTTTTATATACTTTTATGTTTTAAATGACTTGAAACACTTTTGTAGAATGTTAAATACGCCATGTTAAATACGAAATATGAATGTTATATACAAAAACCTTTGTTTTCGACTTTTTGTGGGTTGACACATTATTGACCTTGGATGTTTGACCTTTGTGTCCATATTATCAATTGTTTTTTTGCAGCAAAATGGGTAAAGTTGGACGAAAACCTATTGTTGAGAAATCAAAACAGAGAGACATTTTTATGAAATATGCCGACAAACTACTGGATGCTAAATTGAGAGACCCTATATTTGATACAATTTCAAGTGATTTGGATAATCTTATGACACCGGCAGCCCTTTACATGTCACTGAAAAGAAATTTCAGGGAGTTTCAAAACACTGAATGCAAGCAGCAAACTGTATGTCTGTCCTCGTCATCTTTATCATCATCCTCAAGCAATAGCCCGAGAACCTCGTCCAAAATATCACATTCTCATGTTGAGTCCAACCAGCATCATAGTGAAAACGACACAAAAAACTTCAAGTTTGAATTAGATATTTATGACTGGAAAAAACTGCAACCATTAAGTGTCTTGTATAAAAGAAATGACTTGAGAACGTGTACTCCATTTAAAAAATATAAAATACTGCCTAAGTACAAATGGGTGGATATTTTAAGAGAAAAGATTTGGCTCACTACTAAATTACCATGTACATGGAATTTCAGAAGTTACAAAGTAGTGTCTGAGCATCATATTTTAGTAAAAGGTCAATGCACTCAATGTAGCGCTTTTTCAAAAATAGTGTGTCAAAAAATTACAGATAATATTATTGAAGGACAATGTGAAATCACTGTTGGAGAAAAAAATAAAAAACATGATCCGAAAAAAAAATATAGAATGAATGCATTGGTCAGACGAAAATTAGCTAACAAACTCAAACATGACTCTGCTTCTTTGGTTCATAAACAACTGGCAGAAAAGATTTCTAAACAAGGAATTACAGATACTGCACCAGTAATCCCAACACTTAATGCACTGCGAAAAATTAAGTACGAAGAACGAAAAAGAATGTGGTTACACAATAACGTTATTCTGAGCATTCTTTCGATGGCTGTGACCAAACCAATTTTTTTACGTGATGTACACTTTTTTCCTCGAATTCACATTTATTACTGGACTGATGAACAACAACAATACTGCCGTGAATATCAATCTTGTTTTCAAAGATTAACTATCACTTTGGATGCTACAGGTTCAATCTTTCAACCTCTTAAATTACCAAATGGTTATGAATTGAGTAAAAGACTTTTCTTATACGTAGTAATATTAATAAATCAATTTGATGTGTGTGTACCATTATGCCAGATGATAACCGATTCACATGACACTGCGTCTGTTTCTGCATGGTTATTACAGTGGTTGAAAAATGTTCGTTGTCACCCTGACGAAGTTATAACAGACGATTCGTCTGCGTTAGTAGCAGCAAATGTTAGAACATTTACTGATTTTACATGTGTGAAGGACTATTTACTTCGTTGTTTTAGTATATTGAATGGAAATAAAGAACAACTACCAAAAACATTTATTAGATTAGATACTAGTCATTTTATAAAGACTCTGTATAATTTGACTTGCTTCGAAAATGTTGACATAAAAATTAAAATGTATTATATTCATTGTATCCGCTACATTAAAGAATGTCAAGACTTTGCACTTGTAAAGGAAATCATTACTAAAATGATAAAACTTTGCCTATATCAGAATGATTTTGAAAACGATAATTCAGGTTTGAAGGAGAGCAAGCAAAACCTTGACAATTTGTTAAACAGTCATAAGTGTGCGGATTTTAAAAATGTAGATCAAAATGAAGAATTTGAATATGATCAAATTGTCATTGATGATGCCGGCGTTCGAGACATTGTCGCATGGTTCGATCTGTTGGTAGAAAATGAAAAAAAAAGCAACACTGCAAATTCCTATGTTGGTAAAAATAGTTCATATTATTTTCCACTTTTTATCCCTACTTTAAAAAGATTATTTATAAAACTTCCTTTGTGGAGCAACGTAATGTGCTCTTATTTCAAATCGGAAACCTTAAGCGCATCGTCTTCATCTGTAGAAAGCTATTTTCGCACTTTAAAACAGTTAGTTTTTAAAACAAAAGTAGGGAGACAACGAATTGATGAATATTTGCAGCATCATTACGATTATATCCAAGGAGAATTGCATTTAGCATTAAATCAATTAAAAAACTTAGGTTCCACTACTTTACTAAAGTCAAAATTACGCCGAGCTAGGTGTGCCATGACTAAAAATGTTTATAAAAAAGAAAAAGTAATTACTAAAAAACAAATCCAACAAAAACAAAAAGAATTATATTTTTCCAGTGATTCAATTTTTAGTGATAGACCATCGTATATGGAGAACTGGCGAGGTGAATCAAATATACAAAATCGCCTAAAAAAAGATTATGAATTAGTTATTATACGAAACGGTAATTTAACTCTAAAGGAAAGCTCGGGCTATTACAATACATGTGCCTTTGATTCGGCATTTTACTTGATAGGTCAAGCCTGTATCAAAAGTTCTGCTTTTAAAAGCTTTTTAAGTAACTTAAAAAGAGATTGCGTCATTCAGTACATTTTAATGCTTTTAAACGGAGCACATGACATGGAGCAAATTTATAACTGCAGATCACAAATAATACAAACTTATTTTCAAAATAAAGACTGCAGTTGCAATGTGGCTTTTATATTTGAAAAAAATTTCATAAAACATTTTACAAGTGCGCAAATCTGTAAAACCTGCACAAATTGTGATTTCGTAGAATTGAAAAGAGACCATGTATTTATTCTAATTAACCTTGATATTTTAAAGTTATTTGGAATTACAAGTTTAGAAGAAGCAATTTGTTTTGATGAAAAAATTAACACAATGTGTCAAAAATGTGACACACAGTTGAAAGGAGATCTGAAGTTAGGTGAGATCATAACATTTGATTTAAACGGAGCTGCAGACTCAGTTTTACTCACTGAACTGCCGATTACTATTAATATTAAGACTAATTATTATTTCTTGGTTGGTACTGTAGAATTTATACCCGGTACAAAAATAGGCCACTATAAATGCCATTTTTTAAATAATAATAATACATATTTTTGTTATGACGACAATTCTTCCAAAATTGAGTTAAGTAATACCTCTAAGAAAATATCTCTTCATTCTGTATCATATATTCGTGTCAGCTAATCTATACTTATATAATATATAACCAATATAACCAAGGTACCAACTAAGAAAGAAGTAATAGGTAATTAGTCTCAATATTAATAGTAATCGGCAGTTCAGTGAGTAAAACTGAGTCTGCAGCTCCGTTTAAATCAAATGTTATGATCTCACCTAACTTAAGTTCTCCTTTCAACTGTGTGTCACATTTTTGACACATTGTGTTAATTTTTTCATCACAACGAATTGCTTCTAAGCTTGTTATTCGAAATAACTTTAAAATATCAAGCTAAATTAAAATAAATAGGTACATGGTTTCTTTTCTTTCCTTGTTTTCCTTCAAAAATTCTAAAAAAAGTGTTCAACAGCATATGTCTATCTGTTAAGGTTGGCTCACAATAACCATTTTTATACGTACCAAATTTGTTCTAAAAAAAGCATTATTTGTGAAGGTGTTTTTATAAAGATGATATTAATCCTTATCCAAATAAATCTACACCTATCAAGTAAAATGCCGAATCAAAGGCGTTATTCATCACAATTATTTAATTTATAACAAAATTGCCATTTATATCATTCGATTTCAATGAAAATCTTAGGAGATATCGCAAATTTAAAATAACATCGCACAAAAATATATATATTTTTTTTTTTTAAATGGACTAGCAGGTGACAGCCTCAGATGGCTTTTACACCGTTACGCGGACTTTTTCGGTGAGCGCAGAGGGCTCTCAACCGAAGGAAAATTTAAGCGACAGCGCTGAGGGTGTCCCCTGCGACACGGTGCCTCGGCTCAGGGCGCCACTGGGGGAAGTGGGGACTCACTTGACATGATTATTTAGGGAACGGACTGGGTTGTTGCTGCCGGATTGGGCCGGTGCGGCGCGGCGGCGGGCAGTCATTTGTTAGCTCTGCGAGACCTTCCTTCTACGTAAACAAAGTCACAGGTTAAAGTTAGCGTTAGCTCAAAGTAACTATTCCACGCGGACGAAGTCGCGGACAGAAGCTAAATAAATATTATGTTAGTTTATAAAGATTTTATATTTATGTTGTTGACTTTAAGTAAGTAATTGATTGATTTGCCTTTGTGTTGATTTAAATTAAATAAATTTTATATGATATCTGACTTTTACTTTCATAAAGTAGTAGTGGCTCCCTGCGGTTTCACCCGCATTCCCGATAGATCTATCATTTTACCGGGATAAAATGCAACCTATGTCCTTGCTCAGGCTTTAGACTATATACCGTGTACCAAATTTCATTTAAATCGGTTCAGTAGTTTTAGCGTGAAAGCGAGACAGAGAGACAGACAGACCCACAGACAGAGTTACTTTCGCATTTTTAATATTAGTATAGAAGTATAGGTATAGATGCTACAGGATGCCTTAACTTAAAATCTATACTAATACTAGTTGACCCGGCAAACTTCGTAATGCCTCAGAATCAATTAATAAAAAAGCTGAATTTTGCTTTAAACCTTCCCTGTACTTACACAAATACTAAACAAATACAAAGACCAAAAATAGCCAAATCGGTCCATCCGTTCTCGAGTTTTTGTGAGACTAACGAACAGCAATTCATTTTTATATATATAGATTATACAGCGGAAGAGTTTGTTTGTTTGTTTACTTGAATGCGCTAATCTCAGGAACTACTAGTCCGATTTCTAAAAATCTTTTAGCATTGAATGGTACATTTATCGAGGAAGGCTATAAGTTATATATCATCACGCTACAACCAATAGGAGCGGAGCAGCAATGAATAATGTCTCAAAATCGGGAGTTGTTTTTCCTTTTGGGAGCCTCCGCTGCGTAAACGGGTAAAGTTTCGCTAAAATAATGTATGACAGAATTGTTCTCCTTTAAAAGTTCTAAAGAAAAGTCAGCGACAGCATATTATGTCTATCTGTTAGTCTATGTCCCCAGAAGGCAAATTGTGCTGCGCTGGCGGGCAGTCATCAGTTAGCTCTGCGAGACCATGCTTCTACGTAAACAAAGTCACAGGTTGAAAGTAGGTAAGCGTTAGCCCAAAGTAACTATTCTACGTGGATGAAGTCGCGGGCAGAAGTTAGTGTAATAATACTTCAAAGAATTACGAACGATAGACATCAATATGGCCACAAAACGAACCGCATATTCGTCCAAACAGTACAACGTTAGAAACATGCCATTGGACTAATGTGATAATGGTCACCCTACTCTCATACGGTTTCATACTACTGTTTTTTGTAAATATCTCCTAAAATATGAATGCTGCAGTTACATTCGCCATATTCACCCAAACTAGATTGCATTACCCGTCGATTAGTACTCGAACTAAGCTTCCACCTACTTTTGACAACGAGATAAACGCCATTGTGTTGTAGGCATATTGCCGACCTAGCGGCCAACTTAAATCGACTCTAACAAATTATTGAACCTACTTTCTAGTATTTTTATCTGCTTATTCGCTGTAACAAATTAGGTACTAATTGTTCATAAATATTAGCCTCAATTAATTTGATGTTTATGGTGACTTAACAACCTGCTGATAACCTGAAAACTAAATATTGCATAACTTTTTGTTTATTTATGTTTTCCCGTTTTTTATTTTTGTAACAAATTGTACAAATTAAGACCTTTCTATTGATACATCATTTGTCTATCTGCATTGTATAGTTACTGTGTAATCACGGGCGATGACTACGGCGAGTGGCGGTTCTAGCGGCCAACTATTATTCGTCATAGCGCCTAAGTTTTTTTTGTAACAAATTCAGGAAAAGAAGTGTGTAAAGTAACAAATTAGTACTAATTCCTGGCAAAGTTTCATCAAATTCTACGATGTGGCCGCGCGGTTGAAACGGACACAAATCTGGGACGAATGCACTCGCTACGCTCCACAAGTGCATAAGTGCTCACTACGATACGAACATTTACTTCGTAACCTAAATGATCTCTTGTAGGTTTTCATGTCACTCCTATCGCATTCACTTATTTATGCAGACTATTTACATTTTGCTTTCCGAAACATGAGTCTAACTAAGTAAGCAGTGTAGGTACATCAATAACATTTAAACCCAAATAAATACTTTACTAATGAGGATGGACAGAGAAATAATAACAAAACAGATTAATTGATAAGAAGTTACATAATAATTCTAATAAACCAAACATAACCAACCAGCTGATAGTGCAAATTCACATGGTCTGTTTGTTCGATGAATGTTCATAATTTGAATAGGTAGGTAGGTACCTAATTATTTAGTTGGTGTTGCAATGAGCCAGGCCAGGCCTGGCGAGGCGAGGCGAGGCCTGCCCTGCCGATGCCGTGTCGCGCTGCCACTCGGCTAATCGTGCAAGTCGACTGCTCACGGCCGCCAGCCGCCCACTCGCCGCTTAAACCTATATTAAGTATTCGGTGCTCTGCTGCACAATAATATTCATATTTTTATACAACTCAGTGAAGCAATATGCTAATTGGGAAACAATATAAAAAGTACATGCAGTCGGAAAACCATGGAATTTTCACGTTTTTTAGTTGTTCAGATATTTTATTTTCTGAATCACTACATGACAGGACATTCCTATTTTGCAAAACAAATAGACGATAAATAAAGTATTATACTTATTTCCTTTAATGAAATACAGGGAAATAACAGTGGTAGTGACTTCAACCTACGTAGCCATTAAATTTATAATATTGAATTAGTAGCATTTAACTTGAGGCACTTGAGCAAACATCGCATTGTTCTAGTCTTCAAGAGTAACTAGTCTATCAACATTCCAAGATCGGATGTCAGCGGACAACTTGCCATAGATCGAGGGAAGTCAGGATAGGTACGCGCTGACGACGATTTATAACCATAATAGCTTATACGGACCAGTAATACACCTCGTTATAAGGTAGATTGTATTCAAACAATGCGTCATTAGTACCTTTCTCAGTTCGGGCGCATTCTCGTGATCTCCGCAAACTTTACGTGTAGTGTTAGCTTAGGCACTTACTAGGTAGGTACTTATGTCATGGGTGGTACAGTATCTCTATTAATCAAAACTGAAAGTTATTATTTTACAGTCTATGACCAATTTACAACAATTAACCGCACCACAACACAACTGCCACGCACTTTATTGGAGTAATAAGTGTGCACAATTTGGGCTGGTTTTAAACTATGAAACCGTGCGTTATAATATTACAACAAGCTAGAACCGAGCAACGTGACCTGACCTAGAACTCAAACCCAACGCTCTAGTCTACACTGTCAATTTGTTCGCTTGCTCCACTCCATATTTTACATACCTAGTAAGTACCATCAGTTTTGCACAGCAGTTGCCGTTCATGGTAGCAGCATTGAATGCATTTTAATCAAAAAACCCTGTCAAGCACATGAATGCTTTCATTTACTTAACATCTCTTAAAGTTTTATCACCTTTCGGATCTTATACCTGAAATTTAAGTGCTCATTGTTTCCTAGGTCGTCAACCTCTTAATCTACAGATGCCCTATTGGTCTACTTGTTACTACTAAGCGATTTATTTTCAAATACGCAGTTCAATATTTTTGTTCAGAACAGATAATACCGTATCAGTTGCGATTACGAAAAGTGATAATAAACAGAAGTAAACGGTTTCTAGCTAGAGTACCTACCTACATACAACCAGAGCTACATCGATCGGTCTATTTTTACATTACGATCGAGAAATATGATTATTATTTCCGTCCGTACTTACATTTATTCATTACTAGCTTCTGCCAGCGACTTCGTTCGCGTGGAATAGTTTCTTTGGGCTAACTCTAACTTTAACCCGCGACTTCGTTCCTCGAACCTCCTCCTTTTTTTTGAAGTCGTTTAAAAATAATCCTTATAGCATGATTTAGTATTCACGTGTGACGACGCGATGGCTTATTTCATCTATAATTTTGGTGTTTCTATACCAATTTCTATGATTATTTTTTTATTGAATAGGTAATAATGTTATCTTTTTAAAATTAGGGATGAGTGAGAGTATTACAAACGTAAGAGTAAACTAATATAATCAGAATGCTCCGAACTGCTAAGCTCTCAGGAGTTACACGTGTTATTCTGAGTCAACTATAAAAGATAGACATATGTTGTTGAGGGATATTTTTTAGACAATTTTATGTAGAATATTTCCGTCATACATAATTTCTATCTAACTTTAACCATTAAGGCTGCACACGCGACGGAAGCTTAAAAAATGGAGTAACTTCTCCCGTTTTCGCAAAATTTCCCATCACTACTCTGCTCCTATTGATTGTAGCGTGATAAAAAGTATCCTATAACCTGCCCAGGAGTATGAAGAATAATTGTACCAAGTTTCGTAAAAATCCGTCCAGTAGTTTTTGTTTCTATAAGGAACAGACAGACAGACAGACAGACAGACAGACAGACAGACAGACAGACAGACAAAAATTTTACTGATTGCATTTTTGGCATCAGTATCGATCACTAATCACCCCCTGATAGTTATTTTGAAAATATATTTCATGTACAGAATTGACCTCTCTACAGATTTATTATAAGTACTAGTGGCTCCCCGCGGTTTCACCCGCGTACCCGGGAGGTCTTCCATTTTCCCGGGATAAAAAGTAGCCTATATGTTAATCCAGGTTATAAGCTATCTTTATTCCAAATTTCATTCAAATCCATTCAGTAGTTTTTACGTGAAAGAGTAACAAACATCCATACATCCATACTTACAAACTTTCGCCTTTATAATATTAGTAGGATAGATTAAATCCTTAGGGATTTTGTTGCTACAGCATGTTGAGAGCCATCATGAGGCGTTATTTGTTTGGGCATACACTGAAATAGAGCGCCTTCTATGGCATTGTTGGCATAATTTTTTTTTTAATTTTGTAGTAAATATTGATTCGATTTAGGAGGGTTGATTTGAGCAGTTTTGTTGTGTGACGTTTAATTATTGTTGAAATATTTTATAGGTAATTATTACCTATCAAAATTAGTACAATACATCTGCCACAAGCAAAAGAGAGGCATTCCTGCAGATCCTGCCTACATATACCTAGTTACTTATGAGTAAATACAAAATCACTTAAAATATATCCACCACAAACAAAAGCAAGACATTGCTACAGTTTCTGCCTACATATTATTATAGATACTTATGAGTAGGTAAATACAAAACCATTCAAAATAACCGATAAAAACTTGTTTGTCAACATATAAGTCACCAAAATTAGCCGCCTGCGGGTAATTTAAACAAGGGAACGGATGGTGCGGGATGGTGCGGGATGGGGCGTGGAGGGAACCGAACGCAAATAGCCACGTGACCCGGCCATTGACTCGGATTATCCTAATCCGTCCCACTACTCCAGTTCAACCCTCAAGACGCGAAACGAGTCGAACCGATCCTGCTCAGGCCTACTTTATAAATCGCAACGGCTGCACAACACATTTAACAGTGTTCTTTCAGATGACCTAATATTGCAGATGTAGCTATTGTATAGGAAATGAATCCCATTTAAGAACTTCTCATTTAATTGCTACCACTGCTGTTTTAACCCAGAATTGCAATTAAGCTATGGTTAACTAATTTAATTATACCAATTGAACCATTAGTAATGTCGTAACATAATATAACAAGTTTATTTCAACAATGTGTAGCAGATGGGAACACGCTATCCCTGCGGCCGCTGCCAAATGAAAATAAATATCTCCTCATGGTCTATGCAAACAAACACATTCAACCTACTTTTATAATTAGAATCGAAAGTACTTCATCGCTGGCTTATATCTCATATGATATTATACCAGTCAGATATAACGTTACGTAAGCAGACATGAATAATGTGCAATTCAAATATTTTAATTTCATTAATAAATCAAACAACATAAGTAATGAGTAGTTTTTGACTTGGATATAGTTATAACAGTTTATATTACAGTGGGTAATACAGGTAGCTTAATAAGATTCTGATGAACGCAATTCGTTAGGTACACATTCGCATAGCATTTTAAGTATTTTCTATTTACCTACTCCAAAAGCTTATACTTATTACATGTAAGTAAATATAAATTCCATTATTTCTCGATAAAGCAGCATCTCAGAAAACTTTCATAGAGTGGTTAAATACCTACTTTATTTAAAGAAACTGGGTCACATTAATCTGGCATTCAATTATACCTACCTATGCTTTATTCTGGAAAAATTGGGGTCACGAAGGACACGGCAACAAAAATAATTATTGATCATTCTATTTCTAACATTATTTGTCGGTTCCACCAATCTTTTTCTAGTATGTACCTACCTACTGTATTACCTCGATATTTACCTAAACCTAAGAATTTTAATAGAATACTAGATAGTAGATAGCATTCTATTAAAATGTTTGGATTTATGGAACCGTCTTAGAGAGTACCTACCTAAGTTCCTACTACTTTATTTCGATAGACTGATTAGAAAATGTTTGGTCATTGAGAAAATGATCAATGCATCACTTACATTTAGTATTCCTTCATGTGGGGGCAGTGGGGGGCTCTTCTGTATTTGTCTTCATAGTTTGATATATAACAGAATCATCGAATAAAACGATATCTGTTGTTGAAAGCATACCATTAGACATTATCGTCCCGATTGGAATTAAGAATAACTACCTAGTGGGTACGATTCGACAGTCGCAATAGGTTTTGTACTCAGCTCAGCTCACCCCACCGTCAGACGCATACTACTTTCGACCCAGGGTTCACACGCTTTGCTTTATACAATGACTCTCTACGTTCTTTTTGTTTTCGTTCAGACGACCTTTGTTGATAATAAACAATATCGCGACTTTAATGAAAGAAATCATGTAGCGTGAGATTTTATATCATTTATTTTGCAATTTACGCATTCTTATTCTATTGTAAAGTTTACATAGACCATTCGGCGCACAACAACTACTTATGCTCAAGGTTTTGCATTTGCAATACAGTTATTTTAAGAACATTTTATAATTACCTTTTATGAGTTGAAACAACATCTTAATGCACCATAAAACTATTCACCGAAATATACAAGGATTTCACGGCGCTTCCCACGTCCACCGAATTGGTTTACGTCAGTGCGCCCATTGCGCCAAAAATACACGCCACGCGAACGCCTGCCGCTTCAAATGCGTGTCAATCAATTAACATTTTTTTTTTTTGAAGGGACTATCGTAAGTGTACCAGTCGTGGCCACGGTACCAGTAATGGCCAAAAAGTAAAAGAAACATCTAGAATTCGGACATGAGCGAATGTTTTTACATTGGGATCACTGTGACATAGACTTTAGACATCGAACTATCTAAGTTTAACGTTTTATTGAATTCAGTCAGTTACATGTACAAATATGCGCGAATACAAAGTGTAAGGTGATTTGAAATTGACAACGACGGCTTTTCTTAAGGAAATCGTTAAGGCGGTGAGCAGAAAGTTTCACTTGTAAAATAGTATTGGTTAATTAAAATCAAAATTAGTGTTGTTTCATGTGTTAACCATAAAATAAAGATAAACTTAGACTAAGACTGGGGTATCCATTAATGAATTTTCCCTGTCCAAGACTGGGTCACAAAACTACAACTTTTATTTGTTAAATTAATGGAATCCAGCTTTGCCGTATCTCACGCGCAACACATTACAAATATTAAATAAGGACTGGACTTTACAGTTTCACTATATTCAGTGCTGAAACTTTCACAATTTTGGTAATATTTCATAAAAACCTGTTTTTTTTTTCTTAAACTGGCCACCATTGGGTCATTTACCATAGAAGGTGTTAGCCTCTGATGGCTTTTACACCTTTACGCGGGCAATCGGTGAGCGCTGAGGGCTCTCAACCGTAAACCAATTTACATTAGGCTGGCTATGGCGGCGCTACAAATCCTTAAAGGTGTAAAATACTTAAAGGTGTAAAAATACCCTCCCCAAATAGTTTTTATCAAATAGGTTAGGAGTTTTACATTAGATACTGTTGATGACTTTATATTCATTTATGAAATACTTTTGTAGGTAACCTCATTGTCGCATGAATTATGTAACGTGATTGTATGGAGTGAAGACACTGCGTATGACATTTACTATAGTCGGTCGGTAGAGCAGCAAATCGCGCGCAGCCTCCGGCTTCGCCCCAAATTTAGTTTCGGCCTTCGATCTACTGATGTAGGACACTGCACCACGCTTAACTAAGTCATAATTGTTTGTTTATATATCTTTTTGCTTTCTGGCATCATTATCTCCTTAAACTTGTATTTGTTGCGCGTGCACACCACCTGTCAACTTTGCCTTTTTAAACACCTCTACGATTCTGAAGTTAGATACGTAAAATCTACTTTCTAAACAGATGGTAATATCATACCAAGGATTATATGGTTGACTTTCAGTAAAGTAATCTTGAAGACATTTACTAAACCATATTATCTACTTATCATAAACACGAAATAAATTTCTCGGAATGCAACTTTTATTTTGTTTAATTGACATAAAATATTTTATTTCATCTGGCACAATGGCATTGTAGGTACTCATTTCGATTATCTGAAACTTACATGCTTGAACTCTACATAACACCCTGTCTCCCCAAAGAGGGTACTCGAAAGATTAAGCCTTAAGGATTATGTGCGGTTTGGCGGACTTCTAAAGAGTTTGAAGAGTGACATGTCAGGTATTCTTACACTGTTTTCCTTCACCGAAAGCGGTACTTAAATCTGCGAATAAGAAAACTCAGAGTATGGTACGAGTTAGTGATACCTATGCGCACGCACACACGATCGCGAGGTGCATCGCAGTTATAACAATCACCTTATACCTAATCTTAACATAACTCTACGATAGAGTTCGGAAGCACACAACTTGTAGCCGACAGAGTAGGTTCGAGATCAATTCATACGAAGCATGTTATGAAAACGAAGACCGGTTTCGTAAATATATCAATTGAAAGCACTCGCCAGCTTGCATGTATAATGTTATTGTGCAGCTCGGTGCGGTGCGCTGGCTGGCGGCTGGCGCTGCGCACCGAGCTGCTTGCAACACCGACGCGACGAGCCTGTTACATGACAGATTATCTGTCTCTGACGCCAGACGCCCGCGCCGCGCGCCGACGCAACCTGTCCAGATAGCTCGTTCCACTTATCAACTATACAACACGATTAATATGTTAATCACCCCTTAATATGTCACGGTGTGGAGTATTTACAATAAACAATTCTCCGTCCGATCCTTGCCAATCTTGCCACCGGGTAGAGAAAGTCCGACCGACACCTTCATGACACTGCGCCTACTTTTTAATATCAAGTTCCACTGGTTATTTTACCTAATAAGTATTTTGCGTAACTGATATTACCTAGTTGAATTGAAACGAATTATGCAATAGAAGTAAAATTTAATACCTGAACCTACTGATAGGTTATATGGTTGGCTAGCGACGCAACGTCGTTCAATCTACAACAAAAATAATGCATATTAGATACCTATATAGATTTCAATATAACTAACGACGATTTAAAGGACAAAACGGTTGACAGAGCTTGATTCTAGCAGCATCTGTATATAGGAATAATAATTTCAGCATATCTACCCTAATATTATATGGTTAGAGTTTTGAGGCGGGAGAAAATTCTTCAAGATGTGTTACTGTTGTGAGGTAAATAAAATACAGATTTGTTTATGAAATAATTTATTGTTGTTTCCAATATAATTACACAAACTAAGTTGTCTAGCAAGTTACAATTTTGTCGCGTTTTGTCTTGGTTTCTTTGATTTTATTATACTATAATTGTATGGTCACCATTCACATCCATATCGACAGTGTTGAATAATGTCACCAGCCGTCCGTACCGCACATTTATTTTCTAGAAATAGTCAAAGTTAATTTTTCTTTCAATAATTTTATGGTGTTAGATTTTACCATAGAGGTACATATATTGGTTGATATGAGATATTGAAGGTTTAATATGAATATTATTAAAATGAGACATATAATAAAAAAGGAATAGTAGGATAGGTATGTGTTTATAAGAATTAATTTCGATCTCCACACCACATGGGTACGCATGGTCCGTGTTAAAAATCGAATTATGTACCGTTAGAAATGTGTCATCGCGTCCTCGTTATGGCGGATAGCACTCTGGGCTGGGGTCACAAGCCAAACCTGTTCTTACACTGATATGATACCATACCCCCTTCTTCTATGGTCCCTATCACATATACATTGTATAATCACTGAATTGGCAGCACCGCATTGTGGTTGTCGCCTCATCTAAAACGGAATTTGGATAAAATGATTAAACTTCAATATAGAAATTAACATGTGGATTCTTACACCACTTCAATACATTTACTGTTAACCAAATTGACCTATGAACTTAAATAACTGACAGATTTTATTAATTACCCTTATTTACTAAATAATAATTAAGTAGGTACACGAAGTACCCTTAGGGAACTTTTTTGTTATTTATTAATTAACTGTTACAACAGTTATGCTGTATCTTACCTACAATAGCAATCTTGACTACACGTTACGTTAAGCTTTGCATAACAAAATAAATACGTAAAGGCGGCTGTAATTAATACCGGCAAGCAGCATCGTAATCAAATAGGTCGTGTCCACTTACTCTATTATTTTAACGAGCTTTTATTTGAGTACAGATGCTCTCATCTATCTCTCAGTCATCGGGCGACGACAGACGGAGCAGATGTTAACGTTGCCCGCGCCCACTAGACACCACCCAGAACCTTCTATTGTTAACTACCATTTAAATAACGGTACACGACAGATTAAAGTCATTTACACAAAATTACCGTCCGAGCTCTTCAATTAACACATTTGGTAACAGTTATCATCTCATTTTTCGTTAAAAATTTGATTTTAATAGTATATTGGTAACTAAATCTAATCTCACACGACCCAGACAAAAGTAAATAGAAACTATTTTAGATATAAAATCTATTTTGTTCCGCTCGAACAGTAGCGTTATCAAATAGCTGTAGAATTCTCGGGCAGTGCACGCTCGCTTCATGTGTTCGTTTCTAATTGAAATAGCAATACAATATCACCTACTTACTCTAATTTTCATTAGTGTTGGTGCCGCTAGCCGTACGACGCGACGCAAACTAAAACCTAAGTTTGGTATTACGCATTGTATACAGTACGAATTCTCAGCAATGCACTTCCCCCCAAAGCGTTACTTTGAAGCTTGTCATGTATCACTCACATACGGGAAAATTTTTTAAACATTACCGAGACACTCATGCAGATCTGAAATAAAAATAATCAATATTATTTAGTAGGTATTAATTTTGTAGTCTTTTAACGAATGCACTTGGGTGGAAATATTAAAATTATACAAGTAAATCGACTTTCGGAAATAGAGTCTTTATTTTTATTTTTTTAGGACAAATTTGTTTATTTGACTTAAACACCAATTTATACTTCAGCTTGATTCATGTACTATATGAATCAAGCTACTTCTATGCCAAGCGCAATGGCGGAAGTCAAAACTCCGCTATAATATACCCTCCATATAACCATACATGTTGTAGCCGACGGATTTTACAGTTAGTTTCGTATGAACCGCTCCTCGAGAATGACAATGGTGGGTACTCATAATATTACAAGCTATATTCCCATTCCTTTACATATGTATTCAATTAACTGATAATATTTAATATTATCGTGTAAAAATAAACCTTGTGAACAACAATCAGTGAATTAATCAATCTATAGGCAGATTGTAGATAACAACTCCAGTAAAATGCGTAAATAAAAAACAATTAGGTATTTAGATAAAAGAATATGTAAATTGTTTGTAACTTTATTGAAATAAAATATAATCAAGGACAGGGTATTTCGCTCATGTCGGTTTAATGGAAGAAAAACACAATTAGATATTTTAATAATAAGTAACTTAACTTAAGTTGAGTTTGTGGTTAGCAACCCTAACATTCAAGCCGCTGATCATAGGTCCGATCCCCACCCAGCATCTAACGGTTTTTCTGGTAAAAATAATTGTTAATTCCTATATATTTTACTCACTGATTCTTCCAAGAAGTATGACTTTTACTACCTCAATACTTACCCACTCCATTGACTCATGAGTCAGATATAATATATTTAAGGTAAACATGCGGAACTATTTGGCCAGAATGGATTATAAATATTATATTATGAACGAACAATAATGCATGTTCCCCCTAATCACTTTCATTTCTTTGTAAAACATTAAAATTTGACAGCCCGGTTGGCTTTGTGGTTAGTGACCCTGACTTTCAAGCCGCGGGTCGCGGGTTCGATTCCCACCCAGGACAAACATTTGTATGCATGAATATGTCTGTTTGTCCTGTGTCTGGTTGTAAATATCTATATAAGTATGTATTTAAAAGTACTATATGTAGTATATCAGCTATCTGGTTACCATAACACAAGCTCACTTTGATGCTTAATTTGGAATCAGATTGGCCGTGTGTGAAAAATGTCCAAGGATATTTATTTATTTATTTATTTATTAAAATTAAAAACATACCTACTCATTCCAGCAAGCAAGGTCTTCCAGCTAAAGTGACTCATAATTATTGTGTGTAATCTAATCTGTCAGTTTCCTTTGCTGCAATTTCGTCTCCTATCATGTGTCGAATGCCTCTCACATCATGTCGATCCCTCTCACTCACATTGAAATTTTAGTTCTCTGTATTCTGAATTCAAATATTGAATGACTAATATTACGATAAAATGGACAGTTACTTATATTAGTCATTATTCATTTCATACATACATTTTCCTGCAGAATTTTAAACATTGTAAACCTTAATAGGTACAAATATTATAATAATTGCAAATAGAGTAGAGGACAAAGCATTACATTATATATAATATACCTATATTATTGTATCTGATACATATGTTCGGAGCGCATGTAATGCTCGCAATCCATGGTGGCGTAGGTATATTGCTCTATGGCTGTATGATATCTATGCTGTGCGTCTGTGTGAGTGTCGCGTAGTAGGTATGTACTGTCGAGTATAATGTGTGATGTGATATACGTTATGTATAACCGCTTATCGCTCGGGAGGAAGTGACTTGGTTTATTATTCGTGTCGTGCATCGTGTGGCTGCGTGTGGACTGGGCCCGCGCATCGTTCGAGCTTCAGAATAATAGTAGACACTACTTTATCTATCACAAACTAATAAGTTTATAACAAAACACACGATACCTGTGTTGTTATTATTTTGACATTTCGTTAAGAGCTTTAAATAATAAGATTTAGCTCGTTTGACATAAGTAGTAAGGGCCTCCTTTTCTTAAATCAGAAAATGCACCTACGATATTAACGGGACTCTCGGATACAATCTCTAATTAACGAAGAAATCACACATGTCAACGTTAACTTAAGCACTATAAATAAATATTCTAATGGTGCAATAACGAGCCGGCTCCATCAATCGCAGTAGGCCGGGACTCACTAACTACATTGAAATGTTGACCAGGAAATTGACTGGCTGCTAACTATCGTATGATAACAGAAAGATAAGAAATAATCACCAGTTAGCGCTTAAATGTAGTATTTCTATATCCATAATGGATTTATTTTAAATACGGGAGTACTTTTTAAATTATTAAAACGTTAATATGGAACAATGGTCTGTTCTAGTCGATAGGTATACTTAATAATATCGAAAGCGAACTGACGTTTATTTATTTAGGAACAGAATTCGAAAATTAAACTTCTAAGCAACTGTGTAAACCCCGTCTAAGCACCCTTCCCAATTTAGAGTAAGTAGGTATATGTATGGCAGACGAGGGTCATAGTTTGATATTGTAAATCTGTATATCCGAAGCAAAATAAATCCTAGTTCACAGGCAGTAACCATTGTTTTATGTAAACTACTGCTACTACCTTATACCTATTATATAAGTTACAGTTATTATGCACTTACCTCCTCGTAAGTGATACTGCGATGCTACCTACTAACAGGCAGCCCCACAGATGTGGTCTTGTTGAATAGGTAAAATATTTATTGTTTTATTCGGAGCGTTCGTAAGAGGGGCACGGGTGGTAATCCCCCCTCTCGCCCCCCTCCTCCGGCGTTGTGAACCGGCCGCCTCCTGGACCAACTGGTTTGACTGCAGGGTGCAACTACAGGTCAACAACTCACCTTACTGATCCAAACACGTAGGCTGATCGGCGAAAATCCACCGCCCACGCACTTACTTTCTGATATGTATCAGAAATGGCATTCGCTACCTGTACTCATTACTTTGAGCTCAATTATAATTATTAATGAAACAAGAGTAAAAGAAATATCACCATAATGAAACTACAGTAGGAAACATGATACCACACTGTAAACTGGGCTTATCTCACTTATATTCCACTTTATAGTGGATGCCATGTAAGTATAGTAGGTACCAACGGTCGACCTCAATACTCTGGAATAAATGTTATTATGACCTACTTAACAATTGGTATCAACTACATGAATTTAGATTGGTACATAAAGCATTAAATTTAATTTTAATTCCTTTATTATATACTGTACCTATGTATTTGTTTTGTCTATACTATTCGTTCACTCACCAAAACACATTTCTAACTTAGTAGGTCTTATAACTAAGTACTACAATTAGGTAAATTACAAAATTATATCGTTTACAAACCCAGTATACGTAGTCTATCTATAGACTACCCGACTGGTACCGAGTGAGTATAGATAGGTACTTATCTACTTGTACAATATGGACACCTCCCTATTATAGCTTACTTACCTCACTTGACTCGTTTCATTTACAACTTTTCTCAGAACAAAATAATGGTACTTCAATAAATAGCCAGTCGAGTGTATAAAAACATCTTTGTAAACGAGACAAGAACCATTTGCATTTGCACTTAGCAGGGATGCGGAGAGCAGAAAACATAAAAATAAATAACTGAAGCAGTCAGTCGGCCCGCGGGCCGTAACTCGAAATGCAGCTAACATGACTGAATTACACTACCTACATTACAAACGGTTAAGTAAAAACATGATTAACATAATTGAAAGCTTTGTCATTTTGAGTATCTTACTTAAATACCTACGTAGGTAGGTATTTCTCATGCGATTCTGAGCTGGTTGACCATTGCAAAATCTTTAGACAGCACCTGAACCAGTTGGGTATTTTAGTATCATTCAAAGTGTAGTGTTAGGTATCTACCTATAAATTTGTATCCTTCACTTTCTACCTATCATTACGACAGGTACTTATCGTATCCGATATTAGTTATGTTTTATTGTGTATGGTGATTGATAGTAAAGTAAATCAGTAATACTTAACGTTAAACAGGTTCTGTCCGATACAAAAATATGGGTCTAGTTAAAAAGTTGACATGTCTACGGAGAGAACCGGATGAGCCAATCACCGCGATGTGAGTCACACTCAAACAACCAAGAACTGCGCTTGACTTGCGCTCCCGGCCTATAATTATGACGAGATACGGCCCTATTCTGCGTAGTGTTATCCGAATGTGAACTACTGCTCTCTCGCTCGCACATATTGTGGAGAACATAATTTAACGACATACTCGGATCAGCTTAAAAAGTGACTAAACTAAAACAAAATATAGGCAAGTCATCTCAACTTGTTGCAAATTTTGCGATTCACTGGAATTGTGTTTCATTTTGTGTAGGTTTCTAATCTTCCGCAATTGTGCACAATATAGCATTAGAAGTACCTAAGTACGTATTTAACTATCTTGCTTGACCATCGAACAAATCTAAATAATCTTATATAAACCATAAGGTTGTCAACTGGTTTACAGGGAAATGCAGTTAATGTACCTCCGTAAGGTACTTAGGTACGAATAATTTCATTCGCAACATTGTTTATCTCGATGTGCTTAATTGCTATAGGTTACAGCTTTTGAACAAACGTGAAAATTTAACTTCACAGGGCGTGATAGAATATAGCACATAAGCCACTGCATTCCAGGTCATAAACAATAAGACAAACAGAAAAATACATGACACACAAATAAATTGGTACCTATTCCCAAATACCTAATCGAATTTATAACCTAGGGTTATTTCCCTATGCCATAAACAGTCAGCTTATACTCATTTCATTTGTGTTGATTTTATACTTATCTGTTGCAATATTGTATTTTTATAAGTACTTAAGTACATACTTAATACAAACAGTACCTAAACAAGGAAATATTTAATAACTACCTACTTACCTACTTTAGAAATATAGGTACTCTTCAAAAAGTAGCAATAAAGTAAGAATGCATATAATATAATAGGTATTGCTGAATGCTGTTAATCAAATGGAACCGATTTGTCGAGTAAATGACTGTTGCGTAAATATTCTTGAAATCGCTTTCTACGCGAGACGTCACGTCGATGTTCGACGCTGCGATAAGCAGACCTTTACTTACGTAAATCGCTGACCGAGTAAAGTACCTACACTTTATTTACTTCCATGGTCACGTATCTACTGAATCACTAGTAACATTTTATTCCATGACATTGAAACTGTTTTATAAATACGGATATTAAGAGTAGACAGTCATGATATCAGGTAGGCAGTAGGACGTATGAACTATTAACTCAAACATAGGTGCAAAACAAACTAAGTAGGTACCTAGTTGTATTATACATATTGTAATTCATAACCAAGCATTGTTCAAGATTACGAGTAGTGGTGTTCTAAATTCCAGCAGAACTGCAGCTGCGACCGTGACATGGGAACGCAGCGGCGCGCGGCACCAGCAATGGCCGTCGAGACGGTAGCGGCTGGCTGTCTGCACTGTGCGCATCATCAGGACCAGCTAATAAGACTACAATAATTATAATTATCTTCAACTACTGTAAACTTCTAATGATGTTGAAATGCTACAGGACGGGTGACGGTGTCAAGTGACCTAACTAT
The DNA here is from genome assembly GCA_905147785.2 of Thyatira batis. Lineage (NCBI taxonomy): Eukaryota > Metazoa > Arthropoda > Insecta > Lepidoptera > Drepanidae > Thyatira > Thyatira batis. The sequence continues at coordinate 7,098,717 of LR990487.1, forward strand.
ATTTTTTTTTAGTAACTGGCACTCGCTGCAAGCTGAGAATATTGCCGTTAGTAAAAAATTGTACAACCAACTTTTCGATTTTTCGGTGGTCTTGGTAGTGGTAGGTCGGTGGTATTTCCTTGTTTAGTATGTCCAGTCCATAAATTCTTCAAAAGCTGGATCTATGTGTGATTGAGCGTCATGATGAACTTTTAAGAAACAGAAATTATGATCAAGATACCTACAAGTAATTTTTTGCTACGCATATTTTATTCTTTGGTCGTACCTACTTTACCTACCAACATTACGTACAGCTACTCATTATATGAAGTCTTCTTTAATGGCTGGTTAGGCTATTCTACATGTGAATTTCATAAAATTTCGTTCTTTATAAACAGGGGCTTTAAATATTGTGATTATTTTGTTATCTACGTTTGAAATGGAATCCTGGAAACTGTGAGATATTAAAATGACGCCAAACTCATATCTACACCGCTGCACCATGCGCCATTGCTGCTCCGCCTGCATACGCATGCGCTACTAATGTAGCTCCCACGTTCGCTTTCTACTTCCAGTTATCTTTAACAAAACATATTTAAACTTAAAAAATGTAACCATGGTTATGAAACCTAAATTCTTTTTTCAGCTTACATAGGACAGTATCGGATTTAGGCGCTTAGGCTATCGATAATTATACCTACAAGTGCACCTATGGTAAGACGTTATTTTGAATATTATCGCTTAATTTTAAGGTCCTTTAGACAAACATATCGAAATCCATTAATCCTTGAGCATAAAGGATCTCTGATCAATGGATATACAGCTGCTATCATCGTCCAGTCAATATCTATTTAGTATGATATAAAAATTAAAGTAAAACTAAACTATTTACTACTACAGGTAGATAATATAACATAGCTATATAATAACCTATCTTTTTTATTTTTCATTATTTCCATGGTGTTTCTCAGTGTCGATATCGGGGTGTATGTTGGAAACGTTGGCCGTATGCCATCGCACTAATGTGCTCCGCATACCTATGTCAATACAATTAACTATCTTGTACCTACCATCTCGTCTAGATACCGGCAGTTTTTTGCTAGCCGCGTGTGAAAATATACCTCAGTACCTGCGCGATTTCACCAGGAAGCAAAGTAAGTAGTATGATGATACCTTTCGCTCGATTTTACGCAGATAAAAAGCGGTAAAAACAGGTGTGCCACTTCCCAATGACCTTTGTTAACGCCCAGCTACCTTTGTATTGGAAAACACAGGTACCTACCAATCGTAATTATTAGTAATGTCAAAATGGAAACAATAGGCACCGGGAGAAGTGGTCAAATTGTAAAACATAATAATTTATTGTGAATCACACTCTGAAGAAAACTATAGTTGTTATTTAGAAACAACAAAGAGCTGCCCACAACTGCACCATCTCGACATTGAATTTTGTGGTATCTTCACAAGGAACTTGGCAAAGTACCAAAACGTTAAGTGTGAATGCAGAATTTAATAAATAATAAAACGAAACAATTAGGTGCTTAGCGAGCTGTTGATTCTAGAAAATCTGTAGAAGTTGAGTGTTGTCGATAGTTTTTATGGACGGCGTCGAAGTCATTGTCAGACAGCAATCAGCATCATATAAAGCATCCAATGTAAATTTAATATATAGAGGTGTACCTACATGTATTTTCCGATGATAGATCTTTATATAAATTAAGTATATCTGTTTGGTAGATTTATAACACAATTATAATGACATTAGATAACAACTATACCTATATGTCTTATATTCTATCGTGGAGGCCGAAAAAACTTTCTTTAGGAATTGACTGCCACCCTCGCCCCAGGAGCCACGTGCGCCCCGCCTGCTACATGTTTAATGAATGAGCTAAGCAATTTATGCAACGTCCGTTCATCATTTTACCTAAGAAAAATAAAATTACTGACACAAATGTATGATATTGAACGTCGCGATCTAGGAATCATCACATCGCTTGGGTGCACGGAAATTCAAATACCGGCTCTAAGACCGTACTATATATCCAGGTTAGGTAGATACCTTTTAAATGTTATGGCTTGATTGTTATGAATTAATATATAGTATCACCCAAAATACGCCATGTTATTCTGGTGACTCTCTACTTAGTACCCACACTTAAACTGCACAACAAGATCATGTAGGCAGGTAAGTACCTAAGGTAAATGACCCAATGGTGGCCAGTTTAAGAAAAAAAAAACTGGTTTTTGTGAAATATTACCAAAATTGTGAAAGTTTCAGCACTGAATATAGTGAAACTGTAAAGTCCAGTCCTTATTTAATATTTGTAATGTGTTACGCGTGAGATACAGCAAAGCTGGATTCAATTAATTTAACAAATAAAAGTTGTAGTTTTGTGACCCAGCCTTGGCCAGGGAAAATCCATTAATGGCCGCCCCAGTCTTAGTTTATCTTTATTTTATGGCTAACACATCAAACAAAACAAATTTTGATTTTAATTAAGCAATACTATTTTACAAGTGAAACTTTCTGCTCACCGCCTTAACGATTTCCTTAAGAAAAGCCGTCGTTGTCAATTTCAAATCACCTTACACTTTGTATTCGCGCAAATTTGTACATGTAACTGACTGAATTCAATAAAACGTTAAACTTAGATAGTTCGATGTCTAAAGTCTATGTCACAGTGATCCCAATGTAAAAACATTCGCTCATGTCCGAATTCTAGATGTTTATTTTAATTTCTGGCCATTACTGGTACCGTGGCCACCACTGGTACACTTACGATACCTAGAATCATACCAGTCACGACAGATCTCTGAATGTTATGGGGGTTTTCTGTTCGCAGTTTTGGTATTTTGTTTTGTTTCTATATTGATATTACATATTATAGCCAGGCAACAATACCCACCAAAAAGTTTCTTCTTATCGGCTTTACTTCTTACCAGCTCACGCAGCCACACTAACTAGACACGTACAAAATGTTTGTTCGTGATACTCAATTCGATATGGTTTCACTTCTGATGAGCACTTTTGTTATAGTTTCATTATTATTACACCTGGCAAAACTTTTACTTCGAAATTCTTATGCAAATGAATGCATGTAAGTACACATTTTGGTATTTTGTTACATGGGTTAGATTACTTATTTACCCAACAAAGAGATTAGGATTTTTTGTTAATTCATCTTTGTCTATATTATACCGAACCATCGATCGCAACGTGATCATTGTTGAATACCTACTTATATCAAGGAGTATTGCTAGCAGTATTAGGGCCACCGTAGATTGAGTTAAATTTAAACCACTTTTGCTACAAGCTTATTACAGTGTTGTCAAACCTTTGGTACGACAACGGAAGATATACGTCGATGTTAGAACCTGTTCAACACGTGGCACTAACGTTGCCGCCGAGGGCCACGAAACACAATGCCCGTCTTTCAATTTATTTCGTTATTGTGACGAGCGCTCAGAGGCAGAGCACGTGTTGTACATCCCACCCACTAAAGATTTTAAACCTATGGCTCAAAGAAGACGACTTATACTCATTATTTCCTGCTCGATTAATTAAATTACTCACCGATTACAATGTGTCGATATTATGGACTCCATAACCTAATGCTGTCTGCTATCTTGCCCACAGGTCAGATTACGAGTTGAGTTATTTAGAGCTTCAATTAGCAATAATACTAGATCATGCCACCTGCTACTGCACCCGCGTTTGTTTCCATGTGAATGTTCAAGTCATGAGAACTAAAGACTCATTTATAATTATGTATGTCTATTCTCGAAAGTACCACCATCTAAATACACATGTTTTATATATCCCTATACCTCCGAAATAGTAGTAGTATAGCGGTCTATAAATAGGATAATTGTGTTGATTTGAGTAGTATTTTGATAACTGTCAAATAGGTATGTCACCCACGTTTTATATAATAAACAAATTATTAATTTTTGCCATCGGTATTATATGGAGCGGACGTATTATTTATATAGTAGGTAGGTACATTTATAGGGTATTTATAGCCGCCCCACACGCAGCACACTAACGTGTGAGGTGCGCGGGAGACTCGTCGAGAGAGGCGCTTCTATTCCAAGCGAGACCTTGCTTTCATATCATGCCTATCGACATAATATAATGAGGGTAAAGTCATGAGTTAAGGTTTATTATATAATTTAATATTTATAAACAGATTAGGCGATCCTTAACGCATTTTTATTGGCACCTCTGTAACTACAGTTAAGTTGTTAAAGAAAAAAATATGGATGAAACATGAATTTTACAATTAACCATGTCAATATTTTCAGAGAATATGTTTAAACATTTAAAATTGACTATAACTCTGACAGGGCTGAGCATCAGCTGGGCACGGCTTGTATTTTATGTGGATCTGTTCGCGTTAACTAGCTTTTGCAATAAAATAGGTACAGCGGTCAATGAATAAATTAAAAAATCCCTCAATAACAGAAATAAGCCTAGCTGATCACCACACTCAAGTTGAAAATCGACCGCCATTCCAGTAATTGCACCCGTGGGAAGCCGGAGCAAGTCGCTAGTCACAAATAAATTTATTTTACATTACTGTTTCATTCATTTTATGAAGTCTCTATCACTGTGTGCTAGGTATTAGTAAAGAAAATACATTTAGGAAGAAAACATTTATCACAACACCCTGCCGGCCACGCCGACTATGTCCGAACGAATTAGCTCAATCTGGGCCAATAACGGCACCTAAACAGTAGCGGCGCACGAAAACACTGTAAGCGCAAAGCATCGCCTTATTACGCTTCATAACGTGCTGCTCAACACAGCTTTGGATTATTCTTGAACTATAGAGCCCAGGCTCTAGACCTAGAGTGAATCAAAACAGAAGGTAGCCAAAGAAATACGGAATTGCCAAATAAACTGATTGCCACTTAATAAAAATCATGCAAATCGAACAGGCTTCTCCCACCTAGCTACATAATATCAAAAAAAAATATAACATCATTAATGTTTGATATTGACCTTGGTTTATTTATTAATGTTCTGGCTCTAACAGCTGTTCCTGATTATCAACTAAGAATATTCCGATTTTCTAGTACTGCGCCACACTCAAAATAGGTGCCTTTTAATAAGGTAGGAAGGTATTATGAGTAAAATAATAATAATCATGTCTGTTTTTCTAATCAATTATATCATTGTATGATAATAATCATGCCACAGATGTTAGCTTACTGAGGTTATTCAGCTATATAAATAAAAAAGAAACTGAGTATTGGGGGTAGCACAGGTGCATCCAGACTAAACAACTCAGTCACAGTTGAGCAGGTGACTTAAATACTATTTTAAATAGACAGAAGTCCCTTTAAGGGAATGAAGCATTTAGCCTATACAAATTTAATCCTTTGCTAAATAATGGATAAAGATTTTTTTTTATATACAATAAATATTTTTATTTCTATCACTTTAAATGTTGTTTCATACCAAAAAGAATTATTGAGATATTATTATTTTTGAATAAGCCACAGCAGGTAATGCTATATATGACAATATAGGAACAAGAAACATAGAAAGTACCTATGTTATATTTAATTGAATAAATGTCTCATATCTATTGTTTGTAACTAGAGAATGGCTGTAGCAGTTAGGATGTATTTCTTATTAAGTTTATTTTGTTTTATCATCATTAATTCAATCTAGAGGTTGATAGCCAGTTTAAATTTTAAAATGGAAAATATGTTTTGTTTACATCAACCTGCATAGTTATTATGATAGCCCTCTCTAAAATTTAATTCACCTAAGCTTATGATCAAGTTAATCTGTGAATAGCCATGTTAATTTTGTTTCTTATACATCAACATCCAAAAAATCTTTACCTTTGTATGTAAAAGAGACTTTCCAAAAATTATAGTAAGTTTAGGTATATATATTTATTCATATATGCCTACGCCAATCCTTTTAGGTATCAATTATTTAAAACTTGTTCTAAAATATTTATTAAGTTATCTACTTACTGCAGTTTTGACAACTTTATAGACGGTAATAAACAATGATCTATCAAACTGAAAAGTTAAATGGACATAAATATTGAACTAGATTATCTTCAACTGTATTTAATCTTATATAGTTGATATATACTTATTTAGACCATTTCTGGTTATTATTATATTAATGCTTATTTAGATGGATGAAAATTGTATGGATGGACATTTGTTATTATTTTACACACAAACTACTGATAAGATTTGATAATTTGAAACACACATAGTGTATCAAACACAAATTGACAAGGGCAACTTTTTTCCCTGGAAAATTTAATATCCCCAGAAACAAGGCTGTGGGGAGCCACTAGTTTTAAACAAATTTATTTCTGAAATTATATTGCATAACATTAGAATGGTAAGGCATGTTTGAGTTATGTTTTTAAAGTTTGAACTTTGTATTGCTCATGGTAAACAAAAGTCAAAACAGTCAGTAATTTCACAGTGCCGATGATATCAAAAATATGTTATAATAAATCAAAATTGAACTATGATTGCACATTTGGAATTAACTAAATAACTCTTGAATCCATTTAAATATATTGATATTGTTTTGACACCTTAACCAATGAACAAATTTGGAAAAATAAAATTATTCTTGTGGTTACCTTAGTTTCTGTAGAATAAAACTTCACTTTAATCTCCCACTTAAAACTTTTATTATAGATACTTTGTTATATGTATTATCACAAATCCTGGTAGACTTTTAAAACACAATCACACAACTGACAATTCTTACTGTATTTCCTTGATTATTGATTTCTCATTTAAACATAATTTACACAAACACAATCTGCAACATGACTAAGGTGTAAACCTTTCCTCATCACAGTCCACTACACAATCATCAAAGTTTATTGCATATTTGGATGGCTTCTTTAATTCTCTAAACAGTCCTTGTCCTTCAATACCTTTAATCTCATGAAATTATATACAAAGACTAATATTACTTTACAATAAATGTTTTATTAAATTTCATGCAGCATTTGCAAACATTCTAGTTTTTATGGTAAATAAAATGATGCTGATCATGCTGCTGGTTCACAATGAGTATACTCCAACAAGGCTTTTGATCACAATCTATTATAACCATTTTATTGCGGGAGTATCTACCAGTACTAAAGTATGAAAATATAAGATAAAGCACCTCGATTGGACAATGGTATGTATCAAAGATATTAACAACGTGATATGACGCGCATCGCGACCGCCAGGAGTCCAGCAGGCGGGGCCGACGTGCCACCGCCGCCACCGCCACGCTCCCGGCTGGAGGCAACTGGCCGTCGAGCAGAAGCGGCCACATTGCCGCCTCGCCCTTGCAGTCTTACGAGAAATAAATGCCACATTACACTCTAGATATTAAAGCACTGTACAACAACAATATGGGGTCTTCTTATTTTCGGGACTAACGTTCATTTCGCGCACAATTTCGGCGAACATTTCGTTGACGTTGGTACGGCTTTTGGCGGAGGCTTCTACGAAAGGACAACTCCACATCTGCGCGAGCGCTGAGCCTTCCGCTTGTGAGACTTCACGCTGATGGTCCAAGTCAGCCTTATTACCGACCAGCAGAATGGGCACGCGTTCTGATCCCTTAACGCGCGTTATCAGTTCTTTCATCGGCTTAATGTCTTGAAACGTTTGATGATTTGTAAGAGAATACACTACGACGAATCCTTGCCCGTTTTTTATATACAGATCCCGCATAGAAGCAAATTGTTCCGTACCGGCGGTATCCAAAATTTCTAGAACACATGGTGAGTTGTCTACTTCTATTTCTTTTCTATAGAAATCTTCTATTGTGGGGTCGTATTTTTCCATAAAACAGCCAGACACAAATTGCACAGTAAGCGCACTTTTGCCGACCCCACCCGAACCCAGCACGACCACTTTGAATTCGCGCATTATTGTGCTCCTATTTTACACTTGCCAGTCTTCCACCGTTTTTAGAAACGTATTCACACTGTGTGCTATAAAAATGTCATTGCTATGTTGGTTTATGACTCACTCGGATGCGATCACTGAGTAACGTTCTTATGCGAGCTAATTGATATACAGCGACGCCATTTTAGTTAGATGAGTAGCAAAACAACTTCAACTGCATCGCGGAGACGGAATTTCAGATTTATAAACGCGAAAACAATCATTTAACTGATTTAACGAGTTGGTAGTCAGATCTTCTAGATATAAACGGCAACAGTAACCTGCAGGTTGGTCAATGCACCCTATTGCAATGGTTTGATTGGTGAATGGATGGATGGAATGGAGATTGGGGACTAATTCCAACCGGATACTAGTGTTGCCAGACAAAATTAAAATTTCCCAAGTTTATTCATAGACACAGTTTCATATTATCCACGTTCATGATGTAATAAACGGGGTAATATAATAAGATGGAACATTTTCTATTTAATTATCTACGAGTTATATAACCCAATATTCTACACCAGCCATGTAGAATAACGGGCATTTTTATTTTTATAATTGCATTTTTTTTAACTACACTACCAAAAAACATTTAGCATGGTGCAAGTCGTTACGAAAATAAGCCCCGCCAAATTCAAATGATTTCTCATGTTCTTCGCACTAAGGCACTAACCAGCAATTATAAAAGCTCATATAGTCCTTAATAGTAAATCTTATGGAAATAATTGACAAAATTAATAGTTTATTTATATGTGTTCTTACGTTTGGACGTTTATACGATTCAAAAATATTTACTGAGGATCACATTAAGATTTCCAGTTGAAAGTAGGAGACATATTTTGTGAATATGTCCATGTAAAAATTATGTTATTCTTTGTTTATAAAAATAACATTGTTTAGTAATAACTATAAGCACTTAACAATCTGACACGTTTACTAATTTCAACTAATAATTTCACTGAGATTATCAATGAAACTTTTTTGGTATCTGTAACTGAGGACAAATAATAAAAGATTCTACACTTGTTAAAAAAAGGAGCCATTAAGGCACTGTTCTTGACGTAGACACCGCATGCTTAAACGTATAAAACACAAATATAAGTAAAATATATATTAAACAGCAATAAAAGAACTACACTTTATTAAAAATATACACATATATATTCAATACTTACGATATACCAAATCTCACTCATAATGCAATTTTATACTATTCTGTATCGTTTTTATAAACAATATTGGAATGTTTTTTCTAGGACATTGAACTAAATTTAACAAATAACTCCATTGTCAGTATCTATTAAAGCATTCAATAACAAAATACTATTATTATGTGGACTATTGCAACAATGTAAAAACTATCGAGAATATAAAATTGTTTTTGTTAGAGCATTATTCAAAAGCTTTTGTTATTCTAGAAAAGATTATTTAAAGTTTATTATTTATCCTTAAAAAAAATAACACAATTCATTTTAATTTATGCAGGGAATTATCAATTTTACGGTTTTAGAGAAAATTAATTCTTAAAATAAACACTAATTTACAGATTTTATTGGAAACATAACTAATCTAGCAACATTATAGCGGATGTCAGTATTTTTTTAAAGTTGTCAATAGAACAAAGAAACCGATCATTGCAACTAAATACTCTATGGCTTTGTTTAGTGACCTTCAGACCGCACTACCCTATTAATAGGGGACTGTTGCCATATAAACGTAACTATGATAATGTAACTTTGCTGATATCCTAATGTTGTACGTCACATAAATATGTATATAATGCAGATTAAAACAACATTGTTTTTAAATGTTATTTTATGGTAACGGTTTCTGTTGAACTTATAGATCCCCAGAATACTAGGTATAATGTATACTGTATAATGCTAGGTAAAACGTTGTATTAATATTATTCTATAGTCGTATTTTTAATTAGACGAAGCTACCTGACAGTAGCTAATGTCACTTTGTAAAATAATGTGGCCATATTTAAAGTAATAGTGATGCGTTCAGTTCTCGTTCAATCAAATGAATGAACAATGAGTGAATCATTTCAAACTATAAAAGAATATTATTAATTTTTTTACATAAAATTGTATAAAAGTGCTCTGATATAAGTTGCTAGTAGTATGTAACTACAATTTTTAGTTTTATTACGGCTTATATAGTGCGGCGCGCGCGCCGGTCGCCATTTTGTTTGTTATTCGGCTTCTAACCTCTGGTCTGGTTTAATTATTGTTTTTGTTAAGTTTTTCGTTACGTTGTGTATGTGCAGTGGTTCAGGGGGGTCTTGCCAAAACTGAAACCAAAATCGGTAGTAGTGATGGATAATGCCCACTACCACTCCAGGAAACAAGAATCGCTACCTACAACGTCTTGGACTAAATCTAGAATACAAGAGTGGCTAACAATCAAAATTATTTCATTTGAAGCGACAATGGGTAAAGCTACTCTTATAGACATTGTACGGCAGCACAAAAGGAACATTGCGATTAGTATGTTGTGGACGAGATGGCAGCGCAGCACGGGATAATTGTTTTACGTCTGCCCCCATACCACTGTGAGCTCAATCCCATTGAGTTGGTTTGGGCGCAGGCTAAAGGATATGTTGCAAGAAATAATAAAACCTTCAAAATGACAGAAGTAAAAAAACTTTTCGATGAAGGACTTCAACATATCACACCCGAAAAATGGAGTAGCTGCGTGTCTCATATAATTAAAGAAGAAGACAAAGTGTATGGTGTCGACCACATGATCGACAATGTTTCCGACAGATTTATAATAAATGTCACCGATAGTGATAGTGATGATTTTTTAATCGATAATGAATAAAAAAATATGTAAGAAACGATGTTTTTTATTTTCATTACCTACTTACCTATAATTGACATATTTTATATATCTAAAGTTTAATTAAAATCTACGTACATGATGTATTGAAAATAGGAGAATCTTACCTCGCAATGTTTTCCTTAATGTTTAAAACACTCGGTATTCAGTATAGGTAGATACTAAATAGGAACATAGTCGCCTAAAACTCGTTGGTGTACAAAGTACGACTAAAAATCGAACCCCGTACCTGATATCGGCTTTTCGGCACACTAACTATTCACTAGACAATTGAGGCAATTTCGTTCATTCAGGAATTTTTTCATTCATTCACTTTGTCACAACACTATTTTTATTTCATCAAAAACTGACAACACAGTAAACGTCAGGTGGCTTCGTCTAATTAAAAATAGCAGAGTTTTACCTACCATTAAAACTCTTATTATGTCCGGAGCCTTATTCGAAGCCTTGTAAACATATTTGAGATGGTAACCCTTCCGTTTCCGGCCGTAAACCTTGTTTCTATACTGTAGTTTCCGCTTTATGGGCGCTAGGGGGCGCTATTTCCGCATGTCATGTTCACCAGATTGTGCGCGCTATCGTCATTGTGGTCTCAAAATGTATACCTGAAATTTTAAGCCCACCAGGCAGAACTGACTGTAAGGCTTCGAATAAGGCTCCGGACATAATAAGAGTTTTAATGGTAGGTAAAACTCTGCTATTATGTCCTATCGCCGTTATTCGAAGCCTTGTAAACATATTTGAGACATTGTTTGTTCTCGCCTGGTGAACAGGACGCCAATGTGATAACTGCAAATTTAAATAAAAATCATTTTAGATTATCATTTTAGTCATTAATCCTTCATTAATCATTTTAGGATTGAAAGTATTATTAAATCAATTTTAATCAAAATTGTTATTTAGATAAATAACAATTCATCAAGGTATATATTTATATTTTTTTTTTTTTTTTTTATTTTTTTTTTTTTTTTAAATATATGATTACAATTATTATTTATTATTATAATTTTTTTTTTTTTTTTTTTTTTTAATTATTATTAACTGGTTCAAATAGTAGCCCCAATGATTTTGTCATTGACTGATTATTATTATTATCTACTTGAACTTCTTTTTTGTAATATTTAATAAATGTATTTTCTGATTTCCAATTTGCCCTCGCTAATATTTTATCAAGAGGTTCTTTGTCTAGCCACCCCCTAGAAGCTACAGCTGACCGAACACTTCCCGGGGTTGCCTCCACACCAGCTTCTTTTAGAACAGATTTAACCCAACTTGCAATAATAGTTCTGGAGGCAGCCTTAGCTTTACCCCGGGCAGTAATAAATAAGCTTTCAACCTTTGCTTCTTCTCTTCTAACCTTTCCCAACAACACTAACTTCTTAACACATAGTACTGGATCCAGATTCGGATTAGTCACATTTGGAAACAACCTCCAACCAGACTGAATGTGCGATTCCGAATCTGTTTTGGATCCATACATGGGCCAAAACGTTACTGAATTATCATCATAATTATCTATAAAAAGACCCCTAGAAATACTAAGAAGAGTCAAGTCGTGTACTCTACGACCCGAGCAGAGCAACAAGAGAATCGCGCATCGCCGAGAGATTTCATACAAGCTTTCAAAATTTACACAGTTATTAGATAACCAGGAAATTAAAATATTAGTATCCCAAACACTTTTCTCTGGGCGACGCAAAGAATTAGAGTTAGTAGAAATTGATTTTAAAATTTGTTTTACCAACACATGTGAGCTCAAACGTGAACTACCCTCTGTTCCACATAAATTTGAAACGACAGACTTATGAACTAAAATCGTTTTATATGCCAACTTTTCTTTTAAGTAAAGGTCAGCCAAAAATTTTGCTAGGTCGGAACCTGTAGGGTTAGTAACATGAACGTTTGAGGTAATACACCATTTTACCCATCGATCCCAGGCTGGTTTGTAAGTATTTAAAGTAGACTTACGCCACCCCGCCTTCAGAAGGGCTTTTTGCTGACTAGACCAAGATTCTACGGCCCGAGACCACCCCCACATTTCCAAATCTCCAGTGTCAAATGTTTTATTAATGGTGGGTGAAGTCGGGATGATTTGTGACAGTTCATCATCCACCATTTGAGTTCCACAATAGTTTGCGATGGAAGAGGAGACACGGCTTCCGTCTGATTTCGAAGGAGACTGTTGCAGTGGCTTAGGAGACAACGAAACTTCAGACGACCCTGAGGAACGGCCAATCGGGCAAAATTTAGACTCCCTACAATACTCTGTACTTCGTGAAGGGATGCTCTTTTGGTTTTTAATAGTTTCAGGATCACTAGCTGTAAACCCTGAATTTTCTTTTGTGGTAGGTACTTTTGATTTTGCCACGGGTCCCACACCAAACCCAGATATTCCAAGGACTTTTGTGGGACTAAAATAGACTTGTCGGTGTTTATCTTCCAACCTAACTCCTGTAGTAAGTCTAAGACCCTCTTCGTCTGGATGACTAATTTTGATCTGCTTTGACAGGCAATCAAAAAGTCGTCCAGAAATACTGCAACCCGTATTCCCTGCTCTCTGAGGACTTCTGCAGTCCAATTGGATAGGGAGGCAAAAACCTTGGGAGCCGTGGCAAGACCAAATGGCAAACAGGTCATCTGTAGGTATTGGCCCCTGTAAGCGAGCCGTAGGAAGCAACGGTGACCTTGTGCGACTGGTACATGACAGTAAGCTTGAGTGAGATCTACTTTCACTAACCAGTCGTTTGGCTGTAGAAACTCTGGAATACGATGAACAGAGATTAGTCGGAATTTTGACACTTTGACGTACTGGTTCAATCGTTTTAAATTGAAAATGGGTCTCATGGAGCCATCGCTTTTTGGGGTCAAAAATAGGGTAGACAAAAAACTTGGCGTAACGGGGGCACGCTCTACTATGTGTTCTAAAAGCAAATTGTTTATAACATGGTCCATTTCGAGCGAAGGGGCTGTGTGAAAACGAGTGCTCATTATATGTGGCTGGACTAGTGGAGGTTTGGCTAAGAATGGAATTCTGTACCCGGTTATTATATTTATCAATGTGCTTGGTGCACCCCATTTCTCCCATGCATTTACAAATTGCTCCAGCCTTCCCCCCCGAAACGCCTGTAACGAGTCAAAACTTTCTATCCCCCTTTCCTCTACCCCGTGTGGTATTCGACTGCATATGCCCCTGTCGCCCCGGAAACTTACGTGAGGTTGTCGGGTTCTGTTGACGTGAGGCATAATTAGATGTTTGGGGTCTATATTGGGTACGAAAGAAACGCTCGTTATTTGCGTAGGCAGGAAAATCATAGTTATTTGCATAAGAGTAAAATGGCCGCACAGCATGTGGCGGTGGAAATCTGTTCAAAAAAGGTGCCATGGAGCGACCCATTTGAGCATATGAGTAACTACTACTAGGTCCAGGTTGCGCAGCCTGGGACCCAGATGTAACTCTCTTCTCTTGCGCAGAGAAGGAGGATTTAGGGGTTATAAATATTTTACTGACCCCCCCATTCTGTTTAATAAAATCAGCAAACGGTTCTTTATCAAATAAGAATTCACATGAAGGTGGAATCTTTTTTAGACTACCCTTTAAAAATTTATCTTTTACTTGATTGATTAATATTTCTCGTCTTTGTTCAATAATATCAGCCCTGCGGCCACACACTAATTGTAAACAATCCAATGATATTTTTTGAAAATCCCCAGAAAAAATTTCTTTTATTTTTAAAATCAACGACTCGTTACACAAGTTATTTGTGTCCTGAGTCCATTGAAGCAAATCAGACACTCCCTTTTTTAAGGCATCGCTTTGCATAATGACTGCTCGTGTAATAGCACCCAAAGACTTATCAGTTGCAGCTAATGTATTTACTTTCTCAAATTGTTTTAATTCGTCATTAACCTCTATATCAATAAACCCCGGCCGTGCATTATAATTTTTTTGTATTTCCGAGTAACGGACATTTGTCCAATTTTCCGACTTAAAATGCTGCAATGAAACCAATAATTTTAAATGCTCTGGAGAGGCACAGGCAACAGCAGGTTCTTTTAAGTTAGTTGCTAATTCAAAATCAAATTTTAGGGCCGACTCGGCGGGCACCTCGTTTTGCACTTCCGGGTCCGAAACGACTTCATTAAAATAATTAGGAGCATACCAATTTGTAGGTGGGTAAGTGCTACATAAAAAGTTTTGAATTTCACTTACTTGTTGGGTAAGGTGTTCCAGAACCTTACCTTCTCTGCGAGATTTCTTAGCCCGTCGCGTCTCGCCACGTGTTCGTATATCCGCGTCACTTCCCTCTTCACTAGAGGACGGGGATGGAGCACGCTTACGTTTTTCCCTACGTTTATTTACACTACTCTTATCACTTGAAGAAAAAGAATCCGCCATTTTTTAGCCGAAACTACAACAACTTAATAATTTAATTTTTTTTTTTTTTTTTTTTTTTTTTTTTTCGAACGCTAACAGCGTTAAATTAATTAATTAATTATTTAATAACTTTAAACGAACGCTTGGAGCGTACGTCTTTACGGCACGAAAGTTAGGACGCCAATGACGATAGCGCGCACAATCTGGTGAACATGACATGCGGAAATAGCGCCCCCTAGCGCCCATAAAGCGGAAACTACAGTATAGAAACAAGGTTTACGGCCGGAAACGGAAGGGTTACCATCTCAAATATGTTTACAAGGCTTCGAATAACGGCGATAGGACATAATACGACTATAGTAAGATGTTCAAATCTGATTGGGTTAAGGATCCAAGGATCGTTAAACTAAGACCAAATTAATAAAAGTATTATCCGTATAGGTATAACTTTTATGATTTATGTTGAGAACTGTGATTTTTATGAAAACGGGAAGAGCCGATTGAGGCATTGTGTTGTTGTGACTTATTGCTAGCCAATCATTACAATTTAATTCCTTGTATATATATCTCGTAACAATATTTCATCAATATTCTTCTAAAGAAGAGCTTTACGATTTTTCTTTTTGTGTAAAATTTCATGGATTAAAACTACCAAAATGTATATTGTTAAAGAATAAAATTATAATAATTAATTTAATTTATAATTTTAAGCTCACTTGTAACCTTTGGACTTTACTGAACTGGCAACACTGATTACTTTTTAAATATTGAAATAAATTAAAAAAATTAAAATAGATAGATCGCTAAGTATTTTGGGCTGGGTTGGGTTTGGTACATTACATTACTCTTCGAATGAATATCCGAGCGACTAAAGAATTTCAGTCAGTGTATCCATTAAACTTTTTTTCGAACATCCGTATTGAAAATAAACAAGGCAAACGTGTTCTGTGATCACATTACTGGAAAGAAAGAAAGATAATTTCGGCTCTGTTGATTATTGTAAGTCAAACGAAGGTTGAGTAAAAGATTACCTACTGCAGGCAGACGTAGACGGTAGGTATTCGGTAATCGGTATTCAGTTAAATCACGATAGTGATTCCTAATCTGTGGTGCTACCGGCTTAAAATAGTTTGCGAGGTTTATATTATAAAGGATAGGGTATATGAAAGTTAAAAGATAAATTTTAAGATTCTCAACCTCACTGTAATCATAAAGCAAACAATAAATATACCTGTTAACTATTATTGTGTTTACTTATGTATGTGTGTAAAAATATATATATTTGTGTCATTATTTAATTTTCTATTGCATTATTCTGTATCTTGTGTCTCCTTTCACCCCTGTTTATCACCTAGTTAGTGTATTCAAGTGAATGTATTGTAATTGCTTATTTCATTAAAATAAATATCCTGTAATATGTATACACACACATTCATGTAGATTTTTGTACTCAGACTTAGTACAAACCTGTCATGGACATATTTAATATTATTATTAAATAAATTTGACTGATAGTGTCTTATCAAAGCCACAGTTCTAGATAGATTTTTAGACATTACATATTGTTGTTGCATTGGTAATTTCTGCATGCAATAATAACCCAATAAAAATATTATTGTGTCTAAAAGATTTTTTATTGATAATCTGTATTCTTTTTCAGTATGAAAGATGTCCCATAAGCCAACACCATATTCCCCAAATTTTCCACCTAGTCAAGGATATGCTCCTCCGTCTGAGGGTGGAAAACAAAATGAGGCCTACCCAATGGTTCCTCAAGGGGGTTACCCTGGACCACCACCAGGACCAATGCCTCCCCCAGGTCCAGCCCTACCACCAGGAGCTCATCCATTGCCAGGGATGCAACACGGCTTCCAACCCGGTTATCAGCCTGGTTTTCAACCTGGATTTCAACCTGGTTTTGCTCCAGGGTACCCACAACCAGGATACCCAGCCCCTATCATGCAACAACCTAGCTCTCAACAAGTTCCTCCGGGTAATTTACTTTACAATACAATTCAATATGTTATTTTAACAAATATAGCATGTAGTGTTTCAGTATTCATTCATCAGATAGTATTATTGGATCTAGTCCATAGCTATTTGTTTTGTTGTTATTGAACATACTTAGTGGAGGTAATGACTCTTATTCAGATAAGGGTGTTTACTGTTTATACATAAATATGTTTAAATAGTCATAATCACTGTTAGTGTTGATAGTAGTTTAACCATTTTGATGTAACAAGCAACATTTTGCATTAAACATTTTAAAGTATTGAAATCAATAAGTTCAGTTAACAATCCATTGCACTATGTTTGAAAACCACAAAAAATCTGCATTTGATATATTAGAAGAAGTTGAACCTAATCATCATACCAAATTGGGATTTGTTCAGTGGTCTAAATTTAAGGATCATGTGTCCTATAAGTATATGAAAATAACAAATTTAAAGGATAAACATATTTATTTAGAAACAATAAGTGTGGCAAGTGTAAAACGTAGTGTAAGAAGATTATGTAAGCGTATCTTTCAATCACACTACCATGGCTATGAACAGTTTCTATCAGATGAAGAAAAAAGGTTTAGTTTTGATACAGATCTCAGTTTGGTGGAGGGTTTTTATTAAGTATAATTGTAATTATATGAAAACTGCTGATTTATTGATAGTTACAATTAGCACATATTTCATGTAATTTATGTTATTTTACATTATCTATTATCTTCAATAGTTGTGCCAACTTAGTCTTTAAGGTAACTTTGATACATTAAGTTTATAAATAATATTGTCACATAGTTTGTAGTTACCTACTCAATTGTAATAGTGATTCTTGTGGGTTCCAGGTGGCTGGATGAGTATTCCGCAAGGGCTGGGGAACTGTCCACCAGGTTTGGAATACCTATCTTTGATTGATCAGTTGCTTGTTCACCAAAAAGTAGAGCTGTTGGAGGCATTTGTAGGATTTGAAACAAATAATAAATATACAGTAAAGAACAGTGTTGGACAAAAGGTTTATTATGCAGTTGAAGAGAATGATTGCTGCACCAGAAACTGTTGTGGCCCAATGAGGCCTTTTGACATGAAAATAATGGATAACTTTGGAAAAGAGGTAATATTCTACACATATCATGATCTAAGGCTCATATAATAATTGGTATCTAGAACAAACTTGGTAAAATGGTGTTACATTATCTTCATAACATGTTCTTGAAGTTTGTAATTTTTATTTTCTTGTATTATTCAACCATAAACAGATATAATAAAGATTGGCATCCTAGTTCCTACTAATATTTTAAATGCGAAAGTTTGTATGTACGTTTGTTCCTCTTTCACACAAAAACTACTGAACAGATTTGGATGCAATTTGGGACACAGATACCTAAGTAGTTCATAACCGGGATTAACACAAGAGCTTCTTTTTATCGCCAGGAACCGGATCAAACCGCGGGGCCGAATTTAATAGGCTTTCATTTTGTGTTAGGTAATCATCCAATAAGCCGTGGTGGCTCAGTTGGAAACGCACCGACTCACGATCACGAGGGTGCAGGTTCAAATCCCTGGCCCGTACCTCTGAGTTAACAAAAACTTACGTACGGATTTACACCACTGGCTTTCGGTAGGGGAAAACTTCGGCATCGGGTCAAAATTAATGGCATATGAAGTCCGCCAATCCGCACTAGGCCCGAGTGGTGGACTATGGCCTAAAACCTCTCGATGCTAGGGGAGGCTCGAGCTCTTTGGTGGAAACGTATATGAGCTGATGATGAATCATCCAAAGAGAGCAAGTCGCTACTGTCGCTAGTATAGTATAGTATAGTAGCTAGTATAGTCATGCTCACTTAAAAGTCTTTGCTTGCGGCGGCGTCGTGTGACGGGTCGCTCACTTCCCTAAAATATGGCGAAGAGGGCGATGGCTGCCACATGCGTCATGCTTGTGAACAGGTGCTGCTTGTGGGGGCTGGTCTGCTTAAGTTTGCTATTGTTATTTTTGTAAACTTTCACTTTAAATTATTTTATTTTAAGTCATTCCCCAACACCCAAATATTGTCAGTGAGACTAATTCCTTGATATGTAAATAAATCTAAGTTTGTTTTGAAAAGAGTAATTGCTGAGTTTATTGCCGGCTCTTCTCAGCAAAACCAACCTTCCGAACCGAGCGTTAGAGTTTGACTATTCTTAAGTGTCTGTGAAGGCCTAATTGAATAAAAAACATTTTTCATATATTTATTTGCATGTCCTTATAATTAGTAATTAGGTTATCAGCAGCCAAATAACTAATTTGGTTGCTGTTGTGGGACCAGATAACTGTAGTGATTCATTGCAAATTTAAGGCAAAGTTGAATATTTCAATGGTATTTTTAGTATCATCATAATTATATTGACTACCAGAACCTCACAAATGCAGCTTGAATCCTAACATTTGTTATTGTAGGTGATACATCTCAACCGTCCATTGGCATGTGATTCCTGCTGGTGCCCATGCTGGCTACAAAGCATGGAGGTGACGGCGCCACCGGGAACTGTCATCGGTTCTATTGAACAGGAGTGGTCTTTATGTAAACCTTGCTATATGATTAAAAACTCGGCAGGTGACGTTGTATTAAGAATCAAAGGTCCCGTTTGTACATTCTCCATCTGTGGTGATGTTGAATTTAATGTAAGTTGTTTTATTTACCTACTTATAAGATACATAAAAAAATGTTTAACGAAAACTGCATTCTTGCTGTATGTTGTTACTCTTAACATGATCAACTTATGCACTCCCTAGTATTTTGTAGTAGCATAATATATAATACATGCAAAATACTAGGGAGTTATCGTTTAAAAACTTATCATATTAGTTTATATTAGTTTTTAAACGATAACTGTCTTATGGACCAAAAAGATTAATTAAAAGCATATCCGATTTTAATAATGTTGAAAACATTATCAAAAGTAATTAAACAATTTATTTTTAAATAAAACTACTACTATTAAAAACTCCTTAAACGTTACTAAATCAATTATTGTTTCTATCGGATCTTTATATTTTTATAACAATATAAATTCCTGTAATTTTGCAATACCGCTGCTGTGGAACTACAAAAAAATCCTGTTTACTCATAGTACCCAACCAGGCGGACAAAATTATGTAGTAAGCCTACTAAATTGTTACGAATATTCCAGGTATATTCATCAGACGGTGAAACAAAAGTAGGCAAAATAACGAAACAATGGTCGGGCCTGGCGCGTGAGGTGTTTACAGATTCTGATTATTTTGGCATTTCTTTCCCAATGGATTTGGATGTGAAAATAAAAGCAGTTTTATTGGGGGCATGCTTCTTAATCGTAAGTAAAATATTAAAAAATAAGGTACACTAAAAGTTAAACCAACTAAAGCAGCTCCAACTAAAAGCAGTACAAAGCCACATACTGTCTGATATTACTAATCTTTATGGTTCCTATTTTGTAATTCTGGCCATGTTACCCGATGAAACGAATAGTTCAGAATTTGAATATTTTAAATAATAATAGAAATATTGACACCCAGACAGAGGAGGTATAATCTATGCACACAAATGTTTGTCCACTGCGGGAATCGAACAGCTTAGAAAGACAAGTTAGCTAACTACTAAAGTACGCCCCTCACCACAAATGTATAATCAAAATATTTTTTGTTTCAGGATTTCATGTTCTTTGAAAAAACTGATAATCATAAATAATTTTGATTGGCTTGTAAACAGAATTAAGATATATTGTTCGAGGACGCATTCGTTGCTGCTAGTTGCTCGACAGGTGTATATGTAACACAATCTGTATGAATTATTTTAAGGTTCTAATGGAACCCTGCGCTTATGTGAAGGCAGTTTAAGCTTTTTGATACTAATACATATTATTAACGTTGTTAACTTTAGAATCTCTTAAATATTTACATTGTTTTCTTATGAATTTTACTAAAAACGCTATTTCTTTTTGCGTAATATTTTTTATGACTAATATACATAAGTTAAGAAATATTTTATATTGGCTCTGAGTCTATTGAGGATCAAACATAACCTATTAACCTCATAGTTTTGCGAATTGACAATAACTTTTGTTTTGACTTGACGAATGTGTGAGTATCACAGACCTTTAATTTTAGATTATAGGTAATCTAAATTGACGTCAAGTGTCTGCACCTCGCGTATCAAAAAGCAGCAAGAATGTCTGCTTTCTACGCCGTCATTTAGTCAGCAATCGATCGTTATTGCCGTGGCACGAATACAAATTGACGAACTTACATTATCTAGTTAGATTATAGGTCTGTGGTAGGTATTATGTATCATTGGATTTCTATTAATCTTTATAATGAAATCACTAATACTAATCTTTCATAAACTAAATGATATAAACCCGCAACGCTACACAGAAAACTTTTTGATTTTTATATATGAACAGATATCAATAGCCAATGGCCCCGATTCTGATATAGGTACACAACAAAATCTATGGACCTACCTATCTACGTCTCATTTATCCCTACTAAATTGGTATATAAAAGAAGAAACTGATTGACTGATCGATCAACGCACAGCTGAAAGATCCTGAAGATCTCTCGGGAAGAACGCGGGTGGAATGGGGTAAGGAATTACATTTAGATAGTTTTGCAAAAAAATTATGGATGGGACAAATGCCTAACGCTGCAATATTCGGAAAAATATATTTACAGATTTGCACATCATAATCGGGGTCGGGGCTAGTGGCATTATTTTGATTAATAAGGAAATTAAAAAAAACTTAAACTTAAAAAAAAATCTCATTTTTTCGTATCTAAATCTAGTCTTGATAAATCTATCTCAAAATTTAATTGTTGTTAATTTAATAGTTTTATTAATTACTGGCGGAATCGTCTGTTTTGTATAAGTAATATGCATATGTTTACTGCCTTGTAATATGTACAACGCTTGTCTGTGCTTGTTTTGTAGAAAAAAATGCTTATCGCAAATATATAAATGGGCATACATTTAACTATGTATTTGGAAATATACTTTTTTTGTAGCCCAAATATGTATTCAAAAACACTAACGAAGAGTTTAAGGTATTTGACATGTTTCTGACTTAATAACTGATAATAATTATTATATCTATCTTAGACGTGAATATAACATCAAAGTTGATGGTTCTTGAGGAACTTTAGCGCATTTAATTGCATTTACTTGAATTATTTTCTTTTGAAACAAAACGCACAATTTTTTTCTAAGGACATCAATTATTTATATTTAAAGTTTTCATTTTTTTTCATTTTAATATTAAGCTTGTTACATCATGGTGGGACCGCGAAAAAGCGTAAATCACCTTAAAACGTATAATGTTGTACTCCTCCTTTACCTATTTATAAGCGATGGGTGAAGAAAAACATGTTTAACAGTTGTAACACAGAATTAGTATGGCCTTCATACAAAATGTATGTTTTGATAGCCTTTGCAAATGTGCTTTATATTTCATACTACGTTTATAAGAAGTCATGTGAATTAATAAAAACTATATATTTTGTAAATAAGATAAAAATGAACATAAATATAATCTATGCAAATTAAAGGAAACTATTTCAAATCAGGACCGATGCTTAAGACAAGGGTTTATATAATTGCGGCTCGATGTTACATTTTTAATGGTCTCTTTTTGAATAATTATTTTTGTATTGTATAGCTACTGACTAGTCTTTAATATTGTGACGTAATGACTTTAATGTAATGCAATGTTTTTCTTTTACCAAATTCAACACAAAAATAATTACAATTACTCATACCTAAATGCCTATGGCGGACTGGCAACCTGACAATGGTGGCAGGAACTCGCTGAATGCAGGCATCTTCCAACCGGTCTGCATGAGAATCGATGAGAGAGGCCGAGATGCTGATGCAGTGTACGTCTTATAGCTCATATGATGATGATTATACTTAAATAAATTCGGCTTCCATTCACAATTAATGTAAAATATTGGAATTTCTATTAAAGTGATATACACAAACAATCTTGTTTACTTTAATACCCACAATAAATTTCTACTTCAATCATCATATATTTAATTATTGCAGTATTATCCTACGTCAATTGGCCTCCCCTTTTATGTCTGCCATTTGCCACTGCGTGGCGGCGTAAACTGCTAATATAACCTTTGTGACATAACATTTTTCAATCAACATCAAATGTAATTGAAAGAATAAATAAAAGCTAATTCATATCGAGCATTTTCTTTTGATTACGAATACCACATTTCTTTACTAAAGTTGAAACATCCCGCACTTATCATTCAGTTTTTTTATTTATTGATTCTACGGCAAAACAAAGTTTGCCAGGTCTAACTAGTATTTTATATTTTCTAGGGCCACATCAAGGGAAATTTTTATGTTAATTGTGATCCCAAGATAAAAGAAGTTAATTTGCCATACATTATATTTCTAAAAAACACTAATGAACAGACATCATGCCTATCTTATAAAGAGCACATTAGACTTGTATCACAAATGCTTTTTAAGTTTAAATGCCGATTTTTGTGTGCAAACTGAGAGTTCAGCTTGGTGATATGAAAGATCTGCAAAGCTATCTTCTTGCTGTGGCATCAAAGGTCTACTTGTAAATTTTTCTTCCCTATGATCATGCTTCATTACCACTGGCCTAGGTAAAGTAGATGTGATTTTGTTGACCCATGGAGATTTTGGCAACTTTTCTTCATCTGGTATATCAATCTGAAATAATATAACCTAATAAAATAAACATCCAGGAGCAACTCTTACAAGATCTTAATCCTAAGCTTAACAAAGCTTGTAGTATGGTGACCACCTACTCAATCAAGTATCTGCATAAGATATTATGCAACTATTTTCACTAGTTTCTATTTAAATTGTACATACATATTTTCAAATAATATGAGACAGCAAAATATTTCTTACCACTTGAGTATTTTTAGCACTTCTATATGCAATAGATGGCAATTTTACATTCTTTGTGTTTAATGCTTTTGGCTGCATAGAGTTCCATAAATACTTAGGTATAGCAGAAGAAGAAAGGGGTTTTTTGGGGTGTACATCCTTCATTAGTGGCACCTGTGGAGTTTTTTTTATGTAGGATGCAACAGGACTGGTTATGTGTTCGTATATTTTGGATTTACTAGACCCTATTTTTAAAGATGAAGAAGATGGTTTCTTTTGAGATGAGTGAGGTCCAGGTGTTTTAAAAAGTTGTAACCTGGGTTTCTGAATTATTTCAGAGGATGGTGTAGCAAAACCAATACTTTTCTGGTCAGTATATGTAGTCTTAGTCGGTGTTAGATTGCAGTATGCAGAAACTCTCTTGTCAATGTTGTCTACTGTCTTAACTGACAGAGTCTTCATCATGCTTATGGGCTTTTTTTGCTCAAGTTTTGCTTTTCTATTATCAAGTATACCTTGACTTATTATACATGGTTTATCGTCAACAGTACATTCATTTTTGGTGTCTTTTATATCAGGTGGTCCATGTTTTAATATGTAATCAATAACATCCAAAGTATTATTTAAATCTGCTTTGGATTCAGTCTTATCAGGTGACTTACAAAGTTCTTCAACCATATTTTCTACTCTGAGAAAACTATCATCTGATGCTCTGATATCCCAATAGGATGATTTATTGGATGATATACCAGAAGTGTCATTTGCATGAATCAAATTTGGTTCTGAGTGTGTTTCAATTAATTTAAATTCCTTGTAGTTTTCTTTCTCACAACATCTAAAATTAATAATATGACAACAAAATTACATAGTGGCATTAAGTCTCTATCTAAATGTATAGTATAGAATCACTAACACTTAAATAAACAAAAAACTTAGGAGTTAAATTTACACATATAATATTACACACAAATAAATATCCCGGGAGATTTTTCACACACAGCCAATCTGATTCCAAAGTAAGCTACAAGTGAGCTTGTGTTATGGTAACCAGATAGCTGATATACTACATACACTGCTTTTTAAATACATACGTATTTAAAAATTTAAATATTATATTTAAATATATTATATTATATTTAAATACATATATGTTATAGATATTTACATCCAGACACAGAACAAGCATGCATGCATACAAATGTTTGTCCTGGCTGGGTCGAATCCCAATTCGAACTCACGACCGCCGCGGCGGCTTGAGAGTCAGGGTCACTAACCACAAAGCCAACCGGTCTGTCAATTGAAATATAATTCTATCATTTGAATATTAATTTCAGTTTATCTTTTTAACCTACATGTTTTACACTATTTATGAGCAAAATAAAGAAACAAAAAGATTTATGAAAACATATTAAGGCACCTTAAGTCAGTCAGAATGTTATCCAGTGAAATATAAGTAAATATTTAGGATTTGGTAAATTTAAGTAATAATCTTAAATAGTGATAGATCCTCCACGGTTAAAGTTCACTTACGCTGTATTATGACGAGTTTTATCCCACAAAATACGCCTCTTGACTTCGTTGAGCGTTAACTTTCCGACATAAAATTCGTCTTCACTCAAATTGTCTTCTCCATGAGATAAAGCCATTTCCGCTTTCTATTCTAACTCAGTTTGACTCCCGAGTAGTTGTCTCTCTAGAACCCAGTTTTAAACGTGTGAGCAAATCTCGACTAAAATATAATTTAATTACTCAACACTTGACTCTCCATCCTCCATCCATCCAGTATTTACTATAATAGTCTTTGACTTGACTGTTAGCTTCAATAATTCAAATTTTCTAATCTGGCTGGTCTGGTTAGCGTAAAAAAAACAATATAGACTGTGTGACCATACTTAAATTAACCATTCGTGGATTAATTATTCTTCTACCTACACCATTTTCCAATAAAATGTGAAGAATAGAATTGAAACCATGTATAAAAAAATATTTATATATGTCCAGGCCATCACCACAAAACATTTTAATAATTTTTTTTTTATTCTGCTTGACTTTTAGATTGCAATCAAGTAGAACGGGAAAAACCGTGGTCGTGAAACGGCTATTACACTATCCATGGAAGTTGGAAGGTGTAATTTGGTTAAGTTGGACGGTAAAAAAACGTTCAAATCCTACAAATGCATTCCCGAGTATATTTTCACACGTCAGTGTTTTTAAAACGCGACGCTTTTTTATCCAGCAGTGTTGCATTTTCAACTTTGGTCGTTGGAAATAGAGCATATTATGGTACTTGGGAATGAATTTGTTGTGTATGAACGCTATTTTACCTCCGTTAAAAAAACTCTCGTGCGAATCAGGTCTAACTCATGGTGTATGCAACGGCAACACCACCAATATCTATGCACTCAGTTGAGCGGCGACATAAAAAAATAATCTCATTCTAGGGATGTCGATAGAAAAACATCAAATCAAAAGCATCGATTTCCGATAAATATCGACTGAAAAAGATCGATGTTTCTAAATATCGATGTATTATTATTTTACTATCACTTATTTTTAACACTCAACCTAGGGAGCGACCTATTTTATACTGTCAAACGTGCACGTGACCATAATTATGCAATCATTTGATGACTATCTTTTTAGCGTTTCGTACCCAAGGGGTAAAAACAGGACCCTATTACTGAGACTTCACTGTCCGTCCGTCCGACCGTCACCAGGCTGTATCTCTAGAAATAAATATTCACAGATGATCTTTTTAACCTACCTACCTACCTTTTATTGCCGCTATTCTATAACAACAAATACATACTAAAATTAATATAATTATTGAAGGGGGGCTCCCATACAACAAACTTAATTTTTTCACTGTTTCTTGCTCGACACTAATAACGGTGACAGATAGAAGCTTTAACTATTCACAGAATATTTAGTTTTATGTCCAATTTAAATATAATTAATTAAAATAAAGATTAGTTTACAGATAGTGGTACGGAACCCGGAGTTTGGCCGGTTTTTTTTGGTACAGGAGAACCTTGTACATCCAATGCACGCTAGATGTTACTCTAACTAAAGTTAAATCGCCGTTTCGGGAACAAACGTCGATGTCTCGATTTTATCGAAATCAAAACATCGATATCTTTCAACTAAATACCGATGTTTATTTACTATCGATGAATATTACAGCCCTAACTTGAAGTATTGAGTCAAGTCCACTGACAAGACAAGTCAAACAAGTTTACGTTAATCTTGACGTTGACTTGACGTTAAAGGAAATCGGCCGATTTATGTCATTTATGTCCTACCTAACTATTTATTTGTTTGTTTTGGTTCATAGTGCTTGTTTTGGTTGGACGCTTTGGTTTGCTCGGAGGATTTAAAAGTTTTCTACTTACTTGTAGTTCTACTACCGACTTGTAAGAATGGATACGTAGTATCTCCAAGTACTAAGTTACTACTAATTACTTCTAAGCTTCTAAACTAATTGTTCTAAGGCAAGGGATCAGAAATCAAACAAATGAGTCTAATCTTTAAGTTTAATCCCCTCTCCTTTAAAGTTGTTCAGTTTGTTCTTGACTATGGGAAAATATCTAAAAATTATGTTAGAAGACGAAAATTTCAGGCAAGTGTCAATATAAATTTATTTTTTCAGTATAATGCAATTTTGTTTACAAAATTATATGCTTTCATTTTACAGTCAATACATTATCCCTATACTACATTAGGTGTGGCAGTTGCTTTTCTATGGCCTGTCAAAAAGATGAACCAAGTAACTGATAAGACAATAGCAACGCCTGCATCTGTTTTAGAAACATGTGATAATCTATTTGAAAATGGTTACTATGAAGAATGCTACAAAGCCCTTACAAGCTATGAGGTAGGCCATTGTAACATAAAATAAGCTGGTTTATATGTTACATATTTACATTGATAGAATTAAAATAAATGTCAACCTCATTCTTTTCTCTGACACCCTTATAATAGAGTGATATCTTGAGACATTTCAAAACATTAATTTCAGCCTTCTTAATACACCATCTAAACGGCTAAGCATGTATGAAAAATCAGAAGTAATTTTTCATATTTTAAATATTATTTTCTGTATCTATAAGTCCTATTTAACAGCATAATATATGTTATGAAAATTATTTTATCAAATCAAACTTAAGTGTCTGTCGCAGGTTGTCAGAAAAAAATAAAAATAATTACTATTTCAGAATCAAGATGATGTCGAAATTCAGTGGAGAATCTGTAGAGTTTTGTATAATATGTCTAAAGAATCAAAATATGATAAAACTTACAAGAAAGATCTGATTATACAGGCTTATGATATCATATCACAGCAATTAAGTTTGCATGAAGATAGTTTTGCTGTTCACAAGTGGTATGCTCTTCTGTTAGATGCTAAAAGCTCTTATGATGGAATCAAAGGCAGAATAAAACAACTGGAAACGGTTAAAACACATATGGATGTTAGTATTTTCATTTTAATAAATTTTAATTAATATAAACACAGGTGACGGTAAAAGTGTAGTACAGATGGTATTTTTTCGTTATGGTAACTCCAGCTTAAATAGTTAAAGATACCTTAATATCTAAATAACTAGCAAAATGTGTGAGTGCTCAAAAAGGTTTGAAGCCAATCATAATAAAAACTGGCTTCTGTAACTCCTTAAGTTCATAGAACTATATCCTGATATTTATATTTTTTGCACCAAAATAATAAAAATTAAATTTATTGAGGCCCAAAAAGGATTCACATAATATGCTGTGAAATATATTTAGCGCAAACCTAATTATTAAATTTAAATTCAATTAACCTTAAATTATTGTAATTTCAGCTTGCTGTAATATTAAATCCAAATGACGCTACTATTTTACACATGCTGGGCGAATGGTGTTATCAAATAGCTGAGCTCCCCTGGCATCATAGAAAAATAGCCGAAGTTATTTTTGCGTCACCACCACATTCTAGTTACGAAGACGCCCTTGAATATTTTTTAAGAGCCGAAACAGTGCAACCAAGATTTTACAGTTTAAACTTACTCAGGCTTGGAATCTGCTATTTAAAACTAAATAAAGAAGACCAAGCTAAATATTATTTAAAACTCGCTGCAAGCTATCCCGCTAAATCGAATGATGATCACCTTGCTAACAAAGAAGCAGCCGAGTTGCTGAAAAAAATGAAATCAAAGTCATAAAATAATTAATGAACAATTTATTGAAGTATAATGTACCTACCTAACTCATCCTATACAATAAACTCTATTTTAATGGCAAACATACGTCACAGTAAGTGGAGTGGCCTTTTCTTGTCCTATGAATTTAGTTGTAACGATTCGACCATATTACAACACAACTGCAATACTAAATTGGATACGTTTGATTATTTTTCATCTCATTTAGCCCGCACGAGAGTTTTTTACCGGACGTTAAAAAAGCGTTGAAACACAAACAAATGCATTTATATGTACCATCATATTATGCTCTATTTCCAACGCCCAAAGTTGAAAATTCAACACCTCTCGATAAAAAAGCGTCGCGTTTTAAAAACCCTGTCGTGTGAACATATACATGGGAATGCATTTGTTGTATTTGAACGCTTGTATTGAACGTACGTTAAAAAAAGTCTCGTGTGAATGAGGGCATAGTGACTGTAAACTAATTTACTACTTCTGATTGTTGACGTGGTATTAAACCACATTGTAAAGAAATGAAAAATTTTATTTCAACAGAGTGCCCAAGGCTTTTATACTTTCTTTATGAATTCTTTTTGGTTATTATTATGTACATATATCGTTTAAGGCCACAATATATCGTACGAACGAAAGTTGTTTTAACGGACGTTAAAAAAGCGTTCAACAAATGCATTCCCATGTATATGTTCAAACGACAGGGTTTTTAAAACGCGACGCTTTTTTATCGAGCGGTGTTGCATTTTCAACTTTGGACGTTGGAAATAGAGCAATATATTATGGTAGATACCTATATGATAGATGTTTTTTTAAGTAGTAGTATTTTTGATTTTGTGAATAAAATAAATCAACAAAACAAAGTCTGCATGTAGATGAAAGCGCCCTTTTAATGTTAAATTAGTTGCATTGATTTAATTTGCCAGTTAATTTTTTCAATAACTTTTTCATAACATAAATTTAACCTTTTTCATAAACTTATTCGACCAAATTAAATTGTGAGGTGACTTACGATTTACGAAACTTGCTAAGATTAGAAAGATCATAAATGACACCTGGCAACATTGGCAACACAGTTCTTGATCATGTAAAAATCAATTTTTGACCGAGCCCCTGTCCTGTCAGGCTCTTAACCGTCACGTTGACCAGGAATATTCAGAGTTGTAGTTGATAAAGTTGATTGGATCGAGTATACATGTGCTGAAGGGCGGTGTGAGAAATGAATAATTAGTTATCTGATGATGATGTTGTCTTGTGTCTCCAATGACGATTGACTGACAGTTTAGTGAAGTGAACAAAATTACCAATTACTTGTTCTTGTACAATACACTGAGTATTGGCGTTTCAAGAAATGTTTATTGTTTGAAAATCGTTTCCATTGATCATTATGCAGAGATCAGGTACCAAAATTTCATATATATTTTTGCTTACCTTCATGTACTTCTAATAAAACCAATTCTAAGCAATTCGTAATGTTTCGCGCCAACCAAATTTTTCGCAATTTGCTTTTGTCGTGATGTTCGTGATGCCCGTTTTTAAAATTAAATTCTTGCACGTACGTATGTTGAAATGATTGCATGACAATGATACCTAACTGCTACTAGCTGACTGACCAACCCTTCTGGACATTTAATGTAGACCTGAGAATTAGGTTTTATGGTTAAAAGAATACCTATTTGCTACGTCGCACTTTCGTCCTGAGATGTTTCAATTGGTCATTGTACCCACTAAACAATATACCGGGATATGTATTATAATTTATAGGATTGTACCTATTTGCTATGTAGATATGTATATAGGTATAAATTACATGCCTTACATATTAGTACTTATGTGTTTTTTGTATTGTCATTATTTTTGGATCTATTAACATACTCACTTACGTTTGGTAGTGACCTCATGTTTCCAGGCTTTATAATTTTGATTACTTAGATAGTAGGTATATAACATATGTTATGTTCCTATGTTAAACAAAATTATCACCGGTTACATCTAAAGTTATAAATTTACCTTTTTATATTTATATAGATAAATGTGTTGTAGTACATATTAAACCTGAGTGTGGTGCCAGCTAGTTAGTTATAATTTTATTATTGGATTAAGACTGTGTTGTAGATGATTTGACAACTCTTTAAAGAGATTTTTCAAATTGCTGTTTATGGTCTTGTGACTAGTAATTTGTAAATAGAACTAATTAAATTTACCTTTGGCAGGTAAATGCCTTATTTCTTCGTAGAACAATGTAGCATGCATTGTTTTTATAGACCCAGAAACTTCTTAACTGGTATTAGGCTAGAGTTTTGCATTGTTGCTCTAGCCTCTTCCATCAATATAGAGGTCTGGCAAAAATAAAACGGTTTCATAAAACAAACATTGTGTTTTAAGGTAAAGTTTCACTGCATCCCATCAGGCAGGACCTGTTTGTTATTTCCCACCTTAGTGGTATAAAAAAAAATGCCAAATGGTTCTGTTCATGACAACCATAGGTAGACAGTTAATACTAAGTGTAAGGTCTATCTGGTCTGAGTGTAACCACACAATATTTAAACTCAATATAACAATGAAGTTGTGGTGGAAAGTCCTAAAGTCAAAACGGTAATATTAAATGAAAGATGAATGAATACAAGTAAGACTAGCTACTTTGGATCACTGCTATGCTGTAGCATTCCACAGATGAACAGGTGTTCAAACTGAATACAAGGTTATTGGAAATAGACTAAGAAAAAATATATTGGCCTGTAGTATTCCTGGCCATTCCATGTGCATTGAAAAAGTGTTTAATACATAATTCAAAATGCTGTCCCACAGTTACTACATTATCGTCAAATCATATCAGACTACCTAGTGATGGTACCGAGAGCTCCACCTAGATAGGTGTCTAAGATGGAAAACAAATATAAAGAAAAAGAGGGATGATCAAACAAACTAGTTTAAGGATTGCTTATTTAAAAAAAGTGATAAAAATTAAAGCTATATGAATTTATGGAATTGTACTATAGGGAAGAGTCTTAATTTTCCAAGGAGTTTCATTTTATGAATGAAGTTAATTAAATATTTATAACTCCATTCACATTAATGTAAAATAGTAAGGCTAATCAATTATATGCACAACTGAGATTATAACAGTGGACAAACTTAACACAGTGTTTAGCATTCATGTGCAAGTCTTCATTACTTTGTGTTTATATGCATTGTGTCATGTTCATAGAGCGTGTGACCCCATCCCAGCATTTGCGCCTTCAGCCGTAAATGCACCACGGTCGGGTCCCTTTCCCCTGTCACATGTAATCGACACCTATTCTCAATGTTGTACAACCCTAAAACTTACTGTTTCTTCGCGAACTGTAATGTGCTCGTTCACTGTGATAACAGACTTTTTGTGAAAAATCTCTGTTTAATAGACAAACTGCGTATTTATTGATTATAAATGTTAAAGCAAAACGAATAAAAAAATTATTTTTTACGACAGCGCATAGAGAGCAGGTATGCGTTGTTATATAAAAAATTCCTCGGAGGACATGCGGACGAAGCTCTACGTAATGACGCCCAATCGCGATGCAATATGGAATCTGGCGAGTTGCGAATTCTTCGCATGTATTGAAATAGCTTGAATTCGCTGTTTGTTGTGCACAGCTACAGCGTCTACCAGCTCAGTTCCTGTTCACGGGCGCGCACGCCTGCTCTCCGCCACCGCGCGCCGCTGTTAAACAAACATAGTTGCCCCTAGCTGGTAAACCTCAAGTCATGTCATACTTTGTTTCGTATCATAATATAAAATATTAATTCGTCACTCTATCAATATTTGTATCTAACCGGGTCAATGAACAGACTAAGAATATACTACATCGAATACTTATACTAATGCATTCTACAGTAATTAGTTCAAAAGTGTTGTGACAAGTGTTAACATTTAACTTAATCCTGATTAGAAAAATTCCGAATGGTGGTGAAGTTATAAATAATAATTGAAACTAAGGAAGAAAGCTTATTTCTATGATATGGACCGTATGGACGATTCATGTAGGTACCTTAATCTTAAACATAACGGTAAACCTTAAAAAAATTGCTTCACCATTCCCAAATTCTGTACATAAAATTAAAATAACCCGACTAATACTTGAAGTATTATAGAATTTATATATTATGTAGGTCTACGTTAAGACAATTACCTGTAAAGCTTATATTCGTTGTTTCAACTAAAATTCGTATACATACATAGGCTACTTGGTTTTTAATTTGCCTGAAGGTTTAGGTTAGGTTTGTGCCATCTTTGACGGTTAAGAAAAAAAATCTGGGAGATAAAAATAATAAAACAAGTACCTAAAATAAATTAAGGTTTTTTGTAATATTAATAATGACTTGAAGACATATCTTGGCGCCATATAGTGAAATATAAAAAAAAATTGATGAATTTTTTTAAAAATTTTAACTGCTTTTTACGTCTTTTTTGATCGAGAACTTCCTAACTTGAAGGTTATTTGGAGATTTTGACGATCACTAGTAATTTAACTCGTAAATACTGTACCACCATTAGAACACGAGCGTATATTCTAAAAGGTCGTCAACACGTGAACAATCTTCACGTACAATACCGGTAAAGCAATTGATGCAGTGCTCTCATATTAAGAAGGTTGCCTACCGAATTGTAATCTTTTGAGACAAAACAAATAAGACGGCTGATGTTGCTGCATCATTTGTTATATTTGTTGAGATATCCACATGATACAAAAATGAAAACAATAATGATTCGAAAACAATGCTAGCATACAGGTCTAGTGATTCACTGAATCGAGCATTGACTCTTGCAATGTAGCGTACCAAAGTAGTATGCCTCGCTAAGCGATCACATATCTGCGTATCAATTGGTGATATTAATAATATTATGTTTTCTTTGAAAATATGGATCCTTGAAGATTTTAAATGGAAATTGACTATATGAGCACAGAAAGTCTTGAAGACGTAGGTACATGTTGTCTTCCCTGCTTAGGTATGTCTATGTTTATAAACTGTTACGTGATTTAAAGCGGCATTTTTTTTTTAAGTATGTAATTTTGCGCGATATTTTAGTGTTATATTCGTGCTTAACGAAGTAGGATTTTTATTGATAAATATTTTTAATACATTGCCATTTTAATTGTAAATAAGTTACATATAAGTAGTAATATCTATGTAAAAACGTATTTTTATTAATCAAATTTTGTTTTGTTTCATGTGCTGATTTTTCGACCACGATTTAGCGGTAAGTACCATAAAACACAAATATTTGAATGTACCTTATCCAGTTGAAAGCTTGCATTCTCATAGCTGTCTATTTATTTAAAATCGAAGATTCTTGTATCTGGAAATATTCAATGAGGGGCCTACTTGAATTGATGTCATTTATTTATGAATTGATATCACTTGAGTTGAAGTGATATCGATGAGAAATTATATTATTAGGTCGCCGGTCGTCAAGACCGTTCGTCCACTGGGCACGTACCTATCCATACGTGTGTCGTTTAAATTACGACTAGGAATTTGCGACCGCTATTTGGCCCTCGGTGTCGGATCCTCAATCACCATTACTGACACCGATACCAAAGTCCCTATGGTCATCGTGGTTGGCGGCTAGTACAAATTCGAACCACATTTGAACATGCATTGGTGCCCGATTGCAGTGACGAACGCGTTTGTTATTAGTCATCCACAACGCGATTGTTTTATTGTTTCAGTAATCGAAACTGTAATCGTGGAACGGTCGTTGCTTTGTGAATTTGTTTATTTTGTGCGTAATGATAATATAATTAATTGCCAAAACATATTTATTTCTCGATCTAAAGCATCACGGTATCCCGGTTTTAATACATAACTTTTTGGTTTACATAAGGTTTTTCAAACCCTATTTTTTTTTAATAGTTTCGTAAACTTTTCTTTGGTAGGTATTATTAGAATACGTTCATTTAATTTAAATAAAATATGTAGGTATTTATGTAGTTATAAATAGGTGTAAGTACAATATCTATCGATGAGCTCTGTATATGTATTATACCGACCTTACTGCGTAAGGTGTTATCAGCTTTACGCGAAGTTGGTTTAGAATTCGTTGATTCACCCGCGCGGGCTACACTCAGTTTGTCCGGATGTGATTTGTCGACGGAAAAATGTGGTATCGCTGTTGTGAGTCGCCATAGCTTCTGTAATTGTAATAGTAAGTTTTCCTCTTGAACTGACTGACGGAGTGTAGCTCATGTACGTAAACTGGATTATATTGAATATATTATTTATACAAACAAATAAGTGAGTGTTGCTAATATCTCAGTGAATAACGATGACGTCTGTGTCCGATACGCCTTTAAATAGATCCAGGAATAGACCAGTTTTGGCCCGGTATAAGCCAGGAGGCGAAGGCAATGTTAATCAGGTATGTTTTTTTTGTGCAATAAGAGTTACAATAATCCTTTATATCTATCATTTGTAACCTACGCCTATAAACATCGTAAATCTTTCTATCTCCTTGTTTGCCCATGGATAGTGTAGGTACTGGAGTGTATTGGATAATATTAATGATTAACACAAATACGTGGTTAATACTACATACTTATACCAACTACGCCTTGTTAAAAATTATGTTGATCTGATGATCCATTACGACTACAAGGAAAGACAAACAAATAAACTCCCATTTAACATTTATAATGTTTAGATTACCATATTGTTTTCTTAAATTAATATATGAATAGGTCAGGGATAGGATCACCTACCTTTTTAACTCCCTGGTATCGTAGCTCCTATAGAAATGGATTTATTTTGAAGCGGTTTCTTATGCTTTAAATAGGGTTATTTTGCAAGTTCTATTTTAATACTACATACCTAAACAGGCAGTCTGATTTAAACTAAGCACAGCTTGTATTATGCTAACCAAGTAGCTGATACACACTTCAAATGTAAAAGAAGTTACCTTCTTGATTATAATAAGTAAAAATAATAAAAAAAAAAAAAAAAAAAACATACCCGTCGAATTGAGAACCTCCTCCTTTTTGAAGTCGTTTAAAAAGCCTAGCTTTCGCCCCGCCGGGATCACCCGCGTTCATGGGGTAACATTATTAGGAGATAAAAGGAATCTTATGCCCATTCCCAAAATCTAGTTTATATCTGTACAATTTTTTTTATCAGTATAGGTTCAGTGGTTTAGTCACAGACAGTTACTTTCGCTTTTACAATATTAGTAAAGCAGTTGGAATTTAGTTAGGTACACTAAAGTTAAGATATTTACACACAAGCAGAACAAACAAGCATGGCCATGCACATAAGTGTTAATCGTATGTGGAAATGGAACTAACGATCAGCCATCTAAAATCAGAGGGCTTACTCCCGACGCTTTCGAGAAACGAGTTCGAATCGAATAAATGTCATTTCATACATTTTTGATAGCGATTCTAGCGCAC
Source organism: Thyatira batis (assembly GCA_905147785.2). NCBI lineage: Eukaryota > Metazoa > Arthropoda > Insecta > Lepidoptera > Drepanidae > Thyatira > Thyatira batis. The sequence continues at coordinate 7,135,368 of LR990487.1, forward strand.
AATCGTGCGGTGACACTTTTTGGAACTAACTTCGATCAAGAATTTCGTTACAATCGAAACCGAATCGAAAAGTCCGTACTCCTGCCATTAAAAGACATTTGTGAATCGAATGGCGGGAACGACTTTAAACGTCAAAATACACGATAAGTAAAAAGGTACTTTTTCAGGATCGAGTTATCACATCTAGGATAAATTTATCTAATCTAAAAAATTACATCTAATGTACAAGATTTCGTTTTAGAAATAAATAAGGAATTGAATATTTATTTATTTCTGTAGAAACGAACCACACACAACTTATTAGAAAATTCTGAAACGTCAAATACCGTTACCGATCGAATACATGTCAATCTTAGCGGCCATCTTAATTTTTTTTAACCAATAGGAGTTCAAATTGAAATTTTTTGGTTCGGGATTAACCAATAGGAGTTCAAATTGAAATCAAAACAAAATCAAATACGAATCGTTTTCGGGAGTAAGCCCTCTGTGTCTAAAATACCAAGCTAACAATTTACAGATAACTCGACTGAGTTAGTAAATTAAAACGAGCTAACTCCTATTCTATCCAATATAATTATTTCTCATAGCTTTTAGTTTCATGCCTATGTATGTTTATTTATGATTCTGTGTGAATTCGCCGAATTGTAGGAGTAGTAATCGATGGTGGGGTTTGTTTTAGAAACATAACAGTGTTGGTGTTAACGCACGTGCCTGTTTGGCTTAGCAGCACGTACGTTAGATATATTTATAAAGCCACTGTTACTGGTCTGGCAAGCATTAAGTCACACAAACGATACAGGTTTTCTGAAATAGCCTAAAATACAAATATCATGGACAAGACGCTTCCGAGAAAAATTTACTTGAATTATGTTTTGAATTAAATTATTTTTTTAAATTAAGATATCATAAAAAAATGACTTCATGTGATTCTCGGCGCAATAGAGGTTTTGTATATCAGTCGTCTTATTGTGTAGTTCGGTTATTAGGTGCCTTTTGCCTGACATTCATGAACCGTTTTATCATAGTTATGTTAATTACATACATACAACACATTTTGTTGGCTCGTCAGAATTTCTTATCATCCATGCTCTTGTTGATAAGACCTCGCCATGCACTACAACTTCCTTATGTCTACGTTTACTTTGTTACTAATGAGAACGTGAGTCGTCAAATAGGTATGACATTTGAAGTCAGTACTTGGGTATCTTGAGGGCGAAACACCAGTTTTATCGTTGCTGCACACCAACATGGGTTGCCAGCCATTATTATAATATAATGTAAAATTAAGGTTGGTTTGTATGTTGCTTGAGACGCGTCACGCAAATCCTTCTAATATTATAAATGTGAAAGTTTGTCAGAATATATGGATGTATGTTTGTTACTCTTTCACGCCAGAACGGCTGAAGAGATCGCGATGAAATTTGGCACAGGCTACTTTTATACCGAGAAAATTGAAGCATCCCAGGAACGCGGGTAAAATCGCGGTGAGCCACAGCCAGGGGTTGATTTATAAAATCAATATTATTAAGCAAATTTCAAACTGACAAGTGTTTCTTGTATCAAAATCGATCCGCTGAAACAAGACATAATTTTTGTTGTTTAAATAATAATTTATCAGTCGTCGTTGCATATTTGATGCTACCTAACGTTCAGTAAGATCTTCCAAAAGAAAACGTTCGATTTCATAATTACATACTTTATTCCGTGTTTTAATTATATTATTAAGATCAGTCACCTATACATACGTATACGTAACAATATAATGCAGTATGGTTGCTTACAGTTTGCGTACAACACATTTTCTGTATGTAATGTGAGCGACCAGCAAAGAACTGCTGGCTTTCTCGCTGAAACTGTTTCACTTTCCTTATATCTTGTAATGTATACGGTTTCGCGACGCGTGCAAGACTTGCGTAAGTTTTATACGTATATGGAGACTTTAAAAATGAGTATATTTTATGGAGACGAGATTAATGGATGGAAAAGTATGAGAATAAACTTGACAAATGAATTATATGAAAATACATAATGAAATGAAATTAATTTATTCATTCATATAGGCCTTCACAGGCACTTATGAAACGTCGACTCTAATGCTCGGTTCGGAAGGTTGCTTTTGCTGAGAAGAGCCGGCAATAAACTCAGCAATTACTCTTTTAAAAAAAAGTTTTAACAATAATAATATTAGTCCTGATAGAACGAGCGCTATACCCATGCCTCGCCATCATTAATATAATCGTTTATACTATAATAAGCCTTCTGTACCAAAGCTGACTTAACTCGTTCCTTAAATTTATTCATAGGCAAATCTAAAATATTTGTGGGGATTTTGTTATAAAACCGTGCACCAAGTCCTAAAAATGATCCTTGCACTTTCTGTAGTCTATAAGCAGATGTTACAAGTTTATGCTTATTTCTAGTATTAATGGAGTGCAAATCACAACTTTTCGCGAAAAGACTAATGTTTTGACGGACGAATATTATGTTTGCATAAATGTACTGTGATGCAACTGTTAGAATGTTAATTTCATATGTGATTTATTTCCTTCACTACACTAATAGTTTAAAACTGAAAAGATTGTTAGGTTTACTAACGTACTATTTTCGGGAACTACTGTTTACCGAGGAAGACTAAGTAGGTAATTTCTATATAACATCACTGTATGACCAATAAGAGCAAAATCCCAACGAATAACGTGCCAAAGATGCGACGCAGACGTAGATGTGCGACTCGGCTAGTTCAATTATGAAAAAGGGTAATATTGCTGCAAATTTCAGCCATTCATTTGAATAGTTTTATTTACACCATAATTTTTATACAGTTTAATTTCTATCGTATAGCGTGGATGGCGCCATCTAGTGAAACTAAAGCGTAAGAGTTTATTTCGTTGCGATATAACGCTTGTGAATTTTTCTTACAACTTTATAGCTGTAGGACACAACGCCATCTATTGAGATGGATAGGACAATTGGCATATAAATATACATATTCTAATTCTTTATTTAGCGGTTTAAAACTTACATAAAGTGAAACAGTTGATAATTTTTTTCATTAGTATAGTGGCTAAAAATGCCACTATACTATACCAACAGATTTATTTTCTTTCTTCAAAATATGTAGAGTTATAGTTTGGAGAAGTACCATGCAACTCATTGTTATTAAAGTTCGTTAGAACTTCACAACAATCATTTATTGTGATGCCATAATGTAACAAGATATACTATATGTAGGAAATGTAGGAATCGATAGCACTTGTAATAGTTTCTAGAGGCTCATTACCCGCTCTACATGTAGCGCGAGATAATATTACAAAAAATAATCTGCATCAAGGGCATATCGGTGTCAATGCTAGTTATCTTTTAACCACGGTTAAAAATCCTCCACATATATTTGCATAATACAATAACCGTCAACTGTGAAAGCGAATAATTATTTTATGTGCCTTAAAAGTACTTCCGCTTATAGCTTCATGCCATAGGCAAAGAATACCTTATTATAACTGCGTAACAAACCATAGCCGTCTCTTTGTTCACTTCATGTTTTGGGTCATCAAGAGCGATGAACAAGACGTTACTTCCTCTCCTTTAGTAAATTAATATTCCATATTCTAGTGTTGTACGCATGACACCGAGAGTTGATGGCGCTAAAACATTCCAATATTTATCTGCATCAAGCAAAAATCATTCAAATATCATAATTGCTGCTTGATATGGCTACATCCAGAGGTAGAGGGATGGAGGTCGTCAAAATGACATCGTGTGATTACGAGTCATAGGTTATTATAATTTCTGCTGTGAGAACTTTGAACTTCAACTCAAAATATAATCTTCAAAACATTCGATATATGTACGATCATATATTCCTGAACTGTTGGATCTTTTTGTTGACCAAATGTCCTTTCAGGACTTACTCGGGAATACTAAAACAATATCTATCGTAATACCTATCAACATACGTTGACCTTGACAGGATGGTAAGAAACAACGCAGCATCAGTGTAATTTCAACCCTCTGATCGGACAGTAGTAAGGCCGTTATCTCTGTATCATGTGGGGTCGGTAGCGATCGTTGGTGTGCGAGTAGTGGTGGCGACGACTGACGGCGCGGCGGCGGCGGTGGTGGCGTCGAGTGCGGGGCGCTCGACTCCGCCCGCGCGCGCCTCATCCTCACCGCTCGAGCTGTCAAACCGCCTCCAACGGGCACGCGGCTTGAACGCTCCTACCTCAATTCGCGCGAACTCGCGATCGTATCGTAGTGTGCTTTCAGTGACTCAGTGTGTGATTTAGTAGATATAGATACTCGCATGTCGGAAAGTAATCTAAGGAGATGAACGGAAGTACGACGACGGTGAATGGTGGTGCCATCAATGGAACCAATGGTCCCCTTTCCGGAATCGGTGCCACTCAGCGGACAGCTACACTTGGAACGCCAAGTAGTTACGCGTATACTTCCAGCGGTTCACTTTTAGGTCGTGGTGGTTCTGCTAGACCAGTGCCACCGCCGACTCTTCCTAAATACAGCGGGTCGTTCAGTGCGGGTAGTACTACAGGTCTTCGGGAACGCGATAGAGAGGGTGCGGGTGGGTCTCATCGTTTGGCCAGTCTAGAAAGATTAGCACTACGTCAGCGTATTATTGAACAAAGTTCAAATAATCAGGTGGCTGGCCTTCCAACCCTCAACACTTCCTCCAATGGCGGACCCACATCTGCTACCGTCACCCTCACCGATACAGCCACGGTGAGTCCCCTCTCTGAAATGCTTGTGCACCCTCGAACAATTCCCCTAATCGTAGTTTACACCCCGAAAGGGAGGCACCTAACTATTGGTTATTTTAGTACATCGACCAACCCTTGTAGACGCGGCGTTTTATATTTCATTTCTATCTTTCAGCCAATAATAATTCAAGTAATATGTTATTTTATTAGACCAATAAAAGTTTAATTAATAGGTATATATGTTCACGCGTATGAATAACGATTATGGCTTCTGGCATGACAGATTCAATGAACAATTACCATTTAGTTAACATGAAATAAAACCATTCCAAATCTAATGTCATTATTATTTGAATTGCAATCGTACAAATATCGCATTCAGCAATAAAAAACAACAACTAAGTATTTATTAACGATTTATAAATTTTCTTCCATTATACATCGAGCCGCTCTTCGAGCAAAAGTGACACATTAGAGCCGCTCGATATTCCTAAAACAATTGACATGTACGTACATTGTACACATATTTCAGAATAACAAACTAGATAACACGTGGGTACAAAAGGACATCTAAGGATAAAGGTGCATGGTGCATCGCTCGGCCGCTATTCAGACAGGATCGATCATAATATTATTAGGCGTCTTATTTACTTTACATGCATTTGACTATATTTCGACATTGGATAACAATTGATGAGAACTTGTTATTTGAAACCAAAAGTTTAAATTTCAATCTCTATATTCGTCTTACATAAAATCCCTATTTCCTACCATACGCATAAGTGAGTCTGAATTTCAAATACATATCCCTACTTACATAAATACATCCCTACTTCTCTACTAATATTATAAATGCTTAAGTAAAGTCTGTCTGTTACGCCTTCACGTCTAAACCTCAAAGTACAAATATGGGATAGACTGAAAGGACACAGACTACCATGTATCCCGGAAAATTTGAATGTTCTCCACGCGGGTGTAACCACGGGACGCAAGCTAGTAGTTAAGTTAATAAAGATGGCTGGTATAGCTACATACATAGTTGGGTAACTTTGCTAAGGTTTCTCAATATTGATTAATATTTCTATGTTTCATGTCTGTCGCACATTAATAATAATTGTTTTGACTAATAAAAAACTACGCTATAAATTACCTTCCTATATATATTAAAATTTCTTATACTTGAGCCTGTTTGAGTAAATCTGTTATGATTCATCGTCGAGTAGGTATCGTTTTGTCGTGAGAGTGAGCGGCATCTGTAAATTTCGATATATTTCGCTATATTGTCTCACTCATTTCTGGGTAAGAACATGTCAGGCATTCTACCATATTCCCACGCAGTTCCTCATGTGATAGGACTGGTTCGGTGAGCGGGAGGGGTGAGCTGAGCGGGTGACTGACCCTACGTCTACAGGGTTAAAAATAACTCCATGCAGCGGCGGACATTCTGCTCGCATGTGTCGAATTCACTAAACAGACATTAACTGTTTCACGGCCGCACGCACCCTGACCTGATAATACCTATTTCTTAGAACATAATTCATGGTGAACTTACTGATACATATTATGAAAGGAATGTTTAGATGTGAGGATGATTGTGACTAACAAAACATCCACACCCAACATGATAGAGTATGTTTTGTAAACACCTATATTTCGTAAACATGAGTATCGACTAAACGTCCTAAAAAAACTTGTACAAAAATTTATTGTCTAAAGATTATGATCAGAAAACTTCTGGAATCGCTATGATTTAAATAATGGCAATTTTTATATTAAGGGTCTGAATACAGCCAAATACGGTCCTTACATTTATTCAGCTTGGGGTGATATCTTTTCTTTCTTTATCTGGATTGTAATTTCACTCCCCGCAGCCCTCAATCACTGATGCCCGAAGCCTAATTTACTTTCAACACTACAACGTTTGTGACCTATATTTTGCATTACAGACCAATTTAGTCAAAATAAAATACGTATTTGTTATTGAAGAATATTAATATATACTCAAACTAGCTGCCGCCCCGCGGTTTCACCCGCGTAGTTCCCGTTTCCGTGATCACAGGGGTATCAAAAATTGATGTTAGCCGATTCTCAGACCTACCGAATATGCATATAAAATTTCATAAAAATCGGTCAAGCCGTTTCGGAGGAGTATGGCAACGAAAACTGTGACACGAGAATTTTATATATTAGATAAATAGTATAATGGACCTTATTGTACTCGTACTCTCTGGGTTTATTTTTATTTACCAATACTGCTGGTTCTAAAATATGTAGTTCGGTCCAAAAATAGTAATTATTAGATTATATTTATGTAATCATGTTACCATATTGCAAACCAAACCGGTCCTTTATAAAGTTATTTTTCTTTTTACGAATATTCTGCGTTTTTTGAGTAGGTAGGTACTTTAGGTAGGTTCATCCAGACCATATTTCTTCTGTTTGGTACAACAACATTAAATCAGTTTAGTTTGTATGCACAACCATCCAATTTTGGCTATGACCTATTTTTTAAATATTAAATAGTTATAAGTACAATCAGATTGTGTTTTATGTATATTTTTATAATCGTCAATAGAGTTCATTATGGCTAGGTAGAATGAGTACAATGGTCAAGATTGTTTTTCTTATCGTAGGTATGCAGTTAGTGTCACACAGTATTATTTGTGATGCTATACAGTGCTCAACAGTACTGAACCTATCGGTGTGTCATTACGATTAAATGCACGAATGAATATAATAGGTACGTATATCTAAATAAGTACCTATTACATAATTATAAAATGTCAATTTACAACGTTCTTAATACTTTATGGCCATTTTTTTGTAGATCTTATTAATTTTACAAATAATAATAAAAAATTGATTAAAACCTAAAGAAATATGTTGTAGGTAGTTAGATCTCGCAAGTCTTATGTTTAGTACATGAAACAATGAAATAAGAAGGTATTGTTTTATCACAGTATGCCACAAATAGTCACAATTCTTAAACAAAATTTGGCCCGAGCTTTTTTATACCAACCGGCAAAAGCTGTAAGGGCACACGTTCTCCTTGCATTGTAGCTCACTCGAATGTACAAAATACTAAGCGCCATTGCTCGAAAACGAATTCTCTGCTTTCATCCGATTACGATAAGATTCAATTCGTGTTTCGGCATACTTTAGTTTGTTTGCTTTGGTATTACGATTGGTCTGTCGCTTTTGTTGTGTGCCTGGTCTGGTGGGCATAAGTGTGACGGGCTCGATGGATCCTTTTACATCTATAGATAGATATAAGTATACACATAATTAACTTGGTCTTACCTGAACCGAAGGTAGGTTTACACGTATTGATATATGGTAAATTTTTCGTGTTTTTACTTGAAATGAATTTGTGAGATGGTTGGGTTTTACGACACAGACATGCTTGCCATACATAACATAATATGAATTTCAGAATTATGTTTGTTCCTTTACTGTAGGCTGAAGTAGTTAACCCAGTTAAGTTGGTCCGTACAAATAACGTTTGTTATTTTACTTACTAGTTCTTATACATATAATTATTTCATTAAATTAACAACATATTCACTCGTAAGTAACAGAAATAGTAAAAATTGCATACCACAACATTGTTTTCCAAGTTTTCACCCCGTGTAATTAGGGCCTCTGCAACGCGCTTGTGTACCCCGCCTGCCAACTAGCAGCCGGTACCGCTTGTAACTTAACCTCAAACTGACTGACACAGTCGTGAATGGTGCTTCATATAACAACAGTTTGTTTGTTTTAAATGATGCCGGAAAGTGTACAATTCATCATTTTGTATTCTTTTAAATCAATAATTCATTAATATATAATATTAATAACTATTATTTTGAAACGAAGTCAAGTTTACACGATACAGCTGTGCTTAGTTTATTGATATGAATGGAATACACATATCAAAGCAAGTAAAAGATAGTGCAGGAGAGTGTTTAGCTTATACTTTTGTTCTTGTGGTGTGCTAATAATAATATCTCGTGTTTTTCTATAAGGTGTGTGTTTTCTGTGTGAAATACTAGTTTCAAACTTGCAAAGTTTGTGTTAGTGCCTACCGGTGTATTTATTTATTTTGCATTCATTTCGAGCTTGCTATGTGTATGGAGTATAAATAATGGCAAATCGACAGTTACCTAACGGAACTAGCAGCCAAGCTACAAAATTAAGTAGATGCTCCAGTAATGTAAGCGACTGTGTAACCGACAAAGCAAAAGTTGGGTGGACAAGTCCTCGTGATATCTGGAGGAATTTATCGTTGCGCAGGAAAGCTGAGGTGATACTACATTTTATTATAGGTAGTTATGGTTGGGGTAAGCTATCTACAATGTATCGAGCTTGCTAAAGACTTAATTACATTTGAAACCGTCTCGCGCCGTTGTAACCCACCACCTTGTTATTTAACCGACTGCTAAGTATTTTGAATTGTAGTTGATGTAAACTCTGGATGTGATATTGTAGTATGTTAAAACCTAAGGCTCTTTTATATTTAGCTCTGAATAGCGTAAAAGAAGTAGGGGCTTATATCGGCGCTTTTGTAAATATTTATTAAATTTTAATATTCAGACAGCAGTATTTTATACTCCACATATATATATATACCTATGTATTTATTTTTTTATTATAATCTTAAAATTTGTGGATACGAAGAAATCATTTATTATGAAAATAAACATATTTAATTTAATCGGGTGATAAATAATTTAAACATATTCAGGTGACCGTAAATAAAAGCATAAGAAAAAATTGCAAACTGTATTCAGAGTGACAATTAATTTAACCTCAATTAAAACTAATTCTTGGTTTGTCCCCGTTATGATGATATGCGTAATGAGTCGAAATAATGTTCCTACCTCATTTATGTATAGTACTTACGCTCCTCGGACATATTCATGAATCAACAGGTAGGTACTAAATTAATACAGAGTTAATAGAGTTATGTACCAGTAAAATGCAAATGGTACAAAATAACAATATTACTTACATGATAGTGCAATTTAGTAATCTGCTCATGATCTAGCGGCGTATGGAGGCAGATAAATAAACTTTGCTATGTTTTTGTTCAACAAATTTGAAATCCGATTATAGGGAGTCCATATAAATGTCTCGACCACTGAGACCAATCGCGATAATACTACAGCCGATGGTAATTCTAAAAGTTCATTCTAAAATTTTGATAAAATAAAATTTGTAATCGGATTTGTTCTTATCTACATAATACTAATACTAGTCAGTCGTATAGGTTTCCTTATTTAAGTTTAAAGATACACGGTTAAATACGCTACATAGTATGTCCAACTATTTCTATATTTATAATTAATTTTCATAACATGCTTTTGTCATACCTCATAATAATATTAAAATGATGAGGAAGAAAAAGGATGGATATATGGGATTGTATTTGATGTAATTCAATACAATGTCCTACTTCATATTGTAATGTACAGTAGAACCACGGTAGAACGTTATTAGTCAACGTTGTTACAGTAATGGCAGGTCCGTTCTAAGTTAAGCATACAAATATTAAATAGTAATAAGCGCCGAGTGTGAAGGTTGTGTCCAACGATTTGACTTTGATACATTTAAAATTATTTTAATATATAACTTATTGCAGTTATCCTGTAGGTACCTACCTCCGCTTATATTATTCTTAATTTATTAAATTTGTGAGTATAAATAAGTGTCCCTATGTAGGTATTGTTTGAAATCCATTCCCATAATGGATACCTTTAATAGTTTAAAAAAGAGATTTAGTGTGAAAAAGCACAAAAAGAAAATAAAACCTGATTTGGAGCCTGATACTGACGTAAGTGATAAAATTTCCGTTTTTTTAGAAAGTATTAATTTGTATCCATCGAATGAAACGTTTTGTTTATGCTTTATTCTAGAACAAACAAACAAATTCCTGTCGATGTTAAGTCCGTTTGATTATTTACGCTACAGGAAAATGTCCGTGGAGTGGTAAACACTTGCCGGATGACGATGCCTGACTACCACCTTCAATATCATCAGTGAGCAATTAAAACTTGTCATGCACTTACCTCACCTATTTGTGGTGTTCCGTGAGAAATATTATTGTGATAGAAAGCGGTTACAATATTTCAAGTGCTTCAGAAGTGGTTCATTCATCAATGAACATGTTTTCTCATGCTGCTTTTTGCGTATGGCGAAATGTGCATTATGCGTGATGCGCCGGGTGTCGATGTTGCAACTACGTGGTGAATGTAGTTGTCAATCCTTCTGTACCTCGCGTATCTCTACAGTTTGGCACGCTTGTGAAAATGAAATGGTCCATAACTTGCATTATTTGTGTTTGTTCTTATAATCGGTATCCACATACATTTTTACATTACTTTTACATCTACATAATAAAATAATAGTCTGTAACAGAATGATAATAATGTCCTTTAATAATAACTTTTGTTGCACCTAAACCATTTTACATCGAATTAGAACCTTGAGTGACATAATCGCCATATTGACCTATATATTTTTTTTATCATCATCTAAGTTCTTCTCAAGTCATAAGGGTCGGCAACTCATAACTTTTCTTTCCATTTCTCGTATTGTTTATAGATGTCTAATTTTGGAATGCTGTGGTTAAACCTTGCTGCGGGCTATGACAAGATAATGAGAAGTAGATTTCTCTGTCAGAACATTGCCACGCATTGCATACAGATTATTTCAGATATCTACCTATAATTAGCATCGAACGTCGCCGGCGCATACGGTCATCGCTCTTCTCTAAACTGCACAATTCCATGTACATTCCTGTTTCCATACCTACCTATACTTGCCGCGTTTTATTGAAACATCCAAGACCAATGACTTCAATCAACAATATTATCATTATAATTTCACAACTCCAAGTAGGCAATCACAGAGCAATACCTACCACAAGCACTACTGTGTAGGTATTCTGTTTCTTTTCTAGTCATTGTTGTCAAGTGTGGTGTGGGTAAGTACCTACCTATCTCAATTGTCTCGACAAACTGGGTTAAGTTTCAATGGATCATGTCGACAGGAAAGATTCGTTGACGGTTTGCTATTCATGCACGATTCTCTCACCAGAATGTTTTTTTTCCACTTGGATTTTCATTATGACTCTTTTACTAATGAGAGAGAAGACCAGTGAACTAAGTATGGTATCTATATGATCTGTCATATTCAGAAGCCCATCTGCGAAGAGATGTAATTTTCATCCACGTGTGTAGTTGACTGTATGATTTAGGCATTTAACCTAGTCTAGTAGTGAGTTGCTAGACGTCCAACTCCGAAGTTCCGCGTGGCGTGACTCAACGCTTTCGTTCTTCGCACCTACATAATTACTTACCAGTTATTGGTAAGTCTACTCGATCGACGGCTCGGTTTTACACGGTCGACCAACAGTGCGTGATTAATGCATGTATGTATCCCATTGAAGTAGAAATAACTTTTACTTCAATGATCCGTATCTTAAACAATAAATCAAATTAATGTCCGTAATTCCCATCGAATACATGTTTATACTTATATATCAATGGTGTTTCCTGACTTCAATGTTTAAGATATATGAAAATGGGACGTTTTCTTTAAATCGCTAATTCGCTACGCTACCGATACGCTAGCAGAATGTAAATTTTATATTTAAATTTATTCACTTAGCGTGTACCTACCAATCACATTGTCTGCAAATCTTATTATGTACATAATTATGTTGGTCGAATCGGATGCACATCGCAGCCAGTTGATATAGGAACAATAAAGGAATGGCTAGGTGTATATTATTGCAATCTTCAGAAACGTTACCTACTTTGCTATAAGTAGTATAGTTAGTTTATCTACGTACAATACATTGTGATATGAGTCATCTGAAGCCGAGCCTTGGAGCTGGCGACTTCTATCTGTGCTAACCGTACTTATATATAATACACTGATACTTTGCAGTGTTCTTGTACGAATGTACTTACGTAAAACTAACGTCAATTCTCAACCCACATTAATCATCTACATACCTATTTTGAATTTTGTAAATTGGTTTTGTTTACAAGCTCATCCTATAGAATTGTCTTTTGATGGCTACTAGGTATGTTAAGTTAACTTTAGTTACAACATACAACTCAACAAATAAATCCAATACTATCGCGTACCTACAACAGTAAACTCTGATCATTAGTGCTGTTATCTAGTAACCCTTTTTTTTTTACTTATTTTACGCTGCGCTGTTTCGGTTCGGAAAAAAATTATCCGCTTAACTTACCGAATCAAGGTCAATAATAACTGTATAAACTATTTCCGTCTTTGGAACACGTCAATGAGACAGCTACTAAACTTTTGTTTTTATTTTTCAGTTACAAAGTAAACGCGAGCTGTTCTTCAAGTCGGATTCAGTGAGCGGCGGCGGCGTAAGCGCCACGGGTCCACCGAACTCAGTACCCCCAGCGCCACCATCTGCTCTAAAAGATGCTCTCGCAAAACGTGCTGCAACACTCCCCGAGCCTCATGAAAATAATCATCACGAGCCCAACGGTACGACGACGGGATCCAAGTTGAGCAACAGTGTCTCTGTCGATGCCTCGAAGCCGCCTAGCTCGGCGCCGCCGCCGACTCCCGCGCCTCCAGTGCCCACCTCTGCGCCGCCATCTGCACCAGCACCACTCAGGAGTACAGAAAATATCATTAAGGTCAGTAGGTTATTCTATCGTCTACTTTGATGAAATAACGATAAAGAAATCTAAATTATTGGATGCATGGTGAATAGACACAAATTATCTTAAGCACATCTATACTAATATTATAAAGAGGAAAGATTTGTTTGTTTGTTTGTTTGTTTGTTTGTTTGTTTGTTTGTTTGTTTGTTTGTTTGTAATGAATAGGCTCCGAAACTACTGGACCGATTTCAAAAATTCTTTCACCTGTGGAAAGCTACATTATCCCTGAGTAACATAGGCTATATTTTATCCCTGTATTCCCACGGGAACGGGAACTACGCGGGTAAAACCGCGGGGAGGCAGCTAGTTTGAAATAAATTGAATTGAACATCAATACATAATACTTAAAAATAATAAATAGCTATTTATTAAAATACCAGTTAATAACGATGACATCATAAGGATAATATTTATCTCGATATAGTACCGGGAACGATGAATGCTTCCGTTTGTATTCGTTAAATGGTTACATATGGTAAATAATTTTGGAAATTCCTGATCTTCGTCATTATATTGTCGTTCAATCGTGATGTGTCTGTAGTGCGCTTAGTGCAGAGTTCGTCCCCTGAATTTTATCATCTGATCGTGTCGCATCGTAATCGTGCACTTATATAAAGATCCACGGCGAAGTTCCTCAGCGACACATGAAACAAAACTTCTTTTTTGTTTGAGTCTCAATATTACTAAAGTTACATTCGGTCCGCTTAGTCTTGACCAGGAATTATGTCATTGTTCTTTTTGTATTTTACTATAATTTATTTCTTATGCATTTCAGAAACCTGATCACCCACCTGTTGCGCCAAAACCCGAAATACCTAAGTTAGAAAAGCCAAAAACCAAAGAATTAGATGGATATGTTGGATTTGCCAACCTACCGAATCAAGTATACAGGAAGGCAGTAAAAAAAGGATTCGAGTTTACGTTAATGGTTGTGGGTAAGTAATCTTAAATTGATTTTATTTTAGCATCACCCCTCGGTCTCATCGACGTGTAATGTACAGGGTTAAAAGAAACCTACTCCCATTCCTTACTTAGATCTAATCTAATTTTGAGGTTATTACGAAGTAGCTGTGCACTACATACCTAACTTTATTTATTTTTAATAAGCTTCTCTATAATAGATTGTATAATATTAATAATGTGAGAGAAGGTACTACATCGTGATTTTCTTTGCGTGTTTTTTTATTCATTTAACGTTTTACTTTTTGAGTTTGTCGTAAGAGGTGGCTGAAAAATCTATTTATTTGTTTGCAATCAGATTGGCCTCGGGTAAAGACTACTTACTGAGGTATTCTTTGAAGGTTTTTAGTCGTACCCATTACATCCTGTATTCGGGATAGATATAAATATAATTAATTGGTTTTTAAAATGTGAATGGTCCTCATAGAAATTAGTTTTGAATTAATGGATGCCAATTTCTAATTTTAGGCGAGTCCGGCCTCGGTAAATCGACGTTAATAAATTCGTTATTCCTGACGGAGGTGTACGACCGGGACAAGCACCCGGGCCCCTCGCTAAGGGTCAAGAAGACTGTGGGCGTGGAGACGAGCGTGGTGCTCCTCAAGGAGAACGGAGTCAACCTCACGCTCACCATTGTGGACACGCCAGGCTTCGGAGATGCAGTCGATAATAGCAATTGGTATGTACAATGTGTTATGGAGTTTTTAATTGTTTAATAATATAAATCTAAATAATGGGGTGATCTCCGAAAGTACACAGATCGTGGGTTATATTGCGAACGAATGCTCGTTAACAATATTTGGATCAATCTGTTGCAATCACTGATTGATCGATATTTAACTGTTCGGAGAAACATCTACCCTCGTCATTCATACACTCCTAGTATTGCAGTTATGTATCTAAAAGACTGGAAGTATATGTAATTAATCTTATATATAAAATTCTCGTGTCGCGGTGTTTGTGATTAAACTCCTCCGAAACGGCTTGACCGATTTTTATGAAATTTTATATGCATATTCAGTAGGTCTGAGAATCGGCTAACATCTATTTTCCATACCCCTAAGCTATCACGGGAACGAGAATGGGAACTATGCGGGTGAAACCGCGGGGCGGCAGCTAGTATCCCTATGTTTTCCATTCGCACCTGGCCTTGTACTTCATTATCGTAGACCAAAAGCTTCTGATGAATAAAATAATATTTCACTGACCTTTTTTTATCTCTATATAACTATTTAATATCACGAAAATTTCAATTGTCTATTGACAACCTGTATATTTCAACTGCATAAATATGTAGGTACTATTGTAAACAAAATCATTTGTTTTAAAGCAAAATATAATTAGAAAATTATGATAGCTTTTGTTCGCGTCAGATATACAATGCATGGAAAAAATGCACATTGTTTATATGTAAAATGATTAGATAAGCGCATTAAACCTGACAAATAAATGATCGCTGACTTATCGTTATTTTTGTGATATGAGCGAAATTGTGACATTCAATTTTAATATGGTATGCAAAACTGGTGGAATTATATTGTGATCTAAGATCTACCTGTTGCAACATTATGCGTTACTCGTTTTTCATAATATGTTACCATACAACATAAATCTATTATTAATTTATTATAATATTATCTAATCGATGAATGGCTTAAATGGTTAAAAAGTAACAGCGCGAATCGCATAACAAGTTGCCATGGGCGACGGTCATGCGACAATTCGCTAACGATACATGTCTAACATTGATTGTAAATTAATTCACCCTCATACTATCCTATAAATGATTCATAATGAGCCCTGTAATTCAGAACTAATTCAGTCTGAGGTTGCGTGCAAGAGTGACAAACATTATAAAAATAAATTAAATTTACTTATTTCTTGCCACACAAAACAAACAATTAAATAAATAAATATTATATACTAAATATTTCTCGTGTTCCAAATTTCAATCAAATAATATGTATACGTTTGATAACCGTCAGCTGGCAACCGATAATAGACTTCGTGGAGTCGAAGTACGAGGAGTTCCTGAACGCGGAGTCTCGGGTGACGCGCAAGGCGGCGCCGGCGGACACGCGCGTGCACTGCTGCCTGTACTTCATCGCGCCCAGCGGCCACGGCCTCAAGCCGCTCGACGTCGAGTTCATGCAGCGGCTGGGAGACAAGGTCAACATCATACCGGTCGTCGCCAAGGCCGACACCATGACGCCGGAGGAGTGCAAAGATTTTAAAGAACAGGTGTGTGATTCATTATTAATCCACTAGTATCCCGCCCCGGCTTCGCACGGGTACGCCCCGACATCACATCAGAAACCTCAAAAATAACAGTATTTATCCACTATTTAATGGATGTTATTATACATATAAAATTTCCTCTTCAATCACTATTATCTATTAAAATAAATCCCATCAGAATCCGTTGCGTAGTTTTAAATATTTCTGCATACCTACATAGGAATATAGGGACAGAGAAAGCGACTTTGTTTTATACTATGTAGTGATATCCTTTCCCTTAATTGCGCCCGTGAAGTCGATAGTCATCAGGATAAATTTTGCCAATTTGCTCATACTCACCATGGGGACAAAAATAATGTCCATCCTACGATCCATGCAAGTGAAAGAAGGACGAACACACTTTTCTTCGCATTTTTAATGTCAGCTATGATATTTGTTAGAGAATTAATGAGTGTTGCTTATGGCCTTCACTCATATAAATCTATTTGTAATGCAAGCAGGGATAAAATACACACATATTCAATTACATAAATGTACTTATCAGAAATGTGTGGCGACAAGTAGGAAAATTATGAACTCAGATAACAATGCTATATTTATCATTTGAATTTAGTAAATATAGATAGACTTATAAATTATTATTGACTTTACAAAGGGGTTGTATTATTTCTTTAAAATGTATATGATATCTCACCTTTTATAGTAAATTGCGCACAAGCGCTAGAAGTGATACCACTATGCCTAACGCACTATTATGTGCTTAGGGAAGGTAAGGGTGATTTATTGTCCTAGGTGATAAAACAGGTTTATGAGTTAGTGAATCATATATTAGTCACAAAAGTAACCGATAAGACAAATATTTATTCATTGTGACACAAATCCTGTCATCATTTTCCTCGCCTTTACCTATTTTGGGTCGGCTTTGTACGTCATGTCGTCTATATGACGCTAAAAATAATATAGCGACACATTAACCTATTTTTATTCTTTTGTTGACCGACTTTATTAGTTAAATAACAAAAAAAGACAACAATGTCACTAAGTCGGTTTTGTTTCTTTATTTTCTTTATTTTTTTCACAAATATATACCTAATAAAACTGTAACCCAATCACACCAAGAGAGGGAGCCAGGAGACTCATAGCACAGGGAAACCTAGTTTGGGCTCCTGTCTTCCACAACTAAATGTACCTACCTGTTAATTTATAAATGTTGAATTTTTTATATGTGGGAGAAAATAAACGATATTATTATTATTAATGATCCGTCGACAGATAATGAAGGAGATCGGGCAGCACAAGATCAAGATCTACGAGTTCCCGGAGGGCGCGGGCGAGGAGGGCGAGGGCGCGGAGGCGACGCGGGCGCTGCGGGCGCGCGTGCCCTTCGCCGTGGTGGGCGCCAACACCGTCATCGAGCAGGACGGCCGTCGCATACGCGGCCGCAAGTACCCCTGGGGCATCGCTGAAGGTGAACCTCGCCTTACACTACCTTTTTTTTTTTTTTTTCGACAGCAAACTGCTTTACGCATACACCCCGCACCTGAAAGGGACGGTGCGGGTGGTTATGTGGGACTCTCCTCTATGAGTGAGGCATACCCACTAAAAACCTGTCGGTGATCCTATATGCTCTTTTTGCAGATGTCACGGGCGCACTAGTGTGTCGCCTTACACTACCTGCACTAATCCCTTTATGTATGCCTTCGAAGGCTGACGTAACTAGCGTCATTAGCTTCCAATGTCATACATAAAGCATATAGTTAGTTAAAATATGACTTGTAGGATTAGACCTAATTTATTATTTAAGTGAGCGCTCTGTGCTTGGGCCTTGAAATAAATAATCTTTAAGTTTTATTTAGTTAAACTTTTCGATGACATAGCGATATCAAATGTTCAGTGATGTCCTCGGTTACGAAAATGGTGATATACCTACTATATTTTTATAAATACTTGATGGGTTTATCAGCCTGAATATTAGTTATATTTTGTAAATGTAAATCATAAAGGCGGAAGCCAATTTGATGCACCTTTATTTAAAAGGAAATAAAACATAAACGGCGCAAGAAATTAGATAGAAAGCGTATTCGCTATGATAATGTTTCAGTTCACCTTACTGCCAATGGTATGTTCATGTCAAAATTAAAATGTTTTCAGTTGAAAACTTGGAGCATTGCGACTTCCTAGCTCTCCGCAATATGGTGATAAGGACGCATCTGCAGGACCTGAAGGACGTGACCAGCTCGGTCCACTACGAGAACTATCGTTGCCGCAAGCTCGCCGGCCTCTCTCACGATGGCAAACCGCACCGGATCAACTCGAATAAGTAAGCTATTGCACTTTTACACACGTTTCTTTTTAATTTGAGACTACGTGATATCGTAGTAATTGACTTACACAGTAATAGCTCGCCAGTCACTATTATCCAGTTATAAATCTGTCGCCAAGCAGATATCGGTGTCCTCCGGCAGCTAAACTTGAAACTAGTATTCTCGTTGGCTTTGTGTGCCCACATTTGACCACATCATCACTAATCATTATTGTTGTGTTATTGTGGTTGAACACGCTTGTGTTCACGCAGCCTTACAGTGTATTGTTGTAAGTCAAAAATAAAACGCAAAGGGTGAATATCTGGGACGTTTTGTTGAAATTTTAATTTGTTAATAAAAATCATGTATTATTTATAAATTGGAATTAAGAAATCATTTTAGTTAAAGTATTTTATGTCAGGTTACAACTATATTGGAATCCGTTACTAGCTCTCTACTAATCACATAATTACAAATATATTCATTATTTATACTTATTCAAACGGGCATGGTTAGCTACCACAAACAACCTGAATAGACAGGGTTGGTATTATTAATTAATATTTACTAATATTCTAACTTTTTGTTTTATTTAAATATACTGCAGTCACCGCATTAAAGGTGACCAGACTTAACAAAAGACTCAACTAAAACATTATCATAACTCGTTTCTAACAATCATAACATGTATCAACTGATTTATTAGAATTTCATCGTATTTTCATTGCTGCATGTCTGGTCACCTTCAACTTTCTCTTTTTTATGTATCACAGTTGTGTGCTAAAGAATATTAATTTTATTTTCTTGTATTAGATATTCTATTTAATAGCTGCATATAACATTCTTTAATTACTTGAATGTTCTGTGCTTGGGCATGCAGAAATGATATACTCATTGTTATTGTTAATCATGTCTATTTATCATGGATATTTTAAAAGTTTTTATCACACAGAAGACATCATATATCATCTATAGGTTGGATTTTTAAAATATCCGTGATTAATATCATAAATCACAATAAGTTGCAGTTCACGCGCTTTAACAGTGGCATTAATAACAATTTATTCTCCATTATGAATTCTATTGAAGCGACTGCGTGCGTGCTAATTTGCGTGCGTCACACATTGTTGCACAGTGTGGTCTCATTTGTCGTGTTTTTTTTATAAATAAATTATTCCACGTATTTTTTCGTAATACGTAAATTGTACCACTTTATAACGATGATATCATTTATTTTTGTGAACTGATTAGAAATTGTCTTTGAGTGTGAGAAGAATTCGTTCATTGTTTTATTGTAATGTGCCTGTCTTGAATTGCACAGTTACATGTTCTAGAAATGAAGCCGTGGAAATTGATGATCTATCAAATCAAGTATCTAAAAGATACTACTAGATACTCTCGAAATAAATTGCTACCTATTGTTTCTTACTTTAGTATAGATAGATTAGGTATCTCACATCATGTTAAAAATGCCACTGTTGAGTGTTTGCGAGCACAGCCACGTGTCGTTAACAATGGTTGTGTTGGTGTTCAGTTTGTGCCCGCAAGGACTGATGAACAGTTTCATGACCGTATGGTAAGTCCCGTCCCGCGACGTATTTGTTTACTTTACACATACAAACACACAGAGATAAGTAGAATATGGCATATTTGTGCGGAAACTTTTTACTGATTAAGCAAAGACAAATTTTGTCTTTGGTGATAGGCGATCTATTTGCTTGAACTGTTTACTTGGCTTTATTTCAATATTAGAAAACACGATAAGAAATACTGTTTACTTATACGGTCTTGTATGCATTGTATAAGGTCCGCCCTATAAATAAGGCAATGCGTTGCGATAAGGTCGATAAGGAATGCGACGAAATAGACTGTTGGTATAAATAATATATTATTCCGGAGTCAGAACAAATTTAATTTCATTTTACACATTTAATTTTGTTCTTCGCCTATGACTACTTATCTCTAAACACAACAATGTATTTTTGAAATGCCCGAGTCTGACTTTTTAACTCTTATCGAAGTTTTTTCGCTTGTTATGTTCTTACTGAAGTATATTGCTTTCGGGTGTTGCGCATGTTGTATGTTATATTGAAATTAACGTTTTGCATGAGTGGTGGAGTTTTACGAAAAACAACATTATAATAACAATCCAATAAATTGGTCATTAATATTCTTCAATAATTTTCTATTGCTTAAAATATGAAGGTAAATATTTAGCACTACTTAATTCCTATTGGGTGCTTGGTACACAGTACCTCAACTATTTCAATTAATGTTTGCCCGTTAATAACTAAATTGTAGTCTTTTTAAATGTTGCATGATGAATTATGGTTAATAGTATTTTATTTGTATATTAATCAATATTTTTAAAAAGTAGATTTCTTTTAATTCACTTTAAATTTCCATCTTAAGAAAATATTTTGCACGCGGATTGTTAATTAAAATTAATAATATCAATATTTGTTCGCAGGAATCCATTGGCACAGATGGAGGAAGAGAAGCGGGAACATGATCTTAAAATGAAGAAGATGGAAAGTGAGATGGAACAGGTCAGTCATGTAGCCTGCATAGTATGGCATTTGCATATTATTAACAAGTATTCAATACAACTATTTTAGAAAAAAAGTATAAAGATTGTATAGCCTTAGCTTCGAATGAATAGTATTATCTATTTATTATCCCAACCAATTAGAGCCAATTTCAAATAAATTTATGTAACTTGCGTTAGTTGTCATAATGGATGAGCGAATTTTAATAAAACAATAGATTCGGTGTGGATGGTGGTCTTGTAACAACTACATGATTATGACTCTACCATCCGTAACGTTATTTCAATAACAAAATGTTATTGATGTAACACAAATCGTTACAATAATATTATTGTAAGCCTGGTATGTATTTATGGTATTACGGGATGCCCGTTAAGCGTGGATAAACAAACATTACGGTTTTCAGATGCAATAGTACGGATGTAATAGTACGGTTTTCTGATGCACGTGGTACTAAGTAATTATTTATTTTATTTCACAAACTCATTTAATCTTGAATCTGTTTTTTTACTATAATATAAAATATTATCATTTGTTACAAATAAATTTAATCTTGTCCAGCGTTATTATTTTTTGATTTATTAAGGTGCTCGTTCAGTTGATTCTTAGACTACAATAGACTTTTGGTGCAATATCTATACTTATATTATAAATGCGAATGTAACTCTGTTTGTCTCACTTTCACGCTAAAACCACTGAACCGATTTAAATTAAATTTGGTACACACAGTCTAGAGCCTGAGAAAGACCGTAGGCTACTTTTTATCCCGGGAAAATGGAAGATCTCCCGGGTACGCGGCTAAAACCGCGGGGAGCCACTAGTAATATATATTTAAGTGTTCAGGTCATTCTCAGACTATGATTCGGCTTATGCACGTGTGTTACCTCACAACATTTTTGAACACAGTGACAGTGGCTCCGTATTTAAGTCAAAATTTAAAATATACACAATTATTTATCCTGTGTCAAAACATTAATATCGTGTTAGTGCTATTGTGACTCAAACACACAAACGTTTGTGACGAAAATAGTGAATGATTACTCAAAATATAAACAAAAAACCATTTGGTGACTATCACAGTGCAAACCAGTGTAATGATTCTCATAAAAACCCTAATTTTCTAAAATTAACTACAGTAATCCTATATCAAATCTAATAGCTAATCCGTCAATAAACAAATGAACTAAATTAAAGAATAAACATTAATAAAGTGGATAAACACAGTTGAAGGAAACTTGTATCTAAATATTGTGTTACCCTCTGTTCCTAATTACAAATCTCCTGACAGTGAACGAACTTTAATAAACAACGTACTCATATGAAACAGTTCGCTAACTTCACGGTTCTCCATGTACGACCGGCTGGCCTAATGGATTGGTGGTCAGAATTGTGACTTAATAGCCGCAGGTTCAAGTCAAAATCCCCGAGCTCTTTTTGTAACTTGTCTGAATTACTGTTAATAAGTGGCCAACTGGACGAGACTATACTTTAAACATTAATCTACAAAAAGAAAAAAAAAAAACAAAATGGAACATATTACAAATGATTCAACAAACGTCACACTCCGAACAAAAAGAATGCTATTCAGAGACAATAAAGCTAAGTCATGTGAATCATTGAATACGACTTCTGATTCTGAGGTAGTAGCAGTAAGAAGCTTGGACTTGTCAACTAATTATGAAAATGATCTCATCGACAGCTTAAGATCAGAAATTCTTACGTTAAAAACACAACTATGTAGTGCTCATGTTGAAATAGACAACTTAATACTGGAAAATAACACACTAAAAAAACAGACAAAAAATCAACAACAACAAATCATAACCCTAAAAGGTATATGCAATAGTCCAATCAAGACAATTAATCTGAACCAAGAAATAAACACAACACTAACTGATAAAACACCTAAAAGGCTAACAAATAGGATGAATAAGCATCTGACATTTTCTGCAACGAACAAAAAGAAACTAAAACAAAATTACAAAGATGATCGTGAGGAGCCCTTAATTGCCACGTCTGAAAAACAACAGATTAATAAGGAGGAAATAGAAACGTCTAATGAAGATTTAAATGCTGCACTTTCCAGCGCCAAGGAACCAAAAAATCAAAATAAAATCAAACCCAAATCAATCTATATTTTTGGAGGAAGACAATGCAAGAATCTATCAACAGAACTTACCAAGTCACGACAAAGGAATACAAGAGATAACTACAAGATCTCAGCCTTTATAAAACCGGAAGCAACTACGGAGGAAATTACGAAGACAATAAGGTCGTATGACTTACACAGCGAAGATATTATTATTCTTTCTCTGGGACAACATGACAGAAATCCTAACAAAGTCATGTGTGACTTAAGTATAGCTTTAAACTCATTAAAAAATAATTTAGTTTTAGTACTACAAATCGGAAACAATAAATATTTGAATACAATAGAATTAAATAATTTAATAAAATTGACATGTAAAAATTTTTCAAACTGTAAATTCATAAATTGGAACTGTGACAAAGAATATTATAATTGTATGGACATGATGTGTAAAGTATTGAATAATGGAATTGATCAATATAACTATGATACAACATTTTTGAACTCTAAAAATCTCAGAAAACTCATAAAAAATACTGTGAGTCATTTGCAGGCAAAACAGCTCCCAAAACCTCGAGTAAATATTTTAATAGAAGCTGACAAAGACAAAATTAAATTGCAACGAACATCCAAAGGTACCATACCTTTCTATTTTAAACCGATTCCAAAAGAACTTAATCTAAATCATAATAACGATAGCTCTTATAATAATCAATCAACATACAAAGCAAAGTTTTTTCGAGACGAAGACTCAGACCATCAAAATTCTTCACCAAAACATTGCTAGCATCTTAACAAAGAAAGATCTGGTCATATTGTCGCTAAGCAACCTAAAAAGTAAAGACCTTGAGCCTGATGTACTATGTTTTACGGAGACTTTCGTAAAATCGGGTGACGAAGAAAATATTGCGATTGATGGTTATGAACTAGCTTCCCAATTTTCTAGACAAAATATAAAAAGGGGGGGTGTATGTATACTGGTAAAAAAAGGCATAAACTACATAACTGTACCATTTCTAAGACGTATATCTATACCAGGGGAGTTCGAGTGCTGTGGAATTACCATAACAGATACAAACATACACATAATTTGCATATATAGAACACCAAGTTCAAATATCGATACTTTTTTTATCAAATTGCAGGAACTTCTTCATCAAACTTTAAATAAAGATAGAACCAACTTAATGCTAACAGGAGATCTCAACATAGATACACTTAAAAAAACACAAACAGTACAAAGATTTACAGATATTTTAAAAAATTATAATCTTACTATGCATATAGATAAACCGACAAGACAAGGCTCCTGTCTTGATCAAATCATAAGCAATATTCCTAATGTAAGCAGTACTCTGCTTCCTTTGGGTTTGTCAGACCATGAGACCGCACAAATGGGGTTAATACCGATACTAAAAGAACAAAAGTTATCAGATAAAACCTATATCTACAAAAGAGATTATAGTGATGATAACATAAAAAAATTCAAAAAATATTTACAATGTTTAACGTTCAGTGATGTCTATAGCTGCAACGACTTAAATGGCGCCTTTAGTAACTTTTACAATTTATTTACTCTACTGTACAAACTATGTTTCCCAAAAGTTAAAATCACAATAAGGAACACTCCAAAAACATTTTGGATAACGAAGGGTATTAAAACAAGCGCAAAAATTAAACGTAATCTACGGTTTCAATACTATAAACACAAAAGTACCATTAACAAACATAAATTTAATACTTATTCTAAAATACTAAAAACATGCATAGATGCTTCTCGCAAAATTAATAACCACAAAATGATTATTAACAGTAAAAACAAAGGTAAAGCTTCATGGAGTATTATAAAAAAAGAAACTGGATGTTCCTTACTGAACTCCTATATACCACAGATAAAGGTAAACAATGAAGTAATTACAGACCCACTTGTCATAGCCCAGAAATTTAACGAACATTTTATAGGCTCAACTGGAAGTAATAAAAAAACTACAAAGGATAATTGCTATTCGAATATTGCCCACCACAGTTCAACTATATTCCTAGTACCCACCGATGAAAAAGAGATAAATGGCATTATTCATGATCTCAAAAACAGTATGGCAGAGGGCTACGATGGCATATGTACAAGGGTCTTAAAGGCTTGTTGTAGTGAATTAGCACCTCTATTATCATATTTAATTAACCTCTCATTTGAAACCGGTAAATTTCCAAATTTACTAAAAAAGTCCATCGTAAAACCCATATATAAGAAAAAAGGCGATAAATTCGAAATACTAAATTACCGCCCGATAACCTTAATCCCTGTCATATCAAAGGTTTTTGAGAAGTGTTTACAAAATAGGATCACCAGTTTTTTTCAAAAAAACGACATACTAACTCAAAACCAATATGGCTTCCAGAAAAATAAATCCACAACCTCTGCAATGTTTGACTTAACCACAAATATAATTGACTCTCTTGACTCTAAGAACCTAGTAACGACTGTATACTTCGATATGACAAAAGCTTTCGATTTTGTTGTCCACGACATACTTCTGCATAAACTTGAACTAGCAGGCATTCGGGGCCTAGCTCTAGACTGGATTAAGAGCTACTTGTCTGATAGATTGCAATGCGTAGAGATAGTAAACCTTAAAAATCATACGGTCGAGTCAGATAAGTCGGGTTACAAACAAATCGATAGAGGTGTACCCCAAGGGAGTGTATTAGGACCACTATTATTTATTTTATATATAAACGACCTGCCAAAAGCTACTAAAGCTCCATGTATTTTATTCGCTGACGATATATCTTTAATAGTAAGCTCTAACAAAAATGACATACAAAAACATGAACGTGACATAAATGAATCGGTAAATAATATTATAGGGTGGCTAGTAAAAAATTGTCTAGAAATTAATTTGACTAAAACTAGCTACATACATTTTTCTAATAAAAATCGGAACCGACAAACACTAAACATAAATTATCAAGGTCAAACAATTAATGAAGTAGATGAGGTGAAATTCCTAGGACTAAACATAGATAAGACCCTTAACTGGAAACCACACATCGATAAACTCAACGCACGCATAAATAGGTTCGTTTTTGTGCTAAATAGACTAAGATGCACAGCAGCTACTGAAACAGTGCTAGCTGCTTATCACGGATATGTTTCGTCCCTTTTAAAATATGGTCTACTTATATTTGGAAACAGCGTAGATATAAATAAAGCATTTATCACCCAAAAAAAATGTGTCCGTGCAATTTGTGGTGAACCGCCTTGGCACTCATGTAGGCCATTGTTTAAAAAGCTCAAGATAATGCCATTAGCTTGTATGTACATCGCTGAAGTATGTAGCTTTGTAAAATGTAACATGCATTTGTATAGTACTGCCAAAGATATCTACCCTAGAAATACGAGGAATTCGAACAGGTTAGTTTTGCCGCGTAAGCCTTCCACAGTATTTTTCCAAAGAAACTGCTATGCTATGAGTATAAATATTTTTAATGATCTTCCGGAAACCATCAAAAAGTTACCTATAGTGAAGTTTAAAGTTCAGCTACGAAAGTGGCTTCTGCTACATAGCTTTTATTCTATTGCTGAATACTTTACACATTGCAAAAAAAATAGAAGGAATTTAATTTAAGCTTAGATATTAGTTCGTTGACATTAGATTATATTTATTATTAATTGAGATTGACATTTTATATAGAGCTCTCTTTCTCAAATTTATTTGTATTTGCATGCCTATAATACTGGCTTATGTGACCATGCTATATTGTAATTTGACATCTTATGTACACATGAAAGCAAATAAATGATTATTATTATTATTATTATTACTAATGTGATTGGACCCTTTTGAACGATACCCACATACAATAAACTTGAGTCGTAATATATCTGTACAATTGTTGTGTGTGGTACATTGCAGGTGTTCGAGATGAAGGTCCGCGAGAAGCGCGCCAAGCTGAAGGAGTCCGAGGCGGAGCTGGCGCGGCGGCACGAGGCGACGCGGCGCGCGCTGGAGGCGCAGGCGCGCGACCTGGAGGAGCGGCAGCGCGCGCTGCTCGCCGAGCGCGCCGCCTGGGAGCGCGACACGGGCCTCTCGCTCGACGACCTGCGCCGCCGCTCGCTCGAGGCCAACAGCAAGGAGTCAGTACCACGCACCACACGCGCACTCTATCTCCCTCTCGCTCGCACTAGCGCTCTCGCGCTCTCCCGCTATCTGTCGCTCGACTCATTTAAGGCTTCACCCATAAACACCCGCTCTCTATATCCCTCTCGCTCTAACTAGCGCCTTCTCGCTCTCACTCGACTAAGTTAAGGCCCCGCTGCGCACCAAGCCTCTTTTTGTTGTGTTGTTGAACTACACGACACATACACACCCGTTGACTATCTCCTTCTCGCTCTCTCTCTCGCTCCCTGGCGCTCGACCGTTACGCGCCACACCTCTTTTTGTATTACGCTATATTAGACTAAGGCTTGTGCTTGAACTGACGTCGTTTAACTTAAGGTTAGCTAAACAGATGGGAAGTTATTTTTATCTACAGTGCTGAATATCGTAGCCACTGTCTTTAAAAGATAATCAGATATGACTGCCTCATGAAGTATTCTTTTACCAGAACCCAATGGCGAATTTGTACGTCAGTTTCAGAACTCTACGAAGGGTTTTGAGCCCACACACTTCAACACTATTTTTTAATTGTAATTTCCGTCGCTTAGCAATTACGAGTAGGTAACCGTGGTAGCAAGGAGCACTACATGTATACAATATGTCCTGAAATAAAACTCATCTTGCATCGATGGAAATATCTACACTATTCCCAAGTGTTACTAATTTATATCTACCGCAGCTCAAACTGCGGGCGGTATATCTAGTCATAAATACATAATCTTATGAAAGTTACGTGTTATGTCATATAATATACAATACGTATAAATTTCATTTTAGGTCTGTATTTAGAGAAGCAGTTATAAAAGAAGTATGTTTTCATTTCCAGGACTGTGGATGGCAAGGATAAGAAGGATAAGAAAAAGAAAGGTTTGTTCTAAACTGTTGACCGGTCCCCTCGGCCTCGCACCCACCGTGACTCATGCGTGACTAACTTGTGTCGGCGCCGCTTGACGGATCATCGATCGACTGGCGTTTTAATGGCCCCAAACTACTCAATAGAGTCGATCAACATTATTAAAATTTAAATGTAGAACAGTTACCTTTTGTAGCATGAGCGTTAACGTAACCGGTAATGCTTTGACCACGTTACGATTCGATTGATCCGAGTGGCTACGATCGATGATTTTCTAGTGCATAATTTTAATGTATAACCGCATTTTCTTGTTGCGGTGGCCTCTATAACTAGAAATGTACTCAATACGTAAAGTATTTACATTACTTTGACTCGCATATTTTAAAGATAAATTATTCTCATTCCAATAGCGTTGACAATATAAAATCACATGTGTAATGTACCAACTTCGATAGAGAAAAATCGACTCGCAGGCACAACCTCCTGTATGTACCTAGCCAGTCTGGCAATTAATGCTAATCAAATTTCTTGTGTAGGTTTCCATTGGTGTGTATCTAATCCTGTGTTATGTGCCATTTTCAGTGTTTTGAAACACTTATATTTGTCAAGTTAAAATTGCTTTTTGTATTCGGTAATTGCAATTAAATGTTTGCTCACTTCGAGTGTTTGTCTCACTATTAACACTGTAAGGTGTACTTGAAAATGTTTGTATTTTTTCTTAATAAGGCAAATGGTTTTTACTTTGTAAATAACACATACATACCCTATAATTTTTATAAATATTTTCACTGTGTTAAATACATTCATAAATCTTCCCTTAGTATAAAAAATCTATAAAGCTTCAAATATTACTTATCCACAACAATGTTGTAATTTACAGATTGGTCTTTTAAGAGTGTTGCAACTGGATAAGTAATTAATACGGTCGACACTCCGTTCACGACGCACTTATTATTTAACGATTATGATTATTAGTAATATATTTGAATGTTAATGGAACAACGATTAATAAAAGACTACAAACCTCAATAACATTGTACTGACACGTTTTCGGCGATAAACACAAAATTTTATAATATTATCTATTGTAATCGAGATTACTTTTGTATGTATTTATTTGTATCTTAGCCTTTTTCCATGACAAAGCATTTATTATTATGATAAAGTGAGGCCTAACTTTTAACAATTCTTGTGATTCAAAAGACATTTTGTATAACTTTTTAATGATTATTATTTATATTTTGAAGTCTGATGGTTTTTTAGGTGATAGTAGCCTTTATTACAGCACAAAACAGTTTTACAGCTTATGATTAGACATTTACGTCCATAAAGATGCCAAATAGCTTGTAATAACAGTCGTTCGATAAATTTTGACGAATGTCTAATACTTTTTAATATATTATTCTATGCTGAGATCTTAGCTTAGATAACTAAAACCAGCCAAGTGATTAATTCAGCTCAAATCAGGATGAAAATAATTAATAGAATTACTAAATCTCATTACTGATAAACTAAACAATACAACTTTTGTGACATAAATATGGCTTTTTTATTTGTTGTATTGATAAGTAGAGAGAAAATTTGTAGTGTTTTGATGAAATCGCATTAGAAATTAAACCATTCAAAATTTTAACCTAAGAAATATTTTTTACTTCTATGTCATTAAAAGTTATACCGCAATTTCGGCTTTGTCAGTTAATTGTGTAAATTAACTCATTTGAGAGTTGCACCGCGATTGTTATTAATATACATCGGTATATTATGCTTAGTGATATTAACATTATGCTCATAGTTCAGTTGTGAAATAGAATCTAGCACTAGCTAGTTGTTTAGCGTTCCTTTGTAATAAAATGTAAGGAAATAATGTAAGGATCTCAACACCAACTATATTCTCAAGGATATGACTTCACTCAAGGGAGTTATTGAGACATCACTAAATTTAATTAATAAATTGATCTTCATTGAATCCTTTTGTTCAAATAATTATCAAGAAAATAAACAATGAATAATAACTCAATGTTTATATTTACACTGATAATTATATTTAAATACTTGCATATGATTGTTTACGAATTCTCATACAAATGTATGTAAATGTTTTCATTCATTACGGTCGTATAACTGTGCATATATATATATTATCAAATTACACTAATGATTTTAATAATTTACAAAACATGCATAATCTTTATTTAATCAGCATACCATGTTTAAAATTGTATTATTTTCTACACTACAGTATTGACTTCCACATTAAAGTTAGTAATATAGGTTAAGATTATGCTTAATTTTGTATTTTGTGTAGGGTCGTCGCGGCCCACTTTACCATACAATTCATTGGCTTAGTCAATATAACGGACTTTGATGTGTGTCGGAAAGGAACAGCAGAGCAATGAAGTTGAGACGATGTAATATATTGTACCTTTGAATAAAATATAAATAAATACGTAATATATAGGAGATTATTGTTTCATTTTGTGCACACAAGTTATCACTTTTATAGGGCAATGAAATGGTGACAAATGATACTTTGTATATTATCTGTTTGAATTCATTTATTTGGTGATTTATTAAATCACGTACACAGTGTTATTACATTCGTCGAGCACATCAAAATACAATCCATAAATTCACGAACAACCTCAAAATATTCTGTATTGTAAACAACATTACTACGACTATGTATATCATTAATATCTTTGGCAGCACTATGGAAAATATACTTCTAAATATAGTAATGAAAATGCAACTTCAAATATATTATGTATAACAATCACAACAGTTTCTTCACGATACAATCTTTATACACATAAAGTAACATTAAATTGATTTAAAATATACATATACGACGATACGTGATTTAACTGAGATATCCTCACTGAATTAAATTCTATATCAAAATTAATTTATTTACATTCTATTAATTTTACGGGGTTTTATTCCTTCAGGGTTACAATCATTTATATAATACAATTGGTATGTAATACAATAAATAATCGATAAAATTAGTTACTTAATACATCGCTCCTCCAACGAGAACATTATTCTAAATACAAATGTTTCACTTTAATTTGGTTCATTAATCTTCAAAAAAAGTATTATATTATTGTATGCCAATATATATTTTTTCTTTTACTAGAATAGGTATCGTATTATTTTCTTTCCAATTTATCATTAAATGTGCTTACAATGTTATGCTAGCCATGAAATTTAATATTTAATCATTTGTCATATTATTGTTATTAACACAGTTTCTTACCCAAACAAAAGGAACCCATAAGCTCTAGCTCTAAATCGTTTGCCCATATATATATTTATAGTAAAAAAGTAGGTACCTAGAGGCAGTACTTATTGCATGAAAAGTATGAAAACAAAAATATATATTAAGTATTATTATTGCGCGGAGTTACTCCGTATACCTACATTCATAAGAACAATTGGATGTAGGTTGTTCATATGAAATGGGCTTTATATTTCGAGAATTAACTAAAAATTGCATGTAAACACATTTAAGCGACTGTCCAATAGGTGAATATTATTTGTCGTTTAATCAATTTAGTATCAAGCAGGATGTATAATAATAATTTTACCGACCAATCGATAGTTAACCTCGAAAATCATGATATCGGTGGAATACTGCCGGTTGTATCTTCATTACACAAAATACATTAGTAATATGGTTATAGGTATATACTTAGTAACCACATAGTCAATACGCTATCGATGCTATCGGTATTATTGACACAATTATCAATTATCGTCCCTTACGCGACTATCGATAGTTTCATTAAAGTTTTAATTAAAACAGAAAAACTGTTTAATAATGTAGGAACACCACGATCGTGCCGAAACTATTGATTGTAATCTCGTAATTGACGGTAATATTATCGATAACGTAGCGACTAGGTTTAATTAGGTATGTTGATACAATTGCAGGCTGTCAATCCTAATACCTCCCTACCTGTTTAATTTTGTGGTTTCGATACAATCGGTAATACCTATTCATGTTCGTGCTATTGCCAACCTGTAAAGTCTCTCAACGGCATCTTTTCGCCCGACAGAGAGGCATCACTATCTAATAAATAGCAATTTTGAAGAGAAAAAATCCGAAGTAAAAATTCTTATTCTATACTTTACCCGCACCCATCCCGTTCTATCATTGGCGTTTGTTTGTGTCTCTATTGTACCTATTCATGAAACTAATTATAAAACAGAACAATGGTTTTTTTGTCGTAATGCTAACTATTTTTTGTCAGTTATCAGCAATTTAAAATATATTCGACTCATAAGGACCAATTAACTACCAAACCATTCTGGCTCATTCAGCGTGTGAGTGCAATCCTTAAATTGTTCTAAGACGCGTCCACACCTCGATCCGCACTGCCCTATGCCCATGTCCCATTATAAAAAATGGCTTGTTTAAATATAACTAACTATACATACACATTAGTATTATTGGATTTCTATTTGGTGTTCTTGTCGTGTCATTCTAAATTTAATTACTATTAAAACGATGAAATTAAAGGACGTTGTACTAAATCTCAATAAGTATCTTGTAATATCACAAATCACTGTTTCGCTAAAAACTACTTTTACACTAACCGATAATTATTATATCAATAATGCGATGGAAGTTAATTATTGTGTATCTCACAATTGCTCTAGAATGAATTGAAAATGCTCGGATAGATAATAATGATGCTAATTTGCGTCTCTGTTTACCTATAATTATGTACGTTATTAGATTCATATACTACGCGAGGAGGCACAATGGCACAGCTATTGTAATGTTTTACATACTTTCGATCCATGCTGGTATGTATTTATTTTACTTATGTATCTAAAAACTTCGAAATTGTTTTTGAAGTAAGCAGTGACAACGCTGAGGCGGACTTATTTAATTAAATACCTACATTTGACTGGCACAATGATGAACTATTCTGAATACCATGATGAACAACCACATCTGTATTCTGGTCTGGCACGCAAAGGTGCATCATTAGGCTCTCGATTGTATGTATAATCTTATGTTCACTGTGTTTGTGACTCCAGAATAAATGTATTTTTCTATGTGTACTTTAACTAGTGCAGATTTAACTGTAGGTATGTATTGATTATATTGGATTTAACCTTATCCGATTATTGCTATTTCAATCTTTGAACACCCCGCTTAAAATTGTTTTAAACAATTCAATCGCTTGCATATTTATTATCGTGTTACTAGCCTTACATTAAGTTGGAACCATTGTTATCAAATATCTGCGTTGATTTTGTTTCACTAGCCTGTTATTTATTATAATTATTGCGATGATAATAACAAACCGTATTATCGTGATTAAAATGTACCTATGTGGTCACTTATATGATATAATAGTTCGTTGAATGAACAAGAGAGGCGAAAACTACATTAGATCATATTGACTAGCCGATCTTAGCTACATAAACTAACAAACGTCGTAGTTTAAAATGAGTGAAAAATCTTAAAACTTATCTGATAGGTACTTAGGTAACAGTCAAAGCAGTTTAATATTAATATTTGAATGTAACGTTACGTGGCCACAAGTTCGATTCACAACTCTTCATTATAAAGCTTAATCAAGCTCTTTACATTAGTCATAATATTGTTTGTAACTATTCTAAATGTTTATTTAAAAAATTGATACTTACCTACTTAATATTTTCTAATACATTTAAACAAATTAAAAAGGCGTTAAATTAGATTAGAGAGTAGATAAAGTTGTCGTCATAGTTAACAATTTTACAACTATAAAACAAAGCTAACATTTCATATAGGTATAGGTAAGTTGAAGATATCCTAAATGCTAAAAGTAAGTTGAAACAAGCGAAGTGTTATATAGACCGACAATAGAGTTAGCTCGAGCACAGACAACAGACATCGTTTTGGCGATAGATAAAGTCCTAAGTATAGGTGGCAGCGGTGGCGCAAAGCGTACGTGTTCGTCTAGTTAGTGCCTACGTATACTGGTTTGGTAGATTTTAGTTATTATAAACAGTTGTAAAGGTTTAATAGACTTCTGCGGCAAGACATAAGATATAGTAGGTGGGTAATTTATTATAAAATAAGGTGAAAATCATTTTAACTTGTACATGCTACAAGCATGTTAGGTATAGCTTTATTTAAGTACATATCTATTAGCAGGTACCTACTTACGATCGCAAGGTTTTAAAGTTTACTACATAATTAAGCCGTTCCACTATAGTAGTGAATCACGCACTAGCCGTTTAGAAGTAGATATTAACCTAAATATGTATCAACAACTCAATAATTTTAACAGTTACGCACTAATATTATCTAATAACAATATACTTATATACTAAATAACGACTTTGTCGTTTCTCTGTCTGTAGCAGTAACGATAAACCTACGTATGTTTGATATGTTCATTATTGCCGTACCTGGTCAATAGTTAACTTTTATTTGTCAGCGATGCGATGTAGCAGATATGCTCGATAGCACGGCATGCCGGGCAGAATGATCGTTCAACATGTAACAAGACCAGCAGCCAACAATCACATCAAAGGATCTATTCCTTTTACGTTGATATCGCTAACTTTAAAGTCTATCTTATTTTGTGGTAGGTAGATTTACACATATGTCATGGTACTTTTCTATGCTCGGTTGTTTCGGTACCTACGTTAGGTCCAGAGTATAATTTTGGCTACGGATCAGTTGATTCGACGAAGCGGATTCGACGTAAAGGGAATAAATTCCTAAAAGCATGCATGAGTCGCATTTGTGTGCAAACGCCTGCCCGCAGTCTGTGTCGGCGACGGGTAGTTTTGGGTCTATATAATACCATTTGTTTCTTGGGCGACGTGGGAGCTACCGTAGCAACCACCAGAGTCAAATTCCCTTATCTTAACATTAAACATCCTCCCCGTCGGAAAGATGACGTACGACATCCATAACGATTATTACTTTACACACATGCAACACACATCTATTTGTTCCGTTTCACAATCATGCAATGTGTACGATTCACGCGGGCGAGGCGACTCGAATAGTA
The DNA here is from genome assembly GCA_905147785.2 of Thyatira batis. Taxonomy (NCBI): domain Eukaryota; kingdom Metazoa; phylum Arthropoda; class Insecta; order Lepidoptera; family Drepanidae; genus Thyatira; species Thyatira batis. The sequence continues at coordinate 7,170,962 of LR990487.1, forward strand.
ATAATAAGGTATGTTATGGCCGTATTCTAAAGTTCAATAGGAATTTGTTGAAAGATAAACGACTATGCGAATGCAAGAGTAACACTGTGTCGTTCTGAAGTTAAATGTGATTAACGTAGCATGTTCCGGACATAAAACGATCGCCATTGAAATTAAGGAAGCAAAACGTGCATAAAGTAAAACAAAGTGCAACAGGACCACAGAAGTGCAATAGGGTGCATAGATAGATAAAATATTAGCATAGGTTAGGTGTCATACGTAACCAATAGTCCAGGATCATTACAAGATAAACTAAATAGAATAGGTAGATACATATAATATTCTTACAGGATCTGACTAAAGTACTTATAATAATAGGCTTTAGAAAGGGAAACATAAAATATTGGCTTCTCGGTGTCGCTGGTTAAGTATTATTATGTAAGTAACAATGTGTAACATTATGAAAGTGTAACAAGTAAGTATTATTGTACGATTTCACTCTTCTTAATATTATTTATTGATCACAAATTGTTCTATTCGAGGCAATGCATAACATGAGTGTAACAACTGTCCGCCTTCCTATTCTATGAGAGAGTCAATTAAGAACAGAATAGTACTACCTATAGTGAGAAAAGTATGACACGTGGTGTTAACATTAAAGGCGAAGTAGTAACAAGTTATTAAATTACATAATATTATTTTAATTATTTTAGATCCACAGCCAAATGCGTCACTTCTGCGCGCTTGCGATCTTTGTAAAAGAATTTGTTAAAGATTTAAGATGGTGTGTCGCAAGTGCTCTCCCGAAACATACTCGCATATCGTACTGTCCATCTTATAATTAAGTATTTCGCTGTAACCACTATAACATTGCAGTTATAATAGATTACCAGCGCAAATGGTCGGTTTTATGGTATCACAAGCACTAACATTTACTCATATTTCGTTTTAGGCATTACATCAAGTAGATATTATTGCATATGATTTCCAGAACAAGTACCTATCGACCTCGAGATACGCATGTCTATAGATACATACGGGTAATTTCACTTTTGCTACCCTGCTTTCCTCGTATCAGTTTAGTAATAAAAGCTTGTACCTTCGGTATTTTTCGTTATCGAAGGCATAAACTTATGTCAAACTGTGCCAATCCTCGTAATTAACATTCCTACGGTCGAACTGCACATAAAATACTCGTAGGTAGGTACAGACATGCGTGTCAACGTAAGTGAGTCGGCACTCGTTCCCCGGCCCTAGGCGACGAGACGTTTTAAGACGTTGCAACGTTTAAAACAAGAGGAAGCTGACCCTGGTCCGGCGCGCGTCGCCCTTGCCGCGCCGGCCCATGCCGTACTGTCACATGGCCGTGTCGGAGCTGCTGCCGCCGGGCTTGGCGTCGCCGCCGCCGCCGCCCGCCGCCTCCTCGTCGCGCGCGCCGCGCCCGCCGCCCGCGCCGGCTCCTCCCGCACCCGCCGACAGGCCCGTGAAGTCCAACTTGTACTGTATCATATCACACATTACTTACCAACCAGTCTTATGTGTACGTATATTATTCATTTGGCATTTAAACGCTCCATATTCTTGATCCAAATCATTATTGCCATATTTTTACTGACATGTCATTTTGCATCTCATGATAGCGCATGATTCTGACGTCGAATTTGGAGCGTATACGGCCACTAGGGAAATATCCATTGAGATGACAAGAAACACCATGCACGCGAACCAATATCGGATAAGCAATATTTTACGTAGGTAAGTATCACAATTTACAAATTATAAAATAAATTATCATGGGTGTTTTTTTTGTCAGATAAGGGCAGCAGAATTTTTGGATTAGATTGATTAGGTAAGATCGGATTAGCTCTAGCAAATTTACATTTTAGAAAAGGATAGAGCAGGTTAACTTAAATCTAACAATTTAGTATATCAACTCCAATATTTAAAATACCACACAGATGCTAATCTAGTTAATAAATTATCATCGCAAAAACACATTAACAACATTCAAAATTAGCTATAGGTACACCATCAAACAGTTCTACTCTAAACCATTAAAATCACTGGATGTTAGTATTTGTCAGTTTGTTTGTTATAGTATCATGTACTTTTACTAACTCGGTTTGTTAGTAGAGAATAATCACAATATTTTATTCACATAAATACCTACATCAACCATTCAATACACTATTTTCACTTTTAAAAGTAGATGCTTTTTGTAAATTTGGCTTCCAATACATGGGGACTCTCTCAGGCATACACAGGGAATACTGAAAATAGGAAATCAACCAAAATATAAGAGGATTCGGGACAGAACTCAGCCATAAATATGTCATAGAATAAAGCAGAATACTTGCACCCTTACTCATAAAATGATTTAAACTATAACAATAAAAGTGGTCATGAAAATAACGTCACATTATGGACAATGATGGTGGTAGCTAGAAATGTGACGACATAGACATAACATACACAAACATTGTTTTAGTCAATATCGTTTATGAGAAGGTTTTTAAAGTTTGGATTTGTAGGGATTTAATAAACTTTAATAGAGTGTAGGTATGTATAGGCTTAAATTATTTTTATCGCTTTACCCTGTAGAAGTTACCCTAGCAGTTTATTTAGCCAATAATCCAGTTTCTATAAGACCATAATATTAAGTTTTAGCGGAAACTGAAATGGAAGTGAATCCTAGTATTTATATAGACACAGGTGATACGGAACATGCTCTGATACACTACATACACAAGTACACACAGAGGTACATGATATGAATATTGGGATGCGTTTATGTGATAGTGTAACAGTAACACGGAGACAGACCGAGTCGTCCCTTGTATTCGTTGAGGATTTGTTTATCGCTTTGTCCAGCGGAATAAGACCCTGGGTGGAGGGAATCACCCGGCGCATGGTGAAGGGAAAAACATAAAAATCAAATAACACAACTGTAAATCAAAACGGGAATTAAAGTATTTCAATTATACTATTACTATTTTTACAAACTATATTCTAATGAACTAAGAAGATTTATTCTTGATTGAAGATTGTGTGTTTTAATTTGTAAGGTTTTTAAATGATGCACACGTGGATAGTTTGTTTTAATTATCATAATAATTTAATAACCAAGAATAAATCTTGAAACTGTGAACACACTGTTTCACCCTTGTCCCGAAAGTCTAACAATCACGAATGAAATAGAATCTTTAAAGTACTTAACAGGTGCAACACTCTGGTGCCTTTTAACCACTCCCACACTGGCCTCCCACGGCATAGGTACCTAAGGAACATTACGTTCCAATGCACTAAAATCTTTAAGTTTCCTAGAAAATGTACTAAACTTTCAAAAAGTGCGACGTGTTGCTCAAAGTGGTCGTAATTGAAAAATAAGTATATAAATTGATTGTCATCATATAAAAAGGAGTTGTCACCTTGTTCGCGCAGTCGAAACACGTAGTGACAACTTTGCTTATCACGTTCATTAGATGCTTCGTCTCTTGTATTACGTTGTCGACTTTGCTAAACGTGGCAGCACGACCCACCGTTGGTTCCTTTACCGTGAACTGTAGTTGTTGGACATATGTTGGAACTTTATCTAAGTGCTCCAGTAATTCTTTTTTTGTCGTACCAGCAGGTACCTAGAAAATTTATTTGGTAAATTAGGTATTCGATTAAACAAATAACAAGAATGTCAATGTGACTCAGACTTACCGGATTTGCATAACGGTACTTACTTGATACGAAAATTGTCTAACGATCTTATAGAGTCTATTCGCTTCTTCGGCGAAATATTCCGCTTGTGTGAAGAGGTCTTGTGTAGTATTTAAACGACCTTCGCCTTTTGTGAACTGGTACATAGCGAAGGCCATGGAAGACATGTTTTTTGCCCTAAAATTAAATGTACATTAATTACAATGGTAATAATTTTTCCTTAAATAGATTTTATGAACATTTCGGCCGCTTTATGAACCTACCTCTTCACAATATCGTTGTTTTCGTCGGCAGCTGCACCCTGCCATTTATCAGTCTCGGCGTCCATTTCGGATGATATCATTTTCATTTCCAGTCCTGATTTCGCAATTTTGGCTTGCTCATCGGAATCTAATCGCACCGCTTTTAAAGGTTTACTAGTCGTACCATGTTTCTGAAAACATATTAAGAAATAGGCAACAATCGGATAGTTAACTAATATTATGTGACATTATTTTTGACCTTAGTCAAGGGATACTTAAGAATTACCTACTTCTTAAAAGTAAATAGGTAAACCTTTATTGCTCTACCTGTAAATAAAGTTGTTATAGCTCAAACTAATCTACAAGGGTAATAAAGCGTTAGGGTGTAATCGCTTACGCCAGGCCTAGGTAAGCTGCTGTAGAGTTGTTTGTCAGGTCTGTCGTCGGTGAGGTCAAGCAGGTCGCGGGCGAGCCGAGCGGCGTCGGCCAGCAGCCACGCCCACATGTCCACGAACACATCTAGGTTCTCGCGCGCCGCCGTACTGCCCGGGTGAGCCGCCAGCGTGCGCGCCGCCGTCACCACTTGCGGACCGTATATCCTCAAGTTGATTTCAGCGAATTTTGCACTCACTTGAAGGGTTTCCGACATCGCTATATGCCTCAGTAATTTACATACCTGTAAAACAAATTGCTCATTATAGAACCGGCGATATCGCATACAATATATAATGTATAAAAATCACCTCTATAATGTGATCTAATTGTTCGTGAAGCCGGCTGGCTATACTGTGCAGTCTCTCAGATTCTCTCTCACCACAGGAACTAGCTGTTGAAAAAAAAACCTCGATCATCCTGAACGAAAACTTAGCTAAAATCTTACCGCTAGGTATGGTGACTAATAGGGAGCAAAGACACTTTGTGTAATGGTGCTTTCTAAGTTGGAAGAGTTGTGTTAAGTTTCTGAAACAGCATTACACATAAGCGTTTGCTCCTTATATAAACACCGCTGTACCTATTTTCCGTCGTTGGTTACCTATGTGCGCGAGGTCTGAGGCGAGTTTCTTCGCCTCGTCGGCAAGCGGCGCCAGGTCCCGGGCCTGGTCGCGCGCCGCCGCCACCAGTGCCCGCTCTAGCTCGGACGCCGCGCTCGTCGCGCCCGTGCAAGCGCTTTCAAGTGCAGCTCCCCCGCCGGTCGCGCCTTGCTCTTCCTGACATAGTTTATGTATTCCAAATGCCGGCTTATAATTAGATATAACAATATTTATTTTGGTCTGTAGAAAGTACAGGAGTTATTTCGATTAGCTCACCACGGACACGGCGACGGTGACCAGCCTCTCGAGCTCGTAAGCTATTCTCTCTGCCAGCGCGAGTATTCTCTGTCGATGTTCATGTGAGGTATAAGCGGAATCTGTGAAGTCGTGTGTTCGCTCGACGAGAGCCCGCAGCGTGGAGGCGAGTGATCGTCTCCGAGTGACATCGGCGCCGCCCCTAGCTCGCGCCGCGCGCACCTGCCCAGTCAGCCCTCTGAGTGCACCCAACGCTGTTCCTGCCTCCCATTGCGCCGCCTGTTTTAAAAGTTTAAACACGCCAGTTGACAATATTATGACACTATACTATGACAACTACTACCTCATGTCACTATATTATGTCAATTATAACATTCACTACCGTTTAAGGAGAGGTCACCTACGTATGTAATATTCTTGTTTATAATTATGAAAATATAATTTGAATTCGAATGTATGTGGAGTAGTGTAGACAGAATAATGCGTAAGAAGGTTAACATAAACACTACGGAAATAAGACTGGCCTACCTACCTAGGTATTAGGCATATGATTTATTACATGTTATATACAGGGTAGAGAGACAACGCTGTAATCGGCTACATATAAACAATAAATATATTTATTTACCATGTGATTCTTGATCATCTGTTTCTGAACAGACGTACACTATCTAGGTTACATAATTTACTCAACCATTCATAAATTAATTATTCATAATAAAATTTTAGCCAAAATTACATGTTAAACCTACTTATTTATTACACAATACTTACAATAAATTAGCATTAAGCTTAGCCAAGCCATAAACCTATGCGAAATAGAGCGTGATTATTAGCAGGAATTTGGTAAAAAAAAAGTAAGTAATTTGTGGTAATCTGATAACTAATGCTACATCATAATAAAAGTTATTAGAAAGTTACTAGAGCTATTGGTGTATAAGGCTTAAAGTTTAAAAAAAATATCTTCAACGTGTGTTGTTACAAAATAGTTCACTTGAAGATATTGTTCAATGCGTCGATCAACTGGGATTAACTTAAACTTTCGAGTTGACATCAAAAGAGGCAAGTTTGTGACGTGTTCTATGAGTAAGTCAGACAGTTCTAAACTGGCGTTATATAAAAATAAAGCATAGGTACACTTATTCTATTATAAATAAGAAATCTAGTGCAACAAAATTTTATAAATAAATATTATATTACAATAAAATTAAGGCCACTCTTGTACCTGCACAAAATTATTTTATACCTGCTCATGACTATCCGAGAAAGGCTTCAACTACAAGAAAAGAAATAAAAGTCTTTTATGCACTGAGAATATAGAATGGATGAAATTGAAAACTTAAATGAAACATTGTAAGAAAACGTGGGTGTGCTTTCCTACAGGAATATAGAAGAGTCAGATATAAGTATGATATTACATAACTAAAACCTTCATTTTGTATACAGTTACCTATGTAAGTAATGTTTTCGATCAACATGGTTTATTAATTTAACTACAAGTTATAACTTAATAAGTTTATTGGATAGTCTATTTTTGTATGACACAATTATATGTATCTAGTAGTGGATAACCTATGGATTACAGGAATCTTGTTACAGTAATATACGTCCATTCCATATAGGACACGTGTACACATAGGTACATGCTTGCGGTCGCTGCCCATCGAGAGACCGCGGTGATCTCTATCGTGCGGAGACCCGAGGAAACCCATCCGATGTTTGTCGATAATATCTAAGTATTTTATTATTTGGATACTATTGGAAGACATTTTGTGTCGCATTGGAACTTCAATGTCTAGGAACTGATAATTTTATTTAGGTTGTACCTACGATAGATAACCGTTTACTGTTGGTACCGGTCCTGCGTAACTACGCGCATTTACATGTTCTATTGTGATATTATGTTTAGTATAATAAGGGAAAAGTCAATTTAATTAATGTTTTGTAATGTATGTTAGGTAACTACCTATATATTTTTGCTTATATACGCTTAAGCATTATATTGTACTAAATATTTATTGATTGGTGTGGAGTATTGATTTGTTCCTATAACTATGTCATATCGGTAAATTTGTAGTGAGTAACTTTGTAAACAGATTTATCGATAGTTCACCGTTCTAACTCTTAACCCCCTTCTACAGTTTGTATATAGGTAGGTGTATAACTTCCGGTGTGACGTGAGGCGAGGAAGCCTCTGAAGTGTCTCATGTCGTAATGTGAAAATGCTACGCTACACATATGTATATGTCCTTTGGAATGGTGTTATTTACAGCTTCATGTTAATTATATTACTTCTTGGTATATAATAATATATTAAAGACTGTTAGGTTGTAAATACCCACGTTGCGTGACAATGCATTACCTGATCTCTTATTATAATAATCACGTATATTTTATGCATAAGTATCGTAAGTGTACCAGTCGTGGCAACGGTACCAGTAATGGCCAAAAATTGAAAGAAACATCTAGAATTCGGACATGAGCTTATGTTTTTACATTGGGATCACTGTGACATAGACTTTAGACATCGAACTATCTAAGATTAACGTTTTATTGAATTCAGTCAGTTACATGTACAAATTTGCGCGAATACAAAGTGTAAGGTGATTTGAAATTGACAGCGAGGGCTTTTCTTAAGGAAATCGTTATGGCGGTGAGCAGAAAGTTTCACTTGTAAAATAGTATTGCTTAATTAAAATCAAAATTGGTTTTGTTTGATGTGTTAGCCATAAAATAAAGATAAACTAAGACTAAGACTGGGACGGCCATTAATGGATTTTCCCTGGCCAAGACTGGGTCACAAAACTACAACTTTTATTTGTTAAATTAATTGAATCCAGCTTTGCCGTATCTCACGCGTAACACATTACAAATATTAAATAAGGACTGGACTTTACAGTTTCACTATATTCAGTGCTGAAACTTTCACAATTTTGGTAATATTTCACAAAAACCTGTTTTTTTTTTCTTAAACTGGCCACCATTGGGTCATTTACCATATATAAGAATTAACCCCACGTAATATTTACAGACAAAATGTCATCATACTTTAGTGACGAATAAATTCTTTGAAGACTCGACGCAACTCATTGACAAATATAATTTTTACCTAGGTACAATGTATCATGATTAGTTCAGACAAAGGGTAAAATTTGCTTTCAAATTGATATATTTGTTTACTATTTAGTTCAAGTTGTTTGCCAAACTATGTACCTACCTACCTACATCATGGCTCTCTTCTAAGTGCATTTTGCGGCTTCAATAGCTAAAACTTTAACAATATATAAGTTTAAAGTATCAGTTATAACTTTAACTTTTGTTTACATTTTTAGGATTCCCAGACGTCGGTCCCGGTCTGTAACGTAGTTTATTTGTTTTTCACCATACATTCCGACTATAATAAGGATAGTTATCAAACCTCATGCGTAGGTTCATCATGTCCCGGAAGGCCGTCCCTCACTACGTAGTGTATGAGGTCCATGGCGCGTCTCATCTGACAGAACACGGTGTCTCTGTTCTCCCGTGCCGACGCGCTGCCCGGGTGCCGCATGCATGTCTGAATACAATAAGATTTAGATTAACTAACAGTTTTACCATCGTAATATCCATTTTACTCCCAGACTTAGTGTTTTGAAGTCACAAATCGATTGCAATTCATTAAGTATATAATGCAGACCAACATTTAGTAAGTAGATCACAGTAACAAATGAATAAAGTTGCTGGGGCAAATGCGATAAATAATAGCTTTAATGTTGTGATATATACCTTTATCTAAATGAAAAGTACACTCCTAAATAATACGAAATTATGGTTCAGGTGTAGGTACTCAACATATTATGTTGTAAAAAAAGTAAAATAAATGCTCAAACCAGTGAAATACTTTATAAATCACCGTTGGTATATAACGATTTCGACAGCTGACGTTATAATAATGGCACTATCCATTTAAGCTATCCATTGTAGGAAAGATTAATCTGTTTGATCGGACAGGCCTAAGCAAAGTTACGTCACCTAAATGTCCCCACGATCATCTGTACGGAGTTTAATAAGAGCAACAATTTAATATTATTACTTTACGTTGTGAGTAATTCATAACTGGTTAACGTAGATAACGTAACGTAGATCCATCTAGTGATGAATTTTTTAATTGACTGACATACAAAGTTTTGACGCGCATAGTACCTTCCTATCTAATGAGCCAACATGGCTTGTACGTTTTGTGCTAACTCATCTAAAAAGTGAAGTTGAGAAATGAAACGTTTTGTAAAATGTGTCATGTGGAAGCTGAAGGGAGGCATCGGCGCAGCGTACTTGTACAGAACCGTCCGGAAACGCTGACATATTGCAGGCTTTGCTGCCCCGCGTCTGACGACGATTGTTCAAACTGTCACACCCACACCTACCCATGCCAGTCGCCAAATGTACACTAAGATAAAAAGTCTATCAGGAGACACGACCTTAGATCATTTACTAACTTATAGATGCCCTTCACATGTAAACAAAGACATAATATTTGGGATATCCTGTAAATGTTTTAGTCAATGGTATTTACATACTTTCTGCTTTTAAACATACACTATAGTATTGTTTATCATATATTTATTACTATTAAAGATTTAATTTGCAAATAAATATGCTAGGCCCTTTTTTATACATGGCCAAGGCGTTATATACTTTTAGATGAATTTAGTCTAGCGGTTAGAAAGTCAGGGTCGCTAAGCACCAAGCAAAAGACGAATATACAAATGATGCATCTAGAGATAACAACAATCTATCCACAAAGGAAGCGTAAGATACACAATAAATGAGGCCATTAAATGGATTACACTTTGCAAAGCGAAGCGCCGGGCGAGATTATTGCATGGTTTTTTACAAAGCGGTAACCGCAAAGTTTACGCTCCCGAGGCACAAACACTTAAATGTTTATTTTCTTTATATCCCCTACAATCAAAGTTACTAAGCTGATCCTGGCCAACTATTATACTTAATAGCTTTGCTTGATTTCATCTTTTAATCATGACATACCAGATAAAATACCGTTATGTTGATATTAAATGAATAAATTCAAATGGGAAATGGCCGTTCGTGATGTCAGAAACAACTCGTTGTGGTCCGGTGCTGGCATGGTACGTACATAATTGATAGGAAAAAGGGTGATCAGGCGACAGGGTTAATTTACGCGAGGCACGGGACACTGGGATTGAAAATTTATTGCGATCCATCGGTGCTAATAACAATCCCTTAAGTCGGTCAAGGTGTTTAATTTAATATCAGCTTGCCACTCTTAAAGGAAAATTGATGGAGGCTTTCAATTCAGCTGGCAGTTAATACGGTTGCATATTATCACTGGGATTAAAATTATGTGTGTGCATATTCATGAACGGATTATACAAACCTCTATACATTTCCATACCTCTTATTAACCTGAAAACACGTTTTAGTTACTTTGCATTTTAATGAAAATTGCATTTACAGTGTAGGTATACCTCAAAGGTTTATGCTTCAGTTATATTTTTATGAGAGTTTGTAATGGAGCTGAGGGTAGGTTAGTTAATTAACATAAAGCTTTTACCTTGGACGAAGTAAGGAGCATGAGCGTGGAACGTTCGAGAACATTTCTCGCGGCGGCGACTTGCGCTCTTCTCCTCTCGTCACGTAGGTCAGCTCTCCTCTCCGCCGTGAGCCTCGCTAGCTCCACCATGCCTCCTCCAAACTCCGTGAACGCTCGCACGAACTCCGCAAAGTTAGACACAGATTCCAAACGATCCAATGATCGCGCCACCTGCGGGTCCATGTGATAACGCAGTCAACTCACAACTAACTTACAAGGTGTAAAGGACTAAGTTACAGGAAGAAGTTTCAACTAAACTAACTGAAATGGAAGCTGGCAACTGAAAGTTTGGATCTAAGTAAGTGAGTGATAGATAAGTTGCTGCATGGAGTTGTTATCGCTTTATGTAGGTACTCCAATGCTGTAGGTAGAGAACTATTATTTACTATGTTTTTTATATAGCATTGGATGAAAAATCCATATTATATTCAACTTAGCCATGATATGGTAGATATTTACATAATTATGTAGGTATAAAATTGAAATGTAACAAGGTTTTATTTTTATTACATTTTGTTAAAGCAGAAATGATATATTAGTGTGATACTCTGATATTTCACTATATCATAATAATATAATATGTATATTGATGTATTCGGTAAGTTTCATTATAATATGTACTGAAACAAAAAAATTACGCAATGAATAACGCTGTATGAGAAGGTTAAAGTACCTGCATAACATCTTAATGTTTTTGTGGTTTTTGTTGTCTTTACATGTGCAATTAAAAGAGACATCCCTAAACCCTTGTGCGAGTTCCCATGTTAAATACCTTATCCTTAGCGAGCAACAGTTGCCGAACGACGACCATGTCAGCCAAGAGGAGCACCCGCGTGACGGCGGCGAGCAGCGCGCGCGCCGCCGCCACCATGCCTGCGCCGTCCGCACCTGTGCACACGCGCTCGATCGCACGGCCTACAACACAAATGCGAATTTGAGATGCACAATTGGTGAGTTATCGATCAATTTATATCTACACATTATATAAAATAAAAATTTAAGGGATCGCTGTCTGTACATGGAACATATATGAGCAAAATATTATTGGGGCTTTGATGAACAATATAACAACGTATAGGGGGACATATTATCAACGCAAATACCATCCTTTCCTTTTAGCTACCTTATAACTTCGTAGTTACGGATGCAGGGATGCTCATGCCACTGCAGTGGAGATATATGAGCCAAGAGAGGGACAATTTAGTATAATATTTGCAGACATGAATATAGAACCCAAAAAAAGTCGTAATTAAAAATCCAAAATACCAAATTGCCAATCTATATTGATGATTATTGCCGCAATCGTTACGCAAGCTATAAATCATTGGAAAAAGTTTAATCCCGACGCGAAGGGTGTGATGAGGTAAAAATCAACCGTGTACGTGTTTTGGTTCAACGGCTATGTGTCATTGCAATGCCTTGGGGGATGCCTGGGGCCTGGGGTGGCCCTCGACCGACCGATCTGTACACATTTAGATCGTTTAGTATCAATAGGGCCGGAGATTTGATGGGGGACTTGATTACCTACAACGGTAATGTTTTTGACCAGATTTATTGATGTTTATTGATGAACTTTATTTCATGGTTCAGTAACTAATTTATTTGCCACTCTTAAGCAGATGTTTAATTAGAGCTTCAGTAAGGGATAAATGGATTGAAAGTGATCTACCTATTTATTATTATTTAGTTTATATGGTATAACAATAGAACTATATCAGCACAATACAACTAATTACGAGTTTGGTTTATGGTCTGGTTCACCAGTCGTGTGCCGTCGCTGTAAATAACCTTCTACATTTTGGTGGACAATTGCGGTTGAACTCGCGTCTGTCTAAATCCGTACGTTTCAAACACCAAACTTACCGCAGCTATGTGATGTAGGTATATGTATGCTATTATTGGTTTCATGCAGCTACGTACCGACTACCGGCTTTATGATTAATTCTAATATACAGAAAATGCTATCCAAATCAATTATCTAATAGTGATACAATAAATTGAGTAAGTAAGTACGTATCTACATCATCATCACCCTCAAACACTAATCAGTTTATAAATTATCTAAAAAGTATTATGTTATTGCCGAACAAGTTACTAATTGGACGCATTACAAAGGAATTGATCCGTTGAACAGTCGTTTTGACATTTTAAAGATCGAACCTTTACCTACACATCGCTGTTCTAAGAATATCAGTGGAACGAAACTAATGTTGAAATATTGAACGTAATTTGAATCTAAATATGAGATCATTTGGACGAAAACTCGAATCACGTTCGAGTTTTGCAAATCCTCCTAAATCGCTCACGGCCGATTGGAACGGCAATCGTGCTTAAATGAGATTAATAATAAACGGGCTCAAAATGTGGCTCCGTGGGGTTTGCACATCTAAGAGTAGGTAGGTATATCCTATAATTTATTATGTTAGGTAACACTTTTGCGCTTTGCTCTACTAACCGCAACTATTTCTAGCCCATTTTGCTATCCAACCCGAGTGTTGTCTTTTCGGTTTACGATTTGCCAACAATAAATATCGTAAGTTACCTATTAATAATATTAAGTGGTTTCTTTTTGCTTTGTAATAAATTAAATATTTTGTGACCACAGAGTTGTTTTTGGAACTATAGGTATTTAGTCTGACAAGAATTCGTTATTATCCATATTCAATATTTTTTATTTTTGGTAAATACTTCTTACTGTACACCGTCTGCTGACTAACGAATTAAAGCACTGAAATTCGTATTCAATAATACAATAACTAGTAAACATAGGTTACGTCATGCACTTGGTTCGTCGGTACATTTAACTTAGACTTCCAGTAGCTACCTATATTAATTTGATTGATTGCACAGTAGTGTCAGTAGGCACAAGTTAAACACTACAAACTCTCAGTAAAGAGCTCCTTAAAATTTGAAACTTCCTCTTGCGTATTAATTGAGAGATGGAAATTAACGTTGGCTTCAAAGTTGAGGAACATTGTTAATTTCGATTAACGTTGTGGAATGACTCAATGAACCAACGTTAAGAAGGCAATTTATGAAATCGATAAAGTAGACTTTTATTCGTAGATGTATAATATTATGTTTATTATACTACTTCTTATTCGCTGCTTTAGCAGATAGCGAATCAGCATATTATGCAAAGCGATGCGATGGAATGTTCCGGGGTTGTAGTTCAAGTCTAGAGAGTCTAGAATTAGTTTCTAAAATCTATTCATGAGTTTGTTTACAACACCAATCGAAACAAAAATATTATATGTTACACTAGTGGACCAGGCAGACTTCGTTCTGCCCACCAGCGCCACCTACCGGGTCCAAGTATATGTAAGCTATCCTATCTCTCAAGTTGGATCGAACTGCACATGGTGTGCGAATTTTATTATAATCGGTTAAGTGGTTTAGGAGTCCATTGAGGACAAACATTGTGACACGAGATTTATATATATTAAAATTCGGTTTAGAGATAAAATGGCGTTCTATTGAATTGTCAACTTGACAACATTGTGAGTAAGGGAGACTATACTGGACAAGATTTATTTATTGGCTTTATTAAAAAAATAACTTCAAGAAAGGTCGTCATCTCGGCTCATGTGCACTACTAAAAAAAGTCATTCTGTAAGTATTTAATCAAGTTCTTTCCAAAAATATGTATGCTCAAATGGATTTTTTTTCCATGGGAGTTGATTTATAGTCATCTATGCCTCAATTGCCGTATAAAATAAATCAGTAGTGTTTATGTATTGTAATATAAACAACTTATATAAACAAGGCAGCGTGTGTTAGTGGCAAGTGTTGCGAAACTGTTTATTGAATTCTTCAAGCCATTAAAGCTCGAAGACTCTTTCAGCCAGCTATCAATTGCCTTGGCTTTAATTTAAGTTGAACGAGATTGCGTACTTCACACTGATGCAACTATGTACCTACCTACCTACCTGCTTTTGTATAAAATTATAACATTTACAAAATATTATTAATTATAGTATTATTTTTTTAATATAAACAATAAAACTTTGATTTTTATTTCATGTTTTTCTATTGGTTGTAAATAATTTTGATTTAAATTTTACTCGTTTTAAAAACTATTTAACAAATTGAGTTATCATTTCTGTGTCAGGACATTTAAATAAATAAATATCCTGGTACATTTTTTCACATACGGCCAATCTGATTTCTAACTAAGCAGAACTTGTGATGTGGTAACCAGATAGCTGACAAACTACTTAAACTACTTTTAAATACATACTTATACCTATAGATAATTACATCCAGACATAAAACAAACAGAGATATTCATGCATACAAATGTTTGTCCTGGGTGGGATTCGAACCCACGACCGGCTGCTTGAAAGTCAGCCAGGGTCACTAACCACAATGCCAACCAACCTGTCAATAATAGCTTAATATGTTTGAAGTAACTAATTAACCTATTTGATTCATGGTAATGTTAATCGAACAATTATTGTGCTCTACATTCCTCACGCACCACGCCACGCCTCCATAAAGCTTGGCATCAACTCGGAATGAGTGTTGTGATTTTTGTTGTGACCCGCGACTCGAGTCACATTGGTGCGCAATGTTTGCCCAAACGCGGTGTGGAGTTAATTGCGCGTCAACAAACCGCTTATTGTTAAATCGACCGGCGCCTACTACGAGCGGGTTAAGTGATAACTCTAAATGTGTACGTGACGTGCCTATTAAATGAAGGTGGGTACCTCCACCTTCAAAGACTAAGGCGCTAACGCCAAAACGTTGGTATGTTATTCAATAGGGTTTATACAGAGATAAAATAAAGAATAGATTAGAAATATAGTAGTATCTAGTAGATATTTGACCAAATATATTCATATAATGCCATATCAATATAAAGCTTCGTACCCATTATATTTCACTTCCACATTTATAAATGTATATAAGAAATTGTTAAACATTTAACTAGTCCCTGGTGACAAATAAAAAGCATATTGTTCACAAGCTTGGCTATTTGTAGAATAACCATTTCTCATTGGAATCTCTAACATAGTTATAGCCATAAAATAAAATAACGCATTATTTTATCCACCAGTCGTATTATGAGTCCGTGCCACGAAACGTTATTGACCTATTTAAGTAACACTTATCAGATTCATTACATTTAGTAGCCCTATAAAAGTCATATACGAAGAACAATATGTACAATTTCATATAACACTTGCTATGAATCCTCAATATTAATCACCAAAGTCAGTTTTATCTAGGACTTGGGTTCTATTTAAGCTATACGTTTCTAGGGACCGTTAAGATTTTCAATTTGCTGTAAGATTCCTAGAGGCGTCTGAAGCTTGGCTCTGCTCAACCGACGGCTTGAGACTTGAGAACCGAATTGAAATGCGTATACGTGCACCTCCTTGACGTAGCTTAGTAGGTAGAAGAAATTCAACTATGTACTCTAATCGATAGATCTGTGCCGTAATAAAGCTGGATAGAAGCTAGCTTCATGGTTTTTCTCCAAAATGTGTATACGTTTGTCCTTATTCATCTTAATGGCAGAGTGAATCCTTAATTAAATACGTACCTATAGGTAGTACAACAAACAATGTATTGTTTTTATAATTTAATTGATAGTATTTAATTAAATCAGTCACACTTACCTTTGCATAAATGCATTTAAACATACAACATATGCTCCTAGTTAAACTCTGAGAATTACATTTAGTTACAGTGGTTTCAGTAGCCCCGTGTTTATAAACCGAGTCGAAGAAGCCATAAACATAAATTTGCTCGTAAACCGTTAATCTCTTCACTGACTTAATATACCCACCGTTAGGTTTCTAACTAGCTTCTGAGCCAAATAACAAAACGATCAGCTAATAAAATGTTTCATTCTACCTTGATTTTATTAATATCTACACTCATATTTCTTTCGGCACGTGATGCTTTGTCACCATTACATTGTTCTTATAAGTGTTATAATTATAGTGTATTATAAGTGTAATCATAAGAAGAAGATGTATGAATACGGCTCATGTTGTACATTTCAGAATTATTTAAAAACAAAAAATAAGTCATAAATGATTTACAAGTATACCTAATAACAACGAATAATGTATTGTAAACCGTACTGGATCAAATGTATAATATGTTATTTATATATTTATTATTATTACTGTGTATCCTGTTTTGTTTTAGCTAAAGAACGGTGTGGATATCCACCAATTTTACGCTAAGATATATTACCTCAATAGTAAAATTGATACGATATTGTTTCTTACGTAACTATCTCTATATTAGGAGATACAATTTCAGGTATACCGTTGTGTAGAGTTTGGGTAGTACCTTTGTAGTATTTACGTATCAGCAGTATTACGACACCGGCACCGGCGTAGCTTCACACCGCACCTGCGCCCGCTCTGGGAAACCCGCATGGACAAATCCGCACTTGCGGACCTATGCGGAATAGCCGGCATTCGTATGTGGAACGAAAGTAATGACATACCGCTGTCGTTGCAAATTGCACGACTAAAATTGTTTCGTATTCTATTGCTGAAAGTGCACATGAAAAATGTGAATGGATTTTGTACAATGAGCACTATAGGTACACAAATCCATTATAATCGAAATGAGACATTTGTTGATTGACGTTTATTTTAAGGAAAGTAAATCTAATTAAAGTAACGCAATGGATTAAGCTTTTCATATTTGACGAGGAGAAACGTGATCCGATGAATTGGGAAGTGACCTATTTACATCTTTAGATACGCTTCTTGGATCAAATCCCCTCACGCATCGAACATTATTTCCGCTTACCTATACAACGCTATGAAATTTCATTCTGATCGATACTTATTACTTTGAGGTAAACCTTAATATTATAGGCACATATAATATAGATAACATATTTATTTATGTATGAACTTTAGATTTCTTTTTAAAACTACGGTTTCCAATGAGTTCCTTTTTTAATGATTTTAAATTGTTACAATTTCTCATTAATAACAATAGCTATATTAAGTCAATTCACTTTCAAACTAACAAATTGAAAACATTGTGTGTGACCTATCAGCTACAAGTAACGACAGAATTTTGCTTTGCTCTCATCAGGGGAAGATTTATTTTCTGTCACAACGTGAATGTATTTGCTCGACGACGGCAAGTGGTTTTACTATGCCTTCCGATAACACATCAATATCCTTAACAACTTATTGTATAGCTTACACGTGATGCGATCCTTGCCTCACTATGTCACACCTCACCTGTGGAGGAAATTTCCTTAAATATTTTATGCACACCGCACACCCCAAAGATTCATTGAGTACCGTAAAAACTCATTCACGCTCGTAGAATACTCAACTTTGCTTAATAATTTCTTACAAGATAACAAGCTGATTGGATCCTTTGCTAATTGGGTGGAGTGGTTTACATAGACTGGAGTTACTCGCTGAGCTCTGTTTGTTGTTCTAATTTTGTATTTTAATTGTATGTGATTTTTATGTGTGAATGTGTAAAATAGATGACGGGAAAGGAGCGGGTCAATAAATTGAATGTTTTATTGCGTAGGGTGTCTGCGGAAAGAGGCTAAATTTACGATGGTGTGGCCTGCTTGGTAAGGAAATAAACCGCGCAAAACTGTTTATGGCCGCAGTTGAATAGCAGAGCTCAGGAAGGGAATGAAAATATTAAAAATATTAGGTTATTTCTTATTTTCCTTAGAAAAGATTAAGTTGGTAATCTTTTAAGTGTACATTGTATATATCAAGGTGCCTTGCAATAATTAGGCGGTGAATTAAATTAGATAAAACACACATAAGTAGGTCTCTAAACCTACCTATATTCAAATTTAGTTTGGTTTCATATTGCTTTCAATTTCCTGAAGCGTACCGAATTTCGAACTGCCTATTCCACATGCAAATGGCCTAATGCATAAATCATTCATTAAAATAGCAAAATGGTAGGTATACGAGTATGTGTCCTATGCTTCTAACATTATGCATTTGATTTTCAATTATTTCATATAAAAAAGTATCTAATATCAAACTCAAGAATAGAGTGAAAGTGCAGTCGAAGGTCGATATTTAAATATTAATGCTTTGCAGGTGCACACAACCACCCAGAATACTAAAGCTTTGTGAAATTTGCTTTTATATACCACTAGCTGCCTCCCCGCGGTTTTACCCGCGTAGTTCCCGTTCCCGTGGGAATACAGGGATAAAATATAGCCTATGTTACTCGGGGATAATGTAGCTTTCCAAAGGTGAAAGAATTTTTGAAATCGGTCCAGTAGTTTCGGAGCCTATTCATTACAAACAAACAAACAAACAAACAAACAAACAAACAAATCTTTCCTCTTTATAATATTAGTATAGATAATTCTTCCACACAAATCCTCGTCTTTGACTCAGATCTAAATGAATCATCATTATTATTTTAAATTAAAAACGCAGGAAAGCGAGTGAAACCGCGAGACGTTAGCTGGAAACCCACCAAACTACTCAAAACAGAAAATACGGGTGACGACACCTACCCACTTTCATCCGTCCGCCATTGGTATACGAAAGTACCTATCTATCTTCCGAAGTAACCCTTGAAGATGTATGCTACGTACATTTTATGTATTATTCAATATACATCACGCTTATGCTGGTAGAACCCGAACGATTCTCTGGATTTATTTCATTTGTATTCCGAACAGGGAAGTGGGACATCTGCTATTTACGCAGGATCCGAAGTTCCAAACATTATTTAACAAGGTATTTGAGAGTGTGGTAAATCACAAGAAACCGTGCGATATATTTGACTATATGATGGTCGACGCATAATAAGGGTTATTTATTTCATGATTTGATCACAAATCGAAGTTGCAAACTATCTAGTGTATGGGTACTCACTTGTCGAGGTAATTACATTGGTTCGAGTATACCTAGTAGGTATATACCTACGTATATACGTAGGTACTTACGAGTATACCTAGTATATACCTACTTTATTTAAAATTATGTGAAGGTTTTCAAATTATCCAACTGGTAAATAATAATGAGCTCATAGAAACATACTAATTATAAAATAAAAATTACTATAAAACATATATTATTATATATTGCTTTAATTTCATTCCATTTTACCTACTATTAAATTCTTCATTATTATTGTTAAAGTATTAAACCTAGTTGCTAGCTTCATACAATATTCTTTCTGTTCTCCAGTGTAATTATGGTTTGATAGAACAAATTACAGTTAGTGCGCAATGAATGTCAAGAAAAGAGCAAGGCTTAATTCAATTATGAATCGCCAGCAGCGGCTATGGCTCTCAGGGAACATGATTGCAGGAGGTGGAATTACCTACTTTCACGATTGTCCACTCAGCATGACCTCGCTATTTATATTTAACAAATTGTAGAGTAATATCTGACTGTGACAATGGTCATAAAATGTCTGGTCACCAATGAAAGTAGGTATGTCAAAGCAATTCACATATCTATTTCCAACCTAGAATATAAAAAAAATACTGCTATCTTTTTTCTACTTAAGGAAAAAACAAGACAGGACTATCGATAAACTCTATGGTCAGTTTCATACAAAAGATAATTGAAGCCAGAGAGATGAGATTTGTCTTAACAATCTCATATTTTCCTGAAAGTATTTTTATGTTATTTACTATTTATATCATAGATGAAAACGAATTAAATTAAAACAATAAAAGTTTTTGGCATTAAGTTGGTACAGACATATTTCAAGCTTAAAAAGGTTCTGGCGACCTTTGTAATTATTATATAAAACCACTATTGGACGTAACCGTAAGAGTTGAAGGCAAACTGGCAGTTTAATTAAGATTTTGTGGAAGAGAAAGAAACCAGAACAACGTCCCTATAATTTGTATAATATTGGTACAAGCGGTCTTGTGTCTGTGCCAACCCTGTTGGCTAGGGTGTTACTGCAGTCACTCGGGCCATATTATCTTGTTTAACTGAAAATGACGTTGCAGTTGCACTAGTGCATGCTCTATGAGCAAAGGCAAGACTTAGGCAAAGGAATGTCATAACAAATATCTTAAGTAATACTCGGTAAGTATATGAGGTTGATAAAGATTCTGCAAACCTGTGGTCTTTGAAATTATCCAATTTTATCTACAAATTGTGTATTTATTAAATATTTATTGCACTTTCACATGACAGTAAAACATGCTTGGATACACAAATAATATGTACTATATTTTTACAAGCAGTTATATTATAATACCTTACAAACACGTTTTTGGAAGGTACCTATCGTAAGTGTACCAGTCGTGGCCACGGTACCAGTAATGGCCAAAAATTAAAAGAAACATCTAGAATTTGGACATGAGCGAATGTTTTTACATTGGGATCACTGTGACATAGACTTTAGACATCGAACTATCTAAGTTTAACGTTTTATTGAATTCAGTCAGTTACATGTACAAATATGCGTGAATACAAAGTGTAAGGTGATTTGAAATTGACAACGACGATTTTTCTTAAGGAAATCGTTAAGGCGGTGAGCAGAAAGTTTCACTTGTAAAATAGTATTGCTTAATTAAAATCAAAATTAGTTTTGTTTCATGTGTGAACCATAAAATAAAGATAAACTTAGACTAAGACTGGGGTATCCATTAATGAATTTTCCCTGGCCAACACTGGGTCACAAAACTACAACTTTTATTTGTTAAATTAATTGAATCCAGCTTTGCCGTATCTCACGCGCAACACATTACAAAGATTAAATAAGGACTGGACTTTACAGTTTCACTATATTCAGTGCTGAAACTTTCACAATTTTGGTAATATTTCACAAAAACCTGTTTTTTTTTCTTAAACTGGCCACCATTGGGTCATTTACCATATATTATTTTTCTTGGGTAATATAGCTGGGCTATGTAAAATAACAGTAGTTTAGGTAACTGTGTCTAGCCTACGCTATAAAATAAAAAGTTTTATGCTTATTATAAGTAGTATCATAAAATACTTCAGAATGTCTAAAAAAATATAAAAATAGTAGATGTTAATGTTTCGGAGCATATTCTAAAACAGTTATATTTCTGCAAACTCTATTTTTATATTTACAAGGAAAGGGCACGCAGTAGTCGAGCGAGACCTCGAGCTGAGAGCTGTTTTCGTATTTAATTTCATACCATGCCATTTAGCTCTTAATTAAAACCTAAGTGGAGCCAGCCTGGTTTTCTTAGTATAAACACAGTAACACCACCTTAGTAGGTTATTTCCTAGGTAGATTTTATTTGTTGGTTTGAAACATGAAATGTTTAAAAAGAACACTATATTTTTGACTAATTTGGATTAGATTAAGTACCTAGTAGCTTCTACTCCGCGGTACCATTCTTGTTCGTAGAATAAAAGGAAGGCATTCCCTGTCATTTTGGCTATCCTTATATAAAATTTGAATTCACTGCGTTGCAAAACTCCCTGTCGCATAATATTCGTTTAGTTGAATCTAAATTATAAGGCTCATTCTAAACGTTTCCATTTTATATCTTAAGTCGTACGTATTATTGCTCTAAATAGCACCATTGACGGGTGTCGCGGGAGGCTGCTCTGCGCGGGTTACAGGAGAGAGCTAAAAATAGACGACCGCCATAGTAGGGCAAGGCCGTGCTCTCTGGGGCGCCTTAACCCGGCCCGTTCAGGTACGGCTTACGAACATCCTTGTGATTCATCTTGCTGTATTTGAGACTCCAATCGAGTGTCGGATTAGACGTACTTAGCGAAAATCTGAAGAGCCTCTTAACTATTATTCGCGCTTGGAAAACTTATTCGCATATTTGAGCATTGGTACCTATGTATGTACAAACGTGTATATACCTATTATTATCTACTAATCAGGGTTAAAATCTAGGATGGGTCAGTAAGGGCCGGTGCCTTAAGGGTTACGCGAAGTTACGCGAATATAGTCTTAGGTTACAATCTTTAATTTTTGCGTCATAACTGTAATATATTGGTACCAATTTTGTATATAGATTTCGAAATAATTTAGTCAGGGAAATAAGCGCATGCTGAACTCTATAACTTTATTACCAAATTAAATATGTAGAGACAATTGTTTTAACGTTGCAAAATAAACGAAGGAAATAATAAGAAAAACTATTCCCATATAATATAGATAAGCGCCTCGAGAAATACTTCTAAAAACTATTTTTACGAATGGCTCTACGACTATGCCGTAGCAAATATATCTTTCTATAAATGAACAGTCTTGCCACATGTAGGCAAACTCCTCGGAATTTGCACTATGTGGCTTATGTAATAAATGTAAAACGCCTTTTGTAATATGTATGTTGAATAAAATGTTTAATTATTTATTATTAGTAACTAGTCACCTTATGAAAGACGTTTAATTTGTCTACTTTTTTATTGTGTATGGTTGCAATTACTTTCTATTAGCAATGTTATATGTGGTATTTATATGTATATTTATTTGAAGGGTAGGTAATGATTAAATTAAAGAGCGAAAAATAGCTACACCTAATCCAATAGGTAATTGTAAAAATTTTTATCATCATATTATAATGACGTCCATTATAATTATTTATTAATGTACCTACTTTAAATGAACGTCGATTGATAATATTTGCAGTGAAAAGGAAACAGCATTTAATTAATAACCAATATCAACTCGAGCTCAATTTTAAGCAATCACCAATCAGACATTAATTGCACAACCTTTTTCCCTGACCAATTTCACTATTATGCAATGTTATGTTTACTTTGCACTGTGATTTTACGATGTCATTGACCTGAAATCTATTTGCAAATATTTAGACAGAAAGAATAGTGTTAGAATAGTAGTTATATTTTTAATTATACTACATCAGTAAAGAAATTGGTAAAAAATAGGTGTTGCCGGGAGACTATGAACAGTGACTGGGTGACGCAGCCCTGAAAGGTGCTCCCCATTTAGGACGCTCACATTTTGTTCTCACAGCCTCAAGATTAATGCGACGCTCAACCCTTTTTTAATTATGCAGCTTTTGTACACTGGGTGCCTGGGCTTTTATAAATGATCAGCCAGAACTTTTATAACAGTGCGAATTTTTAATTTAATTTTGAAAACAACACCTTGTCGCATTCGTACAAATTAATATCCGTAATTATAATTTTGCTAATAAATGGAATGATCTCGGTTTTTTTTTTTATTTTAAAAATATTTCTAAAATTAATTAATTAATTTGTCCAACAAGCTTGAAATGAAATGTGCCAACCCTATCATGCTAGAAACAAAGGCTTTATACTGTAAAAGAGAGTTATAATAACAGCATCGAGTTAGATAAAATATGTATTTATTCATAGGAAGCTACTGCAGGGAATTTCAACGCGGCACTCACGTGAACATTTTTATAAAAATGCTAAGTAAATTGTAAAATTGTGATAAAGGTGAGCAAGTACATTGGTTTTATCCATATAGACAGTCCCAGAGAAAAAAGCACAAAGGAAATTATTTCAATAATTGATGATACTTAGCTATAAAGTGTTTTTTAAA
Organism: Thyatira batis; assembly: GCA_905147785.2. Taxonomy (NCBI): domain Eukaryota; kingdom Metazoa; phylum Arthropoda; class Insecta; order Lepidoptera; family Drepanidae; genus Thyatira; species Thyatira batis. Next base: position 7,195,264 of record LR990487.1, read on the forward strand.
TAATCTAAACTATTGTGTACTTTTTAAACAATATATATGCAGGCTGGCAGTAAAAATAAATTAAAACGAGCCAGAAAATCGTGAAAAAGCAATTAAGAACTTTTTTTGAGAAAATGTGGACCTTGCAAACGTGATTGAGTTCGAGATGTCTGCCTCGAAGCTTTTAAGGAGAGTTGCATTCATCCACCAGATGAGTCTGAGAGGCAGTGAATGCCGTTTTCGACGGAGGTATGAAAAGGAAAAAAAGCGCTTTGCAAGCACCTGTATATGTATTCATTCCTTTGTTCGTTCGAGGGCGGTCGAGAGCACGCGAAGCTCGCTCGCACGCTTGTCGCATCAAATTTTAGGATGTAGCTATACTGCCAACCACAATAAACCCCTAGGCAAACCTTTTTTAGTGTATAGTTAGTTTTGCACAACTATTCAAGTAACAGCAACTATACAACTTACTATGTGCAGCATAAGTACATAATATAATAATATTATGCCAAGGAAGGTAATTAAATACTTTACTAACTGCGGTAATCCCTGGCTAAATAGCTGCCGGTAATAGATGCAAAAGAATGTCATGGTGAAGAATATATCATAATACTATATTGAACCATGTCCTCATCGACATAGGTTCATCTTCGAAAGATAACGTAGATAAAACTTAATATAACATTCTTCTATTCGGGTCATGCGAATGATATTCTCAATATAACACCAAGAGATGCCACTAAGCAGTGTTTAACATAAAGACTTCACGAGGTTGAACCTATTCAGGTGAAAAAATGTAGGCTACAGCATTTATCTAAGGTGTCGCTTAGGTATGAGGCGCTTTATGAGAATCACATTCACACCGTATTCAAAATGAAATGGGGCCCTTAAGTGTATGCTAAAGCTCATATTTTGTTTTTAATCTCACAAAATATTAAATTCAGAAAGTAATCTTGTTTATGAGGTGCCAGAGCTTTTAAAATTACAAGGTGTGGAATAGATGGTTAAATTGGCAATTATGTGCAAAGCCTTTTACTCCGGGTTCATTCATATTCTCATTTCTCTTATAATACATACCTAATACCTATTATTACTCTGTCTGTATTATTATATTTTTAGGTTGTTTGTTTACACTGACGTAATTTGGAAATTCTTCAGAAAACGTAACATGATTAAATAATTATTATGTATATATAGGTACGTGATATTTACTGACGACTTATAAGCGATTACAACGTCACAGACTCACAAACTCACATACGTTACCTGTTTATAATATTAGTACCTATAGATTAATACTTGATCGAGTTCTATACTCCACCAGTAGGTGGATGAATATTTTAAATCTTTATTTATTTATTGTTAAAAAAACTTATTATTTATTTAACAATCACAGAACACTATTAAACCTAAACGTTAATGAAAAACAATACATAACCCCAGTATATAACACAGTACATAACCCCAGTATATAACACAGTACATAACCCCAGTATATAACACAGTACATAACCCCAGTATATAACACAGTACATACATAAACCCAGTATATAACACAATACATAACCCCAGTATATAACACAGTACATACATAAACCCAGTATATAACAGTACATAACCCCAGTATATAACACAGTACATAACCCCAGTATATAAAACAGTACATAAACCCAGTATATAACAGTACATAACCCCAGTATATAACACAGTACATAACCCCAGTATATAACACAGTACATAACCGCAGTATATAACACAGTACATACATAAACCCAGTATATAACACAATACATAACCCCATTATATAACACAGTACATACATAAACCCAGTATATAACAGTACATAACCCCAGTATATAACACAGTACATAACCCCAGTATATAACACAGTACATAACCCCAGTATATAACACAGTACATAACCCCAGTATATAACACAGTACATACATAAACCCAGTATATAACACAGTACATACATAAACCCAGTATATAACACAATACATAACCCCAGTATATAACACAGTACATAACCCCAGTATATAACAGTACATAACCCCAGTATATAACAGTACATAACCCCAGTATATAACACAATACATAACCCCAGTATATAACACAGTACATAACCCCAGTATATAACACAGTACATAACCCCAGTATATAACACAGTACATAACCCCAGTATATAACACAGTACATAACCCCAGTATATAACACAGTACATAACCCCAGTATATAACACAGTACATACATAAACCCAGTATATAACACAATACATAACCCCAGTATATAACACAGTACATACATAAACCCAGTATATAACAGTACATAACCCCAGTATATAACACAGTACATACATAAACCCAGTATATAACACAATACATAACCCCATTATATAACACAGTACATACATAAACCCAGTATATAACAGTACTTATTAAGGAGTCTAGTTTGACTACCAAGATACGCCCAGTTTTTGATGCTTCAGCCAAGGATAGAAACGGTATTTCATTAAACTCTTGCTTGGAAAAAGGTGACATAACCCCAGTATATAACACAGTACATAACCCCAGTATATAACACAGTACATAACCCCAGTATATAACACAGTACATAACCCCAGTATATAACACAGTACATAACCCCAGTATATAACACATTACATAACCCCAGTATATAACACAGTACATAACCCCAGTATATAACACAGTACATAACCCCAGTATATAACACAGTACATAACCCCAGTATATAACACAGTACATACATAAACCCAGTATATAACACAATACATAACCCCAGTATATAACACAGTACATACATAAACCCAGTATATAACAGTACATAACCCCAGTATATAACACAGTACATAACCCCAGTATATAAAACAGTACATAAACCCAGTATATAACAGTACATAACCCCAGTATATAACACAGTACATAACCCCAGTATATAACACAGTACATAACCCCAGTATATAACACAGTACATACATATACCCAGTATATAACACAATACATACATAAACCCAGTATATAACACAATACATAACCCCATTATATAACACAGTACATACATAAACCCAGTATATAACAGTACATAACCCCAGTATATAACACAGTACATAACCCCAGTATATAACACAGTACATAACCCCAGTATATAACACAGTACATAACCCCAGTATATAACACAGTACATAACCCCAGTATATAACACAGTACATACATAAACCCAGTATATAACACAGTACATAACCCCAGTATATAACAGTACATAACCCCAGTATATAACACAATACATAACCCCAGTATATAACACAGTACATAACCCCAGTATATAACAGTACATAACCCCAGTATATAACACAATACATAACCCCAGTATATCACACAGTACATACATAAACCCAGTATATAACACAAAACATAACCCCAGTATATAACACAGTACATACATAAACCCAGTATATAACAGTACATAACCCCAGTATATAACACAGTACATACATAAACCCAGTATATAACACAATACATAACCCCATTATATAACACAGTACATACATAAACCCAGTATATAACAGTACTTATTAAGGAGTCTAGTTTGACTACCAAGATACGCCCAGTTTTTGATGCTTCAGCCAAGGATAGAAACGGTATTTCATTACTCTTGCTTGGAAAAAGGTGACATAACCCCAGTATATAACACAATACATAACCCCAGTATATAACACAGTACATAACCCCAGTATATAACACAGTACATAACCCCAGTATATAACACAGTACATAACCCCAGTATATAACACAGTACATAACCCCAGTATATATAAACATTACATAACCCCAGTATATAACACAGTACATAACCCCAGTATATAACACAGTACATACATAAACCCAGTATATAACACAATACATAACCCCAGTATATAACAGTACATAACCCCAGTATATAACACAGTACATAACCCCAGTATATAAAACAGTACATAACCCAGTATATAACAGTACATAACCCCAGTATATAACACAGTACATAACCCCAGTATATAACACAGTACATACATAAACCCAGTATATAACACAATACATAACCCCATTATATAACACAGTACATACATAAACCCAGTATATAACAGTACATAACCCCAGTATATAACACAATACATAACCCCAGTATATAGCACAGTACATAACCCCAGTATATAACACAGTACATAACCCCAGTATATAACACAGTACATAACCCCAGTATATAACACAGTACATACATAACCCCAGTATATAACAGTACATAACCCAGTATATAACAGTACATAACCCCAGTATATAACACAGTACATAACCCCAGTATATAACACAGTACATACATAAACCCAGTATATAACACAATACATAACCCCAGTATATAACACAGTACATACATAAACCCAGTATATAACAGTACATAACCCCAGTATATAACACAGTACATACATAAACCCAGTATATAACACAATACATAACCCCATTATATAACACAGTACATACATAAACCCAGTATATAACAGTACTTATTAAGGAGTCTAGTTTGACTACCAAGATACGCCCAGTTTTTGATGCTTCAGCCAAGGATAGAAACGGTATTTCATTAAACTCTTGCTTGGAAAAAGGTGACATAACCCCAGTATATAACACAATACATAACCCCAGTATATAACACAGTACATAACCCCAGTATATAACACAGTACATAACCCCAGTATATAACACAGTACATAACCCCAGTATATAACACAGTACATAACCCCAGTATATAAAACAGTACATAAACCCAGTATATAACAGTACATAACCCCAGTATATAACACAGTACATAACCCCAGTATATAACACAGTACATACATAAACCCAGTATATAACACAATACATAACCCCATTATATAACACAGTACATACATAAACCCAGTATATAACAGTACATAACCCCAGTATATAACACAGTACATAACCCCAGTATATAACACAATACATAACCCCAGTATATAACACAGTACATAACCCCAGTATATAACAGTACATAACCCCAGTATATAACACAGTACATAACCCCAGTATATAACACAGTACATACATAAACCCAGTATATAACACAATATATAACCCCATTATATAACACAGTACATACATAAACCCAGTATATAACACAATACATAACCCCAGTATATAACACAGTACATAACCCCAGTATGTAACAGTACATAACCCCAGTATATAACACAATACATAACCCCAGTATATAACACAGTACATAACCCCAGTATATAACAGTACATAACCCCAGTATATAACACAATACATAACCCCAGTATATAACACAGTACATACATAAACCCAGTATATAACACAATACATAACCCTAGTATATAACACAGTACATACATAAACCCAGTATATAACAGTACATAACCCCAGTATATAACACAGTACATACATAAACCCAGTATATAACACAATACATAACCCCATTATATAACACAGTACATACATAAACCCAATATATAACAGTACTTATTAAGGAGTCTAGTTTGACTACCAAGATACGCCCAGTTTTTGAGGCTTCAGCCAAGGATAGAAACGGTATTTCATTAAACTCTTGCTTGGAAAAAGGTGACATAACCCCAGTATATAACACAATACATAACCCCAGTATATAACACAGTACATAACCCCAGTATATAACACAGTACATAACCCCAGTATATAACACAGTACATAACCCCAGTATATAACACAGTACATAACCCCAGTATATAACACAGTACATAACCCCAGTATATAACACAGTACATAACCCCAGTATATAACACAGTACATAACCCCAGTATATAACACAGTACATACATAAACCCAGTATATAACACAATACATAACCCCAGTATATAACACAGTACATACATAACCCCAGTATATAACAGTACATAACCCAGTATATAACAGTACATAACCCCAGTATATAACACAGTACATAACCCCAGTATATAACACAGTACATACATAAACCCAGTATATAACAGTACATAACCCCAGTATATAACACAATACATAACCCCAGTATATAACACGGTACATAACCCCAGTATATAACACAGTACATAACCCCAGTATATAACACAGTACATAACCCCAGTATATAACACAGTACATAACCCCAGTATATAACACAGTACATACATAAACCCAGTATATATCACAATACATAACCCCAGTATATAACACAGTACATAACCCCAGTATATAACAGTACATAACCGCAGTATATAACACAATACATAACCCCAGTATATAACACAGTACATAATCCCAGTATATAACACAATACATAACCCCAGTATATAACACAGTACATAACCCCAGTATATAACACAGTACATAACCCCAGTATATAACACAGTACATACATAAACCCAGTATATAACAGTACATAACCCCAGTATATAACACAGTACATACATAAACCCAGTATATAACACAATACATAACCCCATTATATAACACAGTACATACATAAACCCAGTATATAACAGTACTTATTAAGGAGTCTAGTTTGACTACCAAGATACGCCCAGTTTTTGATGCTTCAGCCAAGGATAGAAACGGTATTTCATTAAACTCTTGCTTGGAAAAAGGTGACATAACCCCAGTATATAACACAATACATAACCCCAGTATATAACACAGTACATAACCCCAGTATATAACACAGTACATAACACCAGTATATAACACAGTACATAACCCCAGTATATAACACAGTACATAACCCCAGTATATAACACAGTACATAACCCCAGTATATAAAACAGTACATAAACCCAGTATATAACAGTACGTAACCCCAGTATATAACACAGTACATAACCCCAGTATATAACACAGTACATACATAAACCCAGTATATAACACAATACATAACCCCATTATATAACACAGTACATACATAAACCCAGTATATAACAGTACATAACCCCAGTATATAACACAATACATAACCCCAGTATATAACACAGTACATAACCCCAGTATATAACACAATACATAACCCCAGTATATAACACAGTACATAACCCCAGTATATAACAGTACATAACCCCAGTATATAAAACAGTACATAAACCCAGTATATAACAGTACATAACCCCAGTATATAACACAGTACATAACCCCAGTATATAACACAGTACATACATAAACCCAGAATATAACACAATACATAACCCCATTATATAACACAGTACATACATAAACCCAGTATATAACACAATACATAACCCCAGTATATAACACAGTACATACATAAACCCAGTACATAACCCCAGTATATAACACAGTACATAAACCCAGTATATAACAGTACATAATCCCAGTATATAACACAATACATAACCCCAGTATATAACACAGTACATAACCCCAGTATATAACACAATACATAACCCCAGTATATAACACAGTACATAACCCCAGTATATAACAGTACATAACCCCAGTATATAACACAATACATAACCCCAGTATATAACACAGTACATAAACCCAGTATATAACAGTACATAACCCCAGTATATAACACAGTACATTACCCCAGTATATAACACAGTACATAAACCCAGTATATAACAGTACATAACCCCAGTATATAACACAATACATAACCCCAGTATATAACACAGTACATAACCCCAGTATATAAAACAGTACATAACCCCAGTATATAACAGTACATAACCCCAATATATAACACATTACATACATAATACCATAATAATTACATACATACATTTTTGACTTTCAAGCCGCGGGTCGTGGGTTCGATTCCCACCCAGGACAAACATTTGTATGCATGAATATGTCTGTTTGTCCTGTGTCTGGATGTAAATATCTATATAAGTATGTATTTAAAAGTAGTATATGTAGTATATCAGCTATCTGGTTACCGTACATACATAAACCCAGTATATACGACAGTACATAACCCCAGTATAAAACACAGTACTTTCATAAACCCAGTATATAACACAATACATAACCCCAGTATATAACCGCAGTATATGAGGTAGGAACGCGCGATGGTTTAGTGACAACCGCGCGCGCCGCTTGCCGAGAGTAGACTGTGTGGAGTGAACGATATCACGGCACAAGTGAACAACGGGCGCGTCACCAACTCCATTATATTTTTTGCTTTTTAGTGATTTAAGTATGGGTAGGCTTATTATTTATTTAACAATCACAGAACACTATTAAACCTAAACGTTAATGAGATTAACCTTCAAGGTCAACCTAATAGCTTCAAGGAATACTATTCTCTATCCATATGTACGTATAATTTTGAAAGAATTTTCTCTAAACTCCTATCCTTTGAGGAGTTGTACCTTCCATCATCAGCTCATCCATAGGAAATCATGATCAAACGCAAATAATTGAACAAACTGTATGATATTGACTGAAACGTAACAGTTAGATGCTTATAATTTGAGTGTTCTTCTCGATTTCCTTGGGATCCCATCATCATATGCTGACTAGATGACCAGGGTACCAACTTTAATATGTACCATAACGAACAAAAAAAGAATTACGCAAATCGGATTAGAAATGTTAAAGTTATCGACATACTAATATACAAAGTATCGTCAAAATGACATCGTCCAAATAACAATAATGCTTATAAAATAAAAACTACTAAACCAAACTGAAAGAAATTTTCATGGGACCATCTGGCAGCTATTTCGCGTCGAACAAAAAAGAATCACGCGAATCGGTCCATTAACCGCGACGTAATCGATGTACATACATAGAAAAAAAAAAAAAATATACCGGCCGAATTGAGAACCTCCTCCTTCTTTTTGGGAAGTCGGTTAAAAATTACGATTATGGAAGTCTGTTTGAACATGTTATGTAGCAAGTTAACTGATCGATAAATTCAGGTGCGGTTACTTCATTACAGTTTGCTACAGACTCAGCACATTAATTTTATCATACATACATCAGTAAAGTACTTACATTAGTCACATTAATCATTCATTAGGCAGTGACTCAAAGTAAGCAGCAAGCAGCTTTCAGCACTACGAAGCGTGAGTTGCAACGCAACTACAATAGGTAAGTAAAGTAGCGCCACTAATTATCCGGTTAGTTTTGGTACGAGCATCTGGGACCGGCTGTGGCTAAGCGCGGAGACTCGTTAACTTAGCAACGTACCTTGTGATAACGAGCTACATCTACCCTACCCAGCGTGCCAGTAATGATGCCTCCAGGCGAGGACACAGCCTACCGACCATAAACCTTTGCGACACGGTTTTGGAGAATCCCAATTTAGATCATTTGAATAATAAATTGATCATGAAAGGACATTAAAAATCAATATATATTAGAACTAGTGGCTCCCCGCGGTTTCACCCGCGTACCCGGGAGGTCTTCCATTTTCCCGGGATAAAAAGTAGCCTATATGTTAATCCAGGTTATAAGCTATCTTTATTCCAAATTTCATTCAAATCCATTCAGTAGTTTTTACGTGAAAGAGTAACAAACATCCATACATACATACATCCATACTTACAAACTTTCGCCTTTATAATATAAGTAGGATGGGAGATAAACCATGAGCTACCTGGAAAAGCCACACAGTGCAATAAGTTCAATAAGAGAATATTCTGTATACCAAAGTTCTATTAAATCTCTCTTAAGTATTTATACAGATTCAGTGCTAAATAACGACAAACCAATAGAGCATTTTATTAATTATTGACAGTAACGATCTTATATAATGTTGTATTCTTATTGAAATATTGATTTATAGATAATAGTGGCTCCCCGCGGTTTCACCCGCGTACCCGGGAGGTCTTCCATTTTCCCGGGATAAAAAGTAGCCTATATGTTAATCCAGGTTATAAGCTATCTTTATTCCAAATTTCATTCAAATCCATTCAGTAGTTTTTACGTGAAAGAGTAACAAACATCCATACATCCATACTTACAAACTTTCGCCTTTATAATATTAGTAGGATATAACTTTTTTTAATATTTGTACTCAAGTAAGTAGGTATATTAAAGCAAAGAAGTACTGTCATAAGTCCTATCAAATAAGTATTTTATTTTTATTATAATTCCCACGAATAGATTTACTGCTTTGTGAGCAGTAGAAGTAGTCAAAATGTTAGGAACATATCCAGAGTAAAGGTTTTTTTGTTATATATAACACAATAGTTGGTTTAAGCTATTACGCCTGTTGGTAAATAAAAACAAATCCAATTTTGAAGTGTCGCATAAATAACACGCACCTGCTACGGTTCGTAGGCTGCAAGATTCGTAGACGTTTTGTTGTATTGGTATGTTCTAGATTACGATTATGTTATTTTTGTTATTGCTATAATTCATTTATCAAGTAGTTTGTGATTATACTTTTCAATACGAAAAATTAATTAACTTTTATTTCGGTACACTTAGCTAAGTTGTATTTATTTCTAACGATGAATGAAGTGTAACAAATCAATATTTTAAATTTCCAATTAGCGTGTTCCTTTCACATTCAAGTTAAGAGGGTCGTCTCGGAATTGTCTTCATTTCACGAAAGTAATAAAACTGGAGAGTTCCTCCGGGGGCCGCCAAATAAGCTTAATTCTTTCTTTAAAATTTTATCCTAATCCCTTTCTTTTAAGTTATATATTAGGTACCGAGTCCGTTTCTCGATTTAAATATCCCTAAGTTTGGTGTTCGCATTCGAAAGCATTAATAATGTTTAATTTGTCTGCACTGCTATTGCTTCTTTGGGTTGTATAAAGATGTAAATATTTATTCATAAGTGTAGGTACGTGTTCTAGGTTATTGCTTTTTCTATATTATTCATAAACAATGATTTAGAAAGATATACGGACTCGATTTCAGATATCTAAACTCAACTATTTTACTTATATCTTCGGTTTATAGAGTAAAAAGAGTTTTAAAACATGGGCTTAGAAGTTTTATAGAACTTTATATTATATGTGCCATGCCGCCGTATTGTCGTGGCATCTTGCCAACACCCATCTTACCTATATTCCGTGCTAGAGGATACAAAAATGTTCCTTTTACTTCAGCTATTTATTTCAGTAGATATACGGTCAAGGAGATCAGACGGTCATTGCCTACCTCGAAAATTAATATGAAAGTGGTTGAAAATTATCTTGAATGTCATTGAAGAGACAATTATAAAATGGTTACTGTTTCTTGCGTGTTCATTTAAATACAGAGTGAACAAACAAGCTATGCGGTGTGGTTAGGCGTGTTTAGAGATTCGCAGCCAGGCAATGTAATCATTATTTCTGTAAGGTTGTAGGTACTCGCACCAGCGCCGCCACCGCCGCGACCACGGCGCGGGCGGCCTGCCACATGCGGTCCACATCCTTCCGTCATCTGCTTTATTATGTAACATACTTCACATATATATATACCTATATAGGTACCTACTTGGACACAACATGCAATTTAAAGCCCCATTTAACTCTTTGTATGAAGCTGTAGTTGTTTTCTTCAGTACAATATTCGCTCTTGGTATATTCGTAGGATCTGTTACTTTTATTTGTGTTAATTGCTTATTGTTTTACGTTTATGCATACATTTTAGTTAACAATAACTGTATAGTATTAATATTACCCGTCGTTACTCGACTTGTATTTATTTTTTTGTTAGTAGCAAGTAATTATGTTTGGGTCTATATTAGAAGAATAGCGATGTGTTTATTTATTTTTTCGTTTCGTTACAATACAATGTTCCAAAAGCGTTACTTACAAGCGTCGGTAGGTCGACAGTGAATAATAGCATAGCTTTCTCATTGATTTTATCGCTTGTTCACGGGCAGAAGATTTGTTCTCTGACAATATATTAATCCAAGCCATTCGTTCACAATAAATGCTTATATGTTATATGTAGCAGACATGACCCTCTTCGGTATATAAACATTACCCTTGGCAGGTAAAAAATACTCTAAAAACATTTTCTCCTAATTCTAAGTTAGTAAGAGGTGCTATAAATACAAACAATGGCCAGCGCAGCTGGTGTCCCAGGAGTAATGTAAGAGAAACTTATCCAGTTAAACTTTTCAAGCCATTTCAGTGCGTCGATTCGCTCTGTAGATTCTTTCGTTTTTATATATGCATGTAGTTATGTACTTTGTTAGTGTCAAAGTGGAACGTTAATTTGTTTATATTCTAAATATGTTTAGGTTTCTTTACTGAAAGAAGTAAGTAATTACAAAACTAAAACTATATATTGACAATAAAATAACAAAGCTTCAAGCATTTCGTTTTCAATGTATTAAAAATCAAAGCGGCCTCTATGAATCATTGAATAAAAGCAGTAAAGTAAAATAATTTTTGACAATAAATGATACAAAAATATCGATAAGTAATATTTGTATTGTAAATTGCAATGTGCGCCGTTCTATAAAACTTTGTTAGTCATTAATGCACTTTATGGTGAAGTTTCGGTTTTCAATTGTTTTGGTCTTTGTAGGTATAAGTTATGACTGTAACTGGTTATTTTCTCAATCCATTGTCTTCGTTTAGATTTCTTTTAAGACTAGAATTGAATATTGACCGCTATATTACTGCCGTACCTGTAGTTTAGTTTGCAATTAAAATATAATAAAACATGTTACCAACGTAAACACGTTAATGCAGCTAATTTCAAAGTAAACATTTAGAATATGCTACATTGTATGCAACCTATTTACATAGCGTGCTGTTGTACTCGTAGAGGTGCTAGTATGGCGTTGGGTACGTAGCTTGGAATACCAAATGCATAGTTAGCTCCTGTGCAGTATTGTACTGCCAGATATAGAGGAAATTGCCTGCACGTGCCGATGCATACGCCTATAGCAATTTCTTGTCTCTCGCTGGCATTACATGGCCTACATTTACCTAATTCATTATTCTAAATGACATACTAAATAATATTTTTACGTTCGTAAACAAAGTAAAAAAGGTGTGAGGGATATTGGTTCCATTTTTCACGCCTTTGGGAGTCGGTATTTTGTTATGTATATTGGAACTTTATATATGCCACTATTATCAAATATTTTCATTACAAAAGTAAAACGGCGTTTGTTACATTTTCACTGCATTATTATAGACATATAGATAGGATAATGGATTTGGCCACCCAAAACTATATTCTACACCGACAAAGTCGTAGATAGGTAGGTACTAGCTGTATGAATGTTCGAAAAAACGTTGTTAATTTTAGTCAGTCTTAGTGAGCTTGAGAAATATCATTCATATGGCATTGTTAATGTAGTTTTCCTTTACATCGATTAACGATAAATTATGAGCAGTCACATGTCGATTCAAGATGACTGTAGAATTAATTGCTCAAATTAGTCCTTTTACGCCGACCGCTACTTAGGTATATGGTATTTCACGCATCATAGGTAAGTAAGTAGGTAAATGTTGAATTAACGAATTAGTACCTAGATACTAAATAACCTACAAGTTGAATAAAATAAGTTTAAAATCATACTAGAGTATATAATAATATTATTTACATAACTAGTAAGTCAGTAAATATTTGATCTTGGGGTGAAAATAATTCCGTAGTATATTAATAGATAGACGTAGAATATATATAAATAGCATGCTTCAATAAAAAATAACGGTCTGGCGGGTGCCATTAAAGCATCCGTTTTGTGTAGAATGCATCCGAAAATAGTAATTGAAGTAGAATTCGCGCAATAAATTTATACTCGCTCCCGCCGCGCCTGCCGCCTCTCGGGAAATTATTGACGTTTCCTATCCAACAAATTGCAATGTTGTTGCAAATCTACGTCTCCTCTATTTAAAGTGGAACATTTTTATTATTTTTTACTATAATATTATCTAGTATGGTGCATGTAGATATAATATATGTAAGATGATATATTTCAATTAGCTTATTACGTTTTTAAAAAAAGAATTCACCGTTTGAAATTAGCCTCTAACTACTAACAAGAAAATTAAATGTGATCTAATTTATTGTATGTTTTTAATAATATCAGTATAAAATTAAATTAGCATTAACTGGCAACTGTCATTATTTTATTTGAGCGTATGTAGTTTTTTTTAAAGCTGGTTATAAGGAGTATAAAAATATATCTTTGATCAAATGTTGGTTGCATCAGCGAGTGACTTCGCATGAATGAGCCAGTTCGTCGGAAGCCGGGATCGATGTCTGGGCTAAGTGATGACCGCCGTCTTTCTGCTCGACGATCAATCTATAGGTAGCTAAAATATTTTTAACACTTCCTGTACCTACCCAAATGTTTTTATTGCTATCTGTAATCGGACTCGACGGAGCACCCAAGGTTTTTTTAAGAACAACCGGATAGGCTTTGCATGCACAATCAATTATAATGCATTTTTAGCTTTCATTTTAAATTATTATACTTATACGAAGACTGTAGGAGAAACTCAAAATATATTTTTTACATTCTACTGCATTTCTACATTAAGTAGATATAATTTGTATACCTACGTACTACCTATTGACCTGTAAGAAGTTCATATGTTTTTTCAGATGCTTATCCCACATAGCTTTTTGTTACATTATTATAATTGACTTGTATCACGTATATCTAACCTGGTACGGTGCCGTGTGTTGGACGTACAATTAACATGGCGTCATTATGCTATGAAGTCACGGAAACCATAACGTAATTTCGTAAGGGACAACATGAAACGTGACTCCGGCTCTATTGTGAACCGTTTGCTTTTGTCAACAACGGACATTGATTAATGCGCTTCTACCGATATAGTTGGTATAATCACCCACATAAACAGTTCTCATAACATGAACATTTCTGAATCGGAAATTCTATTTTCATAGTATGGTTAGATGGGTGCTTCGCGAAATAAAAACTAAATATTCATCAACTTTTCATAACTTTCCATAAATTAATACTAAAATAGCTAGTTTAACTATTGTACTGTACCGACTAACACAAATATTATTCAAACTCAACCGATTATGACCCAAGTTGGATCCCTTTTATACGGGCTCGCACTACTAGGGCTGTGCAAGAGTTTAGTGACGCCTAAAACTGTCATAACAAGGTAGGTATTGTTATCTAACTACGCTCTACTCTACGCCAGAACTAATTTGGGTAGAAATAGTAGTTAAAGTCTAAAACTCCATCTATTATGTCACACGAAGTAGGCTATCGCGATAAGTCGTACATATTTATTGTCATATAACTTATAGTATCTATAGATAGAGGTTATAGCAATCAGTGTAAAATTAAATAAATTCTATTATATGACATGCATGGATATAGACGGTGTCAGAGCGTGAGTTTACTCCGCTAACGAGTTAATAGCATGTTATTATTTTATATTGTTGGTCAGGTTTTCATGAAATATATTTTGTTCATATGAAAAACATATTTCAATTGAAATCTACATCTTGTAAAGACATACCAATGTTGTTGAATTCAAAATATTGGTTCAGGCAGTTCTGCACTTACCTGAAACAAAAAGAAATATATAAGTCTATGCGTATATAAAGTAGTTCTAACAACAGATACTACACTACACTGAGTAATTCGCCATAGTTTATTTCAGTACCAAGGCGATTTAATCGCGGCACCATAAATAATGTTATCTTTACAAAGTGGGCGCCATTAAACGGTCAGTCCATTTGATGGCGGTAGGTATTTCGCACTACTTAGTTTCCTGCAAATTTTCAAACGGAGCTACAAATTGCTCGCGCCTCCGATGAATTTCCGGCGGCCGGCTCCATCATTTCCTGAAAATGACGAAGCATTCACATGTGTCCTAATAGAGCCCTCGGAAATATAGATACCAATTTTAAATATGAGTATGGAATAATGTAACTACATATTATTAGATTTTCACGATCAAACATAAGGTACTATGTAGGTACATATCGTGAGTTTTGATATTTCATAATAATAACGATTTTTTTGGATGCTGACTATATGAGCACTTTGTCTTAACCGTCAAGAGTTGTAAAAATGTTTACCGTATTCTTTATGAACGAGCATGTTTGAACACATTTACGATAGGTACTAGTGGCAATATCTTATTTTTCTTTTGGGAACTTCCGTGAGCTGTGTAACCCATAAATACGTCGTCAAGACACTTTTTATATGCCAAAAATATATAGGTGCCATTTATTTTCTACATGAAACGTAGGAGACAGTTTAATTGTAATACAATATGCACATCAAACAATCTCCCACAAACTTTATTAGAAAAGTTTATTAGTTTATGTTTATTTTGAAGCATAAGGTTAGGAATAAAAACAATGGGATTTCGCACATACACAGCTACGGCCTGAAAATACTGCATTTATTTTGTACATCGAGAAAAAATGTTTGCGTTCATTCAATTTGCAACGCGAAGCCCCTGAGGGCGGTAATCTCTGGCTTAGGCCTGTTGCGTTCCGCTTTTGATACTCCTCCGCACATGACGACTTCCTCTCTCATTGTTTTTGTAACCGTGGCACCCCATACATTTCCCTAATGACGGTGTGTCTGTGGCCCCTCGCTTCCCGATGACCTAGAAAGGAAACTTTGCACATTTATCATAGAGTAGGTAACTATGGATGCATTAGCTAGCGGAGGTGGATTTTTTATTCTGAATTAAATTTATGAAGATAGTTTAGAATGTTTTATAATTGATGTTACCCATATATTAAAGCAACCATAGTAAAGATTCATAATTAAAAATTTTATACACTTAATTGTAATGGGGTACCTACTATTATACATTTTCATTTAAGGAAACCTTAATTCCCTTCGTAAAAAATACAAACAATGGCGACAGGCAGGGCATGTGATCGTTTTAACGATAAGCTCCTTATTTCCGTAGTATATTATATGGCGGATGTATCGGCAGCGTGGGACTCGTGTCACTTTTCTAATATAATATATATCGAAATATTTGTAAGACAATTATTTTTAAAAAGGAGCAGACCTGCCGACCTTATGTTGGTCAACAGATCTGCTTATAGCTTCTAGTGGCTATATATAAAGTAAAGGCAAACTGAAGAATTTCTAATAAATAAAGACAATTTAAACACTTTATATACTGGAAATAATTTATTTAGTAAACAGACATAAATTCTACTTACAATGTTCAACTTCCAAAAGTCGGCAGCAAAGTGAGCTCCCTACTCAAGTTTCACCTTTTATAATGCCGGTTGCCCCCACTCGAGGCAAACGTCACACACAAATCAAATCACGTACCATTTTATTAATTCAACATAAAATTATTTGACAGTGTTAATTAAACGTATTTACCATTTATAATTAGGAGATAAATTTATAGTAAATTAATTCAATCAGAACAGATTAAATAGCTTATAAATAATCAACCTAATAATTGTCGCGCCAACATGGCGTTCGCCCCACTCGGGGCAAACTTCACACACGAAGTCAAATAACGTACTTAATTGTTTAACATAAAATTGCTTGAAATAGCGCTAATTAAATGGTAATAAACAATTGTAACCTGTAATAAGGTGATTATTTTATAGTAAATCAATTCAGCAAAATAGATGACTTAGTTAATCGGCCAAATGTCGCGGCGACATATACTATTAAGCCAAGTCAATGTTGGGAACTGAGGGAGTGAAAATGTTTTCGTAAACGTTATAATGGATGTTTGTTTGTGATCGAAAACAAGAAGGCTTCTAAACAGAATTTTGCTCACGTCGCGACTCTATGGGAATGTCTAATATGATAACAACTGCGGTGTACCTAAGTATAGCCAGCTAGACACTGCGGAGGAATCTACTAATTCTTATAGACAGAACTAGCTCTAATTATAAACAGCGTGTGGGCTGTTACAGAACATATTCTAACCCAGTGTCAAGCTTAATTCAGGACCCTTTAATCGTTCAGTGATTGAGAATCAAACATATACAATAATCCATTCCAACTTTCGCATTTATAATAGTATTAATAATAGTACTAAGCTGAATAAAAGACTTTGATTCTTGCTACTTACCTGCAATATGTTTTGTACGGTAGGGTCGTTAATACTGCCATATGGACAAAGGTTTAAATGATGGAGATAAGTATCACGTATCGACAGAGAATGTTAATGGTAGGAATTAAAAATGAGTGTAATTATGCAATATACCTAATCCAAAATATGTGCTATTCGTAAAAAAAATGTTGTAAAGGCAAATTGCCCATGAGGCAAAGAGTTTGAGAGACAAGTTTATCACAGACATGGGCAATTCCTCCCGGAGCTGTTTCCACAAAATTAAGTGCCTTTCTACGTGTCTGCGCTTTTGAACGTACGGTTAGCAAAAGAGATTAAGTAGGTATACAGTATATATAAAACAAAACGTTTAAAAAGAGGTAAACATGTTTGTGCATAAACTATTGTTTTACCTATAGTTGCACATTTTCGAATATTGTAGAGATTATATTTTGAAGCTGTTCAGGTACATATGTAGCTGACTGTACTTGGTATTTTGCGCAAGCTTAGCAAAGCTTTCTCTTGATTAATTTAATATTGAGCTGGAGCTAATTAATTTTGTGACGTACAATAAACCAATAGCGTAATGCGACTGTCGCCAGCGAGTTGCCTTGTTCACTTAACAATCTTCAAACGTTCGACGTACCTACCTAAGTATATAAAAAGATCATATGTAAATCCAAAGTTTGCATAATTTAAGTAAGTACCTAACCAATACCTATTGAATATTGATATATTATAAGAAATATACCAGTAGCATTGATTAAATATTATATACCAAGCATAAACAAAGCTAAAATAGCGAAAACAAAAACATATAATTTTGTCAAGTGTAAATTATTTCAGTATCGAACTAACCGTTTTCGTTCTGAGCGATGAGCGTGGCGCAGGGTTCAAGTATAGTATCTAAATATTTAGTACGTGCTCAGTCAAAATGACAAAACATCAAATTGCGTGCTTCTACAAATTTAGCGGTCCTTTGCAACCAAGGTTAACTTGATAAATAACAATTCGTGTTAAAGCTAGCCCTTTGGTAAACTTTGTGAGGTAATAGGCATCCGTCAAAACAACCGGAAGTTGTTGGCAGCTCTACAAAGGTTGTCAGTTGGCATTGAAACGCAAATAAGTTTCAAATATTCACCCAGACTAGAGCCAAATGTGGGTTGTAAATTTTTAAAAGAATATAATTTACAGGAACCACATTTCTTTGTAGATGTGGTTTTCTCAAGGCCGCTATTTTGGTTGGACCTTACTTATATCCCTAACCGGTTAAAGATAACTACTTAAGGTTATTAAATAGTTGACAAAATTTGATTTACAATAGTTTTTTTTCGGTGGTTTCTCCCTCAGGGCTTAATGAAAATTACATCCAGTCTTAACATAATGTATAGTTGATGGATATCAAATGAATTGATTTTTCTGATACTTGATGATATTTAAAACAATTAGACGAAAAAAGTGCGAAGATATATTACGAACTCCCAATATGTCCTCCATGTCCAGGGAGATATAGGTATAAATATCAACTATATTTTCATATTATTATTTAGTTTTCAGGTGTATATAATTAATTTTAATAATGTGTGTACTTATATTGATGGTGGTATATATCATAATAAATAAATATGTTTATAGTATAAACTGCCTTTGTTGAGTTATCATTTTTGACAAGTATTTCAAAGATCCTTACAAAGTATTGATTCGAATATCAGAAAAGCTACTTCTGAGAACAAAGCTCGCTCGCTGTCTGCAAATAAATAAGCAGTGACAACTTTATATTAAAATGCCTGTGAAAATTGACTGGTCGAAACAAGTGTCAATTTAACATTGTTCAACTGTGTTGCTTGAGTAACAGCAACATTACCATATACCATATATCATTATATTAGGTTTGGTTTACCTACTGTGTTTAATTTTCAAGACGTAAATAAAATCTTACAACGGAAAAATCTTGTAACAATACTTACGTTTCAAATCATAAAAAAGGCCGGGAAATTACAATCTATCTGGTACAAAGGATAGCCAGGCAAGCATAAAGAGCTTATTTGGGAGCAGAGCCCCTGGCTATAATCCACAGGGCGCGGGATGTAGGCCGCACTCAAGGAGCGCATTATCGCGGCATTATGCTGATGCGTGCCCTAGCTCTCGTCGACGTCGTGACGTCACATTTATTGCGGATTTATGCCAATAATACTATGAGCTGTCTCTTTTGAGTAGCCTTTAGTTACAGAAATGAAATAGAAACTAATAAAAAAATTGTATTTCAACTTTGCTGAAATCGTCTGTAACTGATGTTATATGTAGTAAGTTTCTAATACATACTAAGTGTGTTTGACTAAAAAAAATGTTTGAATATCATTATGGTATGAGGTCATTATTAAAAAAAACACGTAGCCACGTAACATGTTGCATTCGCAATTTCTCTGGTAAGCCTCCGGCTCATATTTGTTTAACACACACAATCTGCCCCCGTGTGGCGCGCCTGCATCATTTACATTCCTGCTAGCGAAGAGTAGACAGGGCGTAGCACCATGGCTTATATTATAGCACTGATACAAAATAAGCACATGCTATGAAAAGGCAAACGTATAATCAAAATGATCCTATTAAAAAATGGTGATAAAGAACCTGAACAGACAGACAAGTGCATTGGAATAACTCGTACGAGCAAAGGAAGAAATATATATAGACATCACATACGTTACATAGATAGCGACTTGAGTATAGTAGGTACTCTGGTACTTGAAATAAACATTGTTATGAAATCAAGATATGACATACCCAACACATAAAAAGTAATTTTAACAATGTTAAACAAACGTTTTGTTCACAAACATATCTAAATGTATACTATTTTAGTAGCAGTGTAGTGACAACCAATAGGTACGTACTTATCAAGTACATAAAATCACATGTAAGAATAATAAATCAATAATTTATGAGCCACCATTACATGATATAAATATTATTCAAGTGGTATATTTATCTCAGTGTGATAATTAGGTAGTTTTAAGTAAATTCGTTCTAGTTATTTTTACTCTGAGAGGTGAGCGCTGAAGTTGACGACTCTATCAGAATTTCGCGTCGTTGCCTCCTCCGCACTTTAGTCACTAAGTTTGTGTTAAACTTACTTGAAACTTAGCGGAATGAGCAGGGTTGTGGTTGAAGGTATTAAATATAGTATTAATTAACATTAGATTGTATGATTGGATAATTACGATGATTTGGGTTAGACTTGATTGAATACTTATAGATAATATTCTATAACAAAAATATTGCAATAAGTAATAGGTAGGTACCTAAACGTTGTTATTCGTCATAGCATTCGAATGGACCTAGTTTCCTTTACAGTAGTCATAAAAAGCTGATGTTCGTTCAGATGTAGGTTAAAGAGATCGAGAATGACTATACTGCCTTGAAGTCTCTAGTCCGATGTAAAACTTTTGTGGTCCAAGTTAGCTAGTCGAAGTTAAAAGTGTTGTAAGCTGAGCCGTTATCCAATAAAGCTTTCACAACTTCTTTTTTACGATTCATCTGGGACTGTATGTTTATGTACCCTAATCGTCACAACGCCTGCGACAGTAAAATGTTCATAAAGGACGCACAGGGTTTTTAAAACAATAATCCTTTTCATATTTTATAAAAAAAAATAAGCGGGCGTAAACACGAACGTACGGCTCGTGCGGGGTGATTGACTGGAGTAAAAGTTTCATTCTCGCATGCCACCTGATTAGTGGTTAAATAGTTACCTAATTAAAATAATCTAATTTCGATTACATTGGAATTTATAATACTCTACCTGTTATAAATGAGCTTGAATTAAATCGACGCTTTGAATGTATGAGCATATACCAATGAAACTTCAGTAAAATCGTTTAATGGAAAAATATATACCTACATTGGAACATAGAACCTCCTAGCCCCTCTTTGGGTTGTTCCCAAAGTACTCCAAGTTTCCTTCCCAAACTACTCCATGATAAAAAACGACTTTATTAAATGTGTCCCATTTTACTCCAAGAGACTTGAACGTTGTTCTCAAAGTACTCCAAGGTTCTGATTTCAAAAAATAAATAGTAGGTACATTTATTCACAAACAACACCAAAAAGAATATTATCGATAAATTGTTTGTCCCATCCTACTCCCGTAGATGAGACGTACAGTCAGGTGCATAACTTCAAGTTATTTAATATGTTTAACTATGTCAATACAACTATAGATGTGGGTAATTACGGGCTAATTAGCTCGATGTTAATATGAGATAAAACTGAAATAATACACAGTGACTGATTTGTTTTTTTTTTAAATCATTTAGTCAGGTTGGTCATTCAACATATTTTTTATCCACAATCACTCACTTTTGTCACTTATTTTTTTTACTTTCGTGTTATTCCTGTGAAGTCATCTGACCCGATAGACAGAGTGGCATAGTATTATGGCTGTATTGTAATCATCTGGTCTGAGCTGTCCACCTGATAAAAATACGCGAATTCTGAGAAATTGGCGTAAGTAAGCGCAACATTGACTAAATCATGATTTTTACTCCACAAATGAAAACGACTAATATGTACATTAAAAAAACTTGAGAAAACATTATTTTAAAATACGTATAATTTTGCATATTGTGCCTGACTGTACCTTTTCAATATTTCATGGAGTAGAATGGTACTTAAATATGAAGATTGAATATATTTCGATGTTTTCAATGGAGCAGTTTGAGAATTGTCGACGAACAATGGCTGGAGTAGTTTGGGAACAACGCCAGTTACATTTGGAGTAGAATGGAACTTAAATGCAATATTTTTAAATTAATATTTATTTCGTTGGAGTAGTTTGGGAACCCATGTATGAGATTCTTATCTTTTTAGAACAAAAGAATGGAGTACTTTGGGAACAACCCCCTCTTTTAAAGTCGGTTAAAAAGCTATATGTCATTGGTTCTTATTCCTTAAGGTAGGTAACGACGTAATGAACATACATGACACGAATAAAGGGATAAAACTAATAATGTTGGGATAAAACTGATAATTTCACGAGTGTTGCGTGTTGGTTTTAGGTTGAACAATTGAATTAAAGCCTATTTAAGGTAAACGTTACCCGAGACGTACATATTTTTTAAACAATTACGGTATTGGTTGTGTGTACGAAAAGAGACAAATATATTTAATATCGAATTGATTTAACATTCCAGTAAATCATTATTTAAGTGATCAATAAATTTTAAAATTTATTTTATGTTCCCTGTGAGCTTTACGAATGGTAATAATTTGCAAGGTTGTAAACGTTCACAATTGCAATACTTTGAGTATAATAATACCTAGGTACTATTTTATGGGGCCTCGGTTAATATAATACCTATTATCGTGAAGATGTATGGAGTAGATAAGGCTTTTATTGCAGCCTTCCTGAAAAATACGGCATAATTTACCGCATATAATAACTGTGTAAGCAGGGGTTCTAGCAGAATAAATATACACCATATTGGTATTTTATTTAGTGAACCAGTAAAAAGTCGATTAAAACGGACTACCTACTTATCTCGAATTCGAACTAGCTTAGCTAAAACACATCTTTACTAGACATAAAAGTTACGTATGTTACATACGTAACTTTTATGTCTAGTAAAGATACATACATACGGTATGTACGTCAAGAGCTGACAGCCATTTATTTATTTATCTCGGTCAGCCTTCGTTCAAAAACAGACACTACTTACAAAGCTGTATGTGGAATAAACAACCCAAGATATTAGTCGTTGGACAAAAACGAATGCCTTTCGAAGTAGGGATTTACTGAATTCGCGTGCTATTTCTGTAAACAAATAGGCAAGAAAAATTGTTGACGGTATTCTGCCTATCAGCCATAAGCTTAGAAGTGTGGGAGCGGTAGACGCTCGAAGGTCGACGTCGACACCTGTTATTTATTAGATTTGTTTCGATCCCGGATAATCTCGTTACAGGTGACCGACTACACACGCCCTTCGTCCTATAGGTAGGTTCAAGATAAACGCACTTTTTTTTTGATACACAACCTCCTTGATTAAATACTCCTATAAAGGGCACTTAATTTAAAGGTATGTATTTATAGGATACATTTGATTATCATAATACTATTTTTAGCTTTCTTCGACCTTTATTTAATTTTATATAACGCTAAACAGACCTAAAACTTTTTTATGTTACTTTAACGTTTTGAATGTAGTGATAAGATAACAAGAGCACAACGCCTGTGAAAATACTGTCACTGAAATCCGATATATAATATACCTAACGTGGAACTTTGATGAAGTATAAGCTTATATTTGTAGCCTTGTTGCCTAGTCTTTGCTATTTAGGATAACAATGTTTGTTACGAGTAAATATTGTAAGAATATAATCAAATAAATATATTCGACTGCTCTCTGTTAATAAGTAGTCAAAATTATAATGACAGTATGCAAAAGAAATAATTTTATCATAAAAGCCCAATAAATTATCTCAATAGCTTATCTATAAACTAGAAATTGATTTTAATTACCATTTTGGTTTTATATCAGTCAGCGGCCTATTAATGCATTTATAAACAACCGAGCCGATTGTGTTTTGCCATAGTGAATATAAACTGCGGTTATATGAATTATATTCTCGGACAACTGTGTAGAGGTAGATTTAATTTCCGTGCATGATTAATGATTTCAGCGGTTGAAAACAATTCTCGATATTGCTTTTGTCAGGTTATTGAAACCCGTCAATGTTAAATGTCCTCAGTACCTTCACACGTAACATGAAAATGCCCATTTTTACACATGAGTATTGCTTTTAATGGACTCCATCGTTCATCGATTGTAGGATTTATTTATTCGTATTCTAAGCGGGTGTAAAAGGCTTTGAGTGTAGTATGACGATAACAAACATTTTGATAATTGAGTTTACAAATTCCTTTAAATACACTTTTCCCTATAGTATGATAATAAACCATCATTAAACATGTTTACCCGTTGGATAATTCATACTACGAGTAAATTGTGTAACATCTTACTTACGTCGGTCCCTATTTACAAAATAAATTAATTGAGGTTTGTGTTTCTTCGGTTACATAAAAACACATTGCGAACGAATTGTAAACATCTAATCTCCTAAAAGGTTGTTGACAAACACACTGTTCTTCAAAACACTTAAGGATTTAGGTTTCAGTATCGTATGGCTAATTTATTAGTCGTAAAAGTGACCCTATAAAAAGCGAAATAAAAGAAAAAAGTGATTTATATCCAAGTTATATTGTTTGTTATCATGTTATGAGTCACCTACCTGTTTTATGTTTTATTCAGCCTTTGTTTATGTAATTAAAACCTCTGAATTACAGAAATTAAACATGTTTTAGATTTTGTTACATGTTACTGGCCTCACCTGGCAAAAGCTTAAAGATGGTAGTTGGCTTATGTTCACCAGTATTAGCGATTAGCGATTGAATGGGATTAGATAACAGAATCATCCTAGATGAATAAACGCATAGGAATTCCTATATAAGAACAGGTACTTGACGAAATTGATCGGTATTTCCCTAGAGTCGGAGCCGCTATTGTTTGCATCTTTTGTTTGTTGGCATGCTGGATCCGGTTATAACGTTCGGGCATTAAAATTCGGGTCAGGTTGTTGACACAAATTTATGAGAGCTTTAGAAAAGGGTAGCCTTGATTTTTGAAAGCGTTTAGGTAGGTAATATAAATATTTGAACGTAATTCAACTCATATTTTCTCAACTCAAGATTTATTTATTTAATGTAACTCTGGGTTAATTTTCAATGCTTAAATAAGATCGACTTTTATAGTTAAAAATAAGGTGGAGACATTCTCATGATTCACAAAATTGATTTTATTTTTGATATAATTAAGAAATGTATCTAACTGACCACAGGCTCATCAAGCAGTCAATGACTTATAAGAATCTTACATACTAGTCAACATAATAAATTAAATAAATGGAAAACATTATATGTTACACTTTTCATAAATTAAACTGTATATTTACGAACTGAACTGTTAATACCTCTATTTGAAAAATCCGATATGGAACTTTTTCCACTTGATCGGTGAATGTAGCTTCCCCTTAAGCACACAATAGAGATATCGGGGAGATTTATAGGTCACGCAAGCCTTGATTAAAAACCTTCTGAATGGTTACGATTTTACTAGGGTGAATTTTATTATATTTTTTTCCATTTCAACCA
Organism: Thyatira batis; assembly: GCA_905147785.2. Taxonomy (NCBI): domain Eukaryota; kingdom Metazoa; phylum Arthropoda; class Insecta; order Lepidoptera; family Drepanidae; genus Thyatira; species Thyatira batis. Next base: position 7,221,444 of record LR990487.1, read on the forward strand.
TTTAGGTAAGTGAATGTAATTGAGATTAATTTATGTATTTCAATTTTTTTTTCTTTAATACTGCTATCTATTAATAATTTTCAAATACATACGTAGGTTGTATACATTACAGAAATAAATTATTGTTATCCATTGCTGAACAACAGGTTTTTACAACTCATATTACTCAGTTTCTAATCCAAATTGTAGTGATATGATAGAATGTAGTAGATAGGCAACGTCTAAAATGAAAGCAGCTTTTGCATCAAGACACGGCGTCAGTCAACCCCGTGTTGGCAGATTTTCATTTTAAGAGTGGTCCGAGGGGTTACACCACTGGTCATAAAAGGTGCAGGTAAACGGAATAATTTCAAAAAGTTGGGCTGACCTTCCAATACATTAATATGACAGCAATTATTATGTTATAAACATGTTGTATAGTCGAATGGGCACACCTACATGTTCTATATAACTATTATATATAAAGGTAATGTATATATGTGCATATAACGTTATTTATAATCGTAATTATCTAAAAGTCGTTTAATCTGCGATCATAATTCAACTGTTTTCTTAGTTTGAACAGTAGCAACTTTAACGAATACATTGAAGTTTATTGGCGCGAGAGGGTGACGTAATTATTAAAGGAGCTTAGCTTTAATTAAATACCTAAGGAACTATTTCGGCAAAATGGCACGGCAAACATAAACTATTTCAAAAGTTAGTCAATTTCCATGCAAATTTATAGCCATGTCTATTTTTGGAGTTAGTAACCTAACAAATTGAAACACGTTGCCTTAATTGAAAAGTATCACATCTAATATAAAGGTTTTCAGCTGTTTTGATTATACATAGTACTTACAATAATCAAATTATTTTGTATTTTTTGGTTTTTGATTATTTGTATTTACTTCTTTCGACTGGGAAGCCCATTGAGATTAACTTTAATAAAAAAATCTTGGATGCACATAAGCGACATGAAAATCCATCGTGTCCAAGGCTCTAATATTGAACAGGTTTGTTTGTAGAACATTGCTTCGATAGCATCGTAGTGAAAAATAATATCTCGTAGATCAGGCTGCTGCTACGACAGTTAGCAGACCCACCTACCGATCAATGTTCTATCTCACACGAAATATTTCGTTTGTAGCTCTTAAAGCATGCCGTAGCATATCTACGCACTATGGCTCCACCCCTCGTATTCGTTTATTCTTTAGCAAATTTGTTTAAGTTTTGTTATATAACCCACAATTTCAGAATCTTGCACGAACTTTGTAGAATAGCAATCCCGCAAAGGATTGAGTAATATTAAAACTTTAATTTTGCCATTCCACATGACAGTTAAAATGGTCGTAATTTATTATAAGTACCCGAGTCACAGAATCATAAAACTTATACAGCGATAAGCTTTTCGGGTGGAGGTAATAAGTTTTCACAATCGTAATAATGTTAATTGGTTGAGTTGGTTCTTACCGGCGGCGCGTGCTTCTTTACAAGCGAGCACCATGCTGTGTCGTACATCGGGGTTGTCATCGGCGATGGTCTCGCCGACGGCGACGAATCTCTCGACCGCGCAGCAGACGGCGGCGCCCACTCGCTGTACTGCCGCACCACCCGACGCCGCCTCGCTTCGTGTTGCCACCAAGCTGCTGATCTGTATAAGTGTACAATGGAGTTTGGTTACAAAATAGCATATCACAAAACAATGTTGTGTTAAGTATGGATTTGTTGGTAAAGTGTGTTTTCACTCATGCCTAAGGGAACCTCATTAATTTTAATAATTTCGGAAAAATCCCTAGTTCTTTACACAAATTACAAACAGGACCAAGTAATTTGATGGTAACTACGTCAGTGGTCAATGGTAGTCTTGTAATGATGCATACAACGTATGTAGCTAGTGTAGGTTTCAGTGCACTTGCTCAAATTATTTAGACATCGCAATAGGTAGGTACTTACCTCCACGAGAGATCAGCGATGGTAAAATAATAAATATGGAAAGGTTTCAGTCCATTTTGCACGAAACTTTAATGCTTAGGCAGACTGACATTTATACCGCAGGTCGTGGATTCTAACCCCTCCCTGGACAATAATTTTATATATTTTCTCTCATGTCTATTTCTTCTCTTAAACTCCAAGATTAACATACTTACTTAGTACAAGCTTTGCTTTAATCAGATCCATATTGTGTGTACCTATATAATTACTCATATTATGATTGAACCCCGAAAAGTAAAGAAAAATATCTCTTTCAATATCATTTTCAATAAACCTATCACTGGATGAGAATTTATGAAAACCAAATATTTTATTAGCTGTCCTTATAGTATAATTATGAAGAAACCTGATATACATTTGACATAGAACTATCTTTTGTTCAAGGTGCAGAATAGCCTTTGTTTGGCAATAATGTTTCGTGTAGTCCCCTATCAACTAATTTGGCAAGACGCTGTGTACGTATACCTACGTAGTGAAATTATAATATTGTTTTATGAATGCATACCCATTGAACTGTTTATCAACAAATCAGTGATTCTGGAAAGAACACAGTAATAACGTACTATTTCTTATCCAAGTTTTATCTTATCTTCTACTTACTTATTTTTGTAAATGCTTGGTACGATAAAAACAATAACAATATAGCTTCTCGTGTAGGCATATGAAAATCACTTATGAATGGAGCTGTGTCAGATGAAACGTCATCATTAATTTACGTTTTTTGTTACGTAACAATTAGGGGATCAAATGAATCATCCTAGACATCGCTCGCTACGTTCGGCCGGGAGCGGGGCGAGACCGCGCGGCGCGGGCTTCGATCAAGGTCATTCTTGCACGCGAGCTTCTTTGGCACTCCATGGCTACTTGTTGCTCTAAAGTCTGAATGTACGAGGATCACCAGAGCTGTAGTGGTACCAGGTCGAGTTTCGATTGAGAAGCTTCAGAGTAACAAACGTACCTGCGGCTCCCGGCGTGCGTACTCATCGTCATCGGAGAGCGCGTCCATGACGTATGCAGGTGCGCGAGCGGTGGGCGCGCGCTCGGCGGCGGCGCGCTGTACGCGGACGCGCACACGTGCTCCGTGGTGGCGTGTCCCTGCGGCACCGCGCCGCTCCGCCCGCGACCGCCGCGGCACTGACGGACCCGGCGGCGGCGGCGGTGGCGGCGGTGGCGGTGGCGGTGGCGGCGGCGCGCATCGATCCGACCCTACCCGCCCGCCACGCAACCGCCCGCCCTTAACTGGTGCACGTGGCTGCCAGCCCTAACTTCTTATCGTTTACAACTTTCAACAAAACCGTACTGTATCTAGACTCCATTACGTATTAGGTATTGAATGTACCATAATCATTGAAAACCGACATTTAACATTTTTAACGTAAGTATTTTGACTATAGATGGATTCAAAACGAGCGCCATTATATTGAACCCATTGCGATTGCGCGCACTGACGCGCAACAGTTTGTCGTAGCGAGCGGGAAATTCTAATATTCTAGTAAAGATGACTTTCCGACGTCGCGCTAGAAATTACTGCTATACCGAAAATAAAAATACAGTTTTAGCCAGCGTGCGTACGAGCGAGAGTATCGTCGGACTTCCCAAGCGACGTCAGAGAGGCGCCGACGACACAATCCTGTCTAACGACAGGAGAACGTCACTGGTCCGCAGGCGGTGATTAAACGACGCAGAGACCACGATGGAACGAGGGTTTCATGCACATAAGCGTACCTGCTTGATGAGGGGGAGCAAGGTTCTCTCGATGGAGCGCGTTTTTATCAGTGAGATGTCGACGTAAGGCAGGCCGGCGGCCGCCATGACTGGCGCGGGCGCGACTGCGCGAGTGCGCGCGCACGCGGCCGCGGCGCGACCATTGGCGGAGCGCGCTCCGTCACGTGGCGGCCGCCCTTCCCGGCCCGCGCTACCGCTCGCCACCTCTCGCCAGTCCGCGCGCCCGACCGCCCGACCGCCCGCCCGCCGTAAACAAGGACTGCGTGTTTAGTTTTAACACGTACTCTTGCGGGCTTTTAAAACTACAGCTTTACGTGTTTCACTTTGTTTTTATTTTAAACGCCAATTACATTCGTTACGTGAGTAAGTTTTTACCTAGTTTTTGTTCGATGTTCATAGGTAGGATTTATTTTATGTCGTTCTGTTTCAGTATAGATTTGTATCTAATAAATACATAATTTAACTACATAATTATTTGTATATTGTTGGATAAATTAGGAATAAAATGAAAATGTTTTTGATTGCACGAGATTTATTTTACACCTCAAATCCAAAAAGATCACTAATTAAACTTATTAATATCATTGGCACATTATCACAATAGTTGTCAATGATTTATAATTTTTACAAAAGATAACATTTCAATAACATTTTTTTTTTTTTTTTTTTTTTTTATACTACAAGGGTGGCAAACAGGCATACGGTCCCACCTGATGGGAAGCGGTTACCGTAGCCTATGGACGCTTGCAACACCAGAGGCGTCACTCACGCGTTGCCGACCCTATAAAAAAGGGAGCAACTGTATAGGCAGTGAAAGGGACATCCCTGGTCCCCCCACTGCCGCTACAGCGTCTCCTCATGGAGCTCTGGCTACCTTACTCACCGCAGGAACACAACACTACAGGTAGTGTTATTTGGCTGCGGTCTTCTGTAAGGTGGAGGTACTACCCCAGTCGGGCTGCTCCAATTTCGAACGGACGAATCCGTTGCGCCCTACCTCCTTCAAACATTCTGTAACTGTGATGGCAATAATTAAATAAACTTTTCCGGTGAGATCTATTTTAAATACATACAATTTAGTAAGTATATAAGTACATAAACAAGAATGTTTTAATAATACTGATATATTATTAGGGAAAAGTCATTGCTATTTCCAATTAAAGATACGATTAACTATGAACCTCAATAAGAATTATAGGATATTACTTAAATTGCTAATATTATATTTTTAACTTTGGTAATTGCTTATGCAGTGATATTTTCTTTAGGTGGTTTTACTATTTTTTATGAAAAACTCAGTCTTGAGTCTTTCATTCATGATCTAAAACTGTTTGATGAAATAGGACATGAATTAACATAAATATATTTTTTTATCTAAGATTATTAAAATAAATGTTTTACAACGGCACTCAATCTTAAACTCTTTAAATTAATACACGAGTTAGATGTACATAACTAAAAACTCTTACAGAATAATGTTTTTGGATTAAACATATCTATAAATTAAATCACTCCAAAATATATGACCTAGTAATGATCATAGCATCTAATATTTTATGAGGCTTTAATTAAAGTAGCATAATAATTTTATTTACTCTGTAAATATATAAAAGGTAGGTATATATAATTAATACAATTGTTTATTTTTATAGCATCGCCAGCAATAGCATACATAAGCTCATATAAGTAAGAGCTTTTTAGCTTTACGGGTATTTTTGTTTGTTGATGTTGATTCATAATCTTCGATAATGCAGTGGGACTCCTAATTAGGTATAACTATTTACCTATGTACAATAGAAAACCAAACACAATAAATATTTTGCGTTTTTTAATAATATGAACTCTACTCTTAGAAATTATGTGGGACTTTGTGAGAATTGATCGATTACGTCGTTATCCAGTATTTATAAACATTGCAATGTGTTTCGTTTTAATTAGCATAGGTATATACGTTTACCAAAAAGGAAATACAGTATCAGTTGTATCATTAGGATAACATTCTTAAGTAAAACCTGAGGCATTATTATATATTTCATATTGTTGCGTACCAGGAGTTTTAGAAATCGGTAAAAATCACAATTATATAAAATAATAAAGAAACAATATCTGCAAGCCAACCTTAAACAAACGACATACATAAAGAAAAATATTTCATAATTCAACCGTATCTTACGAAGATTGTTAATTTGACTCAAACTAATCATTGCATGACTAGTTGTAATAAACACCCATACTTATTTGAGGACGTCTTTTAAAGAAGGCTTGTTTAGAACTAGTGCTGTCCTGAGAACTATCTGACATCCAAGGACTCTGTCCAGGGGAATTCCTTACTTTTCTCTTTCTCAAACTCTCAGTGGGACCAAGGGTTGGTCTGAGAAGTTGTTTGAATCTAAAAGGTCCTTCGGTGTAATCGTCGTCGGAACTGAAGATGGGTGTTGCTAAGATTTCTGGTGAATTACGCAGAATTTTTCTCAGGTCAGACTCGGGATCATAAGCGCGGTTGTAAGCAGGTCTCGGCGGTGGATCCGCCTTTTGAGAGTTACGTACTAGCTCGTTGATCTTATTGCTGTGTGGACATAAAAAAAATATATCAATTAAACTATTCAAAAATGGTGTTTTTATAATCACGCCGAATTGCTATATATGAATAAAAAAACATGACTACATAAAATTGCAACACCCTTAGTTATGAAAGCACATAAAAAGAAAGTTCCATGATCAAGCTGAAAGCACAAATAAAGGACAAGGAAAATCGAATATATCTAATTATTTAATTTCAATAGTCGTCAGTTAAAGTGTTGGTTCATTTCATAAAATTGATAGGTAGTTAAGTATAACGAATGAATGGTAAGCCTACGGTGGGATTGATGACCAATCAATTAAACAAATATCGATGTGTGTATTAAATAAATACCTGGGTACAGAAATGTAGGATAGTTTGTAAATGTTAATGAAATCGGGTGGTTGTGAGTGAACGTAACGCTTGAAATATTGAATATATTGTTGTAAATGTGTTTCAGAATTTTAATTCGGGGATTGTAGTATGGCAGTATGTAGGATGGCATTTAATGCAGCTTATTAGAAATTTACTTAATCGACTGTACGAATTATCTACATAAAATATCTACTGTGCGAACTTGTAAGTGTTTTAATAAATATCATACCCATCGTTAATACTATTCCAATATGTGATGCATGCAGAGTTTATAAGATTGATTAGTTGTTCAAGGCCAATAGCTCGTCATATAGGCATTATCTGTATCGTACCTGACGAGGCCACTGCACTGTCGGCTGCAGGGCAAGTTCTGCCAGTTCTGGTTCGTCTGTAAGTGCCTGTCCTCGCCGTAGTCTTGGCCATTGCTTTGTTGGTATCTGCTCGTGAGATTATATATTTTACTTATGCTGTTATTTAACGGAGTACAGAAACATGAACAATGTTTTTACCTTCAATAAATATAACCTCTATCTTAACCTGATATTGTAAGCTTAATAGTTGCTTTGGCTAGATTTCCACTTCAAAATCTATTTAATGTAATTTATATATTTTGTATGCAGAAAAGCATTTTGATTTAGGAATACGGAAACAACATTTCTTTAATTTAGATCGTTACATTACGTATTTGCAATAGTACGGCGCATTATGACTGATGATTTTATGTCCTCAAAATTCCTATTCACTGCAGGTAATAAGGTCAGAGAGAAAGTATTTTCGGGGTTAGACAATCACATTCAATTAAACACACATACAGCACAACACATTGAAAGCTAATCCTTGTTAACAAACCTGTAGGGTCTGATTTCAATGTCTTTCTTATTCAGCAATGGTTCATCCCATGGTCTAGCGGGACTTTCAAGAAATTCAGGCGATGGACTAACATTGTCCAAAGTAAGCACGAACATAAACAAAATAATGAAATTTATTAAAATACCATCACCAAACATTTCCTTGCACGATTAAATCACCTACAGTTTCAGCTAAATAGTAAATCAAATCCAAGCGAGGCGTTGGTTTTGGACTTTTAAATTTCATGTTCAAGGTGAGAAAAAGAAATGTTACCTGGATAATCGACTAGCGTCTTTTTCAATCTGCGAAGGTTGTCCCCTCACTATAGCCGGCACAAGGGTAAAGCCTGGAGGTTGCCGGTACTCGTCAGGTGGCCGCTGTACCTGCTGTAATCGTATACCGGGCTTGTTGCGTCTAAGATTCTTGTGTACCTCCTGATTTTTATCGTGAACCTGAAAGTAAGTAATTGTTGAATTTAATATTGTGTGTTATATACTACTAGCGGCTCCCCGCGGTTTCACCCGCGTACCCGGGAGATCTTCCATTTTCCCGGGATAAAAAGTAGCCTATGTCCTTTCTCATCTCTAGAATATCTGTGCACATTTTTTTTATTTAAATCAGTCCAGTAGTATGATCGTTAAAGCGAGACAGACAGACAGAGTTACTTTCACATTTACAATATTAGTATAAATATCTTCGTTTATATTGTAGGTCACTCCACAGTAATCGTAATCTAAATAGACACGTTAACAAGAGTCAAGAGTACCTGATCTGCGAACGTTTGCAACTGAGCAGCTCGCTCCTGTACGGAGTACTGCTGCATAAGTTGCTGCGACGCGGGCGCTCCCGGCGCCGGCGGCGGCGGCGCTCGGCCCTTTGCCCACTTCCGACGAGCTGTGTACCCGCGGAAATCTGGAAATAAAGAGATAGTCCTAAAGTTAAAAGCTTGCCGTATAGCTGAGACTCGTCTTGCATCGTCGTCCTCAAAGAATTAAAATGTCTCGTAGTAAATTATTCGCAACAACTCTGGCCCCAAACTAAGTAGAAAATAGGTACCTATCCTATAAAAATTATTTTAATAATATTTAATTAATAAACCATATGTTTCGCGGTTATGCATAGGGTCAGCAATTATCCCATTACCATATTTAAACAATAAATATGTATGAAAAGTAATCGTTATAACTTGTTAGGGTTGTTTTGTTAAAGAATCGCAAAAATAATTACTTTTAAATAATATGGCAATGTACGTACGGCTCTGTATAACGACGGCAGCTCTATTGGAATCGATGTTCTCTTTATTGCCAGAGTAATTGGTTTCGTTGGTGTCACTGTCCTGAGACGTCATCTTCCTAAGTATTTTTGCCTTCATCATTGCTTTATTCTTGTGTGGAATACCTAGAAATAAGAATATATCATATTATATAAACGATTGGATAGATCTGAATAATTATTTCACCAATGGAAGATTACATAATCAAGGTCACAGTAACATAAGCTTTATTAAACCTACGAGAATGAGAACTATGCTAGTGTATCCGTGCGGCAGAATCTCGTATAACAGATTTTGCAATTGTACACAACTCACTTCAATGAAACTCATTACCAAAACCTACCGGGTTTTTGATGTTTTCTACTATCGTGATTCATGTGCTCTCTCTGGAATTCCCTGGCGAGCTGTCTCTGTCTCTCCTGGAGTCTCTTGCGGGTGAGCCAGCCGCGTACGTGCTTCTGCAGCGTCAGCACCGAGATCGCCATCTGCGCCTTCAGCCGCGCGTAGTAGCGGCGAGCGAGCCAGCCCCGACCACACGCTTGGACTAACACCACTTTCCTTATCTGTAATGTATAAATAAATCTTCATTCGCATCATCCCCGAAGATAGATAGATAGATAGATATATAGATATTTTAAGTCTATATCGTTGGACAACTTTGCGCGACGCGACGTAACGTCGACATATTCCGAAATATGTATTTATGAAGGCCACAAGAGTCTCATCAGACTATTACACTACTATTATATTACTATTACTTATATTACTTTACTTGTAATAATATAATTTATTAAAGTAGGTATGTATTTGAATATAGACATATTTTGGTAATATAAGGTAGACGAATATGTAGTAGGTAGTACCTACCTATGCTATTATGACTGTTGAAACTTGACTTTTGTTTTAATCCATTATTTTTTATTTTCACCTTCATTGCTATTATTTGCTTACCTGTTCCTCATAAATTCTGGCGAGTAGTTCAACGTGGTAATATTTCAAGAACACCTTTGACTTCCCGAGAGCCCAACCATCCATTTTCAACCTTAACAGTAGAAGGCGACATGTATCACGGTTTGCTTTCACTTCCTCATCGTAACTGAATGCCAGAAAACCATATCTACAAAAAAGTCGATTATATCAAAATTATGAACAACAAATGGCGATACTATGGTAATTCAATTGTGAGGGAAAATTTTATATGTAATTTGGCACGATAACATTTATCATAAACTTCGAAAATATGTAATATTATATATAATCTATACCTACTTATGTATTAAATATAATATTTAATGTAATCATATTTAGTATATACAAAATTAAAAAATAAATGTTTAGATTAAATCGTCATCAAAGCATATTATAAAAGTATTATTAGTATATCCGGTAGCATCGGTATGTTAGATTACAGTAGACTACGAAAAGAAGAGTTAGTTAAAAATAATAACATAATCACCTCTTCAAAAACTCATCGAATGTGAGCCTGTGGGAAAATCCATTTTGCCTTATCCTAATAGTTTCCAACACCCCTGTATACCGCAATTGCTTCAGTATTTTAGCTGAATCGAAATGTTTTGGTGATCGAGAGTCATTTGGTTTGAGGCACCGGACGAACTGTGGTGTGCCACTGACCATCTTTTGAAGGAGTTCCATGAGAGAGTATCGGAAATACGTCGATACCGTCTGCTGTGCTCGAGACTGTGACGCAAGTCCTCGACTATTAAAACGATCCTAAAAGAAGTTGTCTGATTATTAACAAAAATATCTGTGCGATAATTATAAATTTAAAGAGGATGCATACAACCCACTACTTGTTCACAGTTGATAGGTAGGTATTTAAACGACTAAATTTTTAAATAAAAAATATATACTGTACTACTTTCAAAAACATTATGATATAGATATTTACTTCTAGAAATAGAACAAACATTTTTTTTGTGCATAAAAACATTTGGAATTACCCGAGTGTCTCCTGATAAGGGGCTTTCTAGGCCTCTTGAATCCAAATCTCCTTGCAGCGGAGAATATAAATTGCCTGTCTTAGTAATCGGACACTGGAATAAGAATCTTATGATGTCATATTGACTTTGTCTCATTAGCTGCACTACTTCCGGAGGCAAGAAGTTGCGGTTCTTCTCCAAGAAATTCTCAGCTTGGTACACCACGCGCCCCGCGAAGTGGTGAATTGCAAAACATATTGCATCTGACTTTGGACGGACGTAGTATTTACTCTTTACATTACTGTGAAACTTTTCTGCAATACATAAATTCATACTGCAGCGTGAAATGTATAAAATTAATAAAGGTAGGTACCTATTGCAAACAAGGAAAACAATCTCCAGTAAGTTTTAGGTGATGTTATAAAAAGGAAATATGGAATAGTTCTTTTAATATTTAGGTACTAAGTACTTCAATGAAGTCTAACTCAAGTACTAAGTGTTAAAAAATAACTTTTTTTAAGTCAGAATTGTTAAAGAGATAATTATAACAATTCTGTATTATACACAGAATTGTTATAATTATCTCTTTAATTTATTATTATGATCTTGTTTAATAAGTTACCTATAAGGCTTCTATCTGTAGACCGTGGAAAACGACTTTCTTCATCGAGCAATGCTAGCAATCCCATGGGCCTCGAGAGTAGCATGTCCAGTACGGGCCGATTGTCCGAAAATTCAACAAGGTCCACAGGAACACCTTCCGCCATGTATTCTTGTTGTTCCCACGTAAATATATGCTGATTGAAATAGTACTGGATCTGCTCATTCGCTATATTAATACAAAGTTGCTCGAAGGAGTTCCTTGTAAAGTTTTCAAACCCAAAAATATCCAGTATTCCTATGGATAGTTGTTCGACTCTGTAAATATTAGAAAATTTACTGTAATTTTTATGTATTATACCATTTATACCCTGAATAGTACCTTTTCAACTTTTAAAAGTAAAAGCATGCTTATATAGAAGTATGGAAAATGACATGGACTTACCCATTGGGTCTATTTTGGCACAATAGAGCGTTAATTCTTTCGACGATTCTGTCGAATGCTCTTGCGTATAATCCTCGCGCGGTTGCATCCCTTGCGACAGCTGCTTCAGTTGGAGAGCTGTGACGTGCAATTGTTTCACCTCTTGCGACAACGCTACTACTGGTCAAGCATTCTCGGAGATCTGTCGTTTCTACTCCAAGAAGACAGGATGCTGGAAAACATTATACACCATTTAGGGCTTAAAATTAACTCTTTTTATAACATAGTTATAAGTACAAAAACAAAATAATACTTTGGTGTCTGTCTGTTCCAACATAGTTGTTTATCTAAGCATCAACCGATGCTTTAAACAGTACCGATTGATTTAAGTAAAACCATATTTAAAAATAATTGAACCCACGGTACACGAGTCTGGTAAGCACTTACCGGAATCTTTACTTATGGTAAGATTGGAACATAAGGTATAAATTTCAATATACTTATTAATACTTTGGCGAAAGTATAGAAGTTTTTGATTAGTAATATCATATACTTCAAATGTTGTAGTATATTTTTAAATTTGCCTTAGCTTATTACTTTCTGAGGCCGGAGGACTAATCGGCATAAAAGGGGCTAGCTGTAAACATGAACATACCCATAGTTCACGCGGCTTATGTACCTCACATAGTGTAACTATGAAAAACAGAATAAATTACATTTACTTGTATGAGTAGGTTGCTGAACTTGATTCTTGGCAATGTCAATCAGTTTCTACTATGTGATTTCAGAACAACATTTTTTGCACATTAGCAACTTGTAATACGATGTTGCAAATTACACTTTCTTGAAGTTAATGACTCCTAATCTCTAGGAAGTTGTGGTCTTAACTTATGTGTAATAATGTCAGTCATTATCTCACCTCGATGTAACGGTGCGGTGTCAATTATGGTAGCTTTATTGTCAGCGTTATCTTCGCCGGCGGTCTCTCCAAATTCTATATCGCCAAGATGTAAAATAGCTGCTAACATTTTATATATAATTAGAACTTCTTCCTCTTGGAAACCCACGACCTGTAATTATTCGATTTCATTAGAACCATGGTATGTGTCAAACAATATTGAGTTATTTATTATATCAATTAATCTAACCTTGAACGCTTGATTCAGCTGACGCCAACGATGAACATTATGCTCTCTATGAGCAACTGATAATGGCTGTAAATATCGATGCCGGGACTTTAGTTGCTCATCAAGATAAAATTTTCTCCAACGACCTTCGCTTTCCAGTCCATCATATAAGTAATAAAATACGTGAAAATTGCTTTCACCCCTATAAACAGAAATTAATATAACATTTTGAACATGATTTAATATCACGTAATCCTATTCTTTGAAAGTTATTTATCAATGTAAATGATTGATCATCATGAATCACGATGCTAATGGTTATAATTGATCGTAAAATGATGATTACACCTAATCTTCGAATCAACTTGAAATTATAACTTTACGTGTTGCACGAATTAATTAGAGTATAACTCAGTTTTACAGTAATAAATGTGTTGTAAATAAATATAATGTTATATACAAATTATTGCACTTATTTACTAGATTATTTGATATTAGGTAGTTCACAATACATCGCAGCAGAATTTTACAAAAAATATGAATGACCTCATATAAGTTGGTGAACAATTAAAATTTAAATTAAATAAACTCACAATGCCTGATGTACAACTCTTGACTGTTCGAGAAGGTAAACAGATATCCGTGCGCCAGATATCCGTCCAACTCTCATCATCGACAAATCCAAATATTTTCCGAACCGCGAACTGTTTGCGTTGATGCCAGTGCGAGCATTTCCAAAGGACTCCATTATCGGGTTCACTTGCAAGATCTTTTCTTCTAAATTGCGATTTTGGGTCTAAAAAAGCCTTGGTCATTAATTATATTTCCAATTAATAGATAAAAAAAATAAAACAAAGCCATTTTGTCATTCAATAACATCCACCTTAGTTACTTACCTTTGATAAAAATACAAGTTGCTTTAACAAAAGATTTGCAGATTCTGTTTTCCCAGCGCCGCTCTCACCCGATATGACTATTGCTTGATGTTGCTTCTGATGCATAAGTGCTTGATGTGCCGCATCAGCTACTGCGAAAATATGTGGTGGGTTGTCCGACCGACAACGACCTTGGTAGATTTGTTGACTCTAAAATTATAATATTGAAGATAATTTATTTTTATAAATGATTTTGAAATTAGCATCTACTAAAGAAATATACTTGCAATCTCCACCTTTGTGGTGTATATGCCAACATCAGTGAAAGGATTTACAGCCACTAAAATATCTCCTATGTATGTATAGATTTGATTCTGATTGTATCTCTTTTGCAATTGCTCAACAATTGCATCTTCAGTTAGTACTTCGAGGGTGGCTAAATCATCAGTATACATTTTTTCAGGTCGTGCTTTTCGATGAGATTTAAGTTTGCCCCTTTTTGTTGTAGCTTCAGCAGCTCGACAACTTCGTCCCTCGGCTCTTTGTCGTTTAATTTCTGCTTGCAGTTCTTTTCGTATCTGAGAATATTATGTTATTTTATTATTTGTCTACTAAGTTTTATAAACGAAAAAAAAAACAATTAATACCTTGTCCTCAAAGCTACTAACAGCTAGTAGTAGAGGATGTTCCAAAAGCTCTCTTGCAAACGGTCTTTGGTTCATATCTTTTACCAAACAATCAGCTATGAAGTCTGCGAGTTGCGGTGAAAATAGCTCTGGGTGTGACAAGGATGGCGGTGGGTTGCGGGGAATTTGGAATAATGCTCTCATTGGATGAAGCCCTGACAATGGTGGCTCTCCTTCGGCCAGTTCAATAGCTGTTATACCAACGGACCACACGTCACATCTGCAGTCGTAAGATTCATCTAGTTGTTGTTCACACGCTATCACCTGTAATTTTAAACAATGTTATGCATGTCGGACCAATGTTATATTAACGAAAAGAATTAACTTATTGGGGTCGAGTAAAAGGATTTAAAATATAAAAAAATATCCCTTAGTTTTGAACTACTTCAAGAACATTTTGTTATTTATAAACTATTTTACCTCTGGGGCCATCCAATATGGCGTCCCTACTGAGGTATTTCTTCTGGCAGCCGTTGCGGCTAGATGTGACGATACTCCGAAATCGACAAGTTTCACTTCTGCATCTTCTGTTAGAAGAATATTGTGTCCTTTAACGTCGCGATGCATGCACCGATGAGCGTGGAGATGTGTAAGCGCTCGCACAGTCCCCCGTAACACGTAAGCCAGTTGAGGCTCTGTCAGACTAACTCCCCGAGCCCGCATTCCAGCGCATAAATCTGTTACTGAACCACCAGTGCACAGCTGTAAAGTTTAAACAAGTCACGTATATTATACCTTTCAAATCATAAATAATGTCTACATATCTACTATAGAAGATAATACAAACCTCCATCACAAACCATATTTGGTCATCGTCTGAGCTCAGACCGCGTTTCAGAAATAATCCGAAAAACTCAGGAATATTTGGGTGGGTAGACAGATCACGAAAAACGAGAAATTCTTCTTCAATTTCCTCAATATTTTCCGTGATGTTTTCGAGTATCTGTAATGTTATGGTGAATAAATTAATTACATAATAATATTCGGCACGTAGATAAATTCAATCAGTTTAGATTACCAATGACACTAGGCTGTGGTAAAATGAGAGGCTGTGTATTGTTTTGCGGCCTTGACACCAATACAATGTTTTGAGATAGCTATGTTACTATGTGTATGCACTCAATTACGAGCTGTATTTTAACAATACTACCATAAATAAAATACACAGATCCATTCATTAAGCGGACAGAGTTAACTTATGTTTGTGTGCTTGAATATGTTAATTGTAATCTCTATATTTTTACACTAATGTATCTACATCGTACTGTTTTAATAGCCAGTCATTACTTATTTTTATAATGAGTTTATTCTGAGCACTTATCAGTCCATTAAAATAAACATTATTTTAATTCAACACTTATGTAAATATTATCCGAGGCAGAACCGTTTCATGGAAATATTTGTGAGAATGCTTAATACATTCAAAGTTAGGGTTAGCGTGATGGCGGAGCTGAGGTTTCTCTCAGATTTCACCAAAGTCGACCATAAACACGCATGCAGGTTTCGAGGCTCGCTCGCCCCACGTACCCATAGCCAGCCCTGTAAATGTTATTGAACTTGGTCACGTCTCGTGGCTGCCATTAAAATAGCATGTTACAATAATTCCGCTAGCTTACTAGGTATACTTAGGTAACAAAATACATAATTTTGAGAGCTAAATGACATCAGCTTATATAAACTTTAAATGAGCTTGTGCAGTGACTCACTTACAGGGCTTTAAAATAAGGTCGTCAACTTTTTCCGAATGCCGATGCGGATACGAGGGGGACGATGGATATAAATAATAAAGAAATCATATTTAATGTTGCGTGTTAACTCATTTCCGTAACTTGAGATCTATCAATATATATTTCTATTACGTCAAGACGGATTCTTTTTTCGATAGCATTTGTTTCAGACCTTGACAGCGACCCGTTTCCCAGATTTTTTATCTCTGGCGCAGTAGACTTCACCGTAAGTTCCCTCTCCGATGAGCTCCTGGAGCGTGAAGCGGTCCCGAGGGTCGGCCGCTCGGTCCAGCTCCACATGCTGCGAGAGCCCGCGGTACGCCACGTCACTGCGCATGGTTCACGATTTACATTGAGCCAATATCTGGAACACAAAAATTATGTTTAGCCGTGTACCGTGTACGTGTAAAATAATGAAGTTTATGTGTATTGAAATATTAGGGGTTTTCCGCATATAGTTTTACCCCTATTTCCACCTATTTCCTAAACGTCTATTTTTTTTAAACATGATTAGTGGTTGTGTAAATATGTTAGTTGTCCCTTATTGCAGAGAAGCAGAAACTGATAATACAATAATACTTATGATATAACCATGTTCGCTGGGTTATTATATGACAATACGTAGGTATGTAATTAAAGATGTATGTTTTTGGGACAAAAGTCAGTATGTTTTTTGAATATACATATTGTATTCTACTTGACTCCATGTTGTAGTTCGCCATGGGAAATTGTGTGCTGTAGTTTAAATGTTTTTGACCTCTAACGACAACTATTAAGTTTTATTATCATCTAAATGTTTTTAATTACTAAATTGTGTAAATCCGATCAGAGATTAGCACTTTCTACACACGTTTTTATAGCAGTTTTATTTTATGACGAAATAGAAAGTGAAATGTAAAATTATACACTCGATTTATTCTAATGATGAATGACGATGACTGTGGTAATAGATTGCATATTAAATTTACTATAATATATACTACATGTTTATGCTAATATTGTTACTCAATTTTTTACGTATTAATAAGAAGCAGCATTGATTCTCTCTATTCTTGTTGCTAAATATGGTGCTGTTGGAGGAAATGGAATTTATAAATAAAATATACCGTTGCATGCGCCTTGGCACCGCTGCGTGTGCGCATTGAAAGAGAAGGAGCTGTCAATAAAATATTGTATGTTTCTTTGTAGTGAAAAAGCAGATTGTTTATTGACAGGCATGTAGAAGTTCCGACAAAGTTTCTAGATGAATAAAATTACATACCACACAAATTACAAATCAAAAAGTTAATACGTGGATAACCAACGCAGGTGACAACATTCTAAACACATTGACTGCACGCATTTATGAACAACAAGAAAGCAGTAATTTACTAAAATGCTGCCGTTTATTTTTTAACAAAACTACAATATAATTTTCCAACTCAGTTAAATACATGAGAAGTATTAAAACATTTTTGCATTCACAACTCCCGTACCTAAGTGTGTGTGTCAGAGGGTAGAGATAACTAAATCAAAAGCACTAGTGACAACATACTCGTAAAATTTTGCTGTTCTGTTTGTATGAGGTGTGAAAATTATCGTATCAAATTAAATATTGGTGACATAATGTTTGTTCCTTTATTGACTGATTTTACACAAGTGCGATGTTAAATTGGTGTCACTTGCACAAATGTGACTGTGTCGTAACTAGTAACATGACTTGTCAATATTTGTGCAGTAATGAGCGTGCTATTGAGCTAATTCAACGTAAGAAAGTGACTTCGCGGTTAATATGTGTGGTGACCTATTGAACAATGTTATTTTTCAAAATACGCATTCAGTTGGGAAATAATAACAAATACAAATGTTTAAAAAGTTCAACAATTGAACTTTACTAATAGAAACATTTCTTCTCAATTGAAGTTTTATTTCATCAATTGCTCGAATTGGGAACTAAAACCACACCAATTGGCAATTGCAACTGTAAATTCATTTTAGTTTCATCTGTGTCAGTACCTAACAGAGTTTGAACAAGGTTTAAAAGTGGCGAGGTCTCGTTCACGGAGCGATGAACTTAATCCATCAGACGACATCGCTAATTACCGTACACAATACACCGTAAATACGGGCATTAAAATATTTTCATGCAAAAAGAGGTCTCGCTCAGTGTGACTGACGGAACGGACGCGGCTAAGCGACACTTTCACTGTTTGTTTTTGTCACGAAGAGCGATCGCGGCAACGCGCAACGACCAACTATATAGCAAACTCTCATAGCCATTATTATAATCAAAGATAAATAAAGCATTGCAATAATGATTAATTTTTTTAACTCAATACACGGACACGCAACATATTGTATCGTAATGTTCATGTTGTGATATCCTATTATTGGCTCTGGATGTATTATTTTAAATGTAAACCATGTAAAGTTTTATGTAGCTGTTGGATATATTAAATAAATAAATAAGTAATTGTTCTAAGAACATATCTAGATGTTAAAGGAGGTAAGCTCACATAAAAAAATGTCGAGATAATTATTGAAAATTGGAGACTTGTACCTATAGCGTAGATTTAAAGATTACAAATAGTTTATATAAAGATATAACTAACCAACATAATGCAGTCTTCATAACAATACCAAATAATTATTTGTCTATAGCTATGTAAATGTCTTCATTAAGTAATCGCGGGAAATGTTTTCACGTGACATAAATTTTTTTTGTCTTCCCAGACTCGGTATAAACAGAATTTTAATTACAGTTTTTTTGCGATTTCCTATTGTTAAGTTAGGTAAGTTTTTAACGAAAATTCCTCTCTGTTTACTGTTTTTGGAACAATTATTGTGCTAAGTATCTAGTAATAAGCATACGCAATTTTAAACTTAAAGGTACCTACTTATAGGAGATAGCTAATTCGGATTTTTTTCTAGTACGTAGGTATTTACACAAGAGCCGCTTCTAAAGTAAATTAAATTGACCTAAAGAAAAATAAACAACTTTATTCATGCATTTTAATATATACCTATTTGGTGAATGTAGGTACTGAGCGTGCTAATACCAACTAACCACATCACGACCTTCTATGACGTAGCAGCTTTGCTGATTCAATATTGTAGTCCAACGAAACCTTAAAGCTGCATAATGCAATCCTTTCATAGCATTGAAGAATAAGTACTTATTCCATAATGCTTGACCACGGTCATAGTGGGGATAGTGTATCTGTGTGGCAGATGGTATACGTGCCAACAAAGGAATTCAAGCCTGTAAAGTGCTGACTTACGCGAAATATGAGGTGACAAAGGTAAAACACAACAACAAAGCAGAGGTTCTTGTTTCTGTTATGTATAATTAAATATTCAGTAGGTACCTAGTGTTTTACACACTTAGGACATTATTTATTTATTAGTCGTATTTGCGGTTTCGCTCACCTTCCCGAGGATCAACAAAATTCCCGGGATTAAAAGAAGTTTTGGTGTTATTCCGAAACATATTCTAATTCTGTGCCAAATTTCATACGAATTTCGTAAAAAATAGTCCAAGATATATATTTAGTTAATTTTTACCGTGATTATGGTGTAGACCTGTGAATTCATCGAAATAATCGTGAAGTCGGGCCAATTGTTACAGCCGTGATGAGAAAGTAATACTTTCTAGGCGTAGGTAATCAATTGTAATAATAGTTTTCTATATAGGTATTTCAATATCTTTGCTGCGGTTACAAATTGATACGAAATGGGAGCGAGTAAGAAAGTAGCACTTTCAGAAAAGAATCAAAAGCACAGTGTCTCGCGAGTCGCGCATCGCATCTAAAACACTTTATTTTTGGATCGTTCTGTCTGTATTATGAATTAATACTCATGTAATAATGACGCGTATAAATATGTTTGTGTTATTATAATCACATAGCTAATATAGGTACAGGTATTCCTATGTTCTTGTAGGCAAACGTGTATAGGGCAGGGGCTTAAAGTCAAGGTCGCTAAGCCTACATAACTGAGTGTTTACCTATTTTTAAGTTGTTTTTATGTTTTACTTCGATAACTATATATACACTAATATTGTGTATAAAGTTATCGAAATATAACTTGCTCAATGTTAATAATTTTATGGTTTCTATAGGTACAAAAGATATAATAAAATTGACACCGATAATATAATATGTGTTGTTGCCATTTGAAATATTTTTTTGCTTTCTTAACAAAGGTCACCACACAGCATGACTGCACTCGGCCTTGTGACATCTGTAAAATAAACTCAATAAAATCTATACTGAAGGTTGCTTAAATGTCGATGTTATCTTTGTTTTTCACACACAATTTGGTATAGGTACCAGCGTTTCCAGCCTGATATATGTGTTTAAACCTATACAATTTTAATACCATGGAAAGATATGCTTAATTAATAGCGCGCCCGTTGCGAATCGAACATACCTATTAACGGTTCATAACTTTACCGTTGCGATTGATTTTCCAATCACTTGTTTATTTTAAGTTTATAATATGTACCCATAGATTTTTTTACGGGCTGGTTGGTGAGATGGTAAGCTTCCCAGACTTTCATGCTAGTTAGATGCCCACGAAAATACATTTTTGTCTCTGACTGTTTGTTTGTTTACCTAGTTGCTTTGTTTAGTTTAAGATGATATAACCGTACCTATATGCCGATTGTCCTTGATATTATCCAAATATGTGAATTAACTAGTTATTTTAAAATATGGTTCGAGTTACGATTAAATTCGATGACAAAATTATTAGTCGGTATATCGTGGAGTAGTTTGGGAAAGAAACTTGGAGTACTCTGGGAATAACCCATTCATACGTAAACAATAATAACGATTCACTTATAAAGCACGCTACTATAGAGCGCACGTATGCCAGTCCATATTAACACAGACAGGACATCGAAACAAACACTTCCGTTGAAGACATTCATTGCGTCACTCATGTCTACTGTGCTATAAAATTGAACTATTGACGTTTCCAAGTAGACTATGCTTAGTGCTTTTATAACTTGGTATTATTTTAAATTACAAAAAAAAAACGTTCGTTTAATACTAGCTGGGTGTTTATTGTATTGTACCTATTACTTTGCAAGTGATGTATGTAATAGTTTGGAATTATATGAGACAGCTGTAAAGACAGCTAATCAAGTATTGTAGGTGTAGAGTTTTTTAATGGCATATATCTACTATAAATCAGTAATTTTTTAAGACTTTGACCTATTGACTTACCGTTACCACGTACGTAAGTAATAAACACAAAAAATACTGGGTAGTTAGCTAGCTTACGAGATTTAACACAATCTCAGCTACGTGTTTAATACGTAAGTATATTGAGTCCTTAATTCTCAAAATCAAATACCGAAAGTGAGACGTGTCTAGCCATTTCGCAATTTGCCATTGAACATTCCTATATTGAGTGATTGGATATTATGCGTTCGCTTTAGTTCCATTTACGAGAGCATTAAGCAAACAAAGCCAGGCCAGTGAAGCGCACTTCCACAGTTGTGCAGAGAACTGTTTAATTATACAATACAATCTCAATAACTATTCCAATGGACCGTGAACCAGGGGGCTAACTGACCGATTTACCACTGAATAGAATACTGTTACATAGACGCGTGGAATGTTCGTGCGATTCGACAGAGATGTGCTTAAATAATTAAATGATTTGCTACAGGCACCTTCATAAGGAGCTACGTGAAGTAAATCGTCATACCTTTATATACGAGTACTATTATAACTATAATAGTTATACTGTCTTATTGCGGATAAGCTGGTAAAGTTAGAGCTAATTAATTAGTGAGCCTTATCCTGATAGGTACCTATTATTTTAACATTTTCAAAAATGTTATACATAAATTATCAAGAGATATTCATTAGATGAATGTTATCTCACACTTTCGTTTTTGATCGTCTCTCTATTAAAAATCAAAACAAGATATTTGGTCTCGTAAGCAATTTAAAAATGCATAACATTTCTAGAGAGTAGGTAGATGTAGATGACATGAAACGTTTTTTAACGACAGTAATTTATGAAATATATTGAAAACAGGTATAATTATACAAGTAGTTACTGGTTATCGACTACCATGAGGGTCTCGATTGTCAATCTGCAAGGTGTGACAATTCTCTTATGTAATTGGTACCATACCAAAAGTTTCTAAGCTAACTAGTATTCCAGATTTGAAAGCTATAAAATACGATAATTAAAAAACGAAATTTGTATGTAAATCATGTATTTTATAGGTATATTGGTAAAAACTGACCTCTTCTTGAAGAAGACTTTAGAATGACTTTAGGTATTACAGTATTCGTGCATTGTTTAGGCTTCCTAATTTCAAAGCTATACTCGACGGCCTCGACAGAAATACAATGTCACGAGCAAGGTTAATCCCTGACCATCACCTTCGATTTAAGACTGATGTCCGATACACGTGGAAACCATAATAAGTCCTTTGACGAAAATTGTTTACCGACAATTATTGTCAAGTCAAGATTAGAAACCCAAAATATACAAACTACCAAAATAAACGGCAGTCGACAGCAAAATTTATCATTTGAGCATTTACACATGGGTTATGTAGGTACTTACTCGTTACAATTGTAGTTAATTTATAGGTAAACTAGCTGCCGCCCCGCGGTTTCACCCGCGTAGTTCCCGTTTCCCGTTCCCGTGATGACTTAGGGCTTTGAAAAATAGATGTTAGCCTATTCTCAGACCTACTGAATATGCATATAAAATTTCATAAAAATCGGTCAAGCCGTTTCGGAGGAGTATGGCAACGAAAACTGTGACACGAGAATTTTATATATTAGATGTTAAGTACTTTATACATGAAACTGTTGAGAAATTTGAAATGACTTTATTTAAAATATACCTATACAAGAGGGGATTTGGTATCAACACATATTTAGCTCATATACGTTTCCACCGAGGTGCTTCAGCCTCCCCTAACAACGAGGGGGTCAGTCTATCTACCACGCAGGCCAAGTGCGGATCGGCGGACTTTACATGCTATTAATTGACAATTAAACATGTCGGGCCTGCAGGTATCCGCACCATATTTTCCTTCACCGAATCGGTATTAACTGTGGCAAACTACATACTAAATTACGATGCAGTACGTATTTATGGGCGAGCCTCTATTGTGGCTCCATCTGTGATCACTATTTGATACTCTGAAATTAATGTTTAGACTTAATAAATATATTTATTTCATTTTTGAATGTAGAAAAATATTGTTTGTTATTAGTTAATTAAATTAAAACATACTCCAAAACGAATTGTTAATTTATATGCATTTGCGTTAAGACATAAATTTGAATTTATGTCATAAATGAAACTGTTTTACAATCAAATCTGTTAAGCGTCTTTTATTATATAATTTCATATAACAGCAATAACATTGCTTATGTTGGTCTATAACTGTTCATTTTGTGTTACTTTGTTTAAGCTATTTAAATTTTATGAGTTTATATTTATTTAATATATATCACGAGATTGCTTCCGTTTACGAAATCATTTTGTTTGTTATTCTAATTTAATTCTAAATTTCGACAAAATTATATTTTAAAAATGAATTGATTTGTTTGAATTTATTAAGCTTTGACATACTTTTAGTGTAATTTAAATTTATTAAAATAAATAGTTTCCGTTCTACTTTAGATATGTAAGTTTGCTTCTGGCTCCGCCCGCCATATTGTAACAAAACTGTTTGTATCAAGTTAACTTTTTTTGCCAGCAATCGTCGGCGACTCTTGGGCTTTGGAAGTAAAATAAGTTTATAATATCATAGAATCATTTATTTCGTGATAGATTCCAACGAACCCCTTGGCATGCCGCCGACATATTCTATACATATCTAAGTGTATGTACCTACAGCTACAGCTGCTGCTATTAGTAGGTATTACATAGGTAGACGTCTTTCAAAACATTTTTTTAATTAGATACTGGTGATGTAACGTCTAGGTCCTTGGTTGCAGATAACACAAAGATGCGAATCCATTTAAAAGACAATTTCACTCGACACTAAAAAGTTTAAAACTTGATCAATAAATCTTCTATCATGTAATTAAAAAGTTGTGTTAAATCAAGACGTTATTTCTTTCCTGTTCCCATTATTTATCACTAAAATAAACCTACATATTTAGCAATTTAGTTTATGCAAGATT
Organism: Thyatira batis; assembly: GCA_905147785.2. Classification (NCBI taxonomy): domain Eukaryota; kingdom Metazoa; phylum Arthropoda; class Insecta; order Lepidoptera; family Drepanidae; genus Thyatira; species Thyatira batis. The sequence continues at coordinate 7,245,732 of LR990487.1, forward strand.
TTTATTAATACAACAAATACATTCATAGTAAATATTGCTACATACTATATTTAAATTTAAGAAAGGAATCGAAAACAGTTTGAGTAGATTATTGTTTCCTCATTGTTATTAACGTGGTCAAGATGATTGTTTCTGTATCGTGAACATCTCATTACGTTCAAATTTCCAACCACAACGTTAACTTAAATCTTGGTATACCAAGATTTATAAAAATTTGAAGAGGTAAAGATATGGGAATTGAGGCAAAAAAAGTATATAGAAATATATCCAAAAATAACACTCCTAAGTCGGTATCAAAAACATTGAAATCACAGTTTTTAATCGTATTCGCTATCAAGATTTTGGAAACAGATCCATGACCCAGGATAAATAACCCATATTTAAATATAACATGTAATTCGCTTATTTAACAATTAGCTTCGTTGTGTAATTTTTGATATTATCACGCTGTTGTTTTGTGTAGTGTTTTTATGGGCGCTGCTGAATTACCTCGTACCATTTCACACAATAGGGCTATAGGTCGTGAATTAGAAACCATGACGAGTTTAATCAGTTACAGCTTGATCAATACCGACCAATGCATAAAACCTGTGGGCTGTGAATCATTGGCCATCAATTTCAATTGGCCGACAATGCCAATGATGTTTCAAATTGCTGTTAATTTGATTCGTAATCGTTGTGGAGTTGCAACGTCTTCTTCATGCTACTGCCTCGGTTCATAATACGTGTCGGTCGTGACTTTTATGTTCGTTCAACTTTGTATTCTAACGTATTTTAAACGACGAGCAGTCGTCTGCTTGATTAACGTTTTCATGTAGGTGTACACGTGTATTTGTGGTCAGATATTGATTGAATGAAAATAGATAACATTTAGGTATTGCCAGCATATACCTACAAAAGAAAAGAAATAAATAATATTCAGCGGTTACTTCTGTAGGTCATGACAAAAGGTCAGAAGTTTTACTAAATATATAATTTGTATATATTGACAATAGTATCATCGATGTTAAAATAAATAAATTCGTCTGTTTTGTTTACTACGACTCCATTAACTGCAGTGATATTTGTTATTTCATGATTACAACACAGTTAAATTGATTAGTCTAATCTACACCGTTAACTATTATATTATGCCATGTTTTTCCTAACGTCACGAATGAATGGGTTCTTTTCACAGTAAACATTGCATAAGAATGCGTCAAACTTGTCATCACTAGACGTTATATCTACCTACCTATCCATATTTACACGTCTACAAACAAGAGTTTCTAGGTCGTCTTTGGTGACTAACCTAACACGCTATCCATGTAAGCGTGACTGTCTACTCGATTCTGAAAATGAATTAAATAGGTATACTTACTTATTTGTTTAAGCCCAGGTTTATAAATACTGGCAATCAACATGGCATGCCTATGTAGTACAAGATAATTAGAATAATTATAATTAATTATTATTTTAAAATAGGTATGTCTCCATTTTCATCGTTTACGCTAATGAACCTACTAGGTAGTTGTTATTTTTCAAGTAGGAAAGGAACAATTATCTGTAATAAAATGTTTCTTTAAAGATCTATTATATAACGATGTTTTATCATCACCTACATAACAAATTGATTTCTTTGTTGTGTTAAAAAGCTTTCGTTTTTTATATGTAATCTCTCAATTAATTATTCCTTATAAGCACCGTTATCTTGTAGGTATATTGTGAATAGTATTGTAAGTGTTAAAAATGACGTAATAACTGTATTAGGTAGGTATTAGAATAATTGATCCTATATTTTTTTAGAAAACTTAAACTGACATATTTTATGATCATCTTATTAGAAATTTTTAGCGAAGTTTAAACTTAGAATCTCATTATAAATAGAATGATTAGGGGCTTTTCTCGTATTCAATAAACTACAACAGAAAACTAAAATTTGAAATGAAATCTAAATAAGTAGGTAGGACGACACGGTGAAGTTATATAGCAGTTAGTATGGTACAAATCACGAGTTCGTATCTGTAGATAAGTTTTCTAGCATGAGGCCTGTCTAGACTGAGGTAGGTATGTGCAATAGTGATTTCTTCACTGTACCATACAAATTGAACTATTGCACTATTCTTGGGGCGCGAGTCGCAGGCGCAGAGAAATCTGAGACGAGATCGGGGTCGATATCATGCAATTGTAAGCGTATCACACCGCTCCGTCCGCTCCGATTGACAACCGAACCGCCCGTGTCGTATTGGCAGCGGAACACTTTCCGACCGCGACCAATACTCGAATAAAATTAATAACACCACCGAGCCGCGCAAAATATGAAACCAATTGAAACATTCTCTATTGGCTGCCAGCACGGAGCGGGCGATGTCGCCGTTTCACAATTAGATCCGGAAGAATCTCACCTGCGCTGCGCCTTAACCACGAGCCGTCTCTAATGCGTTCTCGCGATTGTGCTCGGTAAATTGACAAAAATTGAAGGTAAATAAACGCGGAACAGACATTTCACGTTAGTACCTCTCAGATGCTGTACCTATACCTATCGTAAAAAATAGTTGAAAGAGATTCTGAAATATGCCCGATGTCTCTCACTAACAATAAATTTATTAACGCCTATTAATAACGCCAAGGCAAGATATTAAATTCAATATTAAAGATTTTAGTTACTTTTATTTCTTTGATAGAACAAAAAAAGGAAACGAATATATCTACTTAATCATTTGGTTTATATGAATTCGTTGTGATTGTGCTATTTTCCAATGAGCCAATTCATCGAACAAAACCGTGGGTGCCGTGCTGTATAGGAAATCATGTGAAAATATCAGAACAATACCCCCACGTATGATGATGTACCTACCTACCTACGTACACGGATACATTATGATTGTAAAAAATGAGACGAGCATTCAATTGTATCGGTTTGTTCGAGTTTAGTGATCTCCTAAACGCGGGCGTGCAGTGCGCTGCACGAGCGCGCTAACATCTTTATAAATACCAGATATTAGGGTTGTCAACGAATTAAAAACCAATCATAGTCAATTGCGTTTATTACTATTTGCAAAAAAAATGAGCACTCCTGTTAGATCAGATTTGAGTCTCTCTACAGCTTAGAAATTTCATGATCGCATTATTTTGTATCTAATGTTATCATTTAACGGATATGTCCAAATCTTTATTAAGCAGAAGATATTGAAATAATATTATTAATTGCAAAGTTAACATAATTCATGTTAGTAGGTAGCCAGCCCTATAAGATTTGATGCACATCGATGCAGCTTCTATAACGGCAATTACTTGTTTGCGCAATACGATATACATAAGTGAGTGCTGTGCTCCCAGCGGCAATGGCGGCGCCGCTAAGTAAAATATACTTATCTCTTAGTTATAACTAAAGCCAAGGTCAAGTTGAAACAACCAACGATCTATTAGTTTACTCAAAATGAGTTTAACTCAATTTGTTGTAACACGCAACACGCGCCTGTAGTAATACATTATCGAACATATTAATCCTTAGTCACCGATAAAATAGATGGGTTTGTAGATTTCAGTAACATAATTCAGCTGCACCAGTATTAAATGAAATTTATACTTTGATATAGGGACATAAAGATAATGTTTATTTACTTAATACCACCGTTCTACTCATTGAAAGACTCGTGAGGCCAATTTATAGCGCTGTCATTTTAAAGTCTTTCAAACTGCGTGACAGGACAAGAACTAGATAAATAAAAAATTAATTAGGTACAAATACAAGAGATTTCGGTAGATATTAACCGTCTGTAGGTACCTAAAGGTAGATAATCGTGAGAACCCCTTCCACTAATCGACAAGGTTAAATTCAGCATTGTTTCGTATGCCAAGCTGTTCACACTATAAGAGTATTATGCAAATATGTTTTATGGTGAAAAGAATAAAGAGATTTTAGAACTAATAAAGCAAAGCGGGTCATGATTACAATTTGATAATGTAGAATGTAAATAGAGTTCGTCAGAATACTGCAACAAGCAATTGGCCTACTTACGGTCAATCCCGATGCAAGAACGTCGCTTTTATGTGATATTTTTGCTTTTTACATTGTGATTGAAAAATGTAATTGAGACAAAAATCTGCGCTTTTCAATCGCGATTCCCAATAGGTACTATAATAGCTAATAGTCATGCCAAGATGGGTACTCAGACAAGAATTGAGTACCCAACTACCAAGTTTTGATTTATCTTTACAATTTCTCCCACTATGTTTTCTGTGTATTGATATGTTTTCTATGTGTCATAGTAGATGAAGTAAACATAATACCTAGTTTGTGCGGTTTATGTATAACATTATTAAATTCATCCATATAATTTTTATTTATTTTACGTGTTGAGATATTAGACCACATTATCACGGTAATCTTTACCATTATATTGCATATCTATCAAGATATTTTACAAACATGGTGTAGTTGCATGGTAGGTAAACGTATTAATAAATTCAATTAGTTGCATACTACACTTTCAAGAACTCTAGTAAGCTTTTAAAGATGAAAATATAGGTTCCTTATAAGTACATATATTCACAATATCGATTATTTATCCTCAATAGTGCCTATATCTTTCAAGGTCATTCATCAAATGACGCAGTCTACCAGTCAATGAGTTCATAGGTATACTTAAAGTTAGCCGACTAATTCATATTAAGCTAGGGTTTTAGTATTAGCCGATAGCGTGACATCATCGTAGTGTTAATTATTGGTTACTAATAGGTTCGTTAATTACATAGGTACAATTGGAAGCATTGTTTAATAAGTTTAAGTTAATGAGTCAAAGTATCTACCTACTTATGTTCGGTTCAACCGAACTATTACAGTTCTAGTAGATATCTTATATAGCAACTAAAATAAAATGAATACAAAGTAATCACAACATTTAAAACAAAATTATAATTGTTAAAAGTAATCAAAACTCACCCGCTGAAATAGAATCGTGTAACTAAAGCAACACAGTATGCACAAAATACCAGATATATGTCATTCAATATGTCGAAATTATAGCACATTCACTTCTCATAACAAGTATTTATTGTCCGATAAAACTCAGTTCAGTTAGCCGGCATTTTCGTGGAAACGTAACGCGAGGCGGGCGCACTGCTCCGCAGTCGGGCACATGTGAAATCAGCTGTGGCCTGCGCCTAGCGCGGGTAACGGAACGTTGCCCCCCCCGCCTGCTTCGCCAGACCACTCGCATTTTGCAGAGATAAGCGTATAGATAAGCTAAGATAAGCACCTTGTTTATTTACGGTGGCTACTCATGTACTGCACCAGCGTGGGAAACGGGCATTCGCTAGATGTCGTCAATTCGAGGTATCTCCGTATTTTGGTTTCATTCGGACCAAATATGCGTGACTTAGTTGCGAAACCGGACCTATTACTTTTCGATCCGAAAATGAAAGGTTCATTCACATCGCTAAGATTACAAGTTATTGTATGGAAACCATATATCACGCAATGCCCCATAATGTACTTGTGGCTCGGTGATTCTCTATAAGTTATGATAAAAAATAATTGCCTTTCGAATGAATATGTTACTGTGCGACCCATGACACAACACCGACAGTAAGAAATAGATGTATTTCCGTTGTTTATAACAGAGAAGTTGTTAATGTAGCAAATGTAAAAGGAAATGGAGATGTGACACGTGGAAGTTGTTCCTGTATTGTCAATATGTTTTATGACGACAATTTGGAAAGTAAAACAATCACAGATAACTATCCAGTGAATAAGATTTGACTTAAAACACAGTATTTTTTTACTTTTAGAAACGACAACATTAGTATCATAAGGTATAATTAAACCATAGCCTCTCTCTCAGAATCAAAATATGAATCTTAATTTAATAAGTATCAATTTCATGATGTGGATTCATAATGAAGTGAGATTATTAATCCGCAGTATGAAATTGATACAGTAATATTAGTATCTTGAATCAATATGTATGGAAATAGCATAACTAGAAAATATAACCGTAAACTAAATGTTACATAAGTTAAAGCTGAGATGTGTCGTCATTGTATCATTGTATGTAGGTAAGTAATGAAGCGAAGACAAGTTTCGAACATCTCTATGTGATCTACAATGAAAAGGTTATTACACTACTATTAATCATTTTTACATATAAATTTATGTTATATAAGAACTTAATAAATGTTTCACTTTTAGCCTGATTGGATGATGTGCTGTTGGATTCCCTTTTATTCAATTCGAAGTGAGATAGCATTGAGATAGATATTAAAAAAGCAACACATAACACATATATATAAAATTCTCGTGTCACAATGTCAGTTACCATACTCCTCCGAAACGGCTTGACCAATTTTTATATGCATAGATATTCAGTAGGTATGAGAATCGGCTACTATCTATTGATGATACCCCTGTGATCACGGGAACGGGAACTACGCGTTGAAACCGCGGGGCGGCAGCTAGTAACAATATGATTTTTTTAAAGGATGTATTTGTCTACTGAATTAAAATATTTTTATACAGAGGTTAAGATGTATTGTTTAGTATGACTTGCAAATCCAAGAATAAGTACCTAAATATTTCAGTTTTGCTAAGTAAGTAGTACCTAATGAGATTTCAATGGATATTCGGCGATGTCTTTTCTTTCGTCGTTTACCGGCAACATTATTTAGCATTATTACAGCTATTTCATACAAATAATATCAATGTACAATCGATACGAAATTAATTCCTGGGAAATTCTATAAGTAGTTCCAACGCATAGTTAAAACCATTTTTATTCATACACTTATTGATGAAGCAAAAATATATTTATTTATTTATATTTCATATAAACAGAATTTCAACGGATTACCATAAATCGATAAACTCAGCTCTCGACTTCTCGCGTTAGGTGCTACCGCGTATCTTGAATTATTGATGACCAAACTTAGGCTGGTTGCAACAACTAAGCGAATGACGTCTATGCATCGATATATATGTACTCGCTATACGTCGATGCGTCTATGCCTTTCACAGCCAGCCCTGCATGCTCAAGCAAAACTACTTTCTAGATTCGCATCATAATAGATTTTACTTTTGTTCAATGAATGTAGGTACAAAAATCTCCAATGTATTAAGTCGCCATTTATATGCACTTCAGATCATCGATCTACAGATTTAAACAAATTTTACCGTGAGCGGCTCTTTGTTATTTTAATCTTTTCTACCTCGATTTCCTTTAAACTTTCTGAATTTCACTTTCGATACTGGATAAGCATTTGGCAGTCATCACCGTATTGTGTTGATTTATTCATGTTATGATTCATTTTAATACTCTCTGGTTATCTATATAAAAATATCGTTTAGTTAAAATGATTTCTATTGCTTAAATAAAACGTATTAAACTTTCCCCATACTAAATAAAAGCCACATATATTAAAAGACATAAGTGGGAACCTAAGTATTGAATCATTTCGAAGCATTTATTAGAAAATGACCTAAAACAATCCATTGAAAAATTATTGTATTTAACTTTTTATGTATGTGTTTTATATTGAATTATTTTATATTTTTACCTAACTAACTTCTCATATGGATTAAAATCGAGTAGGAGCTGGTATATCAATGATGATGAACTTAAACGTGGTACGGGGTTAAGCAGATAAATGGCATACGCAATGTGAGTCAAGAGTCTAACAAACATTCACAAAGCGAGTGGGTCGTGATTCGAATGACACCAAAATTCGTGCGACACAGTGCGGTGGCGCCGGCGCAGCTGCATGCTCCAATAATGACCGTGGTCCTCTTTAGGGTACCGTTTGTGAATAAACAAATTCCTCCTTATATGCATAATGGTAGGTATTCAATGATAGCCACAAAAGACCGAATAAGGTATGCTCGAATGTGTGAAAGCTATAGCTGTGCTGTTTAAAAATTTATAGATGACAACAAGTACCTATATGTGTTTGTAGATAGTAGGTAAGCACCTATAAAGATTCTTGTTGTATTAGTATTAGTGAGCGTGTTTCCCTACACATGTAGGTACATGGAGGTGCATGGTGACAGGTTCATGTTGAGGATAGTTACTGCTACTACTATTACAATTGCTATAGTGTTGATACTGTTTTTTTTTATACCACAAGGATGGCAAACAGGCATACCTACGGTCCCACCTGATGGGAAGCGGGTTTCGTCGAAGGGCTAGACAGGTATCACTCCTGCATACCCCTACGATGCTACTCCCCCCACTGTCGCTACAGTGTCTCCTCATGGAGCTCTGGCTACTTTACTCACCGCAGGAACACAACACTACAAGTAGTGTTATTTGGCTGCGGTCTTCTGTAAGGTGGAGGTACTACCCCAGTCGGGCTGCTCCAAATTCGGTGTGTGTTATCCTTACCCAAAAGCTCAAGCTCACTTTGAACTCACCTAATACCTATACCACTATTTTTGACGTGCATACAGACAGCGGAACCCTAAAAATACCTCTTACAGACAAACATTACCAAATTCTTGATAATATTTTCGATATAAATTTACAAAAGAAATATTATTTATCAGCTGAAAATGCTAGTATCTTATCACTATTGAATATTTTGCATGTAGGTGTACCGACATTAGGCAATATTAAAACGTTTGTTCCAGTAAATAATTGTAATGAACAATGATAATATTACACATTCTGCGCCGGCAATAACGAAGTTGCACAAAAATCAATCGGTCTGTGAACTGCAGCAACTTTGCCGTTTCTAGAAATTACGGCATTGTTATATGTTCATTGATTTATCAACTTCTTATAGTAATACTAGTAGAATAGGTAGAGGTAAAAGTAATTTAAATACCTATTCTGATTGTAAGTTTACCGATTAATGTGTAGTTACTGTGCATGAGAGAAAAAAGAAGCGAATTTATCAATTTTATTTAGTGTTATCCAAACGAAATCACGCACGCTAGTGTGCATTAAGAAAAACTTTTAATGGCATCGCTATGACAAAAACATATAGGTACGATATATACTATCTCATAATTCGTAAAATGTTACATCGATAGATATATTCAAAAAAGGCTGACACTTATACTACGGAACCTACATTAGCATAAGAAGGCATGCAAAAAACCTTGTCGCTTGGCCGCGCCGACGATGTTATCAGACTTCTCACCTTGATCTTTGGACAAAACTATGGATTGGACACTACGTGACCTTAAGCACCGTCCCCTTTCTGTTAACGAAGCTAAGGCACAAGCTCATGGACAATAGGCCACTCCGTTAAATGTGCATGTGAGGTCATATTGATAGCCGATGCTAACGACATTTTATAAATATCAACATAGACTGATGCTGAGTGTTGAATAATGATTTATGTAAAATTATGAGTATTATACAATCAACATAATATATTGGTACCTTCTATACGACCCAACCTTAAACATAAAGGTTGAATGTACTTATGTAATCGAACACTAAGTGAACGAATAGTCTTCAAAAACAAGCAATCAGTTATTATGAGGCACTAGTTGACCCGCGCAACTTAGCAAGCGTCACTTGCCCGTTTTTGCATCTTTTTTTATTAATGCTCCGCTCCTATTCGTCGTAGTGTGATGATATATAGCCTATAGCCTTCCCCGATAACTCTCGAGTTAGCGCGTTCAAGGAAACAAACAAAATCTTCGGCTTTATAATATTAGTAAGTATAAATCAATATTATAAAAGAGTAACAACAAAAAATATTTGCACTATGTGTCAATATATGGTACAAAATAAGAGCGTGTATTCTCCGGTGGTATAGGTTATAATAAGAAAACAGATGGTGTTAATTTCCTGACCCACTTTGTTGGCCTTTAGTTAAAAATATTTCTTAAGCATGTTTATTTTAATTTGCTAACGGGCATGTTTTATTTCTAAGGTATAGTTTCACTGCGGGGAAAATGAAATTATAGGTACAATTTTGTAGAAATCTTGGTGAACTAGAAATCTGACGGTCAGAATATAAAAGCAGTGTTTAATGTCCACCACAAATGACTTGTGTCTGCACGACATCCTAAAGACAGCCCGTTAGGCATTATTGAGCTATATAAACTACTATAACATTGCAGTTGATTAAATATCATAATGGTTATGGCCAGGTACTATAAAGTACCCTACCATGTTATGATACCCTCGCGTTATTTTCCTTAACCGAAAGCTAATGTTTATGTAACATTGTTCACGTTCATCTTCGAACTGAGTACCATTGAGCTATCATCACTTCATATATGTAGTATACAAATATCCTGGGACATTTTTCATACATGGCTAATCGGATTCCAAAGTAAGCTTTAAAGTGAGCTTGTGTTATGGTAACCAGATTGCTGACATACTACGTTTTAAATACATACTTATATAGATATTTACATCCAGACACAGAACAAACAGACATATTCATGCATACAAAATGTTTGTCCTGGGCGGGTTTCGAACGCACGACCGGCGGCTTGAGAGTCAAGGTTACTAACCACAAAACCTACCGGTCTATCATAGTATATCAATACATTGTAAATTGATCGATAAGTATTATGAAAACGGTTGTAATTATATTTTAACGACGGGCTTAGTGTTGTGGCGTGTACAAAGACATTTTCTTTCGAGTCAATGAAGCCTGAAGTTGTCTGACACAATACAGCCATTTATAAGATTATTTATAATGCTTTATATGCAATTAGATGTCTAATAAATAACGATTTGTATCTACTTAATTATGGTAGGTGGAATATAAAAAAGCACTTTTTATTTACATGTGACTGAACTTGCAATACTTACTTAGCCCCCCCCGTCTTTCTTTTCTTTGCTTTTTATTTATAATCTAAGATAATATATTAGTGGCGGTTTCACCCGCGTTATCGTGAGATCTTCCATTTCTTCCCGGGATCTTCCCGGGATAAAAAGTAGCCAGGCTCTAGACTATCTATGTACCAAATTTCATTTAAATCGGTTCAGTAGTTTAAACGTGATATTAGTCAGGATTAGGATGCTCATGGTATTTTAAATTTGAACGTAACGAACGTTTATGTATAAAATAATAATTAATTCTAATTGAATTTTATACTTTATGAGTAGTGTTCATAATTCGGCTAATTAACAAAGAGTAAAAAAACTTAAGTTTTGAAGCTTTATTGTGTAGAGTATATGTGTATGCTCCAGGATATTTAAGATCCGAGTTCAAAATTATAAGCTATTTCTCTTCTATATATTCAATACTAGTGTGGCATTATGTTACGGCACGATACCTCACTTCCATGTTGTTGTTTACGGCTACAAACCAAATCACCATCATTTGTTATACACGCCTCTCAATTTGTGCGAATTTCTCTACGATTTTCTTTGTGCAAGTAGCCATGCATAGTTAAAACAGTTGAATCTTTTCCGCCAACAGTAGATGCAAATGTTACCTATCTACTTTTTACTTTATTTAAAACACACACCTGTTCGGATTATACATACTGAGAATGCAGTACCTCGAATACTGTTCTAAAAGTTATTACTTAAATACATAACCCTACACAAATATTGACTTGAAAGATTTTTTTACAGGATATATTTGAAGACTTAGCAGCAAGAAGGTTTATGGAGAACATTTTCTAGGGTCTCTTATTCAGCTGTCATTCACATAGACTGTGGGAAAATAGCAGTGGGGAATTGAAAACGCTGTGAGGAGATGCGTGACAACAAGTATTGTATTAATTAATGTCACGCCTGAGTTTCTAAATATTCTATGGAAAATCTTTTTTTTAAATGAAAAATTGATTTTCTTGTAAGGCACCGGGTGTTACTTATGGAGCTAGTATTCAAGTAGTTTACACACCGTTTATTGGAAAATTTACAAAGAAACGTCTAGACGTAACATAGACCACAAAGTTACTATCCCTTTTATCCTATTACATAGTTAATCGATCACTAAAATAATTATTTCCTAACAAATCCATTCAGTCGTCAGGATACAAGACCCACGTGCATATTATACTAAGATACATAAACACGGGTGAAGAAGGTTACCCTGTTAATGCAGACGCACAGTCGGATAGTAGGTAGTCTAGAAACTGTAAATAATAAGTACTTACTTTTTGCTTAAAGTTTGAGACACACTTACCGTAATGAGTACTGGTTTAATTACCACGTAACAGATTTGTTCGACCCGATAATGACGAGAATGACTTTTAGACTGGTCGGTGTGATTACTTTATGTTTTATGTTGATAAATTTACAGCAAGACGTCGCGTCGCAATATCTATACTAATATTATAAAGGAGTAGAGTTTGTTTGTTTGTTTGGTTGAACGCGCTAATCTCAGAAACTACTGGTCCGATTTGAAAAATTCTTTCACCATTAGATAGTCCATTTATCATTACGCTATGACTTATAGGAGCGGAGCACCAATGAAGAATGTTTCAAAATCGGGAGATTTCTTTTCCAGTTGAGAGCTTCCGCTAAAATGGTGTATGACAGAATTGTTTCCCTTTAAAAGTTCTAAAATAAAGTCCGCGATAGCATATGTCTATCTGTTAAGGTTGGCTCACAGTGACCATTTTTATACTAACCAAATTTGTTCCAAAATTAAGCATTATTTGTGAAGGTGTTTTTATGATGATGATATTAATCCTTATCCAAATAAATACGTTATTCATCACAAGTATTTAATTTAAAACAAAATTGCCTGTTACATCATTCGATTTCAATGAATATCTTAAGAGATATCGCAAATTTAAAATAACATTGCACCAAAATAATGTTCAAGTAGGTACTGTACTACGCGCGTCTTTATGTGCCGGGCCGGCGCGTGCAGTCATCAGTTAGTTCTGCGAGACCATCCTTCTACGTATACGAAGGGGGTTGAAAGTTAGCGTTAGCCCAAAGTAACTATTCCACGCGGACGGAGTCGCGGGCAGAAGCTAGTTATTAACTATAGCTATACATTTGGTAATAGCATTTTATTTTGACAGATTACTATATTCGTGCTTCTAATGCCTGACTGACTCAAATTAAACGTATACATGTAATATACCAATTTTGATCAGATTAATGCCAAGAGAATGAACAATGACCCAGGATTATTATTTATAAAGGAGGACTGTGGAATATTGACGATAAATAGCTATTTTTGGTCGACGCGTTAAACGTTTACCTACACACAGCTGTTTTACTTGTAGAAACTGGCAAATTAATTCAAATGAATCTTAACACTGTTTTCTCAGCCAATAGTAGTCATAAAACCTACATAATGTACCGATAAAATTTGTAATGCAAACATGACATGTAGGTACGTTGATATACGACTTATTTTCCCTATCAATATGGGCTCTCCAGTCGGCGTAACCAACCATGCATGCATATTGGTGCAGTAATGTATTTATATGACCAAAGTAACTTATTAGTTAGGTACTTACAACGACAAGTATAAATGCTTACTACTACTAGAATAGATAATTTTGTTTCTTAGTAGAAATAATTTCTTTTGCTATTTTAAAAGGCACATTATCCGTTGACATATACGGTTTCGTTACTATAGAAATATGTGTAAATATAGTGTGTGCGTGTGTATATTAATACATGCGATTTGATTTGTGCTTTAAAAAAATATATTTGGTATATATATCCTCTAAGTATCTGGTTACCACGAGCTTTGTTCAGTTTAGAATCAGAAATATCAGACAAAAATAATTTACATCAAACAAAGTCATTTATTAGAAATTACTATTTTGTTTCCCTCGTTCTCATATCATACGTACCTAATGCATACAAGGTCTTAACGCGCGGTCCAATTCAATGAGGCGTGCTAAGAAATGCAAGTTTTTCTAACAATGTTCTCAACTACTTGTCAGTTGAACTGCTTTAATAATAGTGTTTGGTGAATCGAGGCATAAACAATAAAGCAATTGGCAATCTCATTTTAATCTCAAAATCAGCTCGTAAATCAATGCTTAAATCGAATTTGTAGCAAGTGGGAGGTGACACGTATACATACATATTGTACATATTGTACATAATAATATGTAGTTTCCAACAAAAACCTGTGCTAAAGATAAGTGTGAGTTTCAAATTAACGTAATGTTTTGGCGGGAGTGAGAATCACAATTAAAGGTTCCGTTACTTAGATACAAAACTGATGTATTAGCATAAATTTTCGAATTTCGAAAAGCATTCTCGAAATAATAAAAATTTCATGAAAAAGATTATAAGTAGGTTTTTTTATTACAGATTATTATTAATTTTTATGTGTCTTATGATTAGCTGTGGGCTGTTAAGGTTTTCTTCCAGTTTTAGGGCATGGTTTACGACAAGCCCTTAAGAATAGATGCATGTCGTAGAACGTCATGTGATGATAAGAAAAATATTCCGGACATTTGTAGTAGCAATGCTTGCCAGCACCAGTACCAAGTTTCTGTAATAAATAAAAATCTTAATATATATAAATCTCGTGTCACAATGTTTGTCCTCAATGGACTCATAAACCACTTAACCGATTATAATAAAATTCGCACACCATGTGCAGTTCGATCCAACTTGAGAGATAGGATAGCTTACATATACTTGGACCCGGTAGGTGGCGCTGGTGGGCAGAACGAAGTCTGCCTGGTCCACTAGTATAATATAGAATCATACTTTGCTTAAGTTTAATCTTTCCGGGTCCGCCACGCCTCTGCCTCTAGTGACGGTGTGTTTCAAGATATACTTAGGTTGGTTGGTTAGGTTGGTCTGATTCTGACGCAAGTTCAACAAATAGATTGCAACCATCTGTCTAAAGGAAAGGTCTTCATATGGTCATATAATTTTCATTCTTTATTATCATATTTACCGTTCAGTTCCGAGATATAGCTTAGTAATAGTAATAAGATTCAGTTTTATAGTTTTGTTTACTTACCTCACCAATTGTACTTCTAAATATTCCAGACGGTATATTTGGTAGAGTGTCAAAATTCGGCACAACGTTATTGGTCGACAAACAGTGACCATTTTTACGACACTGAAAGCATTTTGTCATATAAATTTTCATATTAAAATAAGTTAGATAAGATAATATAATCAGTTGCCAGCCTCTGTATTATGCCTATCTATTGTAAGGTGGCCAAGCACCTTGAAAACCATTATAGCAACAACTCGCTCGACTAAAACATGACTAAATCGTATCTAGGCGGATGGAATTATAATTGTTAGGCGACTTCACCCAAATACTAAACAATGTAACATTATTTTAAAACAGTAATTATTAGAAGCAGAAGCAATAAATATGTGGATTCCTTTTACACACTACCAACCTAATTGATGACAAACAAAGCAGATTTTGTAATTTAATAATTACTTACGTCGTACATTGAGGGAATAGATGGATTGCAATCGCTTGCGAAATTTGTAAATAAGGCGCTAAGATCGTAACTGTTTCGTTTTCCACCATCATCCTTTTCGGAACCGCCTTTATTGTCTGTTCCTTTGTCAGCTAGATTTTTTGTTAATATAACTGAGGTTCGAAGTCTACTTATCGAACTTATTGTAGACCAAGATTTACATGTCATAGCCATTATTACTATTATTTCATAAAGCGTCACAGGTTGGATTTTTAAGATATCAGCACTTGGGAAGTTTGTTTTAGCAAATAGTTAATTACTCTTTATTTTTGTTTCTATTTTTATTATGAAAGTTACTGGTTCAGTTAATTAATGTTATGTATTATTGAACATTTTCTATCAGCAGATTATGCATGGTTGTGCGGTGGCGTGAACGGAGGGTGTGTCCATAGTCAAAGGACTGGAACCAGTATGTTCGTGGCGTGGCAGAGGTAACATGGTTGACAATAATGACATAAATAAATGACATTTAAAGAGTTTTCATAAATTTACTTATGTACTTATAGGCTCGTGTCTCTGGCCCATCTGTATAAATAAAAAAATATGGCTGTGCGCACTACTCATAATGGCTGGATCGTTTTGGCAATTAGTTAAGTAGGTATTTTTTATGAGGTCATGACCAATGTACTAGATATTTTTTATCTGTAACCAGGTACTTACGCATAGCCCAGAGGTGATGTTGGAATGATTCCGACGTTGGTAACCTACTAACTTTTTATATACGAACATACACCTGAAGTAAATGGTGTAATTTAGTAGAATAACGCTACAATCATCGATTGTTTTAGACTCTCGATAGTTTTACGCTGGTATTGTAAATTGGTGAACTATTGTCACGCCAATCTATACTAATATTATAAAGCGGTAGAGTTTGTTTGTTTGTTTGCTTGAACGCGCTAATCTCAGGAACTACTGGTCCGATTTGATAAATTATTTCAGCATTAGATAGTCCAATTATCGAGGAAACTATAGGCTATATATCATCACGCTACGATTAAAAGGAGCGGAGCACCAACGAATAATGTTTCAAAATCGGGAGTTTATTTTTCCTTTTGAGAGCTTCCGCTGCGTACGCTGCGTAAACGGTTAAAGTTACGCCAAAATGATGTATGACAGAATTGTTCCCCTTAAAAAGTTCTAAAAAAAATCCGCGATAGCGTATGTCTATCTGTTAAGGTTGGCTCACTATAACCATTTTTATACTAACCAAAATTGTTCTAAAGCATTATTTCTGAAGTTGTTTTCATAAAGATGATATTAATCCTTATCCAAATAAATACGTTATTCATCACAAGTATTTAATTTAAAACAAAATTGCCCTTGACATCATTCGATTTCAATGAATATCTTCGGAGATATCGCAAATTTAAAATCACATCGCAGCAAAATAATGATCAAATACTGCGCGCGCCTTTATGTGGCTGGGCCGGCGCGGCGTGCAGTCATCAGTTACCTTTGCGAGACCATCCTAAGGGTGCGTTTCCACCAGAGATGTGCGAGGATGCGTTGCGAGGAATGTGTTTTTTAAGAACTAATAGAATCGCTTCATTGACCTAGCCTCGCTTAGTATAGCTCAATGAAGCGATTCTATTGGTTCTTAAAAACACATTCCTCGCAACGCAACCTCGCACATCTCTGGTGGAAACGCACCCTTATACATAAAGTCGCGGGATGATAGTTAGCGTTAGCCCAAAGTAACTATTCCACGCAGACGAAGTCGCGGGCACAAGCTAGTCAATAATACAGGGCTTTTTCACGCCGCACGTTTTTTGTTGCGTTGCCGCAGCGTCAACGCAACGCAGGTGTAGCATACAATGCGTTGTTCCGTTGCGACGACGCGACGCACGCAGCACAACGCACTAATGGGGCCTCGCTCTAAGGAGTAGGTAGGTACTTAATTCGTACCATAGATTGTTTTGCTTTGATCATAGATAAAGGCCGGTCCACACGCTCCGTTTTGCCTGCACAGTTCAGAACTGCACAGACAAAACGTCTTTACTCCGTCCTCAAAACTTCCTTTTTCCAGTCGCCTTCCCGCCTGTGCAGAGAAAACGTTGAGCGGAGCGTGTGGACCGGCCATGGCGCACATCAAGATTGATCATCCTATCTAGGATTTTAATAGTTATTGAATAAAATTAACTTAAAAAAAATCGTTTATTCATTCGGTATTTGAAATTAAATGATGATATTTTGCACTTTTTCTTAATATTTCGGAAAACCAGCATCGGGAGTTTAGCAGAGCTTCATTACGAGTACCGGAAGCCCAGCAGCAGGGCCACCGCTCGTCGCACCGCCGCCATCACTCGGTGTAGAGCAACCTGTATAACATTCGGGAATCAACAGTTTCATTATTTCATAGTGTTGCAAACTTTCGGACTGGACCATACCACCACCGTTATAGTTTTCAATGGGGTTGGCAGCTGCTGCCGCCGCCCATCAGTGGGTTGCGGCCCGGCCCGGCTGAATACCGGGCGGGGTCTCAAAGCAGTCCGCTTTACAAGGCGCATTCCACACGCAGGGCGACGGCGGTTTCCAGTGAATGCACCCCGGCCTAGTACATGGCTCTTCCTGATTAACAACCTTTGATGAGTTTCGAGGACGTCCACCAGGGCCAATGACACTGCTGTTTGGGGTTAACTCTTTCTTATCAAAACTTTTGATAATTTTTTCAATTGTTTCCTCATCGAATACAAACATTGACGCTTGGTTATTTGAAGAACCATTAGTACATGTACAAGAGCATTTTGTAGAACCAGTATTAGTTACAGGCACGCGTGCTGCGATACCAGTATTACAAATACATAAAGGACTACGAGGAGGAATAACATCATTAATGTTCTGGGTAGGCACATTTAGTAAACACTTACAGCATTTTCCAGGTCTGCCCTGTGAAACATCTGGGGCAATACCCTTCAGTTCGCAAACTATAAATCTCTTTCCACCGCTAGAACCATAGTCAGTAGGTCCACCGCCTGTGCCACCACCACCCTGCGAACGCATATGTGCAGCTAGCGGCGCGGGATCAGCCAGACCGCGAGCGCGAGCCAGCTGACTAGGCGCGCACAGTGGGTCCGGCAGTACAAGGCACGATGGCTCACCACCGCACCCAGTTCGACGACAATCGTGCTGAAGTCCATTACGTTTGATACAGTGGCAACTGTAGTACATGATCCCGCCACGCAACTCACGACTCTTAGTCCTCTTCAACTGATTTTCTTTTTCATCCTTTTTTTCAACGCCGCCCTCCTCCGCTCGAGAGGGTCCGACGGGAGATTTCCCTTTCTGTAGAAAAATATTGTAACTTAGTTTTACACACTATGAAGTACGTTCGCACTGTCCGCCGTGATTATAGGAAAAGCATTACCGATTTCTACAGCGGCCAGTGAGCGACGTCAAAAGTCAAGCTACCACTGTGATATCAAGTCGAAGTCACTGAAGCGGGTGACGTAGGTCTTGCCGGGAGGCGGGCGGCGCACGCACGGCGGACAGCACGGTGGACACGGTTGCGGACATGGACCCGCTCGGCATAGATAGCGGATAGAGCCCTGCTGGAAGAACTGGCAATCTTGCAGTCCATTTCTTTTGAACGCGGATCTCGGTAAACACTGTAGCTAAACATTTGAGATACGTTCACTATTAGCTTCTTATAATTCAGTAAGAATTACAACTATGTAATAATGTAATTTTTTTTAATAATCTTACCGCTGGACCGCAATCTTCGTACTTATAGCAAACCATGGGACCACAAGGGGAACACCTGGAACAGTACAAATGATGTATAAAAAATAATTATTTTATTAGGCCTAATCATAATTAGGCCTGTTTTGGGGATTTTCTTTAGCTCCCCGGGTTTAATTATATTCGTTGAGGATTTTATATTACGGGCATTAAAACCATTCTATTCTCCATATTCTTTTATTTTATAATGACAGTTTTATTTCTTCTTAACTCAATTTCAAATAAAAATACATAAACTATAAAAAAACAACTAAAACCTTATTCTATTTCGTTAGTAATATAAGGGCCATTAATTACAAGTCAAAGTTTAGCCTTCTACTATTTACATTACAAGTAGGTACAGGACTTTTTCGCGTGTAATAATGATACCAGCTACTGTAAAATAGGGCTACTTAACGTTTTGTGATGGCTCGTATTAAGAATTTAAAAATTATATACTTACATAGTGAAATTTGCGTTTGGTCCAAAGTTTCTTAGAAATTAAAGAGGAGGGTTTTACAATATTACTTATTTTTTCGAATGAAAATTTTTCATGAATAAATACTGTGTGATACCAAAAATTTAGAATTTTAAAGATTTATTTAAAAATACTTTTCAATTTTTATTTTTTACAAAATACATCTGAACAAGTTGAAAACGAATAGTGATATGTCAAATAATTGTATTCTTTTGTTGATTTGAATTATCATGTTCTACGTTTAAATGGCTTATAAAACTTTGTATACATGATCAAAAGATAGGCAGGCAATCATCAATATATGGAAATTAAGTTTACGTGGCAATAATAAAAAATAAAAAGGCACCTCGAAATGGTTGCAAGAAAATTTATTAGAATGGTCGCATTCTACAAATATGACTCAAGGGTTCCGCATGGGGATTAAAACAATGTTTGATGCAAGCCACTCGTGAAGGTTCACATAGAGGCGCTGGTAGCACTTGACACAATGGAGATGTCTGGCAGCCACTTCTCCGACAATCATGTTGAAGGCCATTCCTTCGTAGACAGTGGCAATCGGTATACAAAATACCTCCTCTTAGTTCACGGCTTCTGCAGGACCGCACTGGTACACAAGGCTGACATCTCCCCATAGTCGATTAGGTTACGGATTTATATTAAGGTACGATGTAAGATTTGAGATTTTTGCGAATATTGCTTAGAATTTTGGTCCAAATACTTGAAAATTTTGATTCGAAATATATTTTTATTGGAATTTAAAAAACTACATGAGTATGTTTTTGTGACTAATTAAATCAAACAATTAATTCATTTCATGATGGTCGTGGCGCGTAGTTTTAGATGACATTTTATATATAAATACGTTAACCATTCTGACTGTTTGTTTGTCTCTCTAAAATCCATATTAAATGTATGTTTCTAAATTGATTATCATAAGAAAATTATATCTTATTAGGCGAGGAAAAAAAAAATAAAAAACAAAAAAGAAACTAGAAAATCAGGAAAAACCGGGGTACAGACAGAAACGGTTACTCGGTATCTAAATCTAGAGGGCTTAGTTTGCATCCAGTGTATCTACGTAATGAATCGGTAGATTGTAATACCTACCGATTCATTGACAGCCCGGTTGGCTTTGTGGTTAGTGACCCTGACTCTCAAGCCGCGGGTCGTGGGTTCGAATCCCACCCAGGACAAACATTTGTATGCATGAATATGTCTGTTTGTCCTGTGTCTGGATGTAAATATCTTTATAAGTATGTATTTAAAAGTAGTATATGCAGTATATCAGCTATCTGGTTACCATATCACAAGCTCTGCTTAGTTTGGAATCAGATTGGCCGTGTGTGAAAAATGTCCCAGGATATTTATTTATTTATTATTTACCTACGCCTTAATAAACCACAAATGAACCTACTACTGTTTTGTTAGTACTGTATTTGATGACATATGAATATTTGTAATCTAATTAAAAGGTCGTTTCCGTGAACAAAATATTGCTTGTTGTAATTATTGACTAACACCCTTAGGTATTAAGTATGTTGTGATTGATTATTTTTGTCATTATAATTATAACACTAAATTCGAGATGTAGACAATAAATATGTCTCCATAAAAGTAATTTCTTCCATTCCCTAATAAATATATCGATACAATACATATTGTATCTATATATTTGTATCAATCTTATGTTTCGAGTCTTTAATTATTATAGAGTTCATGGAACTAAATTCTAATCCAGGTACCCTGACAAAATATTACTTTTATTAATCCCATTATTTTATAAATAAGATATAAATATATCCTTTTTATCCTTTTTATATAAATATATTTTAAGCCATTGTCAATATTGAGTTAATGTCGCCTTATTTATTATAATAACATTTAACAAACATAAAAACAATTTTACTGCGACAAAGTAGTACCCACCTAGTGTAGCCTACGCTTAGTTTTTTCTTCTTCTTCTTCCGTCAATTAACCTTCTTTACAATTCTCTCAAACTCTCAAAATCTATACTGCCAACGTCTATTCTTCAATTTAAAAGTAAATATCAATATTTAGAGTATTTTGTTCTGCGTTTAAACTGTGGATAGTCGTTCTGTAGAGGGAATTTTTTATTAGAAATCAGTACAATCAAATCCTTTGAGTGATACACATTACAAAAAAGCTTCAAAAAAATTTAAATTTCTCAAAAATCTTTAGAAAAACATTAAATTTCTACATTTCGGATCTCGTCATCCCTTTTCGGTTTTATTTCAAGACTTTCTTCTTCACCTACTCTTCAATATGTAAGTTATATAGGGAATTTTCATTACTTGTCTATTTCTAGTTCCTTTACTGAATTGGTTGTATTGTTGTTACAGGTGCTGCGGACCATGTGGAGGCTGCTGCGGTGGCGGATGCTGCGGCGGGTGTTGCCCGTGCATCACCATCTACACGTGCTGCACCAAGATCTGCTAGAACCTCGGACTTGCGCCTCTAGCGCAAGGAAGACATGGCTTCTGTGGTTACTTCGTTAGGTTCATTGACAGCGATGTTTTGTCTTCGAAGTTCATTCGGTGCCGTTTTGTGGAAATAAACTATTTATTAAGCGTATAAGCGTATTTTGATTTTTACTCAATTCGTCATAGACTTTAATCTTTTCAACACTACCTTGGATTCCTAAGTTAAAATTGTTTTGAATAAACTGGTTAGATGTTACTGGGTGCGTTAGAAGTATTACGAAGTCTCGATACGACTCGAAGACTAGTGTCCGTTTCAACCGCGCGGCCACCTCGTAGAATTTGATGAAACTTTGCCAGGAATTAGTACTAATTTGTTACTTTACACACTTCTTTTCCTGAATTTGTTACAAAAAAAATTGGTTGCCTGTAAAGTCGGTATACGGGCGAAAGTTTTACAGTGACAACGACTTTGAGTGGTAAAATAATTTTAATGTGAATATTCATTCGTATAGTAAGAAGAAGGATGAAATAATAGTAACAATTTAAAACATAACGTCACGTTACGTGAGCGGAGCGTATCGCAGTTTCTTGAAGTGTCACCCGGCAAACCAGTGTCCGTTTCAACCGCGCGGCCACCTCGTAGAATTTGATGAAACTTTGCCTGGAATTAGTACTAATTTGTTACTTTACACACTTCTTTTCCTGAATTTGTTACAAAAAAAACTAAGGCGCTATGACGAATAATAGTTGGCCGCTAGAACCGCCACTCGCCGTAGTCATCGCCCGTGATTACACAGTAACTATATAATGCAGATAGACAAATGATGTATCAATAG